>OU343164.1:924989-1614860 GCA_910595825.1 Philhelius pedissequus
TCAAAAATCTTCAAAAAAACTAAATCGTCAAATTTTATACCACTGCAAAGGTCTGTTCAATCCCTTTCAAGTGCTGAAAACCGCAGCTTTTTCTGAGGCGTGGTTGCTGAGATATCAGCTTCCAAAGCAAATCAAATGCAGTTGGGTTGACAATCACGGGAACTACTTTGGATTGCAATATCTCGAGAACCGGAGGCTGCAGAAGCGTTTGGTTTTCAGGTGTGAATAGGTATTGAACAGACCTTTCGTTTCTTGTATATATCGATGGGCTTGGGAAACATTTTTGAAAATACACTTTTTTTCCGCAAGGGGTTAAGCCTTGAATTTTTTTCAAAAATCTTCAAAAAAACTAAATCGTCAAATTTTATACCACTGCAAAGGTCTGTTCAATCCCTTTCAAGTGCTGAAAACCGCAGCTTTTTCTGAGGCGTGGTTGCTGAGATATCAGCCTCCAAAGCAAATCAAATGCAGTTGGGTTGACAATCACGGGAACTACTTTGGATTGCAATATCTCGAGAACCGAAGGCTGCAGAAGCGTTTAGTTTTCAGGTGTGAATAGGTATTGAACAGACCTTTCGTTTCGTGTATATATCGATGTGTTTGGGAAACATTTTTGAAAATACAATTTTTTTCCGCAAGGGGTGCCTTGAATTTTTTTCAAAAATCTTCAAAAAAATTAAATCGTCAAATTTTATACCACTGCAAAGGTCTGTTCAATCCCTTTCAAGTGCTGAAAACCGCAGCTTTTTCTGAGGCGTGGTTGCTGAGATATTAGCTTCCAAAGCAAATCAAATGCAGTTGGGTTGACAATCACGGGAACTACTTTGGATTGCAATATCTCGAGAACCGGAGGCTGCAGAAGCGTTTGGTTTTCAGGTGTGAATAGGTATTGAACAGACCTTTCGTTTCTTGTATATATCGATGGGTTTGGGAAACATTTTTGAAAATACACTTTTTTTCCGCAAGGGGTTAGCCTTGAATTTTTTTCAAAAATCTTCAAAAAAAACTAAATCGTCAAATTTTATACCACTGCAAAGGTCTGTTCAATCCTTTTCAAGTGCTGAAAACCGCAGCTTTTTCTGAGGCGTGGTTGCTGAGATATCAGCCTCCAAAGCAAATCAAATGCAGTTGGGTTGACAATCACGGGAACTACTTTGGATTGCAATATCTCGAGAACCGAAGGCTGCAGAAGCGTTTAGTTTTCAGGTGTGAATAGGTATTGAACAGACCTTTCGTTTCGTGTATATATCGATGTGTTTGGGAAACATTTTTGAAAATACAATTTTTTTCCGCAAGGGGTTAGCCTTGAATTTTTTTTAAAAATCTTCAAAAAAATTAAATCGTCAAATTTTATACCACTGCAAAGGTCCGTTCAATCCCTTTCAAGTGCTGAAAACCGCAGCTTTTTCTGAGGCGTGGTTGCTGAGATATCAGCTTCCAAAGCAAATCAAATGCAGTTGGGTTGACAATCACGGGAACTACTTTGGATTGCAATATCTCGAGAACCGAAGGCTGCAGAAGCGTTTGGTTTTCAGGTGTGAATAGGTATTGAACAGACCTTTCGTTTCGTGTATATATCGATGGGTTTGGGAAACATTTTTGAAAATACAATTTTTTCCGCAAGGGTTAGCCTTGAATTTTTTTCAAAAATCTTCAAAAAAACTAAATCGTCAAATTTTATACCAATGCAAAGGTCTGTTCAATCCCTTTCAAGTGCTGAAAACCGCAGCTTTTTCTGAGGCGTGGTTGCTGAGATATCAGCTTCCAAAGCAAATCAAATGCAGTTGGGTTGACAATCACGGGAACTACTTTAGATTGCAATATCTCGAGAACCGAAGGCTGCAAAAGCGTTTGGTTTTCAGGTGTGAATAGGTATTGAACAGGCCTTTCGTTTCGTGTATATATCGATGGGTTTGGGAAACATTTTTGAAAATACAATTTTTTTCCGCAAGGGGTTAGCCTTGAATTTTTTTCAAAAATCTTCAAAAAAATTAAATCGTCAAATTTTATACCACTGCAAAGGTCTGTTCAATCCCTTTCAAGTGCTGAAAACCGCAGCTTTTTCTGAGGCGTGGTTGCTGAGATATCTGCTTCCAAAGCAAATCAAATGCAGTTGGGTTGACAATCACGGGAACTACTTTGGATTGCAATATCTCGAGAACCGAAGGCTGCAGAAGCGTTTGGTTTTCAGGTGTGAATAGGTATTGAACAGGCCTTTCGTTTCGTGTATATATCGATGGGTTTGGGAAACATTTTTGAAAATACAATTTTTTTCCGCAAGGGGTTAGCCTTGAATTTTTTTCAAAAATCTTCAAAAAAATTAAATCGTCAAATTTTATACTACTGCAAAGGTCTGTTCAATCCCTTTCAAGTGCTGAAAACCGCAGCTTTTTCTGAGGCGTGGTTGCTGAGATATCAGCCTCCAAAGCAAATCAAATGCAGTTGGGTTGACAATCACGGGAACTACTTTGGATTGCAATATCTCGAGAACCGAAGGCTGCAGAAGCGTTTAGTTTTCAGGTGTGAATAGGTATTGAACAGACCTTTCGTTTCTTGTATATATCGATGGGTTTGGGAAACATTTTTGAAAATACAATTTTTTTCCGCAAGGGGTTAGCCTTGAATTTTTTTTAAAAATCTTCAAAAAAATTAAATCGTCAAATTTTATACCACTGCAAAGGTCTGTTCAATCCCTTTCAAGTGCTCAAAACCGCAGCTTTTTCTGAGGCGTGGTTGCTGAGATATCAGCTTCCAAAGCAAATCAAATGCAGTTGGGTTGACAATCACGGGAACTACTTTAGATTGCAATATCTCGAGAACCGAAGGCTGCAAAAGCGTTTGGTTTTCAGGTGTGAATAGGTATTGAACAGGCCTTTCGTTTCGTGTATATATCGATGGGTTTGGGAAACATTTTTGAAAATACAATTTTTTTCCGCAAGGGGTTAGCCTTGAATTTTTTTCAAAAATCTTCAAAAAAATTAAATCGTCAAATTTTATACCACTGCAAAGGTCTGTTCAATCCCTTTCAAGTGCTGAAAACCGCAGCTTTTTCTGAGGCGTGGTTGCTGAGATATCTGCTTCCAAGGCAAATCAAATGCAGTTGGGTTGACAATCACGGGAACTACTTTGGATTGCAATATCTCGAGAACCGGAGGCTGCAGAAGCGTTTGGTTTTCAGGTGTGAATAGGTATTGAACAGGCCTTTCGTTTCGTGTATATATCGATGGGTTTGGGAAACATTTTTGAAAATACAATTTTTTTCCGCAAGGGGTTAGCCTTGAATTTTTTTCAAAAATCTTCAAAAAAATTAAATCGTCAAATTTTATACTACTGCAAAGGTCTGTTCAATCCCTTTCAAGTGCTGAAAACCGCAGCTTTTTCTGAGGCGTGGTTGCTGAGATATCAGCCTCCAAAGCAAATCAAATGCAGTTGGGTTGACAATCACGGGAACTACTTTGGATTGCAATATCTCGAGAACCGAAGGCTGCAGAAGCGTTTAGTTTTCAGGTGTGAATAGGTATTGAACAGACCTTTCGTTTCGTGTATATATCGATGGGTTTGGGAAACATTTTTGAAAATACAATTTTTTTCCGCAAGGGGTTAGCCTTGAATTTTTTTTAAAAATCTTCAAAAAAATTAAATCGTCAAATTTTATACCACTGCAAAGGTCTGTTCAATCCCTTTCAAGTGCTCAAAACCGCAGCTTTTTCTGAGGCGTGGTTGCTGAGATATCAGCTTCCAAAGCAAATCAAATGCAGTTGGGTTGACAATCACGGGAACTACTTTAGATTGCAATATCTCGAGAACCGAAGGCTGCAAAAGCGTTTGGTTTTCAGGTGTGAATAGGTATTGAACAGGCCTTTCGTTTCGTGTATATATCGATGGGTTTGGGAAACATTTTTGAAAATACAATTTTTTTCCGCAAGGGGTTAGCCTTGAATTTTTTTTAAAAATCTTCAAAAAAATTAAATCGTCAAATTTTATACCACTGCAAAGGTCTGTTCAATCCCTTTCAAGTGCTGAAAACCGCAGCTTTTTCTGAGGCGTGGTTGCTGAGATATCAGCTTCCAAAGCAAATCAAATGCAGTTGGGTTGACAATCACGGGAACTACTTTGGATTGCAATATCTCGAGAACCGAAGGTTGCAGAAGCGTTTGGTTTTCAGGTGTGAATAGGTATTGAACAGACCTTTCGTTTCGTGTATATATCGATGGGTTTGGGAAACATTTTTGAAAATACAATTTTTTTCCGCAAGGGGTTAGCCTTGAATTTTTTTTTAAAATCTTCAAAAAAATTAATTCGTCAAATTTTATACCACTGCAAAGGTCTGTTCAATCCCTTTCAAGTGCTGAAAACCGCAGCTTTTTCTGAGGCGTGGTTGCTGAGATATCAGCTTCCAAAGCAAATCAAATGCAGTTGGGTTGACAATCACGGGAACTACTTTAGATTGCAATATCTCGAGAACCGAAGGCTGCAGAAGCGTTTGGTTTTCAGGTGTGAATAGGTATTGAACAGACCTTTCGTTTCATGTATATATCGATGGGTTTGGGAAACATTTTTGAAAATACATTTTTTTTCCGCAAGGGGTTAGCCTTGAATTTTTTTTAAAAATCTTCAAAAAAATTAAATCGTCAAATTTTATACCACTGCAAAGGTCTGTTCAATCCCTTTCAAGTGCTGAAAACCGCACCTTTTTTTGAGGCGTGGTTGCTGAGATATCAGCTTCCAAAGCAAATCAAATGCAGTTGGGTTGACAATCACGGGAACTACTTTGGATTGCAATATCTCGAGAACCGGAGGCTGCAGAAGCGTTTGGTTTTCAGGTGTGAATAGGTATTGAACAGACCTTTGCTTTCGTGTATATATCGATGGGTTCGGGAAACATTTTTGAAAATACAATTTTTTTCCGCAAGGGGTTAGCCTTGAATTTTTTTTAAAAATCTTCAAAAAAATTAAATCGTCAAATTTTATACCACTGCAAAGGTCTGTTCAATCCCTTTCAAGTGCTGAAAACCGCAGCTTTTTCTGAGGCGTGGTTGCTGAGATATCAGCTTCCAAAGCAAATCAAATGCAGTTGGGTTGACAATCACGGGAACTACTTTGGATTGCAATATCTCGAGAACCGAAGGCTGCAGAAGCGTTTGGTTTTCAGGTGTGAATAGGTATTGAACAGACCTTTCGTTTCGTGTATATATCGATGGGTTTGGGAAACATTTTTGAAAATACAATTTTTTTCCGCAAGGGGTTAGCCTTGAATTTTTTTCAAAAATGTTCAAAAAAATTATATCGTCAAATTTTATACCAATGCAAAGGTCTGTTCAATCCCTTTCAAGTGCTGAAAACCGCAGCTTTTTCTGAGGCGTGGTTGCTGAGATATCAGCTTCCAAAGCAAATCAAATGCAGTTGGGTTGACAATCACGGGAACTACTTTGGATTGCAATATCTCGAGAACCGAAGGTTGCAGAAGCGTTTGGTTTTCAGGTGTGAATAGGTATTGAACAGACCTTTCGTTTCGTGTATATATCGATGGGTTTGGGAAACATTTTTGAAAATACAATTTTTTTCCGCAAGGGGTTAGCCTTGAATTTTTTTTTAAAATCTTCAAAAAAATTAATTCGTCAAATTTTATACCACTGCAAAGGTCTGTTCAATCCCTTTCAAGTGCTGAAAACCGCAGCTTTTTCTGAGGCGTGGTTGCTGAGATATCAGCTTCCAAAGCAAATCAAATGCAGTTGGGTTGACAATCACGGGAACTACTTTAGATTGCAATATCTCGAGAACCGAAGGCTGCAGAAGCGTTTGGTTTTCAGGTGTGAATAGGTATTGAACAGACCTTTAGTTTCATGTATATATCGATGGGTTTGGGAAACATTTTTGAAAATACATTTTTTTTCCGCAAGGGGTTAGCCTTGAATTTTTTTTAAAAATCTTCAAAAAAATTAAATCGTCAAATTTTATACCACTGCAAAGGTCTGTTCAATCCCTTTCAAGTGCTGAAAACCGCACCTTTTTTTGAGGCGTGGTTGCTGAGATATCAGCTTCCAAAGCAAATCAAATGCAGTTGGGTTGACAATCACGGGAACTACTTTGGATTGCAATATCTCGAGAACCGGAGGCTGCAGAAGCGTTTGGTTTTCAGGTGTGAATAGGTATTGAACAGACCTTTGGTTTCGTGTATATATCGATGGGTTCGGGAAACATTTTTGAAAATACAATTTTTTTCCGCAAGGGGTTAGCCTTGAATTTTTTTTAAAAATCTTCAAAAAAATTAAATCGTCAAATTTTATACCACTGCAAAGGTCTGTTCAATCCCTTTCAAGTGCTGAAAACCGCAGCTTTTTCTGAGGCGTGGTTGCTGAGATATCAGCTTCCAAAGCAAATCAAATGCAGTTGGGTTGACAATCACGGGAACTACTTTGGATTGCAATATCTCGAGAACCGAAGGCTGCAGAAGCGTTTGGTTTTCAGGTGTGAATAGGTATTGAACAGACCTTTCGTTTCGTGTATATATCGATGGGTTTGGGAAACATTTTTGAAAATACAATTTTTTTCCGCAAGGGGTTAGCCTTGAATTTTTTTCAAAAATGTTCAAAAAAATTAAATCGTCAAATTTTATACCAATGCAAAGGTCTGTTCAATCCCTTTCAAGTGCTGAAAACCGCAGCTTTTTCTGAGGCGTGGTTGCTGAGATATCAGCTTCCAAAGCAAATCAAATGCAGTTGGGTTGACAATCACGGGAACTACTTTGGATTGCAATATCTCGAGAACCGAAGGTTGCAGAAGCGTTTGGTTTTCAGGTGTGAATAGGTATTGAACAGACCTTTCGTTTCGTGTATATATCGATGGGTTTGGGAAACATTTTTGAAAATACAATTTTTTTCCGCAAGGGGTTAGCCTTGAATTTTTTTTTAAAATCTTCAAAAAAATTAATGCGTCAAATTTTATACCACTGCAAAGGTCTGTTCAATCCCTTTCAAGTGCTGAAAACCGCAGCTTTTTCTGAGGCGTGGTTGCTGAGATATCAGCTTCCAAAGCAAATCAAATGCAGTTGGGTTGACAATCACGGGAACTACTTTAGATTGCAATATCTCGAGAACCGAAGGCTGCAAAAGCGTTTGGTTTTCAGGTGTGAATAGGTATTGAACAGGCCTTTCGTTTCGTGTATATATCGATGGGTTTGGGAAACATTTTTGAAAATACAATTTTTTTCCGCAAGGGGTTAGCCTTGAATTTTTTTTTAAAATCTTCAAAAAAATTAATTCGTCAAATTTTATACCACTGCAAAGGTCTGTTCAATCCCTTTCAAGTGCTGAAAACCGCAGCTTTTTCTGAGGCGTGGTTGCTGAGATATCAGCTTCCAAAGCAAATCAAATGCAGTTGGGTTGACAATCACGGGAACTACTTTGGATTGCAATATCTCGAGAACCGAAGTCTGCAGAAGCGTTTGGTTTTCAGGTGTGAATAGGTATTGAACAGACCTTTCGTTTCGTGTATATATCGATGGGTTTGGGAAACATTTTTGAAAATACAATTTTTTTCCGCAAGGGGTTAGCCTTGAATTTTTTTTAAAAATCTTCAAAAAAATTAAATCGTCAAATTTTATACCACTGCAAAGGTCTGTTCAATCCCTTTCAAGTGCTGAAAACCGCAGCTTTTTCTGAGGCGTGGTTGCTGAGATATCAGCTTCCAAAGCAAATCAAATGCAGTTGGGTTGACAATCACGGGAACTACTTTGGATTGCAATATCTCGAGAACCGAAGGCTGCAGAAGCGTTTGGTTTTCAGGTGTGAATAGGTATTGAACAGACCTTTCGTTTCGTGTATATATCGATGGGTTTGGGAAACATTTTTGAAAATACAATTTTTTTCCGCAAGGGGTTAGCCTTGAATTTTTTTCAAAAATGTTCAAAAAAATTAAATCGTCAAATTTTATACCAATGCAAAGGTCTGTTCAATCCCTTTCAAGTGCTGAAAACCGCAGCTTTTTCTGAGGCGTGGTTGCTGAGATATCAGCTTCCAAAGCAAATCAAATGCAGTTGGGTTGACAATCACGGGAACTACTTTGGATTGCAATATCTCGAGAACCGAAGGTTGCAGAAGCGTTTGGTTTTCAGGTGTGAATAGGTATTGAACAGACCTTTCGTTTCGTGTATATATCGATGGGTTTGGGAAACATTTTTGAAAATACAATTTTTTTCCGCAAGGGGTTAGCCTTGAATTTTTTTTAAAAATCTTCAAAAAAATTAATTCGTCAAATTTTATACCACTGCAAAGGTCTGTTCAATCCCTTTCAAGTGCTGAAAACCGCAGCTTTTTCTGAGGCGTGGTTGCTGAGATATCAGCTTCCAAAGCAAATAAAATGCAGTTGGGTTGACAATCACGGGAACTACTTTGGATTGCAATATCTCGAGAACCGAAGTCTGCAGAAGCGTTTGGTTTTCAGGTGTGAATAGGTATTGCACAGACCTTTCGTTTCGTGTATATATCGATGGGTTTGGGAAACATTTTTGAAAATACAATTTTTTTCCGCAAGGGGTTAGCCTTGAATTTTTTTTAAAAATCTTCAAAAAAATTAAATCGTCAAATTTTATACCACTGCAAAGGTCTGTTCAATCCCTTTCAAGTGCTGAAAACCGCAGCTTTTTCTGAGGCGTGGTTGCTGAGATATCAGCTTCCAAAGCAAATCAAATGCAGTTGGGTTGACAATCACGGGAACTACTTTGGATTGCAATATCTCGAGAACCGAAGGTTGCAGAAGCGTTTGGTTTTCAGGTGTGAATAGGTATTGAACAGACCTTTCGTTTCGTGTATATATCGATGGGTTTGGGAAACATTTTTGAAAATACAATTTTTTTCCGCAAGGGGTTAGCCTTGAATTTTTTTTTAAAATCTTCAAAAAAATTAATTCGTCAAATTTTATACCACTGCAAAGGTCTGTTCAATCCCTTTCAAGTGCTGAAAACCGCAGCTTTTTCTGAGGCGTGGTTGCTGAGATATCAGCTTCCAAAGCAAATCAAATGCAGTTGGGTTGACAATCACGGGAACTACTTTAGATTGCAATATCTCGAGAACCGAAGGCTGCAAAAGCGTTTGGTTTTCAGGTGTGAATAGGTATTGAACAGGCCTTTCGTTTCGTGTATATATCGATGGGTTTGGGAAACATTTTTGAAAATACAATTTTTTTCCGCAAGGGGTTAGCCTTGAATTTTTTTTTAAAATCTTCAAAAAAATTAATTCGTCAAATTTTATACCACTGCAAAGGTCTGTTCAATCCCTTTCAAGTGCTGAAAACCGCAGCTTTTTCTGAGGCGTGGTTGCTGAGATATCAGCTTCCAAAGCAAATCAAATGCAGTTGGGTTGACAATCACGGGAACTACTTTGGATTGCAATATCTCGAGAACCGAAGTCTGCAGAAGCGTTTGGTTTTCAGGTGTGAATAGGTATTGAACAGACCTTTCGTTTCGTGTATATATCGATGGGTTTGGGAAACATTTTTGAAAATACAATTTTTTTCCGCAAGGGGTTAGCCTTGAATTTTTTTTAAAAATCTTCAAAAAAATTAAATCGTCAAATTTTATACCACTGCAAAGGTCTGTTCAATCCCTTTCAAGTGCTGAAAACCGCAGCTTTTTCTGAGGCGTGGTTGCTGAGATATCAGCTTCCAAAGCAAATCAAATGCAGTTGGGTTGACAATCACGGGAACTACTTTGGATTGCAATATCTCGAGAACCGAAGGCTGCAGAAGCGTTTGGTTTTCAGGTGTGAATAGGTATTGAACAGACCTTTCGTTTCGTGTATATATCGATGGGTTTGGGAAACATTTTTGAAAATACAATTTTTTTCCGCAAGGGGTTAGCCTTGAATTTTTTTCAAAAATGTTCAAAAAAATTAAATCGTCAAATTTTATACCAATGCAAAGGTCTGTTCAATCCCTTTCAAGTGCTGAAAACCGCAGCTTTTTCTGAGGCGTGGTTGCTGAGATATCAGCTTCCAAAGCAAATCAAATGCAGTTGGGTTGACAATCACGGGAACTACTTTGGATTGCAATATCTCGAGAACCGAAGGTTGCAGAAGCGTTTGGTTTTCAGGTGTGAATAGGTATTGAACAGACCTTTCGTTTCGTGTATATATCGATGGGTTTGGGAAACATTTTTGAAAATACAATTTTTTTCCGCAAGGGGTTAGCCTTGAATTTTTTTTAAAAATCTTCAAAAAAATTAATTCGTCAAATTTTATACCACTGCAAAGGTCTGTTCAATCCCTTTCAAGTGCTGAAAACCGCAGCTTTTTCTGAGGCGTGGTTGCTGAGATATCAGCTTCCAAAGCAAATAAAATGCAGCTGGGTTGACAATCACGGGAACTACTTTGGATTGCAATATCTCGAGAACCGAAGTCTGCAGAAGCGTTTGGTTTTCAGGTGTGAATAGGTATTGCACAGACCTTTCGTTTCGTGTATATATCGATGGGTTTGGGAAACATTTTTGAAAATACAATTTTTTTCCGCAAGGGGTTAGCCTTGAATTTTTTTTAAAAATCTTCAAAAAAATTAAATCGTCAAATTTTATACCACTGCAAAGGTCTGTTCAATCCCTTTCAAGTGCTGAAAACCGCAGCTTTTTCTGAGGCGTGGTTGCTGAGATATCAGCTTCCAAAGCAAATCAAATGCAGTTGGGTTGACAATCACGGGAACTACTTTGGATTGCAATATCTCGAGAACCGAAGGCTGCAGAAGCGTTTGGTTTTCAGGTGTGAATAGGTATTGAACAGACCTTTCGTTTCGTGTATATATCGATGGGTTTGGGAAACATTTTTGAAAATACAATTTTTTTCAACCTTGAATTTTTTTCAAAAATGTTCAAAAAAATTAAATCGTCAAATTTTATACCAATGCAAAGGTCTGTTCAATCCCTTTCAAGTGCTGAAAACCGCAGCTTTTTCTGAGGCGTGGTTGCTGAGATATCAGCTTCCAAAGCAAATCAAATGCAGTTGGGTTGACAATCACGGGAACTACTTTGGATTGCAATATCTCGAGAACCGAAGGTTGCAGAAGCGTTTGGTTTTCAGGTGTGAATAGGTATTGAACAGACCTTTAGTTTCGTGTATATATCGATGGGTTTGGGAAACATTTTTGAAAATACAATTTTTTTCCGCAAGGGGTTAGCCTTGAATTTTTATTAAAAATCTTCAAAAAAATTAATTCGTCAAATTTTATACCACTGCAAAGGTCTGTTCAATCCCTTTCAAGTGCTGAAAACCGCAGCTTTTTCTGAGGCATGGTTGCTGAGATATCAGCTTCCAAAGCAAATCAAATGCAGTTGGGTTGACAATCACGGGAACTACTTTGGATTGCAATATCTCGAGAACCGAAGGCTGCAGAAGCGTTTGGTTTTCAGGTGTGAATAGGTATTGAACAGACCTTTCGTTTCGTGTATATATCGATGGGTTTGGGAAACATTTTTGAAAATACAATTTTTTTCCGCAAGGGGTTAGCCTTGAATTTTTTTTAAAAATCTTCAAAAAAATTAAATCGTCAAATTTTATACCACTGCAAAGGTCTGTTCAATCCCTTTCAAGTGCTGAAAACCGCAGCTTTTTCTGAGGCATGGTTGCTGAGATATCAGCTTCCAAAGCAAATCAAATGCAGTTGGGTTGACAATCACGGGAACTACTTTGGATTGCAATATCTCGAGAACCGAAGTCTGCAGAAGCGTTTAGTTTTCAGGTGTGAATAGGTATTGAACAGACCTTTGGTTTCGTGTATATATCGATGGGTTTGGGAAACATTTTTGAAAATACAATTTTTTTCCGCAAGGGGTTAACCTTGAATTTTTTTCAAAAATCTTCAAAAAAATTAAATCGTCAAATTTTATACCACTGCAAAGGTCTGTTCAATCCCTTTCAAGTGCTGAAAACCGCAGCTTTTTCTGAGGCGTGGTTGCTGAGATATCAGCTTCCAAAGCAAATCAAATGCAGTTGGGTTGACAATCACGGGAACTACTTTGGATTGCAATATCTCGAGAACCGAAGGTTGCAGAAGCGTTTGGTTTTCAGGTGTGAATAGGTATTGAACAGACCTTTCGTTTCGTGTATATATCGATGGGTTTGGGAAACATTTTTGAAAATACAATTTTTTTCCGCAAGGGGTTAGCCTTGAATTTTTTTTAAAAATCTTCAAAAAAATTAAATCGTCAAATTTTATACCACTGCAAAGGTCTGTTCAATCCCTTTCAAGTGCTGAAAACCGCAGCTTTTTCTGAGGCGTGGTTGCTGAGATATCAGCTTCCAAAGCAAATCAAATGCAGTTGGGTTGACAATCACGGGAACTACTTTGGATTGCAATATCTCGAGAACCGGAGGCTGCAGAAGCGTTTGGTTTTCAGGTGTGAATAGGTATTGAACAGACCTTTGGCTTCGTGTATATATCGATGGGTTCGGGAAACATTTTTGAAAATACAATTTTTTTCCGCAAGGGGTTAGCCTTGAATTTTTTTCAAAAATCTTCAAAAAAATTAAATCGTCAAATTTTATACGACTGCAAAGGTCTGTTCAATCCCTTTCAAGTGCTGAAAACCGCAGCTTTTTCTGAGGCGTGGTTGCTGAGATATCAGCTTCCAAACAAATCAATTGCAGTTGGGTTGACAATCACGGGAACTACTTTGGATTGCAATATCTCGAGAACCGGAGGCTGCAGAAGCGTTTGGTTTTCAGGTGTGAATAGGTATTGAACAGACCTTTCGTTTCGTGTATATATCGATGGGTTTGGGAAACATTTTTGAAAATACAATTTTTTTCCGCAAGGGGTTAGCCTTGAATTTTTTTCAAAAATCTTCAAAAAAATTAAATCGTCAAATTTTATACCACTGCAAAGGTCTGTTCAATCCCTTTCAAGTGCTGAAAACCGCAGTTTTTCTGAGGCGTGGTTGCTGAAATATCAGCTTCCAAAGCAAGGTTGACAAAGTTGGGTTGACAATCACGGGAACTACTTTGAATTGCAATATCTCGAGAACCGGAGGCTGCAGAAGCGTTTGGTTTTCAGGTGTGAATAGGTATTGAACAGACCTTTCGTTTCGTGTATATATCGATGGGTTTGGGAAATATTTTTGAAAATACAATTTTTTTCCGCAAGGGGTTAGCCGTGAATTTTTTTCAAAAATCTTCAAAAAAATTAAATCGTCAAATTTTATACCACTGCAAAGGTCTTTTCCATTCCTTTCAAGTGCTGAAAACCGCAGCTTTTTCTGAGGCGTGGTTGCTGAGATATCAGCTTCCAAAGCAAATCAAATGCAGTTGGGTTGACAATCACGGGAACTACTTTGGATTGCAATATCTCGAGAACCAGAGGCTGCAGAAGCGTTTGGTTTTCAGGTGTGAATAGGTATTGAACAGACCTTTCGTTTCGTGTATATATCGATGGGTTTGGGAAACATTTTTGAAAATACAATTTTTTTTCCGCAAGGGGTTAGCCTTGAATTTTTTTTAAAAATCTTCAAAAAAATTAAATCGTCAAATTTTATACCACTGCAAAGGTCTGTTCAATCCCTTTCAAGTGCTGAAAACCGCAGCTTTTTCTGAGGCATGGTTGCTGAGATATCAGCTTCCAAAGCAAATCAAATGCAGTTGGGTTGACAATCACGGGAACTACTTTGGATTGCAATATCTCGAGAACCGAAGTCTGCAGAAGCGTTTAGTTTTCAGGTGTGAATAGGTATTGAACAGACCTTTGGTTTCGTGTATATATCGATGGGTTTGGGAAACATTTTTGAAAATACAATTTTTTTCCGCAAGGGGTTAACCTTGAATTTTTTTCAAAAATCTTCAAAAAAATTAAATCGTCAAATTTTATACCACTGCAAAGGTCTGTTCAATCCCTTTCAAGTGCTGAAAACCGCAGCTTTTTCTGAGGCGTGGTTGCTGAGATATCAGCTTCCAAAGCAAATCAAATGCAGTTGGGTTGACAATCACGGGAACTACTTTGGATTGCAATATCTCGAGAACCGAAGGTTGCAGAAGCGTTTGGTTTTCAGGTGTGAATAGGTATTGAACAGACCTTTCGTTTCGTGTATATATCGATGGGTTTGGGAAACATTTTTGAAAATACAATTTTTTTCCGCAAGGGGTTAGCCTTGAATTTTTTTTAAAAATCTTCAAAAAAATTAAATCGTCAAATTTTATACCACTGCAAAGGTCTGTTCAATCCCTTTCAAGTGCTGAAAACCGCAGCTTTTTCTGAGGCGTGGTTGCTGAGATATCAGCTTCCAAAGCAAATCAAATGCAGTTGGGTTGACAATCACGGGAACTACTTTGGATTGCAATATCTCGAGAACCGGAGGCTGCAGAAGCGTTTGGTTTTCAGGTGTGAATAGGTATTGAACAGACCTTTGGCTTCGTGTATATATCGATGGGTTCGGGAAACATTTTTGAAAATATGAATATGAATGAATAGGTATTGAACATACCTTTCGTTTCGTGTATATATCGATGGGTTTGGGAAACATTTTTGAAAATACAATTTTTTTCCGCAAGGGGTTAGCCTTGAATTTTTTTCAAAAATCTTCAAAAAAATTAAATCGTCAAATTTTATACCACTGCAAAGGTCTGTTCAATCCATTTCAGGTGCTGAAAACCGCAGCTTTTTCTGAGGCGTGGTTGCCGAGATATCAGCTTCCAAAGCAAATCAAATGCAGTTGGGTTGACAATCACGGGAACTACTTTGGATTGCAATATCTCGAGAACCGAAAGCTGCAGAGGCGTTTGGTTTTCAGGTGTGAATAGGTATTGAACAGACCTTTCGTTTCATGTATATATCGATGGGTTTGGGAAACATTTTTGAAAATACAATTTTTTTCCGCAAGGGGTTTAGCCTTGAATTTTTTTCAAAACTCCTCAAAAAAATTAAATCGTCAAATTTTATACCACTGCAAAGGTCTGTTCAATCCCTTTCAAGTGCTGAAAACCGCACCTTTTTTTGAGGCGTGGTTGCTGAGATATCAGCTTCCAAAGCAAATCAAATGCAGTTGGGTTGACAATCACGGGAACTACTTTGGATTGCAATATCTCGAGAACCGGAGGCTGCAGAAGCGTTTGGTTTTCAGGTGTGAATAGGTATTGAACAGACCTTTCGTTTCGTGTATATATCGATGGGTTTGGGAAACATTTTTGAAAATACAATTTTTTTCCGCAAGGGGTTAGCCTTGAATTTTTTTCAAAAATCTTCAAAAAAATTAAATCGTCAAATTTTATACCACTGCAAAGGTCTGTTCAATCCATTTCAAGTGCTGAAAACCGCAGCTTTTTCTGAGGCGTGGTTGCCGAGATATCAGCTTCCAAAGCAAATCAAATGCAGTTGGGTTGACAATCACGGGAACTAATTTGGATTGCAATATCTCGAGAACCGAAAGCTGCAGAGGCGTTTGGTTTTCAGGTGTGAATAGGTATTGAACAGACCTTTCGTTTCATGTATATATCGATGGGTTTGGGAAACATTTTTGAAAATACAATTTTTTTCCGCAAGGGGTTTAGCCTTGAATTTTTTTCAAAAATCTTCAAAAAAATTAAATCGTCAAATCTTGTACCACTGCAAAGGTCTGTTCAATCCCTTTCAAGTGCTGAAAACCGCACCTTTTTTTGAGGCGTGGTTGCTGAGATATCAGCTTCCAAAGCAAATCAAATGCAGTTGGGTTGACAATCACGGGAACTACTTTGGATTGCAATATCTCGAGAACCGGAGGCTGCAGAAGCGTTTGGTTTTCAGGTGTGAATAGGTATTGAACAGACCTTTCGTTTCGTGTATATATCGATGGGTTTGGGAAACATTTTTGAAAATACAATTTTTTTCCGCAAGGGGTTTAGCCTTGAATTTTTTTCAAAAATCTTCAAAAAAATTAAATCGTCAAATTTTATACCACTGCCAAGGTCTGTTCAATCCCTTTCAAGTGCTGAAAACCGCAGCTTTTTCTGAGGCGTGGTTGCCGAGATATCAGCTTCCAAAGCAAATCAAATGCAGTTGGGTTGACAATCACGGGAACTACTTTGGATTGCAATATCTCTAGAACCGGAGGCTGCAGAAGCGTTTGGTTTTTAGGCGTGAATAGGTATTGAACAGACCTTTCGTTTCATGTATATATCGATGGGTTTGGGAAACATTTTTGAAAATACAATTTTTTTCCGCAAGGGGTTAGCCTTGAATTTTTTTCAAAAATCTTCAAAAAAATTAAATCGTCAAATTTTATACCACTGCAAAGGTCTGTTCAATCCATTTCAAGTGCTGAAAACCGCAGCTTTTTCTGAGGCGTGGTTGCCGAGATATCAGCTTCCAAAGCAAATCAAATGCAGTTAGGTTGACAATCACGGGAACTACTTTGGATTGCAATATCTCGAGAACCGAAAGCTGCAGAGGCGTTTGGTTTTCAGGTGTGAATAGGTATTGAACAGACCTTTCGTTTCATGTATATATCGATGGGTTTCAAAAATCTTCAAAAAAATTAAATCGTCAAATTTTATACTACTGCAAAGGTCTGTTCAATCCCTTTCAAGTTCTGAAAACCGCACCTTTTTTTGAGGCGTGGTTGCTGAGATATCAGCTTCCAAAGCAAATCAAATGCAGTTGGGTTGACAATCACGGGAACTACTTTGGATTGCAATATCTCGAGAACCGGAGGCTGCAGAAGCGTTTGGTTTTCAGGTGTGAATAGGTATTGAACAGACCTTTCGTTTCGTGTATATATCGCTGGGTTTGGGAAACATTTTTGAAAATACAATTTTTTTCCGCAAGGGGTTAGCCTTGAATTTTTTTCAAAAATCTTCAAAAAAATTAAATCGTCAAATTTTATACCACTGCAAAGGTCTGTTCAATCCCTTTCAAGTGCTGAAAACCGCAGCTTTTTCTGAGGCGTGGTTGCTGAGATATCAGCTTCCAAAGCAAATCAAATGCAGTTGGGTTGACAATCACGGGAACTACTTTGGATTGCAATATCTCGAGAACCGAAAGCTGCAGAGGCGTTTGGTTTTCAGGTGTGAATAGGTATTGAACAGACCTTTCGTTTCATGTATATATCGATGGGTTTGGGAAACATTTTTGAAAATACAATTTTTTTCCGCAAGGGGTTTAGCCTTGAATTTTTTTCAAAAATCTTCAAAAAAATTAAATCGTCAAATCTTGTACCACTGCAAAGGTCTGTTCAATCCCTTTCAAGTGCTGAAAACCGCACCTTTTTTTGAGGCGTGGTTGCTGAGATATCAGCTTCCAAAGCAAATCAAATGCAGTTGGGTTGACAATCACGGGAACTACTTTGGATTGCAATATCTCGAGAACCGGAGGCTGCAGAAGCGTTTGGTTTTCAGGTGTGAATAGGTATTGAACAGACCTTTCGTTTCGTGTATATATCGATGGGTTTGGGAAACATTTTTGAAAATACAATTTTTTTCCGCAAATGGTTAGCCTTGAATTTTTTTCAAAAATCTTCAAAAAAATTAAATCGTCAAATTTTATACCACTGCCAAGGTCTGTTCAATCCCTTTCAAGTGCTGAAAACCGCAGCTTTTTCTGAGGCGTGGTTGCCGAGATATCAGCTTCCAAAGCAAATCAAATGCAGTTGGGTTGACAATCACGGGAACTACTTTGGATTGCAATATCTCTAGAACCGGAGGCTGCAGAAGCGTTTGGTTTTTAGGTGTGAATAGGTATTGAACAGACCTTTCGTTTCATGTATATATCGATGGGTTTGGGAAACATTTTTGAAAATACAATTTTTTTCCGCAAGGGGTTAGCCTTGAATTTTTTTCAAAAATCTTCAAAAAAATTAAATCGTCAAATTTTATACCACTGCAAAGGTCTGTTCAATCCATTTCAAGTGCTGAAAACCGCAGCTTTTTCTGAGGCGTGGTTGCGGAGATATCAGCTTCCAAAGCAAATCAAATGCAGTTAGGTTGACAATCACGGGAACTACTTTGGATTGCAATATCTCGAGAACCGAAAGCTGCAGAGGCGTTTGGTTTTCAGGTGTGAATAGGTATTGAACAGACCTTTCGTTTCATGTATATATCGATGGGTTTCAAAAATCTTCAAAAAAATTAAATCGTCAAATTTTATACTACTGCAAAGGTCTGTTCAATCCCTTTCAAGTGCTGAAAACCGCACCTTTTTTTGAGGCGTGGTTGCTGAGATATCAGCTTCCAAAGCAAATCAAATGCAGTTGGGTTGACAATCACGGGAACTACTTTGGATTGCAATATCTCGAGAACCGGAGGCTGCAGAAGCGTTTGGTTTTCAGGTGTGAATAGGTATTGAACAGACCTTTCGTTTCGTGTATATATCGCTGGGTTTGGGAAACATTTTTGAAAATACAATTTTTTTCCGCAAGGGGTTAGCCTTGAATTTTTTTCAAAAATCTTCAAAAAAATTAAATCGTCAAATTTTATACCACTGCAAAGGTCTGTTCAATCCCTTTCAAGTGCTGAAAACCGCAGCTTTTTCTGAGGCGTGGTTGCCGAGATATCAGCTTCCAAAGCAAATCAAATGCAGTTGGGTTGACAATCACGGGAACTACTTTGGATTGCAATATCTCGAGAACCGGAGGCTGCAGAAGCGTTTGGTTTTCAGGTTTGAATAGGTATTGAACAGACCTTTCGTTTCGTGTATATATCGATGGGTTTGGAAAACATTTTTGAAAATAAAATTTTTTTCATCAAGGGGTTAGCCTTGAATTTTTTTCAAAAATCTTCAAAAAAATTAAATCGTCAAATTTTATACCACTGCAAAGGTCTGTTCAATCCCTTTCAAGTGCTGAAAACCGCACCTTTTTTTGAGGCGTGGTTGCTGAGATATCAGCTTCCAAAGCAAATCAAATGCAGTTGGGTTGACAATCACGGGAACTACTTTGGATTGCAATATCTCGAGAACCGGAGGCTGCAGAAGCGTTTGGTTTTCAGGTGTGAATAGGTATTGAACAGACCTTTCGTTTCGTGTATATATCGATGGGTTTGGGAAACATTTTTGAAAATACAATTTTTTTCCGCAAGGGGTTAGCCTTGAATTTTTTTCAAAAATCTTCAAAAAAATTAAATCGTCAAATTTTATACTACTGCAAAGGTCTGTTCAATCCCTTTCAAGTGCTGAAAACCGCAGCTTTTTCTGAGGCGTGGTTGCCGAGATATCAGCTTCCAAAGCAAATCAAATGCAGTTGGGTTGACAATCACGGGAACTACTTTGGATTGCAATATCTCGAGAACCGAAAGCTGCAGAGGCGTTTGGTTTTCAGATGTGAATAGGTATTGAACAGACCTTTCGTTTCATATACATATATGGGTTTGGGAAACATTTTTGAAAATACAATTTTTTTCCGCAAGGGGTTAGCCTTGAATTTTTTTCAAAAATCTTCAAAAAAATTAAATCGTCAAATTTTATACCACTGCAAAGGTCTGTTCAATCCCTTTCAACTGCTGAAAACCGCAGCTTTTTCTCAGGCGTGGTTGCTGAGATATCAGCTTCCAAAGCAAATCAAACGCAGTTGGGTTGACAATCACGGGAACTACTTTGGATTGCAATATCTCGAGAACCGGAGGCTGCAGAAGCGTTTGGTTTTCAGGTGTGAATAGGTATTGAACAGACCTTTCGTTTCGTGTATATATCGATGGGTTTGGGAAACATTTTTGAAAATACAATTTTTTTCCGCAAGGGGCTAGCCTTGAATTTTTTTCAAAAATCTTCAAAAAAATTAAATCGTCAAATTTTATACCACTGCAAAGGTCTGTTCAATCCCTTTCAAGTGCTGAAAACCGCACCTTTTTTTGAGGCGTGGTTGCTGAGATATCAGCTTCCAAAGCAAATCAAATGCAGTTGGGTTGACAATCACGGGAACTACTTTGGATTGCAATATCTCGAGAACCGGAGGCTGCAGAAGCGTTTGGTTTTCAGGTGTGAATAGTTATTGAACAGACCTTTCGTTTCATGTATATATCGATGGGTTTGGGAAACATTTTTGAAAATAAAATTTTTTTCCGCAAGGGGTTAGCCTTGAATTTTTTTCAAAAATCTTCAAAAAAAATTAAATCGTCAAATTTTATACCACTGCAAAGGTCTGTTCAATCCCTTTCAACTGCTGAAAACCGCAGCTTTTTCTCAGGCGTGGTTGCTGAGATATCAGCTTCCAAAGCAAATCAAACGCAGTTGGGTTGACAATCACGGGAACTACTTTGGATTGCAATATCTCGAGAACCGGAGGCTGCAGAAGCGTTTGGTTTTCAGGTGTGAATAGGTATTGAACAGACCTTTCGTTTCGTGTATATATCGATGGGTTTGGGAAACATTTTTGAAAATACAATTTTTTTCCGCAAGGGGCTAGCCTTGAATTTTTTTCAAAAATCTTCAAAAAAATTAAATCGTCAAATTTTATACCACTGCAAAGGTCTGTTCAATCCCTTTCAAGTGCTGAAAACCGCACCTTTTTTTGAGGCGTGGTTGCTGAGATATCAGCTTCCAAAGCAAATCAAATGCAGTTGGGTTGACAATCACGGGAACTACTTTAGATTGCAATATCTCGAGAACCGAAGGCTGCAAAAGCGTTTGGTTTTCAGGTGTGAATAGGTATTGAACAGGCCTTTCGTTTCGTGTATATATCGATGGGTTTGGGAAACATTTTTGAAAATACAATTTTTTTCCGCAAGGGGTTAGCCTTGAATTTTTTTTTAAAATCTTCAAAAAAATTAATTCGTCAAATTTTATACCACTGCAAAGGTCTGTTCAATCCCTTTCAAGTGCTGAAAACCGCAGCTTTTTCTGAGGCGTGGTTGCTGAGATATCAGCTTCCAAAGCAAATCAAATGCAGTTGGGTTGACAATCACGGGAACTACTTTGGATTGCAATATCTCGAGAACCGAAGTCTGCAGAAGCGTTTGGTTTTCAGGTGTAAATAGGTATTGAACAGACCTTTCGTTTCGTGTATATATCGATGGGTTTGGGAAACATTTTTGAAAATACAATTTTTTTCCGCAAGGGGTTAGCCTTGAATTTTTTTTAAAAATCTTCAAAAAAATTAAATCGTCAAATTTTATACCACTGCAAAGGTCTGTTCAATCCCTTTCAAGTGCTGAAAACCGCAGCTTTTTCTGAGGCGTGGTTGCTGAGATATCAGCTTCCAAAGCAAATCAAATGCAGTTGGGTTGACAATCACGGGAACTACTTTGGATTGCAATATCTCGAGAACCGAAGGCTGCAGAAGCGTTTGGTTTTCAGGTGTGAATAGGTATTGAACAGACCTTTCGTTTCGTGTATATATCGATGGGTTTGGGAAACATTTTTGAAAATACAATTTTTTTCCGCAAGGGGTTAGCCTTGAATTTTTTTCAAAAATGTTCAAAAAAATTAAATCGTCAAATTTTATACCAATGCAAAGGTCTGTTCAATCCCTTTCAAGTGCTGAAAACCGCAGCTTTTTCTGAGGCGTGGTTGCTGAGATATCAGCTTCCAAAGCAAATCAAATGCAGTTGGGTTGACAATCACGGGAACTACTTTGGATTGCAATATCTCGAGAACCGAAGGTTGCAGAAGCGTTTGGTTTTCAGGTGTGAATAGGTATTGAACAGACCTTTCGTTTCGTGTATATATCGATGGGTTTGGGAAACATTTTTGAAAATACAATTTTTTTCCGCAAGGGGTTAGCCTTGAATTTTTTTTTAAAAATCTTCAAAAAAATTAATTCGTCAAATTTTATACCACTGCAAAGGTCTGTTCAATCCCTTTCAAGTGCTGAAAACCGCAGCTTTTTCTGAGGCGTGGTTGCTGAGATATCAGCTTCCAAAGCAAATAAAATGCAGTTGGGTTGACAATCACGGGAACTACTTTGGATTGCAATATCTCGAGAACCGAAGTCTGCAGAAGCGTTTGGTTTTCAGGTGTGAATAGGTATTGCACAGACCTTTCGTTTCGTGTATATATCGATGGGTTTGGGAAACATTTTTGAAAATACAATTTTTTTCCGCAAGGGGTTAGCCTTGAATTTTTTTTAAAAATCTTCAAAAAAATTAAATCGTCAAATTTTATACCACTGCAAAGGTCTGTTCAATCCCTTTCAAGTGCTGAAAACCGCAGCTTTTTCTGAGCCGTGGTTGCTGAGATATCAGCTTCCAAAGCAAATCAAATGCAGTTGGGTTGACAATCACGGGAACTACTTTGGATTGCAATATCTCGAGAACCGAAGGCTGCAGAAGCGTTTGGTTTTCAGGTGTGAATAGGTATTGAACAGACCTTTCGTTTCGTGTATATATCGATGGGTTTGGGAAACATTTTTGAAAATACAATTTTTTTCAACCTTGAATTTTTTTCAAAAATGTTCAAAAAAATTAAATCGTCAAATTTTATACCAATGCAAAGGTCTGTTCAATCCCTTTCAAGTGCTGAAAACCGCAGCTTTTTCTGAGGCGTGGTTGCTGAGATATCAGCTTCCAAAGCAAATCAAATGCAGTTGGGTTGACAATCACGGGAACTACTTTGGATTGCAATATCTCGAGAACCGAAGGTTGCAGAAGCGTTTGGTTTTCAGGTGTGAATAGGTATTGAACAGACCTTTAGTTTCGTGTATATATCGATGGGTTTGGGAAACATTTTTGAAAATACAATTTTTTTCCGCAAGGGGTTAGCCTTGAATTTTTATTAAAAATCTTCAAAAAAATTAATTCGTCAAATTTTATACCACTGCAAAGGTCTGTTCAATCCCTTTCAAGTGCTGAAAACCGCAGCTTTTTCTGAGGCATGGTTGCTGAGATATCAGCTTCCAAAGCAAATCAAATGCAGTTGGGTTGACAATCACGGGAACTACTTTGGATTGCAATATCTCGAGAACCGAAGGCTGCAGAAGCGTTTGGTTTTCAGGTGTGAATAGGTATTGAACAGACCTTTCGTTTCGTGTATATATCGATGGGTTTGGGAAACATTTTTGAAAATACAATTTTTTTCCGCAAGGGGTTAGCCTTGAATTTTTTTTAAAAATCTTCAAAAAAATTAAATCGTCAAATTTTATACCACTGCAAAGGTCTGTTCAATCCCTTTCAAGTGCTGAAAACCGCAGCTTTTTCTGAGGCATGGTTGCTGAGATATCAGCTTCCAAAGCAAATCAAATGCAGTTGGGTTGACAATCACGGGAACTACTTTGGATTGCAATATCTCGAGAACCGAAGTCTGCAGAAGCGTTTAGTTTTCAGGTGTGAATAGGTATTGAACAGACCTTTGGTTTCGTGTATATATCGATGGGTTTGGGAAACATTTTTGAAAATACAATTTTTTTCCGCAAGGGGTTAACCTTGAATTTTTTTCAAAAATCTTCAAAAAAATTAAATCGTCAAATTTTATACCACTGCAAAGGTCTGTTCAATCCCTTTCAAGTGCTGAAAACCGCAGCTTTTTCTGAGGCGTGGTTGCTGAGATATCAGCTTCCAAAGCAAATCAAATGCAGTTGGGTTGACAATCACGGGAACTACTTTGGATTGCAATATCTCGAGAACCGAAGGTTGCAGAAGCGTTTGGTTTTCAGGTGTGAATAGGTATTGAACAGACCTTTCGTTTCGTGTATATATCGATGGGTTTGGGAAACATTTTTGAAAATACAATTTTTTTCCGCAAGGGGTTAGCCTTGAATTTTTTTTAAAAATCTTCAAAAAAATTAAATCGTCAAATTTTATACCACTGCAAAGGTCTGTTCAATCCCTTTCAAGTGCTGAAAACCGCAGCTTTTTCTGAGGCGTGGTTGCTGAGATATCAGCTTCCAAAGCAAATCAAATGCAGTTGGGTTGACAATCACGGGAACTACTTTGGATTGCAATATCTCGAGAACCGGAGGCTGCAGAAGCGTTTGGTTTTCAGGTGTGAATAGGTATTGAACAGACCTTTGGCTTCGTGTATATATCGATGGGTTCGGGAAACATTTTTGAAAATACAATTTTTTTCCGCAAGGGGTTAGCCTTGAATTTTTTTCAAAAATCTTCAAAAAAATTAAATCGTCAAATTTTATACGACTGCAAAGGTCTGTTCAATCCCTTTCAAGTGCTGAAAACCGCAGCTTTTTCTGAGGCGTGGTTGCTGAGATATCAGCTTCCAAACAAATCAATTGCAGTTGGGTTGACAATCACGGGAACTACTTTGGATTGCAATATCTCGAGAACCGGAGGCTGCAGAAGCGTTTGGTTTTCAGGTGTGAATAGGTATTGAACAGACCTTTCGTTTCGTGTATATATCGATGGGTTTGGGAAACATTTTTGAAAATACAATTTTTTTCCGCAAGGGGTTAGCCTTGAATTTTTTTCAAAAATCTTCAAAAAAATTAAATCGTCAAATTTTATACCACTGCAAAGGTCTGTTCAATCCCTTTCAAGTGCTGAAAACCGCAGTTTTTCTGAGGCGTGGTTGCTGAAATATCAGCTTCCAAAGCAAGGTTGACAAAGTTGGGTTGACAATCACGGGAACTACTTTGAATTGCAATATCTCGAGAACCGGAGGCTGCAGAAGCGTTTGGTTTTCAGGTGTGAATAGGTATTGAACAGACCTTTCGTTTCGTGTATATATCGATGGGTTTGGGAAATATTTTTGAAAATACAATTTTTTTCCGCAAGGGGTTAGCCGTGAATTTTTTTCAAAAATCTTCAAAAAAATTAAATCGTCAAATTTTATACCACTGCAAAGGTCTTTTCCATCCCTTTCAAGTGCTGAAAACCGCAGCTTTTTCTGAGGCGTGGTTGCTGAGATATCAGCTTCCAAAGCAAATCAAATGCAGTTGGGTTGACAATCACGGGAACTACTTTGGATTGCAATATCTCGAGAACCAGAGGCTGCAGAAGCGTTTGGTTTTCAGGTGTGAATAGGTATTGAACAGACCTTTCGTTTCGTGTATATATCGATGGGTTTGGGAAACATTTTTGAAAATACAATTTTTTTTCCGCAAGGGGTTAGCCTTGAATTTTTTTCAAAAATCTTCAAAAAAATTAAATCGTCAAATTTTATACCACTGCAAAGGTCTGTTCAATCCCTTTCAAGTGCTGAAAACCGCAGCTTTTTCTGAGGCGTGGTTGCTGAGATATCAGCTTCCAAAATAAATCAAATGCAGTTGGGTTGACAATCACGGGAACTACTTTGGATTGCAATATCTCGAGAACCGGAGGCTGCAGAAGCGTTTGGTTTTCAGGTGTGAATAGGTATTGAACAGACCTTTCGTTTCGTGTATATATCGATGGGTTTGGGAAACATTTTTGAAAATACAATTTTTTTCCGCAAGGGGTTAGCCTTGAATTTTTTTTTAAAATCTTCAAAAAAATTAAATCGGCAAATTTTATACCACTGCAAAGGTCTGTTCAATCCCTTTCAAGTGCTGAAAACCGCAGCTTTTTCTGAGGCATGGTTGCTGAGATATCAGCTTCCAAAGCAAATCAAATGCAGTTGGGTTGACAATCACGGGAACTACTTTGGATTGCAATATCTCGAGAACCGGAGGCTGCAGAAGCGTTTGGTTTTCAGGTGTGAATAGGTATTGAACAGACCTTTGGTTTCGTGTATATATCGATGGGTTTGGGAAACATTTTTGAAAATACAATTTTTTTCCGCAAGGGGTTAGCCTTGAATTTTTTTCAAAAATCTTCAAAAAAATTAAATCGTCAAATTTTATACCACTGCAAAGGTCTGTTCAATCCCTTTCAAGTGCTGAAAACCGCAGCTTTTTCTGAGGCGTGGTTGCTGAGATATCAGCTTCCAAAGCAAATCAAATGCAGTTGGGTTGACAATCACGGGAACTACTTTGGATTGCAATATCTCGAGAACCGAAGGTTGCAGAAGCGTTTGGTTTTCAGGTGTGAATAGGTATTGAACAGACCTTTCGTTTCGTGTATATATCGATGGGTTTGGGAAACATTTTTGAAAATACAATTTTTTTCCGCAAGGGGTTAGTCTTGAATTTTTTTTAAAAATCTTCAAAAAAATTAAATCGTCAAATTTTATACCACTGCAAAGGTCTGTTCAATCCCTTTCAAGTGCTGAAAACCGCAGCTTTTTCTGAGGCGTGGTTGCTGAGATATCAGCTTCCAAAGCAAATCAAATGCAGTTGGGTTGACAATCACGGGAACTACTTTGGATTGCAATATCTCGAGAACCGGAGGCTGCAGAAGCGTTTGGTTTTCAGGTGTGAATAGGTATTGAACAGACCTTTGGTTTCGTGTATATATCGATGGGTTCGGGAAACATTTTTGAAAATACAATTTTTTTCCGCAAGGGGTTAGCCTTGAATTTTTTTCAAAAATCTTCAAAAAAATTAAATCGTCAAATTTTATACGACTGCAAAGGTCTGTTCAATCCCTTTCAAGTGCTGAAAACCGCAGCTTTTTCTGAGGCGTGGTTGCTGAGATATCAGCTTCCAAACAAATCAATTGCAGTTGGGTTGACAATCACGGGAACTACTTTGAATTGCAATATCTCGAGAACCGGAGGCTGCAGAAGCGTTTGGTTTTCAGGTGTGAATAGGTATTGAACAGACCTTTCGTTTCGTGTATATATCGATGGGTTTGGGAAACATTTTTGAAAATACAATTTTTTTCCGCAAGGGGTTAGCCTTGATTTTTTTTCAAAAATCTTCAAAAAAATTAAATCGTCAAATTTTATACCACTGCAAATGTCTGTTCAATCCCTTTCAAGTGCTGAAAACCGCAGCTTTTTCTGAGGTGTGGTTGCTGAGATATCAGCTTCCAAAACAAATCAAATGCAGTTGGGTTGACAATCACGGGAACTACTTTGGATTGCAATATCTCGAGAACCGAAAGCTGCAGAGGCGTTTGGTTTTCAGGTGTGAATAGGTATTGAACAGACCTTTCGTTTCATGTATATATCAATGGGTTTGGGAAACATTTTTGAAAATACAATTTTTTTCCGCAAGGGGTTAGCCTTGAATTTTTTTCAAAAATCTTCAAAAAAATTAAATTGTCAAATTTTATACCACTGCAAAGGTCTGTTCAATCCATTTCAAGTGCTGAAAACCGCAGCTTTTTCTGAGGCGTGGTTGCCGAGATATCAGCTTCCAAAGCAAATCAAATGCAGTTGGGTTGACAATCACGGGAACTACTTTGGATTGCAATATCTCGAGAACCGAAAGCTACAGAGGCGTTTGGTTTTCAGGTGTGAATAGGTATTGAACAGACCTTTCGTTTCATGTATATATCGATGTGTTTGGGAAACATTTTTGAAAATACAATTTTTTTCCGCAAGGGGTTTAGCCTTGAATTTTTTTCAAAACTCTTCAAAAAAATTAAATCGTCAAATTTTATACCACTGCAAAGGTCTGTTCAATCCCTTTCAAGTGCTGAAAACCGCACCTTTTTTTGAGGCGTGGTTGCTGAGATATCAGCTTCCAAAGCAAATCAAATGCAGTTGGGTTGACAATCACGGGAACTACTTTGGATTGCAATATCTCGAGAACCGGAGGCGGCAGAAGCGTTTGGTTTTCAGGTGTGAATAGGTATTGAACAGGCCTTTCGTTTCGTGTATATATCGATGGGTTCGGGAAACATTTTTGAAAATACAATTTTTTTCCGCAAGGGGTTAGCCTTGAATTTTTTTCAAAAATCTTCAAAAAAATTAAATCGTAAAATTTTATACCACTGCAAAGGTCTGTTCAATCCCTTTCAAGTGCTGAAAACCGCAGCTTTTTCTGAGGCGTGGTTGCTGAGATATCAGCTTCCAAAGCAAATCAATTGCAGTTGGGTTGACAATCACGGGAACTACTTTGGATTGCAATATCTCGAGAACCGGAGGCTGCAGAAGCGTTTGGTTTTCAGGTGTGAATAGGTATTGAACAGACCTTTCGTTTCGTGTATATATCGATGGGTTTGGGAAACATTTTTGAAAATACAATTTTTTTCCGCAAGGGGTTAGCCTTGATTTTTTTTCAAAAATCTTCAAAAAAATTAAATCGTCAAATTTTATACCACTGCAAATGTCTGTTCAATCCCTTTCAAGTGCTGAAAACCGCAGCTTTTTCTGAGGTGTGGTTGCTGAGATATCAGCTTCCAAAACAAATCAAATGCAGTTGGGTTGACAATCACGGGAACTACTTTGGATTGCAATATCTCGAGAACCGAAAGCTGCAGAGGCGTTTGGTTTTCAGGTGTGAATAGGTATTGAACAGACCTTTCGTTTCATGTATATATCAATGGGTTTGGGAAACATTTTTGAAAATACAATTTTTTTCCGCAAGGGGTTAGCCTTGAATTTTTTTCAAAAATCTTCAAAAAAATTAAATTGTCAAATTTTATACCACTGCAAAGGTCTGTTCAATCCATTTCAAGTGCTGAAAACCGCAGCTTTTTCTGAGGCGTGGTTGCCGAGATATCAGCTTCCAAAGCAAATCAAATGCAGTTGGGTTGACAATCACGGGAACTACTTTGGATTGCAATATCTCGAGAACCGAAAGCTACAGAGGCGTTTGGTTTTCAGGTGTGAATAGGTATTGAACAGACCTTTCGTTTCATGTATATATCGATGTGTTTGGGAAACATTTTTGAAAATACAATTTTTTTCCGCAAGGGGTTTAGCCTTGAATTTTTTTCAAAACTCTTCAAAAAAATTAAATCGTCAAATTTTATACCACTGCAAAGGTCTGTTCAATCCCTTTCAAGTGCTGAAAACCGCACCTTTTTTTGAGGCGTGGTTGCTGAGATATCAGCTTCCAAAGCAAATCAAATGCAGTTGGGTTGACAATCACGGGAACTACTTTGGATTGCAATATCTCGAGAACCGGAGGCGGCAGAAGCGTTTGGTTTTCAGGTGTGAATAGGTATTGAACAGGCCTTTCGTTTCGTGTATATATCGATGGGTTCGGGAAACATTTTTGAAAATACAATTTTTTTCCGCAAGGGGTTAGCCTTGAATTTTTTTCAAAAATCTTCAAAAAAATTAAATCGTAAAATTTTATACCACTGCAAAGGTCTGTTCAATCCCTTTCAAGTGCTGAAAACCGCAGCTTTTTCTGAGGCGTGGTTGCTGAGATATCAGCTTCCAAAGCAAATCAATTGCAGTTGGGTTGACAATCACGGGAACTACTTTGGATTGCAATATCTCGAGAACCGGAGGCTGCAGAAGCGTTTGGTTTTCAGGTGTGAATAGGTATTGAACAGACCTTTCGTTTCGTGTATATATCGATGGGTTTGGGAAACATTTTTGAAAATACAATTTTTTTCCGCAAGGGGTTAGCCTTGAATTTTTTTCAAAAATCTTCAAAAAAATTAAATCGTCAAATTTTATACCACTGCAAAGGTCTGTTCAATCCATTTCAGGTGCTGAAAACCGCAGCTTTTTCTGAGGCGTGGTTGCCGAGATATCAGCTTCCAAAGCAAATCAAATGCAGTTGGGTTGACAATCACGGGAACTACTTTGGATTGCAATATCTCGAGAACCGAAAGCTGCAGAGGCGTTTGGTTTTCAGGTGTGAATAGGTATTGAACAGACCTTTCGTTTCATGTATATATCGATGGGTTTGGGAAACATTTTTGAAAATACAATTTTTTTCCGCAAGGGGTTTAGCCTTGAATTTTTTTCAAAACTCCTCAAAAAAATTAAATCGTCAAATTTTATACCACTGCAAAGGTCTGTTCAATCCCTTTCAAGTGCTGAAAACCGCACCTTTTTTTGAGGCGTGGTTGCTGAGATATCAGCTTCCAAAGCAAATCAAATGCAGTTGGGTTGACAATCACGGGAACTACTTTGGATTGCAATATCTCGAGAACCGGAGGCTGCAGAAGCGTTTGGTTTTCAGGTGTGAATAGGTATTGAACAGACCTTTCGTTTCGTGTATATATCGATGGGTTTGGGAAACATTTTTGAAAATACAATTTTTTTCCGCAAGGGGTTAGCCTTGAATTTTTTTCAAAAATCTTCAAAAAAATTAAATCGTCAAATTTTATACCACTGCAAAGGTCTGTTCAATCCATTTCAAGTGCTGAAAACCGCAGCTTTTTCTGAGGCGTGGTTGCCGAGATATCAGCTTCCAAAGCAAATCAAATGCAGTTGGGTTGACAATCACGGGAACTAATTTGGATTGCAATATCTCGAGAACCGAAAGCTGCAGAGGCGTTTGGTTTTCAGGTGTGAATAGGTATTGAACAGACCTTTCGTTTCATGTATATATCGATGGGTTTGGGAAACATTTTTGAAAATACAATTTTTTTCCGCAAGGGGTTTAGCCTTGAATTTTTTTCAAAAATCTTCAAAAAAATTAAATCGTCAAATCTTGTACCACTGCAAAGGTCTGTTCAATCCCTTTCAAGTGCTGAAAACCGCAGCTTTTTCTGAGGCGTGGTTGCCGAGATATCAGCTTCCAAAGCAAATCAAATGCAGTTGGGTTGACAATCACGGGAACTACTTTGGATTGCAATATCTCTAGAACCGGAGGCTGCAGAAGCGTTTGGTTTTTAGGCGTGAATAGGTATTGAACAGACCTTTCGTTTCATGTATATATCGATGGGTTTGGGAAACATTTTTGAAAATACAATTTTTTTCCGCAAGGGGTTAGCCTTGAATTTTTTTCAAAAATCTTCAAAAAAATTAAATCGTCAAATTTTATACCACTGCAAAGGTCTGTTCAATCCATTTCAAGTGCTGAAAACCGCAGCTTTTTCTGAGGCGTGGTTGCCGAGATATCAGCTTCCAAAGCAAATCAAATGCAGTTAGGTTGACAATCACGGGAACTACTTTGGATTGCAATATCTCGAGAACCGAAAGCTGCAGAGGCGTTTGGTTTTCAGGTGTGAATAGGTATTGAACAGACCTTTCGTTTCATGTATATATCGATGGGTTTCAAAAATCTTCAAAAAAATTAAATCGTCAAATTTTATACTACTGCAAAGGTCTGTTCAATCCCTTTCAAGTTCTGAAAACCGCACCTTTTTTTGAGGCGTGGTTGCTGAGATATCAGCTTCCAAAGCAAATCAAATGCAGTTGGGTTGACAATCACGGGAACTACTTTGGATTGCAATATCTCGAGAACCGGAGGCTGCAGAAGCGTTTGGTTTTCAGGTGTGAATAGGTATTGAACAGACCTTTCGTTTCGTGTATATATCGCTGGGTTTGGGAAACATTTTTGAAAATACAATTTTTTTCCGCAAGGGGTTAGCCTTGAATTTTTTTCAAAAATCTTCAAAAAAATTAAATCGTCAAATTTTATACCACTGCAAAGGTCTGTTCAATCCCTTTCAAGTGCTGAAAACCGCAGCTTTTTCTGAGGCGTGGTTGCTGAGATATCAGCTTCCAAAGCAAATCAAATGCAGTTGGGTTGACAATCACGGGAACTACTTTGGATTGCAATATCTCGAGAACCGAAAGCTGCAGAGGCGTTTGGTTTTCAGGTGTGAATAGGTATTGAACAGACCTTTCGTTTCATGTATATATCGATGGGTTTGGGAAACATTTTTGAAAATACAATTTTTTTCCGCAAGGGGTTTAGCCTTGAATTTTTTTCAAAAATCTTCAAAAAAATTAAATCGTCAAATCTTGTACCACTGCAAAGGTCTGTTCAATCCCTTTCAAGTGCTGAAAACCGCACCTTTTTTTGAGGCGTGGTTGCTGAGATATCAGCTTCCAAAGCAAATCAAATGCAGTTGGGTTGACAATCACGGGAACTACTTTGGATTGCAATATCTCGAGAACCGGAGGCTGCAGAAGCGTTTGGTTTTCAGGTGTGAATAGGTATTGAACAGACCTTTCGTTTCGTGTATATATCGATGGGTTTGGGAAACATTTTTGAAAATACAATTTTTTTCCGCAAGGGGTTAGCCTTGAATTTTTTTCAAAAATCTTCAAAAAAATTAAATCGTCAAATTTTATACCACTGCAAAGGTCTGTTCAATCCATTTCAAGTGCTGAAAACCGCAGCTTTTTCTGAGGCGTGGTTGCCGAGATATCAGCTTCCAAAGCAAATCAAATGCAGTTAGGTTGACAATCACGGGAACTACTTTGGATTGCAATATCTCGAGAACCGAAAGCTGCAGAGGCGTTTGGTTTTCAGGTGTGAATAGGTATTGAACAGACCTTTCGTTTCATGTATATATCGATGGGTTTCAAAAATCTTCAAAAAAATTAAATCGTCAAATTTTATACTACTGCAAAGGTCTGTTCAATCCCTTTCAAGTTCTGAAAACCGCACCTTTTTTTGAGGCGTGGTTGCTGAGATATCAGCTTCCAAAGCAAATCAAATGCAGTTGGGTTGACAATCACGGGAACTACTTTGGATTGCAATATCTCGAGAACCGGAGGCTGCAGAAGCGTTTGGTTTTCAGGTGTGAATAGGTATTGAACAGACCTTTCGTTTCGTGTATATATCGCTGGGTTTGGGAAACATTTTTGAAAATACAATTTTTTTCCGCAAGGGGTTAGCCTTGAATTTTTTTCAAAAATCTTCAAAAAAATTAAATCGTCAAATTTTATACCACTGCAAAGGTCTGTTCAATCCCTTTCAAGTGCTGAAAACCGCAGCTTTTTCTGAGGCGTGGTTGCTGAGATATCAGCTTCCAAAGCAAATCAAATGCAGTTGGGTTGACAATCACGGGAACTACTTTGGATTGCAATATCTCGAGAACCGAAAGCTGCAGAGGCGTTTGGTTTTCAGGTGTGAATAGGTATTGAACAGACCTTTCGTTTCATGTATATATCGATGGGTTTGGGAAACATTTTTGAAAATACAATTTTTTTCCGCAAGGGGTTTAGCCTTGAATTTTTTTCAAAAATCTTCAAAAAAATTAAATCGTCAAATCTTGTACCACTGCAAAGGTCTGTTCAATCCCTTTCAAGTGCTGAAAACCGCACCTTTTTTTGAGGCGTGGTTGCTGAGATATCAGCTTCCAAAGCAAATCAAATGCAGTTGGGTTGACAATCACGGGAACTACTTTGGATTGCAATATCTCGAGAACCGGAGGCTGCAGAAGCGTTTGGTTTTCAGGTGTGAATAGGTATTGAACAGACCTTTCGTTTCGTGTATATATCGATGGGTTTGGGAAACATTTTTGAAAATACAATTTTTTTCCGCAAATGGTTAGCCTTGAATTTTTTTCAAAAATCTTCAAAAAAATTAAATCGTCAAATTTTATACCACTGCCAAGGTCTGTTCAATCCCTTTCAAGTGCTGAAAACCGCAGCTTTTTCTGAGGCGTGGTTGCCGAGATATCAGCTTCCAAAGCAAATCAAATGCAGTTGGGTTGACAATCACGGGAACTACTTTGGATTGCAATATCTCTAGAACCGGAGGCTGCAGAAGCGTTTGGTTTTTAGGTGTGAATAGGTATTGAACAGACCTTTCGTTTCATGTATATATCGATGGGTTTGGGAAACATTTTTGAAAATACAATTTTTTTCCGCAAGGGGTTAGCCTTGAATTTTTTTCAAAAATCTTCAAAAAAATTAAATCGTCAAATTTTATACCACTGCAAAGGTCTGTTCAATCCATTTCAAGTGCTGAAAACCGCAGCTTTTTCTGAGGCGTGGTTGCGGAGATATCAGCTTCCAAAGCAAATCAAATGCAGTTAGGTTGACAATCACGGGAACTACTTTGGATTGCAATATCTCGAGAACCGAAAGCTGCAGAGGCGTTTGGTTTTCAGGTGTGAATAGGTATTGAACAGACCTTTCGTTTCATGTATATATCGATGGGTTTCAAAAATCTTCAAAAAAATTAAATCGTCAAATTTTATACTACTGCAAAGGTCTGTTCAATCCCTTTCAAGTGCTGAAAACCGCACCTTTTTTTGAGGCGTGGTTGCTGAGATATCAGCTTCCAAAGCAAATCAAATGCAGTTGGGTTGACAATCACGGGAACTACTTTGGATTGCAATATCTCGAGAACCGGAGGCTGCAGAAGCGTTTGGTTTTCAGGTGTGAATAGGTATTGAACAGACCTTTCGTTTCGTGTATATATCGCTGGGTTTGGGAAACATTTTTGAAAATACAATTTTTTTCCGCAAGGGGTTAGCCTTGAATTTTTTTCAAAAATCTTCAAAAAAATTAAATCGTCAAATTTTATACCACTGCAAAGGTCTGTTCAATCCCTTTCAAGTGCTGAAAACCGCAGCTTTTTCTGAGGCGTGGTTGCCGAGATATCAGCTTCCAAAGCAAATCAAATGCAGTTGGGTTGACAATCACGGGAACTACTTTGGATTGCAATATCTCGAGAACCGGAGGCTGCAGAAGCGTTTGGTTTTCAGGTTTGAATAGGTATTGAACAGACCTTTCGTTTCGTGTATATATCGATGGGTTTGGAAAACATTTTTGAAAATAAAATTTTTTTTTTATCAAGGGGTTAGCCTTGAATTTTTTTCAAAAATCTTCAAAAAAATTAAATCGTCAAATTTTATACCACTGCAAAGGTCTGTTCAATCCCTTTCAAGTGCTGAAAACCGCACCTTTTTTTGAGGCGTGGTTGCTGAGATATCAGCTTCCAAAGCAAATCAAATGCAGTTGGGTTGACAATCACGGGAACTACTTTGGATTGCAATATCTCGAGAACCGGAGGCTGCAGAAGCGTTTGGTTTTCAGGTGTGAATAGGTATTGAACAGACCTTTCGTTTCGTGTATATATCGATGGGTTTGGGAAACATTTTTGAAAATACAATTTTTTTCCGCAAGGGGTTAGCCTTGAATTTTTTTCAAAAATCTTCAAAAAAATTAAATCGTCAAATTTTATACTACTGCAAAGGTCTGTTCAATCCCTTTCAAGTGCTGAAAACCGCAGCTTTTTCTGAGGCGGGGTTGCCGAGATATCAGCTTCCAAAGCAAATCAAATGCAGTTGGGTTGACAATCACGGGAACTACTTTGGATTGCAATATCTCGAGAACCGAAAGCTGCAGAGGCGTTTGGTTTTCAGATGTGAATAGGTATTGAACAGACCTTTCGTTTCATATACATATATGGGTTTGGGAAACATTTTTGAAAATACAATTTTTTTCCGCAAGGGGTTAGCCTTGAATTTTTTTCAAAAATCTTCAAAAAAATTAAATCGTCAAATTTTATACCACTGCAAAGGTCTGTTCAATCCCTTTCAACTGCTGAAAACCGCAGCTTTTTCTCAGGCGTGGTTGCTGAGATATCAGCTTCCAAAGCAAATCAAACGCAGTTGGGTTGACAATCACGGGAACTACTTTGGATTGCAATATCTCGAGAACCGGAGGCTGCAGAAGCGTTTGGTTTTCAGGTGTGAATAGGTATTGAACAGACCTTTCGTTTCGTGTATATATCGATGGGTTTGGGAAACATTTTTGAAAATACAATTTTTTTCCGCAAGGGGCTAGCCTTGAATTTTTTTCAAAAATCTTCAAAAAAATTAAATCGTCAAATTTTATACCACTGCAAAGGTCTGTTCAATCCCTTTCAAGTGCTGAAAACCGCACCTTTTTTTGAGGCGTGGTTGCTGAGATATCAGCTTCCAAAGCAAATCAAATGCAGTTGGGTTGACAATCACGGGAACTACTTTGGATTGCAATATCTCGAGAACCGGAGGCTGCAGAAGCGTTTGGTTTTCAGGTGTGAATAGTTATTGAACAGACCTTTCGTTTCATGTATATATCGATGGGTTTGGGAAACATTTTTGAAAATAAAATTTTTTTCCGCAAGGGGTTAGCCTTGAATTTTTTTCAAAAATCTTCAAAAAAAATTAAATCGTCAAATTTTATACCACTGCAAAGGTCTGTTCAATCCCTTTCAACTGCTGAAAACCGCAGCTTTTTCTCAGGCGTGGTTGCTGAGATATCAGCTTCCAAAGCAAATCAAACGCAGTTGGGTTGACAATCACGGGAACTACTTTGGATTGCAATATCTCGAGAACCGGAGGCTGCAGAAGCGTTTGGTTTTCAGGTGTGAATAGGTATTGAACAGACCTTTCGTTTCGTGTATATATCGATGGGTTTGGGAAACATTTTTGAAAATACAATTTTTTTCCGCAAGGGGCTAGCCTTGAATTTTTTTCAAAAATCTTCAAAAAAATTAAATCGTCAAATTTTATACCACTGCAAAGGTCTGTTCAATCCCTTTCAAGTGCTGAAAACCGCACCTTTTTTTGAGGCGTGGTTGCTGAGATATCAGCTTCCAAAGCAAATCAAATGCAGTTGGGTTGACAATCACGGGAACTACTTTGGATTGCAATATCTCGAGAACCGGAGGCTGCAGAAGCGTTTGGTTTTCAGGTGTGAATAGGTATTGAACAGACCTTTCGTTTCGTGTATATATCGATGGGTTTGGGAAACATTTTTGAAAATACAATATTTTTCCGCAAGGGGTTAGCCTTGAATTTTTTTCAAAAATCTTCAAAAAAATTAAATCGTCAAATTTTATACCACTGCAAAGGTCTGTTCAATCCCTTTCAAGTGCTGAAAACCGCAGCTTTTTCTGAGGCGTGGTTGCTGAGATATCAGCTTCCAAAGCAAGTTTGACAAAGTTGGGTTGACAATCACGGGAACTACTTTGAATTGCAATATCTCGAGAACCGGAGGCTGCAGAAGCGTTTGGTTTTCAGGTGTGAATAGGTATTGAACAGACCTTTCGTTTCGTGTATATATCGATGGGTTTGGGAAATATTTTTGAAAATACAATTTTTTTCCGCAAGGGGTTAGCCGTGAATTTTTTTCAAAAATCTTCAAAAAAATTAAATCGTCAAATTTTATACCACTGCAAAGGTCTGTTCAATCCTTTCAAGTGCTGAAAACCGCAGCCTTTTCTGAGGCGTGGTTGCTGAGATATCAGCTTCCAAAGCAAATCAAATGCAGTTGGGTTGACAATCACGGGAACTATTTTGGATTGCAATATCTCGAGAACCGAAAGCTGCAGAGGCGTTTGGTTTTCAGGTGTGAATAGGTATTGAACAGACCTTTCGTTTCATGTATAAATCGATGGGTTTGGGAAACATTTTTGAAAATACAATTTTTTTCCGCCTTGAATTTTTTTCAAAAATCCTCAAAAAAATTAAATCGTCAAATTTTATACCACTGCAAAGGTCTGTTCAATCCCTATCAAGTGCTGAAAACCGCAGCTTTTTCTGAGGCGTGGTTGCTGAGATATCAGCTTCCAAAGCAAATCAAATGCAGTTGGGTTGACAATCACGGGAACTACTTTGGATTGCAATATCTCGAGAACCGAAAGCTGCAGAGGCGTTTGGTTTTCAGGTGTGAATAGGTATTGGACAGACCTTTCGTTTCATGTATATATCGATGGGTTTGGGAAACATTTTTGAAAATACAATTTTTTTCCGCAAGGGGTTAGCCTTGAATTTTTTTCAAAAATCTTCAAAAAAATTAAATCGTCAAATTTTATACCACTGCAAAGGTCTGTTCAATCCCTTTCAAGTGCTGAAAACCGCACCTTTTTTTGAGGCGTGGTTGCTGAGATATCAGCTTCCAAAGCAAATCAAATGCAGTTGGGTTGACAATCACGGGAACTACTTTGGATTGCAATATCTCGAGAACCGGAGGCTGCAGAAGCGTTTGGTTTTCAGGTGTGAATAGGTATTGAACAGACCTTTCGTTTCGTGTATATATCGATGGGTTTGGGAAACATTTTTGAAAATAAAATTTTTTTCCGCAAGGGGTTAGCCTTGAATTTTTTTCAAAAATCTTCAAAAAAATTAAATCGTCAAATTTTATACCACTGCAAAGGTCTGTTCAATCCCTTTCAAGTGCTGAAAACCGCAGCTTTTTCTGAGGCGCGGTTGCTGAGATATCAGCTTCCAAACAAATCAAATGCAGTTGGGTTGACAATCACGGGAACTAATTTGGATTGCAATATCTCGAGAACCGAAGGCTGCAGAAGCGTTTGGTTTTCAGGTGTGAATAGGTATTGAACAGACCTTTCGTTTCGTGTATATATCGATGGGTTTGGGAAACATTTTTGAAAATACAATTTTTTTCCGCAAGGGAGCCTTGAATTTTTTTCAAAAATCTTCAAAAAAATTAAATCGTCAAATTTTATACCACTGCAAAGGTCTCTTCAATCCCTTTCAAGTGCTGAAAACCGCAGCTTTTTCTGAGGCGTGGTTGCCGAGATATCAGCTTCCAAAGCAAATCAAATGCAGTTGGGTTGACAATCACGGGAACTACTTTGGATTGCAATATCTCGAGAACCGAAAGCTGCAGAGGCGTTTGGTTTGCAGGTGTGAATAGGTATTGAACAGACCTTTCGTTTCATGTATATATCGATGGGTTTGGGAAACATTTTTGAAAATAAAATTTTTTTCCGCAAGGGGTTAGCCTTGAATTTTTTTCAAAAATCTTCAAAAAAATTAAATCGTCAAATTTTATACCACTGCAAAGGTCTGTTCAATCCCTTTCAAGTGCTGAAAACCGCAGCTTTTTCTGAGGCGTGGTTGCTGAGATATCAGCTTCCAAAGCAAATCAAATGCAGTTGGGTTGACAATCACGGGAACTACTTTGGATTGCAATATCTCGAGAACCGAAAGCTGCAGAGGCGTTTGGTTTTCAGGTGTGAATAGGTATTGGACAGACCTTTCGTTTCATGTATATATCGATGGGTTTGGGAAACATTTTTGAAAATACAATTTTTTTCCGCAAGGGGTTAGCCTTGAATTTTTTTCAAAAATCTTCAAAAAAATTAAATCGTCAAATTTTATACCACTGCAAAGGTCTGTTCAATCCCTTTCAAGTGCTGAAAACCGCACCTTTTTTTGAGGCGTGGTTGCTGAGATATCAGCTTCCAAAGCAAATCAAATGCAGTTGGGTTGACAATCACGGGAACTACTTTGGATTGCAATATCTCGAGAACCGGAGGCTGCAGAAGCGTTTGGTTTTCAGGTGTGAATAGGTATTGAACAGACCTTTCGTTTCGTGTATATATCGATGGGTTTGGGAAACATTTTTGAAAATAAAATTTTTTTCCGCAAGGGGTTAGCCTTGAATTTTTTTCAAAAATCTTCAAAAAAATTAAATCGTCAAATTTTATACCACTGCAAAGGTCTGTTCAATCCCTTTCAAGTGCTGAAAACCGCAGCTTTTTCTGAGGCGCGGTTGCTGAGATATCAGCTTCCAAACAAATCAAATGCAGTTGGGTTGACAATCACGGGAACTAATTTGGATTGCAATATCTCGAGAACCGAAGGCTGCAGAAGCGTTTGGTTTTCAGGTGTGAATAGGTATTGAACAGACCTTTCGTTTCGTGTATATATCGATGGGTTTGGGAAACATTTTTGAAAATACAATTTTTTTCGGCAAGGGAGCCTTGAATTTTTTTCAAAAATCTTCAAAAAAATTAAATCGTCAAATTTTATACCACTGCAAAGGTCTGTTCAATCCCTTTCAAGTGCTGAAAACCGCAGCTTTTTCTGAGGCGTGGTTGCCGAGATATCAGCTTCCAAAGCAAATCAAATGCAGTTGGGTTGACAATCACGGGAACTACTTTGGATTGCAATATCTCGAGAACCGAAAGCTGCAGAGGCGTTTGGTTTGCAGGTGTGAATAGGTATTGAACAGACCTTTCGTTTCATGTATATATCGATGGGTTTGGGAAACATTTTTGAAAATAAAATTTTTTTCCGCAAGGGGTTAGCCTTGAATTTTTTTCAAAAATCTTCAAAAAAATTAAATCGTCAAATTTTATACCACTGCAAAGGTCTGTTCAATCCCTTTCAAGTGCTGAAAACCGCAGCTTTTTCTGAGGCGTGGTTGCTGAGATATCAGCTTCCAAAGCAAATCAAATGCAGTTGGGTTGACAATCACGGGAACTACTTTGGAGTGCAATATCTCGAGAACCGAACGCTGCAGAAGCGTTTGGTTTTCAGGTGTGAATAGTTATTGAACAGACCTTTCGTTTCGTGTATATATCGATGGGTTTGGGAAACATTTTTGAAAATACAATATTTTTCCGCAAGGGGTTAGCCTTGAATTTTTTTCAAAAATCTTCAAAAAAATTAAATCGTCAAATTTTATACCACTGCAAAGGTCTGTTCAATCCCTTTCAAGTGCTGAAAACCGCAGCTTTTACTGAGGCGTGGTTGCCGAGATATCAGCTTCCAAAGCAAATCAAATGCAGTTGGGTTGACAATCACGGGAACTACTTTGGATTGCAATATCTCGAGAACCGAAAGCTGCAGAGGCGTTTGGTTTTCAGATGTGAATAGGTATTGAACAGACCTTTCGTTTCATATACATATATGGGTTTGGGAAACATTTTTGAAAATACAATTTTTGTCCGCAAGGGGTTAGGCTTGAATTTTTTTCAAAAATCTTCAAAAAAATTAAATCGTCAAATTTTATACCACTGCAAAGGTCTGTTCAATCCATTTCAAGTGCTGAAAACCGCAGCTTTTTCTGAGGCGTGGTTGCGGAGATATCAGCTTCCAAAGCAAATCAAATGCAGTTAGGTTGACAATCACGGGAACTACTTTGGATTGCAATATCTCGAGAACCGAAAGCTGCAGAGGCGTTTGGTTTTCAGGTGTGAATAGGTATTGAACAGACCTTTCGTTTCATGTATATATCGATGGGTTTCAAAAATCTTCAAAAAAATTAAATCGTCAAATTTTATACTACTGCAAAGGTCTGTTCAATCCCTTTCAAGTGCTGAAAACCGCACCTTTTTTTGAGGCGTGGTTGCTGAGATATCAGCTTCCAAAGCAAATCAAATGCAGTTGGGTTGACAATCACGGGAACTACTTTGGATTGCAATATCTCGAGAACCGGAGGCTGCAGAAGCGTTTGGTTTTCAGGTGTGAATAGGTATTGAACAGACCTTTCGTTTCGTGTATATATCGCTGGGTTTGGGAAACATTTTTGAAAATACAATTTTTTTCCGCAAGGGGTTAGCCTTGAATTTTTTTCAAAAATCTTCAAAAAAATTAAATCGTCAAATTTTATACCACTGCAAAGGTCTGTTCAATCCCTTTCAAGTGCTGAAAACCGCAGCTTTTACTGAGGCGTGGTTGCCGAGATATCAGCTTCCAAAGCAAATCAAATGCAGTTGGGTTGACAATCACGGGAACTACTTTGGATTGCAATATCTCGAGAACCGAAAGCTGCAGAGGCGTTTGGTTTGCAGGTGTGAATAGGTATTGAACAGACCTTTCGTTTCATGTATATATCGATGGGTTTGGGAAACATTTTTGAAAATAAAATTTTTTTCCGCAAGGGGTTAGCCTTGAATTTTTTTCAAAAATCTTCAAAAAAAATTAAATCGTCAAATTTTATACCACTGCAAAGGTCTGTTCAATCCCTTTCAAGTGCTGAAAACCGCAGATTTTTCTGAGGCGTGGTTGCTGAGATATCAGCTTCCAAAGCAAATCAAATGCAGTTGGGTTGACAATCACGGGAACTACTTTGGATTGCAATATCTCGAGAACCGAAGGCTGCAGAAGCGTTTGGTTTTCAGGTGTGAATAGTTATTGAACAGACCTTTCGTTTCGTGTATATATCGATGGGTTTGGGAAACATTTTTGAAAATACAATATTTTTCCGCAAGGGGTTAGCCTTGAATTTTTTTCAAAAATCTTCAAAAAAATTAAATCGTCAAATTTTATACCACTGCAAAGGTCTGTTCAATCCCTTTCAAGTGCTGAAAACCGCAGCTTTTACTGAGGCGTGGTTGCCGAGATATCAGCTTCCAAAGCAAATCAAATGCAGTTGGGTTGACAATCACGGGAACTACTTTGGATTGCAATATCTCGAGAACCGAAAGCTGCAGAGGCGTTTGGTTTTCAGATGTGAATAGGTATTGAACAGACCTTTCGTTTCATATACATATATGGGTTTGGGAAACATTTTTGAAAATACAATTTTTTTCCGCCTTGAATTTTTTTTCAAAAATCCTCAAAAAAATTAAATCGTCAAATTTTATACCACTGCAAAGGTCTGTTCAATCCCTATCAAGTGCTGAAAACCGCAGCTTTTTCTGAGGCGTGGTTGCTGAGATATCAGCTTCCAAAGCAAATCAAATGCAGTTGGGTTGACAATCACGGGAACTACTTTGGATTGCAATATCTCGAGAACCGAAAGCTGCAGAGGCGTTTGGTTTTCAGGTGTGAATAGGTATTGGACAGACCTTTCGTTTCATGTATATATCGATGGGTTCGGGAAACATTTTTGAAAATACAATATTTTTCCGCAAGGGGTTAGCCTTGAATTTTTTTCAAAAATCTTCAAAAAAATTAAATCGTCAAATTTTATACCACTGCAAAGGTCTGTTCAATCCCTTTCAAGTGCTGAAAACCGCAGCTTTTTCTGAGGCGTGGTTGCTGAGATATCAGCTTCCAAAGCAAGGTTGACAAAGTTGGGTTGACAATCACGGGAACTACTTTGAATTGCAATATCTCGAGAACCGGAGGCTGCAGAAGCGTTTGGTTTTCAGGTGTGAATAGGTATTGAACAGACCTTTCGTTTCGTGTATATATCGATGGGTTTGGGAAATATTTTTGAAAATACAATTTTTTTCCGCAAGGGGTTAGCCGTGAATTTTTTTCAAAAATCTTCAAAAAAATTAAATCGTCAAATTTTATACCACTGCAAAGGTCTGTTCAATCCCTTTCAAGTGCTGAAAACCGCAGCCTTTTCTGAGGCGTGGTTGCTGAGATATCAGCTTCCAAAGCAAATCAAATGCAGTTGGGTTGACAATCACGGGAACTATTTTGGATTGCAATATCTCGAGAACCGAAAGCTGCAGAGGCGTTTGGTTTTCAGGTGTGAATAGGTATTGAACAGACCTTTCGTTTCATGTATAAATCGATGGGTTTGGGAAACATTTTTGAAAATACAATTTTTTTCCGCCTTGAATTTTTTTCAAAAATCCTCAAAAAAATTAAATCGTCAAATTTTATACCACTGCAAAGGTCTGTTCAATCCCTATCAAGTGCTGAAAACCGCAGCTTTTTCTGAGGCGTGGTTGCTGAGATATCAGCTTCCAAAGCAAATCAAATGCAGTTGGGTTGACAATCACGGGAACTACTTTGGATTGCAATATCTCGAGAACCGAAAGCTGCAGAGGCGTTTGGTTTTCAGGTGTGAATAGGTATTGAACAGACCTTTCGTTTCATGTATAAATCGATGGGTTTGGGAAACATTTTTGAAAATACAATTTTTTTCCGCCTTGAATTTTTTTCAAAAATCCTCAAAAAAATTAAATCGTCAAATTTTATACCACTGCAAAGGTCTGTTCAATCCCTATCAAGTGCTGAAAACCGCAGCTTTTTCTGAGGCGTGGTTGCTGAGATATCAGCTTCCAAACAAATCAAATGCAGTTGGGTTGACAATCACGGGAACTAATTTGGATTGCAATATCTCGAGAACCGAAGGCTGCAGAAGCGTTTGGTTTTCAGGTGTGAATAGGTATTGGACAGACCTTTCGTTTCATGTATATATCGATGGGTTCGGGAAACATTTTTGAAAATACAATTTTTTTCCGCAAGGGGTTAGCCTTGAATTTTTTTCAAAAATCTTCAAAAAAATTAAATCGTCAAATTTTATACCACTGCAAAGGTCTGTTCAATCCCTTTCAAGTGCTGAAAACCGCACCTTTTTTTGAGGCGTGGTTGCTGAGATATCAGCTTCCAAACAAATCAAATGCAGTTGGGTTGACAATCACGGGAACTAATTTGGATTGCAATATCTCGAGAACCGAAGGCTGCAGAAGCGTTTGGTTTTCAGGTGTGAATAGGTATTGAACAGACCTTTCGTTTCATGTATAAATCGATGGGTTTGGGAAACATTTTTGAAAATACAATTTTTTTCCGCCTTGAATTTTTTTCAAAAATCCTCAAAAAAATTAAATCGTCAAATTTTATACCACTGCAAAGGTCTGTTCAATCCCTATCAAGTGCTGAAAACCGCAGCTTTTTCTGAGGCGTGGTTGCTGAGATATCAGCTTCCAAAGCAAATCAAATGCAGTTGGGTTGACAATCACGGGAACTACTTTGGATTGCAATATCTCGAGAACCGAAAGCTGCAGAGGCGTTTGGTTTTCAGGTGTGAATAGGTATTGGACAGACCTTTCGTTTCATGTATATATCGATGGGTTCGGGAAACATTTTTGAAAATACAATTTTTTTCCGCAAGGGGTTAGCCTTGAATTTTTTTCAAAAATCTTCAAAAAAATTAAATCGTCAAATTTTATACCACTGCAAAGGTCTGTTCAATCCCTTTCAAGTGCTGAAAACCGCACCTTTTTTTGAGGCGTGGTTGCTGAGATATCAGCTTCCAAAGCAAATCAAATGCAGTTGGGTTGACAATCACGGGAACTACTTTGGATTGCAATATCTCGAGAACCGGAGGCTGCAGAAGCGTTTGGTTTTCAGGTGTGAATAGGTATTGAACAGACCTTTCGTTTCGTGTATATATCGATGGGTTTGGGAAACATTTTTGAAAATAAAATTTTTTTCCGCAAGGGGTGTTAGCCTTGAATTTTTTTCAAAAATCTTCAAAAAAATTAAATCGTCAAATTTTATACCACTGCAAAGGTCTGTTCAATCCCTTTCAAGTGCTGAAAACCGCAGCTTTTTCTGAGGCGCGGTTGCTGAGATATCAGCTTCCAAACAAATCAAATGCAGTTGGGTTGACAATCACGGGAACTAATTTGGATTGCAATATCTCGAGAACCGAAGGCTGCAGAAGCGTTTGGTTTTCAGGTGTGAATAGGTATTGAACAGACCTTTCGTTTCGTGTATATATCGATGGGTTTGGGAAACATTTTTGAAAATACAATTTTTTTCCGCAAGGGAGCCTTGAATTTTTTTCAAAAATCTTCAAAAAAATTAAATCGTCAAATTTTATACCACTGCAAAGGTCTGTTCAATCCCTTTCAAGTGCTGAAAACCGCAGCTTTTTCTGAGGCGTGGTTGCCGAGATATCAGCTTCCAAAGCAAATCAAATGCAGTTGGGTTGACAATCACGGGAACTACTTTGGATTGCAATATCTCGAGAACCGAAAGCTGCAGAGGCGTTTGGTTTGCAGGTGTGAATAGGTATTGAACAGACCTTTCGTTTTATGTATATATCGATGGGTTTGGGAAACATTTTTGAAAATAAAATTTTTTTCCGCAAGGGGTTAGCCTTGAATTTTTTTCAAAAATCTTCAAAAAAATTAAATCGTCAAATTTTATACCACTGCAAAGGTCTGTTCAATCCCTTTCAAGTGCTGAAAACCGCAGCTTTTTCTGAGGCGTGGTTGCTGAGATATCAGCTTCCAAAGCAAATCAAATGCAGTTGGGTTGACAATCACGGGAACTACTTTGGATTGCAATATCTCGAGAACCGAAGGCTGCAGAAGCGTTTGGTATTCAGGTGTGAATAGTTATTGAACAGACCTTTCGTTTCGTGTATATATCGATGGGTTTGGGAAACATTTTTGAAAATACAATATTTTTCCGCAAGGGGTTAGCCTTGAATTTTTTTCAAAAATCTTCAAAAAAATTAAATCGTCAAATTTTATACCACTGCAAAGGTCTGTTCAATCCCTTTCAAGTGCTGAAAACCGCAGCTTTTACTGAGGCGTGGTTGCCGAGATATCAGCTTCCAAAGCAAATCAAATGCAGTTGGGTTGACAATCACGGGAACTACTTTGGATTGCAATATCTCGAGAACCGAAAGCTGCAGAGGCGTTTGGTTTTCAGATGTGAATAGGTATTGAACAGACCTTTGGTTTCATATACATATATGGGTTTGGGAAACATTTTTGAAAATACAATTTTTGTCCGCAAGGGGTTAGCCTTGAATTTTTTTCAAAAATCTTCAAAAAAATTAAATCGTCAAATTTTATACCACTGCAAAGGTCTGTTCAATCCCTTTCAAGTGCTGAAAACCGCAGCTTTTTCTCAGGCGTGGTTGCTGAGATATCAGCTTCCAAAGCAAATCAAACGCAGTTGGGTTGACAATCACGGGAACTACTTTGGATTGCAATATCTCGAGAACCGGAGGCTGCAGAAGCGTTTGGTTTTCAGGTGTGAATAGGTATTGAACAGACCTTTCGTTTCGTGTATATATCGATGGGTTTGGGAAACATTTTTGAAAATACAATTTTTTTCCGCAAGGGGCTAGCCTTGAATTTTTTTCAAAAATCTTCAAAAAAATTAAATCGTCAAATTTTATACCACTGCAAAGGTCTGTTCAATCCCTTTCAAGTGCTGAAAACCGCACCTTTTTTTGAGGCGTGGTTGCTGAGATATCAGCTTCCAAAGCAAATCAAATGCAGTTGGGTTCACAATCACGGGAACTACTTTGGATTGCAATATCTCGAGAACCGGAGGCTGCAGAAGCGTTTGGTTTTCAGGTGTGAATAGGTATTGAACAGACCTTTCGTTTCGTGTATATATCGATGGGTTTGGGAAACATTTTTGAAAATACAATTTTTTTCCACAAGGGGTTAGCCTTGAATTTTTTTCAAAAATCTTCAAAAAAATTAAATCGTCAAATTTTATACCACTGCAAAGGTCTGTTCAATCCCTTTCAAGTGCTGAAAACCGCACCTTTTTTTGAGGCGTGGTTGCTGAGATATCAGCTTCCAAAGCAAATCAAATGCAGTTGGGTTGACAATCACGGGAACTACTTTGGATTGCAATATCTCGAGAACCGAAGGCTGCAGAAGCGTTTGGTTTTCAGGTGTGAATAGGTATTGAACAGACCTTTCGTTTCGTGTATATATCGATGGGTTTGGGAAACATTTTTGAAAATACAATATTTTTCCGCAAGGGGTTAGCCTTGAATTTTTTTCAAAAATCTTCAAAAAAATTAAATCGTCAAATTTTATACCACTGCAAAGGTCTGTTCAATCCCTTTCAAGTGCTGAAAACCGCAGCTTTTTCTGAGGCGTGGTTGCTGAGATATCAGCTTCCAAAGCAAGGTTGACAAAGTTGGGTTGACAATCACGGGAACTACTTTGAATTGCAATATCTCGAGAACCGGAGGCTGCAGAAGCGTTTGGTTTTCAGGTGTGAATAGGTATTGAACAGACCTTTCGTTTCGTGTATATATCGATGGGTTTGGGAAATATTTTTGAAAATACAATTTTTTTCCGCAAGGGGTTAGCCGTGAATTTTTTTCAAAAATCTTCAAAAAAAATTAAATCGTCAAATTTTATACCACTGCAAAGGTCTGTTCAATCCCTTTCAAGTGCTGAAAACCGCAGCCTTTTCTGAGGCGTGGTTGCTGAGATATCAGCTTCCAAAGCAAATCAAATGCAGTTGGGTTGACAATCACGGGAACTATTTTGGATTGCAATATCTCGAGAACCGAAAGCTGCAGAGGCGTTTGGTTTTCAGGTGTGAATAGGTATTGAACAGACCTTTCGTTTCATGTATAAATCGATGGGTTTGGGAAACATTTTTGAAAATACAATTTTTTTCCGCCTTGAATTTTTTTCAAAAATCCTCAAAAAAATTAAATCGTCAAATTTTATACCACTGCAAAGGTCTGTTCAATCCCTATCAAGTGCTGAAAACCGCAGCTTTTTCTGAGGCGTGGTTGCTGAGATATCAGCTTCCAAAGCAAATCAAATGCAGTTGGGTTGACAATCACGGGAACTACTTTGGATTGCAATATCTCGAGAACCGAAAGCTGCAGAGGCGTTTGGTTTTCAGGTGTGAATAGGTATTGGACAGACCTTTCGTTTCATGTATATATCGATGGGTTTGGGAAACATTTTTGAAAATACAATTTTTTTCCGCAAGGGGTTAGCCTTGAATTTTTTTCAAAAATCTTCAAAAAAATTAAATCGTCAAATTTTATACCACTGCAAAGGTCTGTTCAATCCCTTTCAAGTGCTGAAAACCGCACCTTTTTTTGAGGCGTGGTTGCTGAGATATCAGCTTCCAAAGCAAATCAAATGCAGTTGGGTTGACAATCACGGGAACTACTTTGGATTGCAATATCTCGAGAACCGGAGGCTGCAGAAGCGTTTGGTTTTCAGGTGTGAATAGGTATTGAACAGACCTTTCGTTTCGTGTATATATCGATGGGTTTGGGAAACATTTTTGAAAATAAAATTTTTTTCCGCAAGGGGTTAGCCTTGAATTTTTTTCAAAAATCTTCAAAAAAATTAAATCGTCAAATTTTATACCACTGCAAAGGTCTGTTCAATCCCTTTCAAGTGCTGAAAACCGCAGCTTTTTCTGAGGCGCGGTTGCTGAGATATCAGCTTCCAAAGCAAATCAAATGCAGTTGGGTTGACAATCACGGGAACTAATTTGGATTGCAATATCTCGAGAACCGAAGGCTGCAGAAGCGTTTGGTTTTCAGGTGTGAATAGGTATTGAACAGACCTTTCGTTTCGTGTATATATCGATGGGTTTGGGAAACATTTTTGAAAATACAATTTTTTTCCGCAAGGGAGCCTTGAATTTTTTTCAAAAATCTTCAAAAAAATTAAATCGTCAAATTTTATACCACTGCAAAGGTCTGTTCAATCCCTTTCAAGTGCTGAAAACCGCAGCTTTTTCTGAGGCGTGGTTGCCGAGATATCAGCTTCCAAAGCAAATCAAATGCAGTTGGGTTGACAATCACGGGAACTACTTTGGATTGCAATATCTCGAGAACCGAAAGCTGCAGAGGCGTTTGGTTTGCAGGTGTGAATAGGTATTGAACAGACCTTTCGTTTCATGTATATATCGATGGGTTTGGGAAACATTTTTGAAAATAAAATTTTTTTCCGCAAGGGGTTAGCCTTGAATTTTTTTCAAAAATCTTCAAAAAAATTAAATCGTCAAATTTTATACCACTGCAAAGGTCTGTTCAATCCCTTTCAAGTGCTGAAAACCGCAGCTTTTTCTGAGGCGTGGTTGCTGAGATATCAGCTTCCAAAGCAAATCAAATGCAGTTGGGTTGACAATCACGGGAACTACTTTGGATTGCAATATTTCGAGAACCGAAGGCTGCAGAAGCGTTTGGTTTTCAGGTGTGAATAGTTATTGAACAGACCTTTCGTTTCGTGTATATATCGATGGGTTTGGGAAACATTTTTGAAAATACAATATTTTTCCGCAAGGGGTTAGCCTTGAATTTTTTTCCAAAATCTTCAAAAAAATTAAATCGTCAAATTTTATACCACTGCAAAGGTCTGTTCAATCCCTTTCAAGTGCTGAAAACCGCAGCTTTTACTGAGGCGTGGTTGCCGAGATATCAGCTTCCAAAGCAAATCAAATGCAGTTGGGTTGACAATCACGGGAACTACTTTGGATTGCAATATCTCGAGAACCGAAAGCTGCAGAGGCGTTTGGTTTTCAGATGTGAATAGGTATTGAACAGACCTTTCGTTTCATATACATATATGGGTTTGGGAAACGTTTTTGAAAATACAATTTTTTTCCGCAAGGGGTTAGCCTTGAATTTTTTTCAAAAATCTTCAAAAAAATTAAATCGTCAAATTTTATACCACTGCAAAGGTCTGTTCAATCCCTTTCAAGTGCTGAAAACCGCAGCTTTTTCTCAGGCGTGGTTGCTGAGATATCAGCTTCCAAAGCAAATCAAACGCAGTTGGGTTGACAATCACGGGAACTACTTTGGATTGCAATATCTCGAGAACCGGAGGCTGCAGAAGCGTTTGGTTTTCAGGTGTGAATAGGTATTGAACAGACCTTTCGTTTCGTGTATATATCGATGGGTTTGGGAAACATTTTTGAAAATACAATTTTTTTCCGCAAGGGGCTAGCCTTGAATTTTTTTCAAAAATCTTCAAAAAAATTAAATCGTCAAATTTTATACCACTGCAAAGGTCTGTTCAATCCCTTTCAAGTGCTGAAAACCGCACCTTTTTTTGAGGCGTGGTTGCTGAGATATCAGCTTCCAAAGCAAATCAAATGCAGTTGGGTTGACAATCACGGGAACTACTTTGGATTGCAATATCTCGAGAACCGGAGGCTGCAGAAGCGTTTGGTTTTCAGGTGTGAATAGGTATTGAACAGACCTTTCGTTTCGTGTATATATCGATGGGTTTGGGAAACATTTTTGAAAATACAATTTTTTTCCGCAAGGGGTTAGCCTTGAATTTTTTCAAAAATCTTCAAAAAAATTAAATCGTCAAATTTTATACCACTGCAAAGGTCTGTTCAATCCCTTTCAAGTGCTGAAAACCGCAGCTTTTTCTCAGGCGTGGTTGCTGAGATATCAGCTTCCAAAGCAAATCAAACGCAGTTGGGTTGACAATCACGGGAACTACTTTGGATTGCAATATCTCGAGAACCGGAGGCTGCAGAAGCGTTTGGTTTTCAGGTGTGAATAGGTATTTAACAGACCTTTCGTTTCGTGTATATATCGATGGGTTTGGGAAACATTTTTGAAAATACAATTTTTTTCCACAAGGGGTTAGCCTTGAATTTTTTTCAAAAATCTTCAAAAAAATTAAATCGTCAAATTTTATACCACTGCAAAGGTCTGTTCAATCCCTTTCAAGTGCTGAAAACCGCACCTTTTTTGAGGCGTGGTTGCTGAGATATCAGCTTCCAAAGCAAATCAAATGCAGTTGGGTTGACAATCACGGGAACTACTTTGGATTGCAATATCTCGAGAACCGAAGGCTGCAGAAGCGTTTGGTTTTCAGGTGTGAATAGGTATTGAACAGACCTTTCGTTTCGTGTATATATCGATGGGTTTGGGAAACATTTTTGAAAATACAATATTTTTCCGCAAGGGGTTAGCCTTGAATTTTTTTCAAAAATCTTCAAAAAAATTAAATCGTCAAATTTTATACCACTGCAAAGGTCTGTTCAATCCCTTTCAAGTGCTGAAAACCGCAGCTTTTTCTGAGGCGTGGTTGCTGAGATATCAGCTTCCAAAGCAAGGTTGACAAAGTTGGGTTGACAATCACGGGAACTACTTTGAATTGCAATATCTCGAGAACCGGAGGCTGCAGAAGCGTTTGGTTTTCAGGTGTGAATAGGTATTGAACAGACCTTTCGTTTCGTGTATATATCGATGGGTTTGGGAAATATTTTTGAAAATACAATTTTTTTCCGCAAGGGGTTAGCCTTGAATTTTTTTCAAAAATCTTCAAAAAAATTAAATCGTCAAATTTTATACCACTGCAAAGGTCTGTTCAATCCCTTTCAAGTGCTGAAAACCGCAGCCTTTTCTGAGGCGTGGTTGCTGAGATATCAGCTTCCAAAGCAAATCAAATGCAGTTGGGTTGACAATCACGGGAACTATTTTGGATTGCAATATCTCGAGAACCGAAAGCTGCAGAGGCGTTTGGTTTTCAGGTGTGAATAGGTATTGAACAGACCTTTCGTTTCATGTATAAATCGATGGGTTTGGGAAACATTTTTGAAAATACAATTTTTTTCCGCCTTGAATTTTTTTCAAAAATCCTCAAAAAAATTAAATCGTCAAATTTTATACCACTGCAAAGGTCTGTTCAATCCCTATCAAGTGCTGAAAACCGCAGCTTTTTCTGAGGCGTGGTTGCTGAGATATCAGCTTCCAAAGCAAATCAAATGCAGTTGGGTTGACAATCACGGGAACTACTTTGGATTGCAATATCTCGAGAACCGAAAGCTGCAGAGGCGTTTGGTTTTCAGGTGTGAATAGGTATTGAACAGACCTTTCGTTTCATGTATATATCGATGGGTTTGGGAAACATTTTTGAAAATACAATTTTTTTCCGCAAGGGGTTAGCCTTGAATTTTTTTCAAAAATCTTCAAAAAAATTAAATCGTCAAATTTTATACCACTGCAAAGGTCTGTTCAATCCCTTTCAAGTGCTGAAAACCGCAGCTTTTTCTGAGGCGTGGTTGCTGAGATATCAGCTTCCAAAGCAAGGTTGACAAAGTTGGGTTGACAATCACGGGAACTACTTTGAATTGCAATATCTCGAGAACCGGAGGCTGCAGAAGCGTTTGGTTTTCAGGTGTGAATAGGTATTGAACAGACCTTTCGTTTCGTGTATATATCGATGGTTTTGGGAAATATTTTTGAAAATACAATTTTTTTCCGCAAGGGGTTAGCCGTGAATTTTTTTCAAAAATCTTCAAAAAAATTAAATCGTCAAATTTTATACCACTGCAAAGGTCTGTTCAATCCCTTTCAAGTACTGAAAACCGCAGCTTTTTCTGAGGCGTGGTTGCCGAGATATCAGCTTCCAAAGCAAATCAAATGCAGTTGGGTTGACAATCACGGGAACTACTTTGGATTGCAATATCTCGAGAACCGAAGTCTGCAGAAGCATTTGGTTTTCAGGTGTGAATAGGTATTGAACAGACCTTTCGTTTCGTGTATATATCGATGGGTTTGGGAAACATTTTTGAAAATACAATTTTTTTCCGCAAGGGGTTAGCCTTGAATTTTTTTCAAAAATCTTCAAAAAAATTAAATCGTCAAATTTTATACCACTGCAAAGGTCTGTTCAATCCCTTTCAAGTGCTGAAAACCGCAGCTTTTTCTGAGGCGTGGTTGCTGAGATATCAGCTTCCAAAGCAAGGTTGACAAAGTTGGGTTGACAATCACGGGAACTACTTTGAATTGCAATATCTCGAGAACCGGAGGCTGCAGAAGCGTTTGGTTTTCAGGTGTGAATAGGTATTGAACAGACCTTTCGTTTCGTGTATATATCGATGGGTTTGGGAAATATTTTTGAAAATACAATTTTTTTCCGGAAGGGGTTAGCCGTGAATTTTTTGTCAAAAATCTTCAAAAAAATTAAATCGTCAAATTTTATACCACTGCAAAGGTCTGTTCAATCCCTTTCAAGTGCTGAAAACCGCAGCCTTTTCTGAGGCGTGGTTGCTGAGATATCAGCTTCCAAAGCAAATCAAATGCAGTTGGGTTGACAATCACGGGAACTATTTTGGATTGCAATATCTCGAGAACCGAAAGCTGCAGAGGCGTTTGGTTTTCAGGTGTGAATAGGTATTGAACAGACCTTTCGTTTCATGTATAAATCGATGGGTTTGGGAAACATTTTTGAAAATACAATTTTTTTCCGCAAGGGGTTAGCCTTGAATTTTTTTCAAAAATCCTCAAAAAAATTAAATCGTCAAATTTTATACCACTGCAAAGGTCTGTTCAATCCCTATCAAGTGCTGAAAACCGCAGCTTTTTCTGAGGCGTGGTTGCTGAGATATCAGCTTCCAAACAAATCAAATGCAGTTGGGTTGACAATCACGGGAACTACTTTGGATTGCAATATCTCGAGAACCGAAAGCTGCAGAGGCGTTTGGTTTTCAGGTGTGAATAGGTATTGAACAGACCTTTCGTTTCATGTATATATCGATGGGTTTGGGAAACATTTTTGAAAATACAATTTTTTTCCGCAAGGGGTTAGCCTTGAATTTTTTTCAAAAATCTTCAAAAAAATTAAATCGTCAAATTTTATACCACTGCAAAGGTCTGTTCAATCCCTTTCAAGTGCTGAAAACCGCAGCTTTTTCTGAGGCGTGGTTGCTGAGATATCAGCTTCCAAAGCAAATCAAATGCAGTTGGGTTGACAATCACGGGAACTACTTTGGATTGCAATATCTCGAGAACCGAAAGCTGCAGAGGCGTTTGGTTTTCAGGTGTGAATAGGTATTGAACAGACCTTTCGTTTCATGTATATATCGATGGGTTTGGGAAACATTTTTGAAAATACAATTTTTTTCCCCCTAGCCTTGAATTTTTTTCAAAAATCTTCAAAAAAATTAAATCGTCAAATTTTATACCACTGCAAAGGTCTGTTCAATCCCTTTCAAGTGCTGAAAACCGCAGCTTTTTCTGAGGCGTGGTTGCTGAGATATCAGCTTCCAAAGCAAATCAAATGCAGTTGGGTTGACAATCACGGGAACTACTTTGGATTGCAATATCTCGAGAACCGGAGGCTGCAGAAGCGTTTGGTTTTCAGGTGTGAATAGGTATTGAACAGACCTTTCGTTTCTTGTATATATCGATGGGTTTGGGAAACATTTTTGAAAATACAATTTTTTTTCCGCAAGGGGTTAGCCTTGAATTTTTTTCAAAAATCTTCAAAAAAATTAAATCGTCAAATTTTATACCACTGCAAAGGTCTGTTCAATCCCTTTCAAGTGCTGAAAACCGCAGCTTTTTCTGAGGCGTGGTTGCTGAGATATCAGCTTCCAAAATAAATCAAATGCAGTTGGGTTGACAATCACGGGAACTACTTTGGATTGCAATATCTCGAGAACCGGAGGCTGCAGAAGCGTTTGGTTTTCAGGTGTGAATAGGTATTGAACAGACCTTTCGTTTCTTGTATATATCGATGGGTTTGGGAAACATTTTTGAAAATACAATTTTTTTCCGCAAGGGGTTAGCCTTGAATTTTTTTCAAAAATCTTCAAAAAAATTAAATCGTCAAATTTTATACCACTGCAAAGGTCTGTTCAATCCCTTTCAAGTGCTGAAAACTGCAGTTTTTCTGAGGCGTGGTTGCTGAGATATCAGCTTCCAAAGCAAGGTTGACAAAGTTGGGTTGACAATCACGGGAACTACTTTGAATTGCAATATCTCGAGAACCGGAGGCTGCAGAAGCGTTTGGTTTTCAGGTGTGAATAGGTATTGAACAGACCTTTCGTTTCGTGTATATATCGATGGGTTTGGGAAATATTTTTGAAAATACAATTTTTTTCCGCAAGGGGTTAGCCGTGAATTTTTTTCAAAAATCTTCAAAAAAATTAAATCGTCAAATTTTATACCACTGCAAAGGTCTTTTCCATCCCTTTCAAGTGCTGAAAACCGCAGCTTTTTCTGAGGCGTGGTTGCTGAGATATCAGCTTCCAAAGCAAATCAAATGCAGTTGGGTTGACAATCACGGGAACTACTTTGGATTGCAATATCTCGAGAACCAGAGGCTGCAGAAGCGTTTGGTTTTCAGGTGTGAATAGGTATTGAACAGACCTTTCGTTTCGTGTATATATCGATGGGTTTGGGAAACATTTTTGAAAATACAATTTTTTTTCCGCAAGGGGTTAGCCTTGAATTTTTTTCAAAAATCTTCAAAAAAATTAAATCGTCAAATTTTATACCACTGCAAAGGTCTGTTCAATCCCTTTCAAGTGCTGAAAACCGCAGCTTTTTCTGTTGCTGAGATATCAGCTTCCAAAGCAAGGTTGACAAAGTTGGGTTGACAATCACGGGAACTACTTTGAATTGCAATATCTCGAGAACCGGAGGCTGCAGAAGCGTTTGGTTTTCAGGTGTGAATAGGTATTGAACAGACCTTTCGTTTCGTGTATATATCGATGGGTTTGGGAAATATTTTTGAAAATACAATTTTTTTCCGGAAGGGGTTAGCCGTGAATTTTTTGTCAAAAATCTTCAAAAAAATTAAATCGTCAAATTTTATACCACTGCAAAGGTCTGTTCAATCCCTTTCAAGTGCTGAAAACCGCAGCCTTTTCTGAGGCGTGGTTGCTGAGATATCAGCTTCCAAAGCAAATCAAATGCAGTTGGGTTGACAATCACGGGAACTATTTTGGATTGCAATATCTCGAGAACCGAAAGCTGCAGAGGCGTTTGGTTTTCAGGTGTGAATAGGTATTGAACAGACCTTTCGTTTCATGTATAAATCGATGGGTTTGGGAAACATTTTTGAAAATACAATTTTTTTCCGCAAGGGGTTAGCCTTGAATTTTTTTCAAAAATCCTCAAAAAAATTAAATCGTCAAATTTTATACCACTGCAAAGGTCTGTTCAATCCCTATCAAGTGCTGAAAACCGCAGCTTTTTCTGAGGCGTGGTTGCTGAGATATCAGCTTCCAAACAAATCAAATGCAGTTGGGTTGACAATCACGGGAACTACTTTGGATTGCAATATCTCGAGAACCGAAAGCTGCAGAGGCGTTTGGTTTTCAGGTGTGAATAGGTATTGAACAGACCTTTCGTTTCATGTATATATCGATGGGTTTGGGAAACATTTTTGAAAATACAATTTTTTTCCGCAAGGGGTTAGCCTTGAATTTTTTTCAAAAATCTTCAAAAAAATTAAATCGTCAAATTTTATACCACTGCAAAGGTCTGTTCAATCCCTTTCAAGTGCTGAAAACCGCAGCTTTTTCTGAGGCGTGGTTGCTGAGATATCAGCTTCCAAAGCAAATCAAATGCAGTTGGGTTGACAATCACGGGAACTACTTTGGATTGCAATATCTCGAGAACCGAAAGCTGCAGAGGCGTTTGGTTTTCAGGTGTGAATAGGTATTGAACAGACCTTTCGTTTCATGTATATATCGATGGGTTTGGGAAACATTTTTGAAAATACAATTTTTTTCCCCCTAGCCTTGAATTTTTTTCAAAAATCTTCAAAAAAATTAAATCGTCAAATTTTATACCACTGCAAAGGTCTGTTCAATCCCTTTCAAGTGCTGAAAACCGCAGCTTTTTCTGAGGCGTGGTTGCTGAGATATCAGCTTCCAAAGCAAATCAAATGCAGTTGGGTTGACAATCACGGGAACTACTTTGGATTGCAATATCTCGAGAACCGGAGGCTGCAGAAGCGTTTGGTTTTCAGGTGTGAATAGGTATTGAACAGACCTTTCGTTTCTTGTATATATCGATGGGTTTGGGAAACATTTTTGAAAATACAATTTTTTTTCCGCAAGGGGTTAGCCTTGAATTTTTTTCAAAAATCTTCAAAAAAATTAAATCGTCAAATTTTATACCACTGCAAAGGTCTGTTCAATCCCTTTCAAGTGCTGAAAACCGCAGCTTTTTCTGAGGCGTGGTTGCTGAGATATCAGCTTCCAAAATAAATCAAATGCAGTTGGGTTGACAATCACGGGAACTACTTTGGATTGCAATATCTCGAGAACCGGAGGCTGCAGAAGCGTTTGGTTTTCAGGTGTGAATAGGTATTGAACAGACCTTTCGTTTCTTGTATATATCGATGGGTTTGGGAAACATTTTTGAAAATACAATTTTTTTCCGCAAGGGGTTAGCCTTGAATTTTTTTCAAAAATCTTCAAAAAAATTAAATCGTCAAATTTTATACCACTGCAAAGGTCTGTTCAATCCCTTTCAAGTGCTGAAAACCGCAGTTTTTCTGAGGCGTGGTTGCTGAGATATCAGCTTCCAAAGCAAGGTTGACAAAGTTGGGTTGACAATCACGGGAACTACTTTGAATTGCAATATCTCGAGAACCGGAGGCTGCAGAAGCGTTTGGTTTTCAGGTGTGAATAGGTATTGAACAGACCTTTCGTTTCGTGTATATATCGATGGGTTTGGGAAATATTTTTGAAAATACAATTTTTTTCCGCAAGGGGTTAGCCGTGAATTTTTTTCAAAAATCTTCAAAAAAATTAAATCGTCAAATTTTATACCACTGCAAAGGTCTTTTCCATCCCTTTCAAGTGCTGAAAACCGCAGCTTTTTCTGAGGCGTGGTTGCTGAGATATCAGCTTCCAAAGCAAATCAAATGCAGTTGGGTTGACAATCACGGGAACTACTTTGGATTGCAATATCTCGAGAACCAGAGGCTGCAGAAGCGTTTGGTTTTCAGGTGTGAATAGGTATTGAACAGACCTTTCGTTTCGTGTATATATCGATGGGTTTGGGAAACATTTTTGAAAATACAATTTTTTTTCCGCAAGGGGTTAGCCTTGAATTTTTTTCAAAAATCTTCAAAAAAATTAAATCGTCAAATTTTATACCACTGCAAAGGTCTGTTCAATCCCTTTCAAGTGCTGAAAACCGCAGCTTTTTCTGAGGCGTGGTTGCTGAGATATCAGCTTCCAAAATAAATCAAATGCAGTTGGGTTGACAATCACGGGAACTACTTTGGATTGCAATATCTCGAGAACCGGCGGCTGCAGAAGCGTTTGGTTTTCAGGTGTGAATAGGTATTGAACAGACCTTTCGTTTCTTGTATATATCGATGGGTTTGGGAAACATTTTTGAAAATACAATTTTTTTCCGCAAGGGGTTAGCCTTGAATTTTTTTCAAAAATCTTCAAAAAAATTAAATCGTCAAATTTTATACCACTGCAAAGGTCTGTTCAATCCCTTTCAAGTGCTGAAAACCGCAGTTTTTCTGAGGCGTGGTTGCTGAGATATCAGCTTCCAAAGCAAGGTTGACAAAGTTGGGTTGACAATCACGGGAACTACTTTGAATTGCAATATCTCGAGAACCGGAGGCTGCAGAAGCGTTTGGTTTTCAGGTGTGAATAGGTATTGAACAGACCTTTCGTTTCGTGTATATATCGATGGGTTTGGGAAATATTTTTGAAAATACAATTTTTTTCCGCAAGGGGTTAGCCGTGAATTTTTTTCAAAAATCTTCAAAAAAATTAAATCGTCAAATTTTATACCACTGCAAAGGTCTGTTCAATCCCTTTCAAGTGCTGAAAACCGCAGCCTTTTCTGAGGCGTGGTTGCTGAGATATCAGCTTCCAAAGCAAATCAAATGCAGTTGGGTTGACAATCACGGGAACTATTTTGGATTGCAATATCTCGAGAACCGAAAGCTGCAGAGGCGTTTGGTTTTCAGGTGTGAATAGGTATTGAACAGACCTTTCGTTTCATGTATAAATCGATGGGTTTGGGAAACATTTTTGAAAATACAATTTTTTTCCGCAAGGGGTTAGCCTTGAATTTTTTTCAAAAATCCTCAAAAAAATTAAATCGTCAAATTTTATACCACTGCAAAGGTCTGTTCAATCCCTATCAAGTGCTGAAAACCGCAGCTTTTTCTGAGGCGTGGTTGCTGAGATATCAGCTTCCAAAGCAAATCAAATGCAGTTGGGTTGACAATCACGGGAACTACTTTGGATTGCAATATCTCGAGAACCGAAAGCTGCAGAGGCGTTTGGTTTTCAGGTGTGAATAGGTATTGAACAGACCTTTCGTTTCATGTATATATCGATGGGTTTGGGAAACATTTTTGAAAATACAATTTTTTTCCGCAAGGGGTTAGCCTTGAATTTTTTTCAAAAATCTTCAAAAAAAATTAAATCGTCAAATTTTATACCACTGCAAAGGTCTGTTCAATACCTTTCAAGTGCTGAAAACCGCAGCTTTTTCTGAGGCGTGGTTGCTGAGATATCAGCTTCCAAAGCAAGGTTGACAAAGTTGGGTTGACAATCACGGGAACTACTTTGAATTGCAATATCTCGAGAACCGGAGGCTGCAGAAGCGTTTGGTTTTCAGGTGTGAATAGGTATTGAACAGACCTTTCGTTTCGTGTATATATCGATGGGTTTGGGAAATATTTTTGAAAATACAATTTTTTTCCGCACTTGAAAGGGATTGAACAGACCTTTGCAGTGGTATAAAATTTGACGATTTAATTTTTTTGAAGATTTTTGAAAAAAATTCAAGGCTAACCCCTTGCGGAAAAAAATTGTATTTTCAAAAATCTTCAAAAAAATTAAATCGTCAAATTTTATACCACTGCAAAGGTCTGTTCAATCCCTTTCAAGTGCTGAAAACCGCAGCCTTTTCTGAGGCGTGGTTGCTGAGATATCAGCTTCCAAAGCAAATCAAATGCAGTTGGGTTGACAATCACGGGAACTACTTTGGATTGCAATATCTCGAGAACCGAAGTCTGCAGAAGCATTTGGTTTTCAGGTGTGAATAGGTATTGAACAGACCTTTCGTTTCGTGTATATATCGATGGGTTTGGGAAACATTTTTGAAAATACAATTTTTTTCCGCAAGGGGTTAGCCTTGAATTTTTTTCAAAAATCTTCAAAAAAATTAAATCGTCAAATTTTATACCACTGCAAAGGTCTGTTCAATCCCTTTCAAGTGCTGAAAACCGCAGCTTTTTCTGAGGCGTGGTTGCTGAGATATCAGCTTCCAAAGCAAATCAAATGTAGTTGGGTTGACAATCACGGGAACTACTTTGGATTGCAATATCTCGAGAACCGAAGTCTGCAGAAGCATTTGGTTTTCAGGTGTGAATAGGTATTGAACAGACCTTTCGTTTCGTGTATATATCGATGGGTTTGGGAAACATTTTTGAAAATACAATTTTTTTCCGCAAGGGGTTAGCCTTGAATTTTTTTCAAAAATCTTCAAAAAAATTAAATCGTCAAATTTTATACCACTGCAAAGGTCTGTTCAATCCCTTTCAAGTGCTGAAAACCGCAGCTTTTTCTGAGGCGTGGTTGCTGAGATATCAGCTTCCAAAGCAAGGTTGACAAAGTTGGGTTGACAATCACGGGAACTACTTTGAATTGCAATATCTCGAGAACCGGAGGCTGCAGAAGCGTTTGGTTTTCAGGTGTGAATAGGTATTGAACAGACCTTTCGTTTCGTGTATATATCGATGGGTTTGGGAAATATTTTTGAAAATACAATTTTTTTCCGCAGGGGTTAGCCGTGAATTTTTTTCAAAAATCTTCAAAAAAAATTAAATCGTCAAATTTTATACCACTGCAAAGGTCTGTTCAATCCCTTTCAAGTGCTGAAAACCGCAGCCTTTTCTGAGGCGTGGTTGCTGAGATATCAGCCTCCAAAGCAAATCAAATGCAGTTGGGTTGACAATCACGGGAACTATTTTGGATTGCAATATCTCGAGAACCGGAGGCTGCAGAAGCGTTTGGTTTTCAGGTGTGAATAGGTATTGAACAGACCTTTCGTTTCTTGTATATATCGATGGGTTTGGGAAACATTTTTGAAAATACAATTTTTTTCCGCAAGGGGTTAGCCTTGAATTTTTTTCAAAAATCTTCAAAAAAATTAAATCGTCAAATTTTATACCACTGCAAAGGTCTGTTCAATCCCTTTCAAGTGCTGAAAACCGCAGCTTTTTCTGAGGCGTGGTTGCTGAGATATCAGCTTCCAAAGCAAATCAAATGTAGTTGGGTTGACAATCACGGGAACTACTTTGGATTGCAATATCTCGAGAACCGAAGTCTGCAGAAGCATTTGGTTTTCAGGTGTGAATAGGTATTGAACAGACCTTTCGTTTCGTGTATATATCGATGGGTTTGGGAAACATTTTTGAAAATACAATTTTTTTCCGCAAGGGGTTAGCCTTGAATTTTTTTCAAAAATCTTCAAAAAAATTAAATCGTCAAATTTTATACCACTGCAAAGGTCTGTTCAATCCCTTTCAAGTGCTGAAAACCGCAGCTTTTTCTGAGGCGTGGTTGCTGAGATATCAGCTTCCAAAGCAAATCAAATGCAGTTGGGTTGACAATCACGGGAACTACTTTGGATTGCAATATCTCGAGAACCAGAGGCTGCAGAAGCGTTTGGTTTTCAGGTGTGAATAGGTATTGAACAGACCTTTCGTTTCGTGTATATATCGATGGGTTTGGGAAACATTTTTGAAAATACAATTTTTTTTCCGCAAGGGGTTAGCCTTGAATTTTTTTCAAAAATCTTCAAAAAAATTAAATCGTCAAATTTTATACCACTGCAAAGGTCTGTTCAATCCCTTTCAAGTGCTGAAAACCGCAGCTTTTTCTGAGGCGTGGTTGCTGAGATATCAGCTTCCAAAGCAAGGTTGACAAAGTTGGGTTGACAATCACGGGAACTACTTTGAATTGCAATATCTCGAGAACCGGAGGCTGCAGAAGCGTTTGGTTTTCAGGTGTGAATAGGTATTGAACAGACCTTTCGTTTCGTGTATATATCGATGGGTTTGGGAAATATTTTTGAAAATACAATTTTTTTCCGCAGGGGTTAGCCGTGAATTTTTTTCAAAAATCTTCAAAAAAAATTAAATCGTCAAATTTTATACCACTGCAAAGGTCTGTTCAATCCCTTTCAAGTGCTGAAAACCGCAGCCTTTTCTAAGGCGTGGTTGCTGAGATATCAGCTTCCAAAGCAAATCAAATGCAGTTGGGTTGACAATCACGGGAACTACTTTGGATTGCAATATCTCGAGAACCGGAGGCTGCAGAAGCGTTTGGTTTTCAGGTGTGAATAGGTATTGAACAGACCTTTCGTTTCTTGTATATATCGATGGGTTTGGGAAACATTTTTGAAAATACAATTTTTTTCCGCAAGGGGTTAGCCTTGAATTTTTTTCAAAAATCTTCAAAAAAATTAAATCGTCAAATTTTATACCACTGCAAAGGTCTGTTCAATCCCTTTCAAGTGCTGAAAACCGCAGCTTTTTCTGAGGCGTGGTTGCTGAGATATCAGCTTCCAAAGCAAATCAAATGTAGTTGGGTTGACAATCACGGGAACTACTTTGGATTGCAATATCTCGAGAACCGAAGTCTGCAGAAGCATTTGGTTTTCAGGTGTGAATAGGTATTGAACAGACCTTTCGTTTCGTGTATATATCGATGGGTTTGGGAAACATTTTTGAAAATACAATTTTTTTCCGCAAGGGGTTAGCCTTGAATTTTTTTCAAAAATCTTCAAAAAAATGAAATCGTCAAATTTTATACCACTGCAAAGGTCTGTTCAATCCCTTTCAAGTGCTGAAAACCGCAGCTTTTTCTGAGGCGTGGTTGCTGAGATATCAGCTTCCAAAGCAAATCAAATGCAGTTGGGTTGACAATCACGGGAACTACTTTGGATTGCAATATCTCGAGAACCAGAGGCTGCAGAAGCGTTTGGTTTTCAGGTGTGAATAGGTATTGAACAGACCTTTCGTTTCGTGTATATATCGATGGGTTTGGGAAACATTTTTGAAAATACAATTTTTTTTCCGCAAGGGGTTAGCCTTGAATTTTTTTCAAAAATCTTCAAAAAAATTAAATCGTCAAATTTTATACCACTGCAAAGGTCTGTTCAATCCCTTTCAAGTGCTGAAAACCGCAGCTTTTTCTGAGGCGTGGTTGCTGAGATATCAGCTTCCAAAGCAAGGTTGACAAAGTTGGGTTGACAATCACGGGAACTACTTTGAATTGCAATATCTCGAGAACCGGAGGCTGCAGAAGCGTTTGGTTTTCAGGTGTGAATAGGTATTGAACAGACCTTTCGTTTCGTGTATATATCGATGGGTTTGGGAAATATTTTTGAAAATACAATTTTTTTCCGCAAGGGGTTAGCCGTGAATTTTTTTCAAAAATCTTCAAAAAAATTAAATCGTCAAATTTTATACCACTGCAAAGGTCTGTTCAATCCCTTTCAAGTGCTGAGAACCGCAGCCTTTTCTGAGGCGTGGTTGCTGAGATATCAGCTTCCAAAGCAAATCAAATGCAGTTGGGTTGACAATCACGGGAACTATTTTGGATTGCAATATCTCGAGAACCGAAAGCTGCAGAGGCGTTTGGTTTTCAGGTGTGAATAAGTATTGAACAGACCTTTCGTTTCATGTATAAATCGATGGGTTTGGGAAACATTTTTGAAAATACAATTTTTTTCCGCAAGGGGGTTAGCCTTGAATTTTTTTCAAAAATCCTCAAAAAAATTAAATCGTCAAATTTTATACCACTGCAAAGGTCTGTTCAATCCCTATCAAGTGCTGAAAACCGCAGCTTTTTCTGAGGCGTGGTTGCTGAGATATCAGCTTCCAAAGCAAATCAAATGCAGTTGGGTTGACAATCACGGGAACTACTTTGGATTGCAATATCTCGAGAACCGAAAGCTGCAGAGGCGTTTGGTTTTCAGGTGTGAATAGGTATTGAACAGACCTTTCGTTTCATGTATATATCGATGGGTTTGGGAAACATTTTTGAAAATACAATTTTTTTCCGCAAGGGGTAAGCCTTGAATTTTTTTCAAAAATCTTCAAAAAAATTAAATCGTCAAATTTTATACCACTGCAAAGGTCTGTTCAATCCCTTTCAAGTGCTGAAAACCGCAGCTTTTTCTGAGGCGTGGTTGCTGAGATATCAGCTTCCAAAGCAAATCAAATGTAGTTGGGTTGACAATCACGGGAACTACTTTGGATTGCAATATCTCGAGAACCGAAGTCTGCAGAAGCATTTGGTTTTCAGGTGTGAATAGGTATTGAACAGACCTTTCGTTTCGTGTATATATCGATGGGTTTGGGAAACATTTTTGAAAATACAATTTTTTTCCGCAAGGGGTTAGCCTTGAATTTTTTTCAAAAATCCTCAAAAAAATTAAATCGTCAAATTTTATACCACTGCAAAGGTCTGTTCAATCCCTATCAAGTGCTGAAAACCGCAGCTTTTTCTGAGGCGTGGTTGCTGAGATATCAGCTTCCAAAGCAAATCAAATGCAGTTGGGTTGACAATCACGGGAACTACTTTGGATTTGACTTTGAACCGAAAGCTGCAGAGGCGTTTGGTTTTCAGGTGTGAATAGGTATTGAACAGACCTTTCGTTTCATGTATATATCGATGGGTTTGGGAAACATTTTTGAAAATACAATTTTTTTCCGCAAGGGGTTAGCCTTGAATTTTTTTCAAAAATCTTCAAAAAAATTAAATCGTCAAATTTTATACCACTGCAAAGGTCTGTTCAATCCCTTTCAAGTGCTGAAAACCGCAGCTATTTCTGAGGCGTGGTTGCTGAGATATCAGCTTCCAAAGCAAATCAAATGCAGTTGGGTTGACAATCACGGGAACTACTTTGGATTGCAATATCTCGAGAACCGGAGGCTGCAGAAGCGTTTGGTTTTCAGGTGTGAATAGGTATTGAACAGACCTTTCGTTTCTTGTATATATCGATGGGTTTGGGAAACATTTTTGAAAATACAATTTTTTTCCGCAAGGGGTTAGCCTTGAATTTTTTTCAAAAATCTTCAAAAAAATTAAATCGTCAAATTTTATACCACTGCAAAGGTCTGTCCAATCCCTTTCAAGTGCTGAAAACCGCACCTTTTTTTGAGGCGTGGTTGCTGAGATATCAGCTTCCACAGCAAATCAAATGCAGTTGGGTTGACAATCACGGGAACTACTTTGGATTGCAATATCTCGAGAACCGAAAGCTGCAGAGGCGTTTGGTTTTCAGGTGTGAATAGGTATTGAACAGACCTTTCGTTTCATGTATATATCGATGGGTTTGGGAAACATTTTTGAAAATACAATTTTTTTCCGCAAGGGGTTAGCCTTGAATTTTTTTCAAAAATCTTCAAAAAAATTAAATCGTCAAATTTTATACCACTGCAAAGGTCTGTTCAATCCCTTTCAAGTGCTGAAAACCGCAGCTTTTTCTGAGGCGTGGTTGCTGAGATATCAGCTTCCAAAGCAAATCAAACGCAGTTGGGTTGACAATCACGGGAACTTCTTTGGATTGCAATATCTCGAGAACCGAAAGCTGCAGAGGCGTTTGGTTTTCAGGTGTGAATAGGTATTGAACAGACCTTTCGTTTCATGTATATATCGATGGGTTTGGGAAACATTTTTGAAAATACAATTTTTTTCCGCCTTGAATTTTTTTCAAAAATCTTCAAAAAAATTAAATCGTCAAATTTTATACCACTGCAAAGGTCTGTTCAATCCCTTTCAAGTGCTGAAAACCGCAGCTTTTTCTGAGGCGTCGTTGCTGAGATATCAGCTTCCAAAGCAAATCAAACGCAGTTGGGTTGACAATCACGGGAACTTCTTTGGATTGCAATATCTCGAGAACCGAAAGCTGCAGAGACGTTTGGTTTTCAGGTGTGAATAGGTATTGAACAAACCTTTCGTTTAATGTATATATCGATGGGTTTGCGAAACATTTTTGAAAATACAATTTTTTTCCGCAAGGGCTTAGCCTTGAATTTTTTTTCAAAAATCTTCAAAAAAATTAAATCGTCAAATTTTATACCACTGCAAAGGTCTGTTCAATCCCTTTCAAGTGCTGAAAACCGCAGCTTTTTCTGAGGCGTGGTTGCTGAGATATCAGCTTCCAAAGCAAATCAAATGCAGTTGGGTTGACAATCACGGGAACTACTTTGGATTGCAATATCTCGAGAACCGGAGGCTGCAGAAGCGTTTGGTTTTCAGGTGTGAATAGGTATTGAACAAACCTTTCGTTTCGTGTATATATCGATGGGTTTGGGAAACATTTTTGAAAATACAATTTTTTTCCGCAAGGGGTTAGCCTTGAATTTTTTTCAAAAATCTTCAAAAAAATTAAATCATCAAATTTTATACCACTGCAAAGTTCTGTACAATCCCTTTCAAGTGCAGAAAACCGCACCTTTTTTTGAGGCGTGGTTGCTGAGATATCAGCTTCCAAAGCAAATCAAATGCAGTTGGGTTGACAATCACGGGAACTACTTTGGATTGCAATATCTCGAGAACCGAAAGCTGCAGAGGCGTTTGGTTTCCAGGTGTGAATAGGTATTGAACAGACCTTTCGTTTCATGTATATATCGATGGGTTTGGGAAACATTTTTGAAAATACAATTTTTTTCCGCAAGGGGTTAGCCTTGAATTTTTTTCAAAAATCTTCAAAAAAATTAAATCGTCAAATTTTATACCACTACAAAGGTCTGTTCAATCCCTTTCAAGTGCTGAAAACCGCAGCTTTTTCTGAGGCGTGGTTGCTGAGATATCAGCTTCCAAAGCAAATCAGATGCAGTTGGGTTGACAATCACGGGAACTACTTTGGATTGCAATATCTCGAGAACCGGAGGCTGCAGAAGCGTTTGGTTTTCAGGTGTGAATAGGTATTGAACAGACCTTTCGTTTCGTGTATATATCGATGGGTTTGGGAAACATTTTTGAATATACAATTTTTTTCCGCAAGGGGTTAGCCTTGAATTTTTTTCAAAAATCTTCAAAAAAATTAAATCGTCAAATTTTATACCACTGCAAAGGTCTGTTCAATCCCTTTCAAGTGCTGAAAACCGCACCTTTTTTTGAGGCGTGGTTGCTGAGATATCAGCTTCCAAAGCAAATCAAATGCAGTTGGGTTGACAATCACGGGAACTATTTTGGATTGCAATATCTCGAGAACCGAAAGCTGCAGAGGCGTTTGGTTTCCAGGTGTGAATAGGTATTGAACAGACCTTTCGTTTCATGTATATATCGATGGGTTTGGGAAACATTTTTGAAAATACAATTTTTTTCCGCAAGGGGTTAGCCTTGAATTTTTTTCAAAAATCTTCAAAAAAAATAAATCGTCAAATTTTATACCACCACAAAGGTCTGTTCAATCCCTTTCAAGTGCTGAAAACCGCACCTTTTTTTGAGGCGTGGTTGCTGAGATATCAGCTTCCAAAGCAAATCAAATGCAGTTGGGTTGACAATCACGGGAACTACTTTGGATTGCAATATCTCGAGAACCGAATGCTGCAGAGGCGTTTGGTTTTCAGGTGTGAATAGGTATTGAACAGACCTTTCGTTTCATGTATATATCGATGGGTTTGGGAAACATTTTTGAAAATACAATTTTTTTCCGCAAGGGGTTAGCCTTGAATTTTTTTTCAAAAATCTTCAAAAAAATTAAATCGTCAAATTTTATACCACTGCAAAGGTCTGTTCAATCCCTTTCAAGTGCTGAAAACCGCAACTTTTTCTGAGGCGTGGTTGCTGAGATATCAGCTTCCAAAGCAAATCAAATGCAGTTGGGTTGACAATCACGGGAACTACTTTGGATTGCAATATCTCGAGAACCGGAGGCTGCCGAAGCGTTTGGTTTTCAGGTGTGAATAGGTATTGAACAGACCTTTCGTTTCGTGTATATGTCGATGGGTTTGGGAAACATTTTTGAAAATACAATTTTTTTCCGCAAGGGGTTAAGCCTTGAATTTTTTTCAAAAATCTTCAAAAAAATTAAATCGTCAAATTTTATACCACTGCAAAGGTCTGTTCAATCCCTTTCAAGTGCTGAAAGCCGCAGCCTTTTCTGAGGCGTGGTTGATGAGATATCAGCTTCCAAAGCAAATCAAATGCAGTTGGGTTGACAATCACGGGAACTACTTTGGATTGCAATATCTCGAGAACCGAAAGCTGCAGAGGCGTTTGGTTTTCAGGTGTGAATAGGTATTGAACAGACCTTTCGTTTCATGTATACATCGATGGGTTTGGGAAACATTTTTGAAAATACAATTTTTTTCAAAAATCTTCAAAAAAATTAAATCGTCAAATTTTATACCACTGCAAAGGTCTGTTCAATCCCTTTCAAGTGCTGAAAACCGCAGCTTTTTCTGAGGCGTGGTTGCTGAGATATCAGCTTCCAAAGCAAATCAAACGCAGTTGGGTTGACAATCACGGGAACTTCTTTGGATTGCAATATCTCGAGAACCGAAAGCTGCAGAGGCGTTTGGTTTTCAGGTGTGAATAGGTATTGAACAGACCTTTCGTTTCATGTATATATCGATGGGTTTGGGAAACATTTTTGAAAATACAATTTTTTTCCGCCTTGAATTTTTTTCAAAAATCTTCAAAAAAATTAAATCGTCAAATTTTATACCACTGCAAAGGTCTGTTCAATCCCTTTCAAGTGCTGAAAACCGCAGCTTTTTCTGAGGCGTCGTTGCTGAGATATCAGCTTCCAAAGCAAATCAAACGCAGTTGGGTTGACAATCACGGGAACTTCTTTGGATTGCAATATCTCGAGAACCGAAAGCTGCAGAGACGTTTGGTTTTCAGGTGTGAATAGGTATTGAACAAACCTTTCGTTTAATGTATATATCGATGGGTTTGCGAAACATTTTTGAAAATACAATTTTTTTCCGCAAGGGCTTAGCCTTGAATTTTTTTTCAAAAATCTTCAAAAAAAATTAAATCGTCAAATTTTATACCACTGCAAAGGTCTGTTCAATCCCTTTCAAGTGCTGAAAACCGCAGCTTTTTCTGAGGCGTGGTTGCTGAGATATCAGCTTCCAAAGCAAATCAAATGCAGTTGGGTTGACAATCACGGGAACTACTTTGGATTGCAATATCTCGAGAACCGGAGGCTGCAGAAGCGTTTGGTTTTCAGGTGTGAATAGGTATTGAACAGACCTTTCGTTTCGTGTATATATCGATGGGTTTGGGAAACATTTTTGAAAATACAATTTTTTTCCGCAAGGGGTTAGCCTTGAATTTTTTTCAAAAATCTTCAAAAAAATTAAATCATCAAATTTTATACCACTGCAAAGTTCTGTACAATCCCTTTCAAGTGCAGAAAACCGCACCTTTTTTTGAGGCGTGGTTGCTGAGATATCAGCTTCCAAAGCAAATCAAATGCAGTTGGGTTGACAATCACGGGAACTACTTTGGATTGCAATATCTCGAGAACCGAAAGCTGCAGAGGCGTTTGGTTTCCAGGTGTGAATAGGTATTGAACAGACCTTTCGTTTCATGTATATATCGATGGGTTTGGGAAACATTTTTGAAAATACAATTTTTTTCCGCAAGGGGTTAGCCTTGAATTTTTTTCAAAAATCTTCAAAAAAATTAAATCGTCAAATTTTATACCACTACAAAGGTCTGTTCAATCCCTTTCAAGTGCTGAAAACCGCAGCTTTTTCTGAGGCGTGGTTGCTGAGATATCAGCTTCCAAAGCAAATCAGATGCAGTTGGGTTGACAATCACGGGAACTACTTTGGATTGCAATATCTCGAGAACCGGAGGCTGCAGAAGCGTTTGGTTTTCAGGTGTGAATAGGTATTGAACAGACCTTTCGTTTCGTGTATATATCGATGGGTTTGGGAAACATTTTTGAATATACAATTTTTTTCCGCAAGGGGTTAGCCTTGAATTTTTTTCAAAAATCTTCAAAAAAATTAAATCGTCAAATTTTATACCACTGCAAAGGTCTGTTCAATCCCTTTCAAGTGCTGAAAACCGCACCTTTTTTTGAGGCGTGGTTGCTGAGATATCAGCTTCCAAAGCAAATCAAATGCAGTTGGGTTGACAATCACGGGAACTATTTTGGATTGCAATATCTCGAGAACCGAAAGCTGCAGAGGCGTTTGGTTTCCAGGTGTGAATAGGTATTGAACAGACCTTTCGTTTCATGTATATATCGATGGGTTTGGGAAACATTTTTGAAAATACAATTTTTTTCCGCAAGGGGTTAGCCTTGAATTTTTTTCAAAAATCTTCAAAAAAATTAAATCGTCAAATTTTATACCACCACAAAGGTCTGTTCAATCCCTTTCAAGTGCTGAAAACCGCACCTTTTTTTGAGGCGTGGTTGCTGAGATATCAGCTTCCAAAGCAAATCAAATGCAGTTGGGTTGACAATCACGGGAACTACTTTGGATTGCAATATCTCGAGAACCGAATGCTGCAGAGGCGTTTGGTTTTCAGGTGTGAATAGGTATTGAACAGACCTTTCGTTTCATGTATATATCGATGGGTTTGGGAAACATTTTTGAAAATACAATTTTTTTCCGCAAGGGGTTAGCCTTGAATTTTTTTTCAAAAATCTTCAAAAAAATTAAATCGTCAAATTTTATACCACTGCAAAGGTCTGTTCAATCCCTTTCAAGTGCTGAAAACCGCAACTTTTTCTGAGGCGTGGTTGCTGAGATATCAGCTTCCAAAGCAAATCAAATGCAGTTGGGTTGACAATCACGGGAACTACTTTGGATTGCAATATCTCGAGAACCGGAGGCTGCCGAAGCGTTTGGTTTTCAGGTGTGAATAGGTATTGAACAGACCTTTCGTTTCGTGTATATGTCGATGGGTTTGGGAAACATTTTTGAAAATACAATTTTTTTCCGCAAGGGGTTAAGCCTTGAATTTTTTTCAAAAATCTTCAAAAAAATTAAATCGTCAAATTTTATACCACTGCAAAGGTCTGTTCAATCCCTTTCAAGTGCTGAAAGCCGCAGCCTTTTCTGAGGCGTGGTTGATGAGATATCAGCTTCCAAAGCAAATCAAATGCAGTTGGGTTGACAATCACGGGAACTACTTTGGATTGCAATATCTCGAGAACCGAAAGCTGCAGAGGCGTTTGGTTTTCAGGTGTGAATAGGTATTGAACAGACCTTTCGTTTCATGTATACATCGATGGGTTTGGGAAACATTTTTGAAAATACAATTTTTTTCAAAAATCTTCAAAAAAATTAAATCGTCAAATTTTATACCACTGCAAAGGTCTGTTCAATCTCTTTCAAGTGCTGAAAACCGCAGCTTTTTCTGAGGCGTGGTTGCTGAGATATCAGCTTCCAAAGCAAATCAAATGCAGTTGGGTTGACAATCACGGGAACTACTTTGGATTGCAATATCTCGAGAACCGGAGGCTGCAGAAGCGTTTGGTTTTCAGGTGTGAATAGGTATTGAACAGACCTTTCGTTTCGTGTATATATCGATGGGTTTGGGAAACATTTTTGAAAATAAAATTTTTTTCCGCAAGGGGTTAGCCTTGAATTTTTTTCAAAAATCTTCAAAAAAATTAAATCGTCAAATTTTATACCACTGCAAAGGTCTGTTCAATCCCTTTCAAGTGCTGAAAACCGCAGCTTTTTCTGAGGCGTGGTTGCTGAGATATCAGCTTCCAAAGCAAATCAAATGCAGTTGGGTTGACAATCACGGGAACTACTTTGGATTGCAATATCTCGAGAACCGGAGGCTGCAGAAGCGTTTGGTTTTCAGGTGTGAATAGGTATTGAACAGACCTTTCGTTTCATGTATATATAGATGGGTTTGGGAAACATTTTTGAAAATACCACTGCAAAGGTCTGTTCAATCCCTTTCAAGTGCTGAAAACCGCAGCTTTTTCTGAGGCGTGGTTGCTGAGATATCAGCTTCCAAAGCAAATCAAACGCAGTTGGGTTGACAATCACGGGAACTTCTTTGGATTGCAATATCTCGAGAACCGAAAGCTGCATAGGCGTTTGGTTTTCAGGTGTGAATAGGTATTGAACAGACCTTTCGTTTCATGTATATATCGATGGGTTTGGGAAACATTTTTGAAAATACAATTTTTTTCCGCCTTGAATTTTTTTCAAAAATCTTCAAAAAAATTAAATCGTCAAATTTTATACCACTGCAAAGGTCTGTTCAATCCCTTTCAAGTGCTGAAAACCGCAGCTTTTTCTGAGGCGTCGTTGCTGAGATATCAGCTTCCAAAGCAAATCAAACGCAGTTGGGTTGACAATCACGGGAACTTCTTTGGATTGCAATATCTCGAGAACCGAAAGCTGCAGAGGCGTTTGGTTTTCAGGTGTGAATAGGTATTGAACAAACCTTTCGTTTAATGTATATATCGATGGGTTTGCGAAACATTTTTTAAAATACAATTTTTTTCCGCAAGGGCTTAGCCTTGAATTTTTTTTCAAAAATCTTCAAAAAAATTAAATCGTCAAATTTTATACCACTGCAAAGGTCTGTTCAATCCCTTTCAAGTGCTGAAAACCGCAGCTTTTTCTGAGGCGTGGTTGCTGAGATATCAGCTTCCAAAGCAAATCAAATGCAGTTGGGTTGACAATCACGGGAACTACTTTGGATTGCAATATCTCGAGAACCGGAGGCTGCAGAAGCGTTTGGTTTTCAGGTGTGAATAGGTATTGAACAAACCTTTCGTTTCGTGTATATATCGATGGGTTTGGGAAACATTTTTGAAAATACAATTTTTTTCCGCAAGGGGTTAGCCTTGAATTTTTTTCAAAAATCTTCAAAAAAATTAAATCGTCAAATTTTATACCACTGCAAAGGTCTGTTCAATCCCTTTCAAGTGCAGAAAACCGCACCTTTTTTTGAGGCGTGGTTGCTGAGATATCAGCTTCCAAAGCAAATCAAATGCAGTTGGGTTGACAATCACGGGAACTACTTTGGATTGCAATATCTCGAGAACCGAAAGCTGCAGAGGCGTTTGGTTTCCAGGTGTGAATAGGTATTGAACAGACCTTTCGTTTCATGTATATATCGATGGGTTTGGGAAACATTTTTGAAAATACAATTTTTTTCCGCAAGGGGTTAGCCTTGAATTTTTTTCAAAAATCTTCAAAAAAATTAAATCGTCAAATTTTATACCACTACAAAGGTCTGTTCAATCCCTTTCAAGTGCTGAAAACCGCAGCTTTTTCTGAGGCGTGGTTGCTGAGATATCAGCTTCCAAAGCAAATCAGATGCAGTTGGGTTGACAATCACGGGAACTACTTTGGATTGCAATATCTCGAGAACCGGAGGCTGCAGAAGCGTTTGGTTTTCAGGTGTGAATAGGTATTAAACAGACCTTTCGTTTCGTGTATATATCGATGGGTTTGGGAAACATTTTTGAAAATACAATTTTTTTCCGCAAGGGGTTAGCCTTGAATTTTTTTCAAAAATCTTCAAAAAAATTAAATCGTCAAATTTTATACCACTGCAAAGGTCTGTTCAATCCCTTTCAAGTGCTGAAAACCGCACCTTTTTTTGAGGCGTGGTTGCTGAGATATCAGCTTCCAAAGCAAATCAAATGCAGTTGGGTTGACAATCACGGGAACTATTTTGGATTGCAATATCTCGAGAACCGAAAGCTGCAGAGGCGTTTGGTTTCCAGGTGTGAATAGGTATTGAACAGACCTTTCGTTTCATGTATATATCGATGGGTTTGGGAAACATTTTTGAAAATACAATTTTTTTCCGCAAGGGGTTAGCCTTGAATTTTTTTCAAAAATCTTCAAAAAAATTAAATCGTCAAATTTTATACCACCACAAAGGTCTGTTCAATCCCTTTCAAGTGCTGAAAACCGCACCTTTTTTTGAGGCGTGGTTGCTGAGATATCAGCTTCCAAAGCAAATCAAATGCAGTTGGGTTGACAATCACGGGAACTACTTTGGATTGCAATATCTCGAGAACTGAATGCTGCAGAGGCGTTTGGTTTTCAGGTGTGAATAGGTATTGAACAGACCTTTCGTTTCATGTATATATCGATGGGTTTGGGAAACATTTTTGAAAATACAATTTTTTTCCGCAAGGGGTTAGCCTTGAATTTTTTTTCAAAAATCTTCAAAAAAATTAAATCGTCAAATTTTATACCACTGCAAAGGTCTGTTCAATCCCTTTCAAGTGCTGAAAACCGCAGCTTTTTCTGAGGCGTGGTTGCTGAGATATCAGCTTCCAAAGCAAATCAAATGCAGTTGGGTTGACAATCACGGGAACTACTTTGGATTGCAATATCTCGAGAACCGGAGGCTGCAGAAGCGTTTGGTTTTCAGGTGTGAATAGGTATTGAACAGACCTTTCGTTTCGTGTATATATCGATGGGTTTGGGAAACATTTTTGAAAATAAAATTTTTTTCCGCAAGGGGTTAGCCTTGAATTTTTTTCAAAAATCTTCAAAAAAATTAAATCGTCAAATTTTATACCACTGCAAAGGTCTGTTCAATCCCTTTCAAGTGCTGAAAACCGCAGCTTTTTCTGAGGCGTGGTTGCTGAGATATCAGCTTCCAAAGCAAATCAAATGCAGTTGGGTTGACAATCACGGGAACTACTTTGGATTGCAATATCTCGAGAACCGGAGGCTGCAGAAGCGTTTGGTTTTCAGGTGTGAATAGGTATTGAACAGACCTTTCGTTTCATGTATATATAGATGGGTTTGGGAAACATTTTTGAAAATACCACTGCAAAGGTCTGTTCAATCCCTTTCAAGTGCTGAAAACCGCAGCCTTTTCTGAGGCGTGGTTGCTGAGATATCAGCTTCCAAAGCAAATCAAATGCAGTTGGGTTGACAATCACGGGAACTACTTTGGATTGCAATATCTGGAGAACCGAAAGCTGCAGAGGCGTTTGGTTTTCAGGTGTGAATAGGTATTGAACAGACCTTTCGTTTCATGTATATATCGATTAGTTTGGGAAACATTTTTGAAAATACAATTTTTTTCCGCAAGGGGTTAGCCTTGCATTTTTTTCAAAAATCTTCAAAAAAATTAAATCGTCAAATTTTATACCACTGCAAAGGTCTGTCAATCCCTTTCAAGTGCTGAAAACCGCAGCTTTTTCTGAGGCGTGGTTGCTGAGATATCAGCTTCCAAAGCAAATCAAATGCAGTTGGGTTGACAATCACGGGAACTATTTTGGATTGCAATATCTCGAGAACCGGAGGCTGCAGAAGCGGTTGGTTTTCAGGTGTGAATAGGTATTGAACAGACCTTTCGTTTCGTGTATATATCGATGGGTTTGGGAAACATTTTTGAAAATACAATTTTTTTCCTTGAATTTTTTTCAAAAATCTTCAAAAAAATTAAATCGTCAAATTTTATACCACTGCAAAGGTCTGTTCAATCCCTTTCAAGTGCTGAAAACCGCAGCTTTTTCTGAGCAAATCAAACGCAGTTGGGTTGACAATCACGGGAACTACTTTGGATTACAATATCTCGAGAACCGGAGGCTGCAGAAGCGTTTGGTTTTCAGGTGTGAATAGGTATTGAACAGACCTTTCGTTTCGTGTATATATCGATGGGTTTGGGAAACATTTTTGAAAATACAATTCTTTTCCGCAAGCCTTGAATTTTTTTCAAAAATCTTCAAAAAAATTAAATCGTCAAATTTTATACCACTGCAAAGGTCTGTGCAATCCCTTTCAAGTGCTGAAAACCGCAGCTTTTTCTGAGGCGTGGTTGCTGAGATATCAGCTTCCAAAGCAAATCAAATGCAGTTGGGTTGACAATCACGGGAACTACTTTGGATTGCAATACCTCGAGAACCGAAAGCTGTAGAGGCGTTTGGTTTTCAGGTGTGAATAGGTATTGAACAGACCTTTCGTTTGATGTATATATCGATGGGTTTGGGAAACATTTTTGAAAATACAATTTTTTTCCGCAAGGGGTTAGCCTTGAATTTTTTTCAAAAATCTTCAAAAAAATTAAATCGTCAAATTTTATACCACTGCAAAGGTCTGTTCAATGCCTTTCAAGTGCTGAAAACCGCAGCTTTTTCTGAGGCGTGGTTGCTGAGATATCAGCTTCCAAAGCAAATCAAATGCAGTTGGGTTGACAATCACGGGAACTACTTTGGATTGCAATATCTCGAGAACCGAAAGCTGCAGAGGCGTTTGGTTTTCAGGTGTGAATAGGTATTGAACAGACCTTTCGTTTGATGTATATATCGATGGGTTTGGGAAACATTTTTCAAAATACAATTTTTTTCCGCAAGGGGTTAGCCTCGAATTTTTTTCAAAAATCTTCAAAAAAATTAAATCGTCAAATTTTATACCACTGCAAAGGTCTGTTCAATCCCTTTCAAGTGCTGAAAACCGCAGCTTTTTCTGAGGCGTGGTTGCTGAGATATCAGCTTCCAAAGCAAATCAAATGCAGTTGGGTTGACAATCACGGGAACTACTTTGGATTGCAATATCTCGAGAACCGAAAGCTGCAGAGGCGTTTGGTTTTCAGGTGTGAATAGGTATTGAACAGACCTTTCGTTTGATGTATATATCGATGGGTTTGGGAAACATTTTTGAAAATACAATTTTTTTCCGCAAGGGGTTAATTGAATTTTTTTCAAAAATCTTCAAAAAAATTAAATCGTCAAATTTTATACCACTGCAAAGGTCTGTTCAATCCCTTTCAAGTGCTGAAAACCGCAGCTTTTTCTGAGGCGTGGTTGCTGAGATATCAGCTTCCAAAGCAAATCAAATGCAGTTGGGTTGACAATCACGGGAACTACTTTGGATTGCAATATCTCGAGAACCGAAAGCTGCAGAGGCGTTTGGTTTTCAGGAGTGAATAGGTATTGAACAGACCTTTCGTTTCATGTATATAACGATGGGTTTGGGAAACATGTTTGAAAATACAATTTTTTTCGCCAAGGGGTTAGCCTTGAATTTTTTTCAAAAATCTTCAAAAAAATTAAATCGTCAAATTTTATACCACTGCAAAGGTCTGTTCAATCCCTTTCAAGTGCTGAAAACCGCAGCTTTTTCTGAGGCGTGGTTGCTGAGATATCAGCTTCCAAAGCAAATCAAATGCAGTTGGGTTGACAATCACGGGAACTACTTTGGATTGCAATATCTCGAGAACCGGAGGCTGCAGAAGCGTTTGGTTTTCAGGTGTGAATAGGTATTGAACAGACCTTTCGTATAGTGTATATATCGATGGGTGTGGGAAACATTTTTGAAAATACAATTTTTTTCCGCAAGGGGTTAGCCTTGAATTTTTTTCAAAAATCTTCAAAAAAATTAAATCGTCAAATTTTATACCACTGCAAAGGTCTGTTCAATCCCTTTCAAGTGCTGAAAACCGCAGCTTTTTCTGAGGCGTGGTTGCTGAGATATCAGCTTCCAAAGCAAATCAAATGCAGTTGGGTTGACAATCACGGGAACTACTTTGGATTGCAATATCTCGAGAACCGAAAGCTGCAGAGGCGTTTGGTTTTCAGGTGTGAATAGGTATTGAACAGACCTTTCGCTTGATGTATATATCGATGGGTTTGGGAAACATTTTTGAAAATACAATTTTTTTCCGCAAGGGGTTAGCATTGAATATTTTTCAAAAATCTTCAAAAAAATTAAATCGTCAAATTTTATACCACTGCAAAGGTCTGTTCAATCCCTTTCAAGTGCTGAAAACCGCAGCTTTTTCTGAGGCGTGGTTGCTGAGATATCAGCTTCCAAAGCAAATCAAATGCAGTTGGGTTGACAATCACGGGAACTACTTTGGATTGCAATATCTCGAGAACCGAAAGCTGCAGAGGCGTTTGGTTTTCAGGTGCGAATAGGTATTGAACAGACCTTTCGTTTCATGTATATGTCGATGGGTTTGGGAAACATTTTTGAAAATACAATTTTTTTCCGCAAGGGGTTAGCCTTGAATTTTTTTCAAAAATCTTCAAAAAAATTGAACCGTCAAATTTTATACCACTGCAAAGGTCTGTTCAATCCCTTTCAAGTGCTGAAAACCGCAGCTTTTTCTGAGGCGTGGTTGCTGAGATATCAGCTTCCAAAGCAAATCAAATGCAGTTGGGTTGACAATCACGGGAACTACTTTGGATTGCAATATCTCGAGAACCGAAAGCTGCAGAGGCGTTTGGTTTTCAGGTGTGAATAGGTATTGAACAGACCTTTCGTTTGATGTATATATGGATGGGTTTGGGAAACATTTTTGAAAATACAATTTTTTTCCGCAAGGGGTTAGCCTTGAATTTTTTTCAAAAATCTTCAAAAAAATTAAATCGTCAAATTTTATACCACTGCAAAGGTCTGTTCAATCCCTTTCAAGTGCTGAAAACCGCAGCTTTTTCTGAGGCGTGGTTGCTGAGATATCAGCTTCCAAAGCAAATCAAATGCAGTTGGGTTGACAATCACGGGAACTACTTTGGATTGCAATATCTCGAGAACCGAAAGCTGCAGAGGCGTTTGGTTTTCAGGTGTGAATAGGTATTGAACAGACCTTTCGTTTCGTGTATATATCGATGGGTTTGGGAAACATTTTTGAAAATACAATTCTTTTCCGCAAGCCTTGAATTTTTTTCAAAAATCTTCAAAAAAATTAAATCGTCAAATTTTATACCACTGCAAAGGTCTGTGCAATCCCTTTCAAGTGCTGAAAACCGCAGCTTTTTCTGAGGCGTGGTTGCTGAGATATCAGCTTCCAAAGCAAATCAAATGCAGTTGGGTTGACAATCACGGGAACTACTTTGGATTGCAATATCTCGAGAACCGAAAGCTGCAGAGGCGTTTGGTTTTCAGGTGTGAATAGGTATTGAACAGACCTTTCGTATAGTGTATATATCGATGGGTGTGGGAAACATTTTTGAAAATACAATTTTTTTCCGCAAGGGGTTAGCCTTGAATTTTTTTTCAAAAATCTTCAAAAAAATTAAATCGTCAAATTTTATACCACTGCAAAGGTCTGTTCAATCCCTTTCAAGTGCTGAAAACCGCAGCTTTTTCTGAGGCGTGGTTGCTGAGATATCAGCTTCCAAAGCAAATCAAATGCAGTTGGGTTGACAATCACGGGAACTACTTTGGATTGCAATATCTCGAGAACCGAAAGCTGCAGAGGCGTTTGGTTTTCAGGTGTGAATAGGTATTGAACAGACCTTTCGCTTGATGTATATATCGATGGGTTTGGGAAACATTTTTGAAAATACAATTTTTTTCCGCAAGGGAATTTTTTTCAAAAATCTTCAAAAAAAATTAAATCGTCAAATTTTATACCACTGCAAAGGTCTGTTCAATCCCTTTCAAGTGCTGAAAACCGCAGCTTTTTCTGAGGCGTGGTTGCTGAGATATCAGCTTCCAAAGCAAATCAAATGCAGTTGGGTTGACAATCACGGGAACTACTTTGGATTGCAATATCTCGAGAACCGAAAGCTGCAGAGGCGTTTGGTTTTCACGTGTGAATAGGTATTGAACAGACCTTTCGTTTCGTGTATATATCGATGGGTTTGGGAAACATTTTTGAAAATACAATTTTTTTCCGCAAGGGGTTAGCCTTGAATTTTTTTCAAAAATCTTCAAAAAAATTAAATCGTCAAATTTTATACCACTGCAAAGGTCTGTTCAATCCCTTTCAAGTGCTGAAAACCGCAGCTTTTTCTGAGGCGTGGTTGCTGAGATATCAGCTTCCAAAGCAAATCAAATGCAGTTGGGTTGACAATCACGGGAACTACTTTGGATTGCAATATCTCGAGAACCGAAAGCTGCAGAGGCGTTTGGTTTTCAGGTGTGAATAGGTATTGAACAGACCTTTCGCTTGATGTATATATCGATGGGTTTGGGAAACATTTTTGAAAATACAATTTTTTTCCGCAAGGGGTTAGCCTTGAATTTTTTTCAAAAATCTTCAAAAAAATTAAATCGTCAAATTTTATACCACTGCAAAGGTCTGTTCAATCCCTTTCAAGTGCTGAAAACCGCAGCTTTTTCTGAGGCGTGGTTGCTGAGATATCAGCTTCCAAAGCAAATCAAATGCAGTTGGGTTGACAATCACGGGAACTACTTTGGATTGCAATATCTCGAGAACCGGAGGCTGCAGAAGCGTTTGGTTTTCAGGTGTGAATAGGTATTGAACAGACCTTTCGTTTCGTGTATATATCGATGGGTTTGGGAAACATTTTTGAAAATACAATTTTTTTCCGCAAGGGGTTAGCCTTGAGTTTTTTTCAAAAATCTTCAAAAAAATTAAATCGTCAAATTTTATACCACTGCAAAGGTCTGTGCAATCCCTTTCAAGTGCTGAAAACCGCAGCTTTTTCTGAGGCGTGGTTGCTGAGATATCAGCTTCCAAAGCAAATCAAATGCAGTTGGGTTGACAATCACGGGAACTACTTTGGATTGCAATATCTCGAGAACCGAAAGCTGCAGAGGCGTTTGGTTTTCAGGTGTGAATAGGTATTGAACAGACCTTTCGTTTCATGTATATGTCGATGGGTTTGGGAAACATTTTTGAAAATACAATTTTTTTCCGCAAGGGGTTAGTTAGCCTTGAATTTTTTTCAAAAATCTTCAAAAAAATTAAATCGTCAAATTTTATACCACTGCAAAGGTCTGTTCAATCCCTTTCAAGTGCTGAAAACCGCAGCTTTTTCTGAGGCGTGGTTGCTGAGATATCAGCTTCCAAAGCAAATCAAATGCAGTTGGGTTGACAATCACGGGAACTACTTTGGATTGCAATATCTCGAGAACCGAAAGCTGCAGAGGCGTTTGGTTTTCACGTGTGAATAGGTATTGAACAGACCTTTCGTTTCGTGTATATATCGATGGGTTTGGGAAACATTTTTGAAAATACAATTTTTTTCCGCAAGGGGTTAGCCTTGAATTTTTTTCAAAAATCTTCAAAAAAATTAAATCGTCAAATTTTATACCACTGCAAAGGTCTGTTCAATCCCTTTCAAGTGCTGAAAACCGCAGCTTTTTCTGAGGCGTGGTTGCTGAGATATCAGCTTCCAAAGCAAATCAAATGCAGTTGGGTTGACAATCACGGGAACTACTTTGGATTGCAATATCTCGAGAACCGGAGGCTGCAGAAGCGTTTGGTTTTCAGGTGTGAATAGGTATTGAACAGACCTTTCGTTTCGTGTATATATCGATGGGTTTGGGAAACATTTTTGAAAATACAATTTTTTTCCGCAAGGGGTTAGCCTTGAATTTTTTTCAAAAATCTTCAAAAAAATTAAATCGTCAAATTTTATACCACTGCAAAGGTCTGTTCAATCCCTTTCAAGTGCTGAAAACCGCAGCTTTTTCTGAGGCGTGGTTGCTGAGATATCAGCTTCCAAAACAAATCAAATGCAGTTGGGTTGACAATCACGGGAACTACTTTGGATTGCAATATCTCGAGAACCGAAAGCTGCAGAGGCGTTTGGTTTTCAGGTGTGAATAGGTATTGAACAGACCTTTCGTTTCATGTATATATCGATGGGTTTGGGAAACATTTTTGAAAATACAATTTTTTTCCGCAAGGGGTTAGCCTTGAATTTTTTTCAAAAATCTTCAAAAAAATTAAATCGTCAAATTTTATACCACTGCAAAGGTCTGTTCAATCCCTTTCAAGTGCTGAAAACCGCAGCTTTTTCTGAGGCGTGGTTGCTGAGATATCAGCTTCCAAAGCAAATCAAATGCAGTTGGGTTGACAATCACGGGAACTACTTTGGATTGCAATATCTCGAGAACCGGAGGCTGCAGAAGCGTTTGGTTTTCAGGTGTGAATAGGTATTGAACAGACCTTTCGTTTCGTGTATATATCGATGGGTTTGGGAAACATTTTTGAAAATACAATTCTTTTCCGCAAGCCTTGAATTTTTTTCAAAAATCTTCCAAAAAATTAAATCGTCAAATTTTATACCACTGCAAAGGTCTGTGCAATCCCTTTCAAGTGCTGAAAACCGCAGCTTTTTCTGAGGCGTGGTTGCTGAGATATCAGCTTCCAAAGCAAATCAAATGCAGTTGGGTTGACAATCACGGGAACTACTTTGGATTGCAATATCTCGAGAACCGAAAGCTGCAGAGGCGTTTGGTTTTCAGGTGTGAATAGGTATTGAACAGACCTTTCGTTTGATGTATATATCGATGGGTTTGGGAAACATTTTTGAAAATACAATTTTTTTCCGCAAGGGAGCCTTGAATTTTTTTCAAAAATCTTCAAAAAAATTAAATCGTCAAATTTTATACCACTGCAAAGGTCTGTTCAATCCCTTTCAAGTGCTGAAAACCGCAGCTTTTTCTGAGGCGTGGTTGCTGAGATATCAGCTTCCAAAGCAAATCAAATGCAGTTGGGTTGACAATCACGGGAACTACTTTGGATTGCAATATCTCGAGAACCGGAGGCTGCAGAAGCGTTTGGTTTTCAGGTGTGAATAGGTATTGAACAGACCTTTCGTTTCGTGTATATATCGATGGGTTTGGGAAACATTTTTGAAAATACAATTCTTTTCCGCAAGCCTTGAATTTTTTTCAAAAATCTTCCAAAAAATTAAATCGTCAAATTTTATACCACTGCAAAGGTCTGTGCAATCCCTTTCAAGTGCTGAAAACCGCAGCTTTTTCTGAGGCGTGGTTGCTGAGATATAAGCTTCCAAAGCAAATCAAATGCAGTTGGGTTGACAATCACGGGAACTACTTTGGATTGCAATATCTCGAGAACCGGAGGCTGCAGAAGCGTTTGGTTTTCAGGTGTGAATAGGTATTGAACAGACCTTTCGTTTGATGTATATATCGATGGGTTTGGGAAACATTTTTGAAAATACAATTTTTTTCCGCAAGGGGTTAGCCTTGAATTTTTTTCAAAAATCTTCAAAAAAATTAAATCGTCAAATTTTATACCACTGCAAAGGTCTGTTCAATCCCTTTCAAGTGCTGAAAACCGCAGCTTTTTCTGAGGCGTGGTTGCTGAGATATCAGCTTCCAAAGCAAATCAAATGCAGTTGGGTTGACAATCACGGGAACTACTTTGGATTGCAATATCTCGAGAACCGAAAGCTGCAGAGGCGTTTGGTTTTCAGGTGTGAATAGGTATTGAACAGACCTTTCGCTTGATGTATATATCGATGGGTTTGGGAAACATTTTTGAAAATACAATTTTTTTCCGCAAGGGGTTAGCCTTGAATTTTTTTCAAAAATCTTCAAAAAAATTAAATCGTCAAATTTTATACCACTGCAAAGGTCTGTTCAATCCCTTTCAAGTGCTGAAAACCGCAGCTTTTTCTGAGGCGTGGTTGCTGAGATATCAGCTTCCAAAGCAAATCAAATGCAGTTGGGTTGACAATCACGGGAACTACTTTGGATTGCAATATCTCGAGAACCGGAGGCTGCAGAAGCGTTTGGTTTTCAGGTGTGAATAGGTATTGAACAGACCTTTCGTTTCGTGTATATATCGATGGGTTTGGGAAACATTTTTGAAAATACAATTTTTTTCCGCAAGGGGTTAGCCTTGAATTTTTTTCAAAAATCTTCAAAAAAATTAAATCGTCAAATTTTATACCACTGCAAAGGTCTGTGCAATCCCTTTCAAGTGCTGAAAACCGCAGCTTTTTCTGAGGCGTGGTTGCTGAGATATCAGCTTCCAAAGCAAATCAAATGCAGTTGGGTTGACAATCACGGGAACTACTTTGGATTGCAATATCTCGAGAACCGAAAGCTGCAGAGGCGTTTGGTTTTCAGGTGTGAATAGGTATTGAACAGACCTTTCGTTTCATGTATATGTCGATGGGTTTGGGAAACATTTTTGAAAATACAATTTTTTTCCGCAAGGGGTTAGTTAGCCTTGAATTTTTTTCAAAAATCTTCAAAAAAATTAAATCGTCAAATTTTATACCACTGCAAAGGTCTGTTCAATCCCTTTCAAGTGCTGAAAACCGCAGCTTTTTCTGAGGCGTGGTTGCTGAGATATCAGCTTCCAAAGCAAATCAAATGCAGTTGGGTTGACAATCACGGGAACTACTTTGGATTGCAATATCTCGAGAACCGAAAGCTGCAGAGGCGTTTGGTGTTCACGTGTGAATAGGTATTGAACAGACCTTTCGTTTCGTGTATATATCGATGGGTTTGGGAAACATTTTTGAAAATACAATTTTTTTCCGCAAGGGGTTAGCCTTGAATTTTTTTCAAAAATCTTCAAAAAAATTAAATCGTCAAATTTTATACCACTGCAAAGGTCTGTTCAATCCCTTTCAAGTGCTGAAAACCGCAGCTTTTTCTGAGGCGTGGTTGCTGAGATATCAGCTTCCAAAGCAAATCAAATGCAGTTGGGTTGACAATCACGGGAACTACTTTGGATTGCAATATCTCGAGAACCGTAGGCTGCAGAAGCGTTTGGTTTTCAGGTGTGAATAGGTATTGAACAGACCTTTCGTTTCGTGTATATATCGATGGGTTTGGGAAACATTTTTGAAAATACAATTCTTTTCCGCAAGCCTTGAATTTTTTTCAAAAATCTTCCAAAAAATTAAATCGTCAAATTTTATACCACTGCAAAGGTCTGTGCAATCCCTTTCAAGTGCTGAAAACCGCAGCTTTTTCTGAGGCGTGGTTGCTGAGATATCAGCTTCCAAAGCAAATCAAATGCAGTTGGGTTGACAATCACGGGAACTACTTTGGATTGCAATATCTCGAGAACCGAAAGCTGCAGAGGCGTTTGGTTTTCAGGTGTGAATAGGTATTGAACAGACCTTTCGTTTGATGTATATATCGATGGGTTTGGGAAACATTTTTGAAAATACAATTTTTTTCCGCAAGGGAGCCTTGAATTTTTTTCAAAAATCTTCAAAAAAATTAAATCGTCAAATTTTATACCACTGCAAAGGTCTGTTCAATCCCTTTCAAGTGCTGAAAACCGCAGCTTTTTCTGAGGCGTGGTTGCTGAGATATCAGCTTCCAAAGCAAATCAAATGCAGTTGGGTTGACAATCACGGGAACTACTTTGGATTGCAATATCTCGAGAACCGGAGGCTGCAGAAGCGTTTGGTTTTCAGGTGTGAATAGGTATTGAACAGACCTTTCGTTTCGTGTATATATCGATGGGTTTGGGAAACATTTTTGAAAATACAATTCTTTTCCGCAAGCCTTGAATTTTTTTCAAAAATCTTCCAAAAAATTAAATCGTCAAATTTTATACCACTGCAAAGGTCTGTGCAATCCCTTTCAAGTGCTGAAAACCGCAGCTTTTTCTGAGGCGTGGTTGCTGAGATATAAGCTTCCAAAGCAAATCAAATGCAGTTGGGTTGACAATCACGGGAACTACTTTGGATTGCAATATCTCGAGAACCGGAGGCTGCAGAAGCGTTTGGTTTTCAGGTGTGAATAGGTATTGAACAGACCTTTCGTTTGATGTATATATCGATGGGTTTGGGAAACATTTTTGAAAATACAATTTTTTTCCGCAAGGGGTTAGCCTTGAATTTTTTTCAAAAATCTTCAAAAAAATTAAATCGTCAAATTTTATACCACTGCAAAGGTCTGTTCAATCCCTTTCAAGTGCTGAAAACCGCAGCTTTTTCTGAGGCGTGGTTGCTGAGATATCAGCTTCCAAAGCAAATCAAATGCAGTTGGGTTGACAATCACGGGAACTACTTTGGATTGCAATATCTCGAGAACCGAAAGCTGCAGAGGCGTTTGGTTTTCAGGTGTGAATAGGTATTGAACAGACCTTTCGCTTGATGTATATATTGATGGGTTTGGGAAACATTTTTGAAAATACAATTTTTTTCCGCAAGGGGTTAGCCTTGAATTTTTTTCAAAAATCTTCAAAAAAATTAAATCGTCAAATTTTATACCACTGCAAAGGTCTGTTCAATCCCTTTCAAGTGCTGAAAACCGCAGCTTTTTCTGAGGCGTGGTTGCTGAGATATCAGCTTCCAAAGCAAATCAAATGCAGTTGGGTTGACAATCACGGGAACTACTTTGGATTGCAATATCTCGAGAACCGGAGGCTGCAGAAGCGTTTGGTTTTCAGGTGTGAATAGGTATTGAACAGACCTTTCGTTTCGTGTATATATCGATGGGTTTGGGAAACATTTTTGAAAATACAATTTTTTTCCGCAAGGGGTTAGCCTTGAGTTTTTTTCAAAAATCTTCAAAAAAATTAAATCGTCAAATTTTATACCACTGCAAAGGTCTGTGCAATCCCTTTCAAGTGCTGAAAACCGCAGCTTTTTCTGAGGCGTGGTTGCTGAGATATCAGCTTCCAAAGCAAATCAAATGCAGTTGGGTTGACAATCACGGGAACTACTTTGGATTGCAATATCTCGAGAACCGAAAGCTGCAGAGGCGTTTGGTTTTCAGGTGTGAATAGGTATTGAACAGACCTTTCGTTTCATGTATATGTCGATGGGTTTGGGAAACATTTTTGAAAATACAATTTTTTTCCGCAAGGGGTTAGTTAGCCTTGAATTTTTTTCAAAAATCTTCAAAAAAATTAAATCGTCAAATTTTATACCACTGCAAAGGTCTGTTCAATCCCTTTCAAGTGCTGAAAACCGCAGCTTTTTCTGAGGCGTGGTTGCTGAGATATCAGCTTCCAAAGCAAATCAAATGCAGTTGGGTTGACAATCACGGGAACTACTTTGGATTGCAATATCTCGAGAACCGAAAGCTGCAGAGGCGTTTGGTTTTCACGTGTGAATAGGTATTGAACAGACCTTTCGTTTCGTGTATATATCGATGGGTTTGGGAAACATTTTTGAAAATACAATTTTTTTCCGCAAGGGGTTAGCCTTGAATTTTTTTCAAAAATCTTCAAAAAAATTAAATCGTCAAATTTTATACCACTGCAAAGGTCTGTTCAATCCCTTTCAAGTGCTGAAAACCGCAGCTTTTTCTGAGGCGTGGTTGCTGAGATATCAGCTTCCAAAGCAAATCAAATGCAGTTGGGTTGACAATCACGGGAACTACTTTGGATTGCAATATCTCGAGAACCGGAGGCTGCAGAAGCGTTTGGTTTTCAGGTGTGAATAGGTATTGAACAGACCTTTCGTTTCGTGTATATATCGATGGGTTTGGGAAACATTTTTGAAAATACAATTTTTTTCCGCAAGGGGTTAGCCTTGAATTTTTTTCAAAAATCTTCAAAAAAATTAAATCGTCAAATTTTATACCACTGCAAAGGTCTGTTCAATCCCTTTCAAGTGCTGAAAACCGCAGCTTTTTCTGAGGCGTGGTTGCTGAGATATCAGCTTCCAAAACAAATCAAATGCAGTTGGGTTGACAATCACGGGAACTACTTTGGATTGCAATATCTCGAGAACCGAAAGCTGCAGAGGCGTTTGGTTTTCAGGTGTGAATAGGTATTGAACAGACCTTTCGTTTCATGTATATATCGATGGGTTTGGGAAACATTTTTGAAAATACAATTTTTTTCCGCAAGGGGTTAGCCTTGAATTTTTTTCAAAAATCTTCAAAAAAATTAAATCGTCAAATTTTATACCACTGCAAAGGTCTGTTCAATCCCTTTCAAGTGCTGAAAACCGCAGCTTTTTCTGAGGCGTGGTTGCTGAGATATCAGCTTCCAAAGCAAATCAAATGCAGTTGGGTTGACAATCACGGGAACTACTTTGGATTGCAATATCTCGAGAACCGGAGGCTGCAGAAGCGTTTGGTTTTCAGGTGTGAATAGGTATTGAACAGACCTTTCGTTTCGTGTATATATCGATGGGTTTGGGAAACATTTTTGAAAATACAATTCTTTTCCGCAAGCCTTGAATTTTTTTCAAAAATCTTCCAAAAAATTAAATCGTCAAATTTTATACCACTGCAAAGGTCTGTGCAATCCCTTTCAAGTGCTGAAAACCGCAGCTTTTTCTGAGGCGTGGTTGCTGAGATATCAGCTTCCAAAGCAAATCAAATGCAGTTGGGTTGACAATCACGGGAACTACTTTGGATTGCAATATCTCGAGAACCGAAAGCTGCAGAGGCGTTTGGTTTTCAGGTGTGAATAGGTATTGAACAGACCTTTCGTTTGATGTATATATCGATGGGTTTGGGAAACATTTTTGAAAATACAATTTTTTTCCGCAAGGGAGCCTTGAATTTTTTTCAAAAATCTTCAAAAAAATTAAATCGTCAAATTTTATACCACTGCAAAGGTCTGTTCAATCCCTTTCAAGTGCTGAAAACCGCAGCTTTTTCTGAGGCGTGGTTGCTGAGATATCAGCTTCCAAAGCAAATCAAATGCAGTTGGGTTGACAATCACGGGAACTACTTTGGATTGCAATATCTCGAGAACCGGAGGCTGCAGAAGCGTTTGGTTTTCAGGTGTGAATAGGTATTGAACAGACCTTTCGTTTGATGTATATATCGATGGGTTTGGGAAACATTTTTGAAAATACAATTTTTTTCCGCAAGGGAGCCTTGAATTTTTTTCAAAAATCTTCAAAAAAATTAAATCGTCAAATTTTATACCACTGCAAAGGTCTGTTCAATCCCTTTCAAGTGCTGAAAACCGCAGCTTTTTCTGAGGCGTGGTTGCTGAGATATCAGCTTCCAAAGCAAATCAAATGCAGTTGGGTTGACAATCACGGGAACTACTTTGGATTGCAATATCTCGAGAACCGGAGGCTGCAGAAGCGTTTGGTTTTCAGGTGTGAATAGGTATTGAACAGACCTTTCGTTTCGTGTATATATCGATGGGTTTGGGAAACATTTTTGAAAATACAATTTTTTTCCGCAAGGGGTTAGCCTTGAATTTTTTTCAAAAATCTTCAAAAAAATTAAATCGTCAAATTTTATACCACTGCAAAGGTCTGTTCAATCCCTTTCAAGTGCTGAAAACCGCAGCTTTTTCTGAGGCGTGGTTGCTGAGATATCAGCTTCCAAAGCAAATCAAATGCAGTTGGGTTGACAATCACGGGAACTACTTTGGATTGCAATATCTCGAGAACCGAAAGCTGCAGAGGCGTTTGGTTTTCAGGTGTGAATAGGTATTGAACAGACCTTTCGTTTCATGTATATATCGATGGGTTTGGGAAACATTTTTGAAAATACAATTTTTTTCCTCAAGGGGTTAGCCTTGAATTTTTTTCAAAAATCTTCAAAAAAATTAAATCGTCAAATTTTATACCACTGCAAAGGTCTGTGCAATCCCTTTCAAGTGCTGAAAACCGCAGCTTTTTCTGAGGCGTGGTTGCTGAGATATCAGCTTCCAAAGCAAATCAAATGCAGTTGGGTTGACAATCACGGGAACTACTTTGGATTGCAATATCTCGAGAACCGAAAGCTGCAGAGGCGTTTGGTTTTCAGGTGTGAATAGGTATTGAACAGACCTTTCGTTTCATGTATATGTCGATGGGTTTGGGAAACATTTTTGAAAATACAATTTTTTTCCGCAAGGGGTTAGTTAGCCTTGAATTTTTTTCAAAAATCTTCAAAAAAATTAAATCGTCAAATTTTATACCACTGCAAAGGTCTGTTCAATCCCTTTCAAGTGCTGAAAACCGCAGCTTTTTCTGAGGCGTGGTTGCTGAGATATCAGCTTCCAAAGCAAATCAAATGCAGTTGGGTTGACAATCACGGGAACTACTTTGGATTGCAATATCTCGAGAACCGAAAGCTGCAGAGGCGTTTGGTTTTCACGTGTGAATAGGTATTGAACAGACCTTTCGTTTCGTGTATATATCGATGGGTTTGGGAAACATTTTTGAAAATACAATTTTTTTCCGCAAGGGGTTAGCCTTGAATTTTTTTCAAAAATCTTCAAAAAAATTAAATCGTCAAATTTTATACCACTGCAAAGGTCTGTTCAATCCCTTTCAAGTGCTGAAAACCGCAGCTTTTTCTGAGGCGTGGTTGCTGAGATATCAGCTTCCAAAGCAAATCAAATGCAGTTGGGTTGACAATCACGGGAACTACTTTGGATTGCAATATCTCGAGAACCGGAGGCTGCAGAAGCGTTTGGTTTTCAGGTGTGAATAGGTATTGAACAGACCTTTCGTTTCGTGTATATATCGATGGGTTTGGGAAACATTTTTGAAAATACAATTTTTTTCCGCAAGGGGTTAGCCTTGAATTTTTTTCAAAAATCTTCAAAAAAATTAAATCGTCAAATTTTATACCACTGCAAAGGTCTGTTCAATCCCTTTCAAGTGCTGAAAACCGCAGCTTTTTCTGAGGCGTGGTTGCTGAGATATCAGCTTCCAAAGCAAATCAAATGCAGTTGGGTTGACAATCACGGGAACTACTTTGGATTGCAATATCTCGAGAACCGGAGGCTGCAGAAGCGTTTGGTTTTCAGGTGTGAATAGGTATTGAACAGACCTTTCGTTTCGTGTATATATCGATGGGTTTGGGAAACATTTTTGAAAATACAATTTTTTTCCGCAAGGGGTTAGCCTTGAATTTTTTTCAAAAATCTTCAAAAAAATTAAATCGTCAAATTTTATACCACTGCAAAGGTCTGTTCAATCCCTTTCAAGTGCTGAAAACCGCAGCTTTTTCTGAGGCGTGGTTGCTGAGATATCAGCTTCCAAAGCAAATCAAATGCAGTTGGGTTGACAATCACGGGAACTACTTTGGATTGCAATATCTCGAGAACCGAAAGCTGCAGAGGCGTTTGGTTTTCAGGTGTGAATAGGTATTGAACAGACCTTTCGTTTCATGTATATATCGATGGGTTTGGGAAACATTTTTGAAAATACAATTTTTTTCCTCAAGGGGTTAGCCTTGAATTTTTTTCAAAAATCTTCAAAAAAATTAAATCGGCAAATTTTATACCACTGCAAAGGTCTGTGCAATCCCTTTCAAGTGCTGAAAACCGCAGCTTTTTCTGAGGCGTGGTTGCTGAGATATCAGCTTCCAAAGCAAATCAAATGCAGTTGGGTTGACAATCACGGGAACTACTTTGGATTGCAATATCTCGAGAACCGAAAGCTGCAGAGGCGTTTGGTTTTCAGGTGTGAATAGGTATTGAACAGACCTTTCGTTTCATGTATATGTCGATGGGTTTGGGAAACATTTTTGAAAATACAATTTTTTTCCGCAAGGGGTGCCTTGAATTTTTTTCAAAAATCTTCAAAAAAATTAAATCGTCAAATTTTATACCACTGCAAAGGTCTGTTCAATCCCTTTCAAGTGCTGAAAACCGCAGCTTTTTCTGAGGCGTGGTTGCTGAGATATCAGCTTCCAAAGCAAATCAAATGCAGTTGGGTTGACAATCACGGGAACTACTTTGGATTGCAATATCTCGAGAACCGGAGGCTGCAGAAGCGTTTGGTTTTCAGGTGTGAATAGGTATTGAACAGACCTTTCGTTTCGTGTATATATCTCTGTTCAATCCCTTTCAAGTGCTGAAAACCGCAGCTTTTTCTGAGGCGTGGTTGCTGAGATATCAGCTTCCAAAGCAAATCAAATGCAGTTGGGTTGACAATCACGGGAACTACTTTGGATTGCAATATCTCGAGAACCGAAAGCTGCAGAGGCGTTTGGTTTTCACGTGTGAATAGGTATTGAACAGACCTTTCGTTTCGTGTATATATCGATGGGTTTGGGAAACATTTTTGAAAATACAATTTTTTTCCGCAAGGGGTTAGCCTTGAATTTTTTTCAAAAATCTTCAAAAAAATTAAATCGTCAAATTTTATACCACTGCAAAGGTCTGTTCAATCCCTTTCAAGTGCTGAAAACCGCAGCTTTTTCTGAGGCGTGGTTGCTGAGATATCAGCTTCCAAAGCAAATCAAATGCAGTTGGGTTGACAATCACGGGAACTACTTTGGATTGCAATATCTCGAGAACCGGAGGCTGCAGAAGCGTTCGGTTTTCAGGTGTGAATAGGTATTGAACAGACCTTTCGTTTCGTGTATATATCGATGGGTTTGGGAAACATTTTTGAAAATACAATTTTTTTCCGCAAGGGGTTAGCCTTGAATTTTTTTCAAAAATCTTCAAAAAAATTAAATCGTCAAATTTTATACCACTGCAAAGGTCTGTTCAATCCCTTTCAAGTGCTGAAAACCGCAGCTTTTTCTGAGGCGTGGTTGCTGAGATATCAGCTTCCAAAGCAAATCAAATGCAGTTGGGTTGACAATCACGGGAACTACTTTGGATTGCAATATCTCGAGAACCGAAAGCTGCAGAGGCGTTTGGTTTTCAGGTGTGAATAGGTATTGAACAGACCTTTCGTTTCATGTATATATCGATGGGTTTGGGAAACATTTTTGAAAATACAATTTTTTTCCTCAAGGGGTTAGCCTTGAATTTTTTTCAAAAATCTTCAAAAAAATTAAATCGTCAAATTTTATACCACTGCAAAGGTCTGTGCAATCCCTTTCAAGTGCTGAAAACCGCAGCTTTTTCTGAGGCGTGGTTGCTGAGATATCAGCTTCCAAAGCAAATCAAATGCAGTTGGGTTGACAATCACGGGAACTACTTTGGATTGCAATATCTCGAGAACCGAAAGCTGCAGAGGCGTTTGGTTTTCAGGTGTGAATAGGTATTGAACAGACCTTTCGTTTCATGTATATGTCGATGGGTTTGGGAAACATTTTTGAAAATACAATTTTTTTCCGCAAGGGGTGCCTTGAATTTTTTTCAAAAATCTTCAAAAAAATTAAATCGTCAAATTTTATACCACTGCAAAGGTCTGTTCAATCCCTTTCAAGTGCTGAAAACCGCAGCTTTTTCTGAGGCGTGGTTGCTGAGATATCAGCTTCCAAAGCAAATCAAATGCAGTTGGGTTGACAATCACGGGAACTACTTTGGATTGCAATATCTCGAGAACCGGAGGCTGCAGAAGCGTTTGGTTTTCAGGTGTGAATAGGTATTGAACAGACCTTTCGTTTCGTGTATATATCGATGGGTTTGGGAAACATTTTTGAAAATACAATTTTTTTCCGCAAGGGGTTAGCCTTGAATTTTTTTCAAAAATCTTCAAAAAAATTAAATCGTCAAATTTTATACCACTGCAAAGGTCTGTTCAATCCCTTTCAAGTGCTGAAAACCGCAGCTTTTTCTGAGGCGTGGTTGCTGAGATATCAGCTTCCAAAGCAAATCAAATGCAGTTGGGTTGACAATCACGGGAACTACTTTGGATTGCAATATCTCGAGAACCGGAGGCTGCAGAAGCGTTTGGTTTTCAGGTGTGAATAGGTATTGAACAGACCTTTCGTTTCGTGTATATATCGATGGGTTTGGGAAACATTTTTGAAAATACAATTTTTTTCCGCAAGGGGTTAGCCTTGAATTTTTTTCAAAAATCTTCAAAAAAATTAAATCGTCAAATTTTATACCACTGCAAAGGTCTGTTCAATCCCTTTCAAGTGCTGAAAACCGCAGCTTTTTCTGAGGCGTGGTTGCTGAGATATCAGCTTCCAAAGCAAATCAAATGCAGTTGGGTTGACAATCACGGGAACTACTTTGGATTGCAATATCTCGAGAACCGAAAGCTGCAGAGGCGTTTGGTTTTCAGGTGTGAATAGGTATTGAACAGACCTTTCGTTTCATGTATATATCGATGGGTTTGGGAAACATTTTTGAAAATACAATTTTTTTCCGCAAGGGGTTAGCCTTGAATTTTTTTCAAAAATCTTCAAAAAAATTAAATCGTCAAATTTTATACCACTGCAAAGGTCTGTTCAATCCCTTTCAAGTGCTGAAAACCGCAGCTTTTTCTGAGGCGTGGTTGCTGAGATATCAGCTTCCAAAGCAAATCAAATGCAGTTGGGTTGACAATCACGGGAACTACTTTGGATTGCAATATCTCGAGAACCGGAGGCTGCAGAAGCGTTTGGTTTTCAGGTGTGAATAGGTATTGAACAGACCTTTCGTTTGATGTATATATCGATGGGTTTGGGAAACATTTTTGAAAATACAATTTTTTTCCGCAAGGGAGCCTTGAATTTTTTTCAAAAATCTTCAAAAAAATTAAATCGTCAAATTTTATACCACTGCAAAGGTCTGTTCAATCCCTTTCAAGTGCTGAAAACCGCAGCTTTTTCTGAGGCGTGGTTGCTGAGATATCAGCTTCCAAAGCAAATCAAATGCAGTTGGGTTGACAATCACGGGAACTACTTTGGATTGCAATATCTCGAGAACCGGAGGCTGCAGAAGCGTTTGGTTTTCAGGTGTGAATAGGTATTGAACAGACCTTTCGTTTCGTGTATATATCGATGGGTTTGGGAAACATTTTTGAAAATACAATTTTTTTCCGCAAGGGGTTAGCCTTGAATTTTTTTCAAAAATCTTCAAAAAAATTAAATCGTCAAATTTTATACCACTGCAAAGGTCTGTTCAATCCCTTTCAAGTGCTGAAAACCGCAGCTTTTTCTGAGGCGTGGTTGCTGAGATATCAGCTTCCAAAGCAAATCAAATGCAGTTGGGTTGACAATCACGGGAACTACTTTGGATTGCAATATCTCGAGAACCGAAAGCTGCAGAGGCGTTTGGTTTTCAGGTGTGAATAGGTATTGAACAGACCTTTCGTTTCATGTATATATCGATGGGTTTGGGAAACATTTTTGAAAATACAATTTTTTTCCTCAAGGGGTTAGCCTTGAATTTTTTTCAAAAATCTTCAAAAAAATTAAATCGTCAAATTTTATACCACTGCAAAGGTCTGTGCAATCCCTTTCAAGTGCTGAAAGCCGCAGCTTTTTCTGAGGCGTGGTTGCTGAGATATCAGCTTCCAAAGCAAATCAAATGCAGTTGGGTTGACAATCACGGGAACTACTTTGGATTGCAATATCTCGAGAACCGAAAGCTGCAGAGGCGTTTGGTTTTCAGGTGTGAATAGGTATTGAACAGACCTTTCGTTTCATGTATATGTCGATGGGTTTGGGAAACATTTGTGAAAATACAATTTTTTTCCGCAAGGGGTTAGTTAGCCTTGAATTTTTTTCAAAAATCTTCAAAAAAATTAAATCGTCAAATTTTATACCACTGCAAAGGTCTGTTCAATCCCTTTCAAGTGCTGAAAACCGCAGCTTTTTCTGAGGCGTGGTTGCTGAGATATCAGCTTCCAAACAAATCAAATGCAGTTGGGTTGACAATCACGGGAATTACTTTGGATTGCAATATCTCGAGAACCGAAAGCTGCAGAGGCGGTTGGTTTTCACGTGTGAATAGGTATTGAACAGACCTTTCGTTTCGTGTATATATCGATGGGTTTGGGAAACATTTTTGAAAATACAATTTTTTTCCGCAAGGGGTTAGCCTTGAATTTTTTTCAAAAATCTTCAAAAAAATTAAATCGTCAAATTTTATACCACTGCAAAGGTCTGTTCAATCCCTTTCAAGTGCTGAAAACCGCAGCTTTTTCTGAGGCGTGGTTGCTGAGATATCAGCTTCCAAAGCAAATCAAATGCAGTTGGGTTGACAATCACGGGAACTACTTTGGATTGCAATATCTCGAGAACCGGAGGCTGCAGAAGCGTTTGGTTTTCAGGTGTGAATAGGTATTGAACAGACCTTTCGTTTCGTGTATATATCGATGGGTTTGGGAAACATTTTTGAAAATACAATTTTTTTCCGCAAGGGGTTAGCCTTGAATTTTTTTCAAAAATCTTCAAAAAAATTAAATCGTCAAATTTTATACCACTGCAAAGGTCTGTTCAATCCCTTTCAAGTGCTGAAAACCGCAGCTTTTTCTGAGGCGTGGTTGCTGAGATATCAGCTTCCAAAGCAAATCAAATGCAGTTGGGTTGACAATCACGGGAACTACTTTGGATTGCAATATCTCGAGAACCGAAAGCTGCAGAGGCGTTTGGTTTTCAGGTGTGAATAGGTATTGAACAGACCTTTCGTTTCATGTATATATCGATGGGTTTGGGAAACATTTTTGAAAATACAATTTTTTTCCGCAAGGGGTTAGCCTTGAATTTTTTTCAAAAATCTTCAAAAAAAATTAAATCGTCAAATTTTATACCACTGCAAAGGTCTGTTCAATCCCTTTCAAGTGCTGAAAACCGCAGCTTTTTCTGAGGCGTGGTTGCTGAGATATCAGCTTCCAAAGCAAATCAAATGCAGTTGGGTTGACAATCACGGGAACTACTTTGGATTGCAATATCTCGAGAACCGGAGGCTGCAGAAGCGTTTGGTTTTCAGGTGTGAATAGGTATTGAACAGACCTTTCGTTTGATGTATATATCGATGGGTTTGGGAAACATTTTTGAAAATACAATTTTTTTCCGCAAGGGAGCCTTGAATTTTTTTCAAAAATCTTCAAAAAAATTAAATCGTCAAATTTTATACCACTGCAAAGGTCTGTTCAATCCCTTTCAAGTGCTGAAAACCGCAGCTTTTTCTGAGGCGTGGTTGCTGAGATATCAGCTTCCAAAGCAAATCAAATGCAGTTGGGTTGACAATCACGGGAACTACTTTGGATTGCAATATCTCGAGAACCGGAGGCTGCAGAAGCGTTTGGTTTTCAGGTGTGAATAGGTATTGAACAGACCTTTCGTTTCGTGTATATATCGATGGGTTTGGGAAACATTTTTGAAAATACAATTTTTTTCCGCAAGGGGTTAGCCTTGAATTTTTTTCAAAAATCTTCAAAAAAATTAAATCGTCAAATTTTATACCACTGCAAAGGTCTGTTCAATCCCTTTCAAGTGCTGAAAACCGCAGCTTTTTCTGAGGCGTGGTTGCTGAGATATCAGCTTCCAAAGCAAATCAAATGCAGTTGGGTTGACAATCACGGGAACTACTTTGGATTGCAATATCTCGAGAACCGAAAGCTGCAGAGGCGTTTGGTTTTCAGGTGTGAATAGGTATTGAACAGACCTTTCGTTTCATGTATATATCGATGGGTTTGGGAAACATTTTTGAAAATACAATTTTTTTCCTCAAGGGGTTAGCCTTGAATTTTTTTCAAAAATCTTCAAAAAAATTAAATCGTCAAATTTTATACCACTGCAAAGGTCTGTGCAATCCCTTTCAAGTGCTGAAAACCGCAGCTTTTTCTGAGGCGTGGTTGCTGAGATATCAGCTTCCAAAGCAAATCAAATGCAGTTGGGTTGACAATCACGGGAACTACTTTGGATTGCAATATCTCGAGAACCGAAAGCTGCAGAGGCGTTTGGTTTTCAGGTGTGAATAGGTATTGAACAGACCTTTCGTTTCATGTATATGTCGATGGGTTTGGGAAACATTTGTGAAAATACAATTTTTTTCCGCAAGGGGTTAGTTAGCCTTGAATTTTTTTCAAAAATCTTCAAAAAAATTAAATCGTCAAATTTTATACCACTGCAAAGGTCTGTTCAATCCCTTTCAAGTGCTGAAAACCGCAGCTTTTTCTGAGGCGTGGTTGCTGAGATATCAGCTTCCAAAGCAAATCAAATGCAGTTGGGTTGACAATCACGGGAACTACTTTGGATTGCAATATCTCGAGAACCGAAAGCTGCAGAAGCGTTTGGTTTTCAGGTGTGAATAGGTATTGAACAGACCTTTCGTTTCGTGTATATATCGATGGGTTTGGGAAACATTTTTGAAAATACAATTTTTTTCCGCAAGGGGTTAGCCTTGAATTTTTTTCAAAAATCTTCAAAAAAATTAAATCGTCAAATTTTATACCACTGCAAAGGTCTGTTCAATCCCTTTCAAGTGCTGAAAACCGCAGCTTTTTCTGAGGCGTGGTTGCTGAGATATCAGCTTCCAAAGCAAATCAAATGCAGTTGGGTTGACAATCACGGGAACTACTTTGGATTGCAATATCTCGAGAACCGGAGGCTGCAGAAGCGTTTGGTTTTCAGGTGTGAATAGGTATTGAACAGACCTTTCGTTTCGTGTATATATCGATGGGTTTGGGAAACATTTTTGAAAATACAATTTTTTTCCGCAAGGGGTTAGCCTTGAATTTTTTTCAAAAATCTTCAAAAAAATTAAATCGTCAAATTTTATACCACTGCAAAGGTCTGTTCAATCCCTTTCAAGTGCTGAAAACCGCAGCTTTTTCTGAGGCGTGGTTGCTGAGATATCAGCTTCCAAAGCAAATCAAATGCAGTTGGGTTGACAATCACGGGAACTACTTTGGATTGCAATATCTCGAGAACCGAAAGCTGCAGAGGCGTTTGGTTTTCAGGTGTGAATAGGTATTGAACAGACCTTTCGTTTGATGTATATATCGATGGGTTTGGGAAACATTTTTGAAAATACAATTTTTTTCCGCAAGGGAGCCTTGAATTTTTTTCAAAAATCTTCAAAAAAATTAAATCGTCAAATTTTATACCACTGCAAAGGTCTGTTCAATCCCTTTCAAGTGCTGAAAACCGCAGCTTTTTCTGAGGCGTGGTTGCCGAGATATCAGCTTCCAAAGCAAATCAAATGCAGTTGGGTTGACAATCACGGGAACTACTTTGGATTGCAATATCTCGAGAACCGGAGGCTGCAGAAGCGTTTGGTTTTCAGGTGTGAATAGGTATTGAACAGACCTTTCGTTTCGTGTATATATCGATGGGTTTGGGAAACATTTTTGAAAATACAATTTTTTTCCGCAAGGGGTTAGCCTTGAATTTTTTTCAAAAATCTTCAAAAAAATTAAATCGTCAAATTTTATACCACTGCAAAGGTCTGTTCAATCCCTTTCAAGTGCTGAAAACCGCAGCTTTTTCTGAGGCGTGGTTGCTGAGATATCAGCTTCCAAAGCAAATCAAATGCAGTTGGGTTGACAATCACGGGAACTACTTTGGATTGCAATATCTCGAGAACCGAAAGCTGCAGAGGCGTTTGGTTTTCAGGTGTGAATAGGTATTGAACAGACCTTTCGTTTCATGTATATATCGATGGGTTTGGGAAACATTTTTGAAAATACAATTTTTTTCCTCAAGGGGTTAGCCTTGAATTTTTTTCAAAAATCTTCAAAAAAATTAAATCGTCAAATTTTATACCACTGCAAAGGTCTGTGCAATCCCTTTCAAGTGCTGAAAACCGCAGCTTTTTCTGAGGCGTGGTTGCTGAGATATCAGCTTCCAAAGCAAATCAAATGCAGTTGGGTTGACAATCACGGGAACTACTTTGGATTGCAATATCTCGAGAACCGAAAGCTGCAGAGGCGTTTGGTTTTCAGGTGTGAATAGGTATTGAACAGACCTTTCGTTTCATGTATATGTCGATGGGTTTGGGAAACATTTGTGAAAATACAATTTTTTTCCGCAAGGGGTTAGTTAGCCTTGAATTTTTTTCAAAAATCTTCAAAAAAATTAAATCGTCAAATTTTATACCACTGCAAAGGTCTGTTCAATCCCTTTCAAGTGCTGAAAACCGCAGCTTTTTCTGAGGCGTGGTTGCTGAGATATCAGCTTCCAAAGCAAATCAAATGCAGTTGGGTTGACAATCACGGGAACTACTTTGGATTGCAATATCTCGAGAACCGAAAGCTGCAGAGGCGGTTGGTTTTCACGTGTGAATAGGTATTGAACAGACCTTTCGTTTCGTGTATATATCGATGGGTTTGGGAAACATTTTTGAAAATACAATTTTTTTCCGCAAGGGGTTAGCCTTGAATTTTTTTCAAAAATCTTCAAAAAAATTAAATCGTCAAATTTTATACCACTGCAAAGGTCTGTTCAATCCCTTTCAAGTGCTGAAAACCGCAGCTTTTTCTGAGGCGTGGTTGCTGAGATATCAGCTTCCAAAGCAAATCAAATGCAGTTGGGTTGACAATCACGGGAACTACTTTGGATTGCAATATCTCGAGAACCGGAGGCTGCAGAAGCGTTTGGTTTTCAGGTGTGAATAGGTATTGAACAGACCTTTCGTTTCGTGTATATATCGATGGGTTTGGGAAACATTTTTGAAAATACAATTTTTTTCCGCAAGGGGTTAGCCTTGAATTTTTTTCAAAAATCTTCAAAAAAATTAAATCGTCAAATTTTATACCACTGCAAAGGTCTGTTCAATCCCTTTCAAGTGCTGAAAACCGCAGCTTTTTCTGAGGCGTGGTTGCTGAGATATCAGCTTCCAAAGCAAATCAAATGCAGTTGGGTTGACAATCACGGGAACTACTTTGGATTGCAATATCTCGAGAACCGAAAGCTGCAGAGGCGTTTGGTTTTCAGGTGTGAATAGGTATTGAACAGACCTTTCGTTTCATGTATATATCGATGGGTTTGGGAAACATTTTTGAAAATACAATTTTTTTCCGCAAGGGGTTAGCCTTGAATTTTTTTCAAAAATCTTCAAAAAAATTAAATCGTCAAATTTTATACCACTGCAAAGGTCTGTTCAATCCCTTTCAAGTGCTGAAAACCGCAGCTTTTTCTGAGGCGTGGTTGCTGAGATATCAGCTTCCAAAGCAAATCAAATGCAGTTGGGTTGACAATCACGGGAACTACTTTGGATTGCAATATCTCGAGAACCGGAGGCTGCAGAAGCGTTTGGTTTTCAGGTGTGAATAGGTATTGAACAGACCTTTCGTTTGATGTATATATCGATGGGTTTGGGAAACATTTTTGAAAATACAATTTTTTTCCGCAAGGGAGCCTTGAATTTTTTTCAAAAATCTTCAAAAAAATTAAATCGTCAAATTTTATACCACTGCAAAGGTCTGTTCAATCCCTTTCAAGTGCTGAAAACCGCAGCTTTTTCTGAGGCGTGGTTGCTGAGATATCAGCTTCCAAAGCAAATCAAATGCAGTTGGGTTGACAATCACGGGAACTACTTTGGATTGCAATATCTCGAGAACCGGAGGCTGCAGAAGCGTTTGGTTTTCAGGTGTGAATAGGTATTGAACAGACCTTTCGTTTCGTGTATATATCGATGGGTTTGGGAAACATTTTTGAAAATACAATTCTTTTCCGCAAGCCTTGAATTTTTTTCAAAAATCTTCCAAAAAATTAAATCGTCAAATTTTATACCACTGCAAAGGTCTGTGCAATCCCTTTCAAGTGCTGAAAACCGCAGCTTTTTCTGAGGCGTGGTTGCTGAGATATAAGCTTCCAAAGCAAATCAAATGCAGTTGGGTTGACAATCACGGGAACTACTTCGGATTGCAATATCTCGAGAACCGAAAGCTGCAGAGGCGTTTGGTTTTCAGGTGTGAATAGGTATTGAACAGACCTTTCGTTTGATGTATATATCGATGGGTTTGGGAAACATTTTTGAAAATACAATTTTTTTCCGCAAGGGGTTAGCCTTGAATTTTTTTCAACAATCTTCAAAAAAATTAAATCGTCAAATTTTATACCACTGCAAAGGTCTGTTCAATCCCTTTCAAGTGCTGAAAACCGCAGCTTTTTCTGAGGCGTGGTTGCTGAGATATCAGCTTCCAAAGCAAATCAAATGCAGTTGGGTTGACAATCACGGGAACTACTTTGGATTGCAATATCTCGAGAACCGAAAGCTGCAGAGGCGTTTGGTTTTCAGGTGTGAATAGGTATTGAACAGACCTTTCGTTTCATGTATATATCGATGGGTTTGGGAAACATTTTTGAAAATACAATTTTTTTCCTCAAGGGGTTAGCCTTGAATTTTTTTCAAAAATCTTCAAAAAAATTAAATCGTCAAATTTTATACCACTGCAAAGGTCTGTGCAATCCCTTTCAAGTGCTGAAAACCGCAGCTTTTTCTGAGGCGTGGTTGCTGAGATATCAGCTTCCAAAGCAAATCAAATGCAGTTGGGTTGACAATCACGGGAACTACTTTGGATTGCAATATCTCGAGAACCGAAAGCTGCAGAGGCGTTTGGTTTTCAGGTGTGAATAGGTATTGAACAGACCTTTCCTTTGATGTATATATCGATGGGTTTGGGAAACATTTTTGAAAATACAATTTTTTTCCGCAAGGGGTTAGCCTTGAATTTTTTTCAAAAATCTTCAAAAAAATTAAATCGCCAAATTTTATACCACTGCAAAGGTCTGTTCAATCCCTTTCAAGTGCTGGAAACCGCAGCTTTTTCTGAGGCGTGGTTGCTGAGATATCAGCTTCCAAAGCAAATCAAATGCAGTTGGGTTGACAATCACGGGAACTACTTTGGATTGCAATATCTCGAGAACCGAAAGCTGCAGAGGCGTTTGGTTTTCAGGTGTGAATAGGTATTGAACATACCTTTCTTTACATGTATATATCGATGGGTTTGGGAAACATTTTTGAAAATACAATTTTTTTCCTCAAGGGGTTAGCCTTGAATTTTTTTCAAAAATCTTCAAAAAAATTAAATCGTCAAATTTTATACCACTGCAAAGGTCTGTGCAATCCCTTTCAAGTGCTGAAAACCGCAGCTTTTTCTGAGGCGTGGTTGCTGAGATATCAGCTTCCAAAGCAAATCAAATGCAGTTGGGTTGACAATCACGGGAACTACTTTGGATTGCAATATCTCGAGAACCGAAAGCTGCAGAGGCGTTTGGTTTTCAGGTGTGAATAGGTATTGAACAGACCTTTCCTTTGATGTATATATCGATGGGTTTGGGAAACATTTTTGAAAATACAATTTTTTTCCGTAAGGGGTTAGCCTTGAATGTTTTTCAAAAATCTTCAAAAAAATTAAATCGTCAAATTTTATACCACTGCAAAGGTCTGTTCAATCCCTTTCAAGTGCTGAAAACCGCAGCTTTTTCTGAGGCGTGGTTGCTGAGATATCAGCTTCCAAAGCAAATCAAATGCAGTTGGGTTGACAATCACGGGAACTACTTTGGATTGCAATATCTCGAGAACCGAAAGCTGCAGAGGCGTTTGGTTTTCAGGTGTGAATAGGTATTGAACAGACCTTTCCTTTGATGTATATATCGATGGGTTTGGGAAACATTTTTGAAAATACAATTTTTTTCCGCAAATCCAATTTTTTTTATTTTGCTTAATAACTCCCAAAATCTTTATATTTTCTAAAAAAAAAAAAACTCTTTGGTACGCTATAACTTAAGAACGAATTGACATACAGAAGTCATAGATATGTCATTTTGTAGATAATTTTAATTTTCTATAAGTTGTACTTAGAAAATTTTGAGAAAAATAACGGTTTTGGGAGTTATTGAAAAAAATAAAATAAATTATTTCTTTTAACGTTTAATGAGGAACAATTAAACTTTGACACGGTATAACTTAAGAACGAATTGACATACAGAAGTCGTTAATATAATATGACATTATTTCAGAGTGAATGTATGTTTACCACTAATAAGCAGTTATAATCGAATAAACGAAATCAGTAATAAAATCGAATTATCTTTTTGTAGCGATTTCGAATTTATGCAATGGCTCTCGAATCAAGTATTACCGAAATCACGATTAACCAAAATATGTAATTAGAAAATAACACCTTTTGCTCTACGACTGAAATCAATAATAATAGCAGAATCTGAGTTAAGCAAAATCAGTAGGTAATCAAAGTTGATTAACTGCTCGTTAATGTGAATAGATTATCAAAATCAAAATTAAGAAATTTTAAATCTTATTTTAATAACAGGTATTTTCAACCTGTTAATACCTGTTACTGAATGACCCTTACTGAAATATCGATTCTTCGCTAATTGTATGTGGATTTGCCAAAAATCAGAGTGAATGTATCAAATCTCAGAGACATTTTGTCAAGTATAACAACCGAATTTTGACAACATGCACAATATTTGTGGTGAGCATAATTTTTTTTTCTTCGATAAGAAAAAAGAAAAAAGAGATTTTTTACACAAAAATCACTTGTTTAAGAAATAGCTGTTTTTTTTAATGAATTGTAAACTAAACTCTGTCGAACAAAAATAGTCAGTATAGGCTTTATGGAAGGGCTTTTTGAAATACACGGGTGCTGAAATTGCCACTGAAAATGGCTACTGAGTTACATACACTTGCCTTGTAATCTTGTTAAAACCAGCGTATATTCCACCATGACCTACTACCTACTGCACATCAAAATGCACAGCCACACTGCTGCTGCTTGTGTACCTTCACCATGTACTCAACTCGTTGTGTGCTTTTAAAATATACACATTGAATCAGAGTTACCACTGCTATGTTTGTGGTAATTTAGTATGCTTACTACCCTTTAAATCAGTCATGTCTATCACGTATTCCATCGTAATCGAAAATTTGTTTTGAAACCCGCAAAATTATATCACAGAATCCATCGCAATGCTCGCACATTAACATAATAAGGGTACTCTAAATCCCTTTAGTGCGCGCTCAATTATAAAAAAGTGGAAAATTATATTGCCATTACGAACGGATTCTTCAATAACTTTTTTCGCAATTTGTTAAACTTTCCGATTACGGTGGAATTCATGATAAGGCCGAGTACGAACTTATTTGGCATCTATTACTGTCAGAGTGAGACTGTACTGACTATTTTTATTGAACTGAGTATAGGAGGCATCATTTAAAATCCAGAATTCCTTCCTTCTCTTTACAGACTAAACAGTAAGGTTTTCCTCAAAGGCTTTCAAAAGCTTCTGGATCATCTGTGAATTAAATATTATACTTCCTGTTATGTTTTGGTTTTTTTTTAGTTTACGGGGTATTTACTGTAGGTAAGCACGGAGGAATCGCACGAAATCCATTATATGAATTGACACTTCCATAAAAGCCATCTATCACAAAGAAGTAATTCGCCCCGGTAACAGAATTTTCTGTCGGAATATGCGTTAAGCCCTAAAAATTCTCTGAGCTTAGTGAAGAACTTGGTTTTTCCTCGAATTTGCTTTAGGCCAAAACGCCTTATGTCAGTGAATGATTTTAATTACAAATAAAATTAATGTGGATCATATTTACCAGCAATACAGCCAACAATTACAATAGCTGAAACTTCAGAAAATATAACTGCCGTCGAAGCATCTTCAAGTTCATTTGCCATATCTAAGAGTCGATTGTGCCGCTTGATGAATTTCTTCACAAATTCCTTCTGTTCCTTAAACGTCTTACTGGCATCTAGTTCTTCTACGCTGAGATATAAAAGCTCAAATTGCACATAAACATGCAGGCCAAATCCATAGACAATCAAGTTACACGCCACTGTTGCCATAGCTACACAAAATACGTACGTAGCCAGTAAGCTCCAAAAGAGATAATACGTCAATGTTGACGACGATTGCAGAACCCAGCAGTTAGGAGCCAAAATTATGTTCCTAGCCAATACTGTGCTATTATCGTATTCATTCAAAATTTCCATTTGGTGTGGAATTTCACCCAAAATTAACGGAACTGCCGTAAAAAGACCCAAGAAACATTGACAGTAAAATATATACCGTCCGATTTTGGCAAATTTCATCATAATCGCTTTGGATTTCGTGTCAGTGGTAAGAGCCCAATCTTCAACAGTGGCATCTAAAATATTCTTGAATCTCTTTTGCTGCATGTAAATGAAAATGCATTTAAGACCGATTTGTGTCGAAGACATGCTAACTGTAAATGTATCGACAATTTCCTGAGTTGTTCCACAATTGCCATAAACAAAGAGTCTTTGTAGGAAAATTCCAACTGTTAATGTCTGAAAATAAAATTGTTTAAATCTTTATACTTTTTCTCAATATTTAGCTATACCTGCAACACTTCATAAAATACCACTTTTAATCCGGATGCAACTCGGTCCTTCGATGGCCAAATACCAAAATAACTGCAAAATTGCCTGTATGGACCAATTGCATATATTGTATCCTTATTCCAATCCATGTCCGGGATAACTTCTTCCATTTTAAATATAGATTTTGATTTATTACTTCTGTTGATGATAACACGTACGTTTATAAATATCATAATGAAGCCATTATTTCTGACAAATGCTTTTTATACGGTTTTCTTGCTTAAAAACTCTAAGAAAATGTGAGAATTTTCACACCATAGAATGCAAAAATATGCCACCCCTCCTTTTTTATGGTATACACAAAGTTCCTCTTGACAAAGTCATAAATTTAATAATTCAATTAAAAAGGGAATACACACACTTCTTGGGAATGCCACCGCTTTTAGACAAATACACCTTCTTAAAAAAATAAATGATGGGCGGAATAACCATATTTTAGCTTGAGAAATTGCATCGGTTGAAATTTTTTAAAAATTTTATTCGTTTTGGTGGGACGAGAACACACGTTTCAGAATCTCACCTACAAAATCAAAATTTCATATTACTGATATTTTTGTATCGCTTTTATTATTTTTGTTAACTAATATATTAGTATTGGTAATATCACAAAATATTAGGATTAAGCCATGCCTACTGATCACTGTGTATACTGTTCCACTGCCAACCAAATACCTATACGCGCATTTTGTCCTGCGATAAAGGTACTATAGGGCAAGTTTTGCATTTGGAAAAAAATCGAACTGATATTTTAATCAAAATTGACATTACGATAAGAGCGAAACCCAAAAAGTGGTTCCCGCAATTCCGTCTGTCTATCTGTTTGTTGATCAATTTAGCCCCAAAAATAACGTTACTTGCCATACAATTTTTTTCTATCATCATAATTATCTCGTAAACGGCTCTAACGATTTTAATAAAAAACAATCTATGTAATACCATATTTATAGTCTACACTATGGTCCAACATTTTTTTGTTTACATATCTTGTTATAAACGGTACCTGGCATACAGCAATTTTTTTTTACTTTCGACTTTTTTATAAACGGCTCGACGGATTTCGATCAAAAATTTGATATGGCAGACATTTGTATATATGTAGGTACTATAGGGCAAGTTTTGCATTTGGAAAAAATATCGAACTTGAGATTTTAATCAAAGTTGACATTACGATAATAGAGAACAACAAAAAAGTGGGTCAGGCAATTCTGTCTGTCTGTCTGCACAACTCGATACAGAATAAACGGCTGAAGCGATTTTCTTCAAACTTGGCATTTAAACGTCTTAGGTAATTGTCTAAAATAAATTTTTGAATCAGTTTTTTAGGTCCAAAACTAACGGTACCGTTATCGCCATACGATTTTGTCTACCATCTTAATTATCTCGAAAACAGTTCTAACGATTTTGATAAAAAAAAGTGTGTAGACTATTTTAGGTATACTCCACATTTTGCTGGACAATTTTTTTTTAAATATTTTGTTATTAAACGGCTCGACGGATTTCGACCAACATTTTTATATAGTAGGTCCCTCAAAATATAAATACTGCATACCAAAATTTTTGAAAAATATTGTTTTTTTGGATTTTTGAAAAAAATAGTTTTTAATTCAATATTTTGAAAACTGGTTGAAGATTTTTTTTGGAAATTTTGTTTTTAAATTTATATTATTAAATATTTAAAATGTTCATACCAAGTGTAAGGTATTAAATGTAACTTAGCCATAATAATAAGCCAACGCCATGTGTTGGGGACAAGGTACGAAAGAAAACTATTTTGTTTGAAAGAGAGAGAGAGAATAAAAAAGGTGGACATTTCCGATATAGACGAGAAAACGATAAGTCATTTTTTATTTGTTCTCCCTTGAAAATAATTTGTATCTTAAATTCATCAGGTGTGGGGTAATCCATCCAAATTAAAAATGCCAAAAGCAAACAAAATAAGATTTTATTTTTACGATGAAAAAACAGGTTTCGATATAACGAATTGGCATAATATTATATCTTTCGTTATACATTATACCTGACATCTAGTGCATTTCGAAAACGAATGAAGATTTTTTTTCGAAGTTATATTTTATTAAATACATAAAATTGCCATAGGTACTAATTTTTTTTATATTTTTTTTTATAATCTACACGCGCTTCAGGAGATTATGATTACTCTTTAAATTTTTACAACACAGCGCTGCCTTGAAACGAAGGAAGAGAAAGGACGAGAAGGAAGCATAGGTAAGATGTGTGGCACAATGTTCTGATGCTGAAGGTGGTGGCTGTCTCAGAGTTTTATCTCCAAGGATAGCGGCTGAACAAATGCGGAGAAATGGTGTGTCTTATTTTTTGCGTCCCTTATAATTCGCATTATTTTATTCGTTGTTGACATTTTTGGGTATAATTGTTTTTACTTAGTCACAAGTTGTTAGTTTTATGCCAACATGTAAATGAGGAAACCAGCAATCCATTGATGACCATTTTTAGACGTTTTTAATGGAATTTTTAAGAAGACATACACGATAGCACGGATCGAACCTGAGACCATGAGGTTGGCAGGCGAGCACACGACCATCGCACCACGGCCACACCCAAAAAACATTAAAGAAATTTTAGTAAAAAACGACATTAAAATATATTTAGCCGATTCTACTAAGAATCATAATGGCAAGTACATGCGATCCAGTCGTGCATCTTTTTTTAGTCAAACTTTTGTATTGATTGTTTTCTAATTTTTTATCATCAAACATACGCTTTAAAACCCAATTAAAGTTTGAAACCTTTAAAGTTGCACACCTACCCCGAAAGACTAACAATAATTTATTGTTGTTAATTTTCTTACGCCAAACCAATATTTGTCAAGATATTTGACTTTAATGATAAAGAAATTGATTCTCATTAAATTAGCTTCGGGCGTAGGTGCCATTCAAAGTTGGCACCTTACCCACATATACCATATGTTTAATATATCTTTTGCCAATGCCTTTTGCATTTGCCTGCCGCAACATCATTATAATTTCACACTAAAAATCAAAAACAAGAATGGTGCGCCTTGAAAATTCCAAGTAATTTCTTACCGAAGTGCTATGGAAATATGTTATCACAGTTATCTCTTAACTATTATATGATAGTAATGTAATTAAGAGGTTTACATACAGGTTTTATTATAGGTACATATGTACCTAATGTTAGTGGGTAATCTGGTTTTCATGTTTACCTTATTTTTTTCTTCATTTTTAGATCTCATTAATTAGATAACCATATTAAACCGTATCCCCTCGCGTATCTCCTTTCCATGCCATTAATAGCAATCAAACTTGAATCGATTGAAAAAATATGAATTACGGAATAGGTCGTATCGCTCAGGTTATGAAACATACTACTTTGTAGGCTGAGCAGCTCTACATCAAACGTACATACTCTTTGTTGTAGTCAAGGGCGTACATAGGATTAAGGCCAGGAGGAGATGCATACTCTTTAGAAAAATAATTCCGCTGAATTTTACGTTTAATTATATGTACTTGAGAAGGAAGTCTCATGACTAACCAAAAACTAACAAACCTTAATAGACACTTAAGAATCTTCTTTTTTATAAAATAAAAATATCTAATTTCACAGTTTTTACCTAAATAAATTTTATACACAACATTTTTTTTATAAAAAGATAATAAGCTTATTTTATGACTTTTCAACTTCAATAGTTCTAAGGATCTTTATAAGGTCGCGACTCTATTAGAAATATTTATTTCGGCCATTATTGCAGACACTATTACTGAAATTCATATCTTTCCTATGTAGGCATATATAAATAGTGAAATTTAATTCTTCTCCAAGGAGCTTTAAGCACTTTAGGTACTTTAAAATATGTATAATCCGTTTTTCAATGAAATATTTTAATAAAATATGAATATAAGTAATCAATATCTTGTGAGAAATTTGTGCACGATAAATGTGGAATGTCATAAAACGTCAAATTTTATTTCATCTAATAAGACAAGAAATAAATACCTACAGATTATTATGTCTGAAAATAAAAAAAATCCGGACATAAGGCATAAGGATATCCGGACATGAATTGGAGAAGGCTCCACAATAAATATTGATTACATGACACATTTGTTGCAATCATTTATTCCAGTGCAGGCCTAGGGTTATATCAAACAAGAAACAACCTCCACTTGGTACGCCTTTGGTTGTAATTCATTGTGTATCATAACGCAAAGGAAAGTGTAATTTATAATTTCGTAATTTTTAAAAGTGAATATTCAAAATCGTGGTATCGCTGATTACTGATTGAAGAAAACCCAAAATTGTCCATAATAATAAAATCAAAAATATAAACTAATAATAATAAATTCAATTAATCTTTTTTTTTGTAATTATGCGCGCACTCAAGGGGTTATGTTTTGACTACCCTTAAAATGGTTGAACATGGGATAGGATTAGATCAAAAAATTAATACCTATTAGGTATGTTTGAATAACAAATTTTAAACAGCAAGATAAACATATACAACTGAGCAAATCAAAAGATTTTGTAGGTATACATACTTGTAATCTCCAAACAAATCTTAAACATCTTTATTTACTGGATCCGAAATTTAGTTGATCAAATAGCTCATTACATTCAAATGTTTGTGCATAAATTCAGAAATTAAAAATCAAAATTCTTACAAATTTAGCATAAAATTTTACAGCCCTATTAATAAAACAACACTTAGTCCACCTTTAGTCCATGGACTTATAAAAGCATGGAATAAGAGTTAGACCATGGACTTAAATTTCCTATTAATAAAAAATCGAACAAAATCTACTACAATAGCCTTTTCGATTGGTGCTTCTGAAACTGTTCGATTGGTATGAATTGAAAGTTCTTCTCCTGGATAGAAGAGAAATTTCCTTCTAGATTTGAAGTCAGAATCAAAACCAGAAGCACGCACACAAATGCCAAACACGAATTCAATGTCAACATCAATGTTGTGTAGGGATGAGCGATATTGTAAAACATGGATGTTAACATCGAAAACACAATATCGATGTTTTTTAATTTATTTTTTTTTTTGAAAATAATAGCACACTCAAAAATCAATTAAAAATACAATATATTGTAAATTCAAAATACTTTCAGTATTTTAAAAATTATAGCAATGTGTTTTTATCGCAATTTTCTTTTCCCTTTTTGTGTGTATGAGCAACATTAAATTCCAATAAGCGCCAATTTTACATTACATAAATAGTTGTGAAGCGTAGTTCCGTCGAGTGCGGTCTAACCTTTATAAGCATGGGTTCATTGACAAAAGATTTCAGTTATTTTAAGTCGGTATTTTGAATCATAACATCGATGCTGCGATGTTGAAACATCGATATTTTTTTCGACAAACATTGATGTTTTGCCAACATCAATGAACATCGCCCATCCCTACATTTTAATACCATTGTTTTGTTTTTCCCACCTTACGCATACAATCACATTCCATTTCAAAATCTAGAATGGAGTGTTTACTTGTTCGATTGGAATCATGGATCGGAGAGTTCTTCCGGATTACCAATCGAAAAGGCCATAAGTATCAGCTCTACCTCTTTTTATTCTATGTCCCTGTAAATTGTGTTCTTAAATGTCAATTCTTAGTCCATCGCTCGACCACCGTCTTCGATAATCTAGCGAAGGACTAAGTTGGTAAGCGTCAAATAGTAGAAATTGTGTTTTAATAATAGTATTTCGCACTTAGTCTACGGAATAAGTCCTAAACCTTCCCTAGCCCAAGTTTATTAATTTGGGTGTTAGAGATTAAGCCTTTTAGTCTGAAATTTTGCACCTATATATCAAAATGTATGCGTCTTACGGCTCGAATTCGGGTCGTCCTAATCAGACATCGTCTGAATTATAATCGGACGTCATCGGCCGAACTCGTCTGATCGAACCAAATATATGTACTTGTACATACAACAACGAGAACACGTATACCACTGAAAACCGGTGTCTCCCGACTACAACCGATCAACCGACAAATCCGATCTTGTTTTGATTTCTCTTACGTTGAACGTAAGTTTGTGTGAAAATGCAAGCAATAATGGATAGTGAAAAATTAATAAATAGTGATTTTAATAGGACACCACTCTGGAATAAATATTTAAAAGTGTATAATAACAGCGACATTATTACATTCCATAAGTAAATGTCAATCAAGGCCGACGTCGTTCGCTAACGGCAGGACTGTATGCAGCCGAACGTCCGAGTCTGTATAATTAAATCCAAAACTCCGTACTATTGGCTGAACTTCTGTACCTAGATTCAAATATTTTTTTTTTATAAAACCTAATCAACTCTGTACAGAAATTCAATAGCATCAAAATTAATCCGAATTTCCGTAAACGGTAAATTCCAAATTCAAAATATCCAAAGTTTAGAATTCAGAAACTATAGTCCGTGGTTAGGCGCTTAGTATTCTCTACACAAAAAAAAATTAAGATTGTGTTTTGTAAAATTTATAATTTTGAATATATGTATGAAAATCAATCCCAAAAATATACAGATCCAATATAAACTATAAGTATAATTAATTTGTTTTTTAATTGAAGAAAGCCGTTGTATTATGAGTCAAACTTGTAAATAAAAAAAATTGTTTATTAATAACACTCATCGTCAAAATCTTTAGCGACATGAACCACCTCCATGGCCAAGTTCGGATCACAGACGGTCCCAGCAACTACATCTTCCACATTCGCTCTCAAAATTCGAAAGTTCACATCGCTATAATCTAGTTTCGAGTACAAAAAGATTGGTAATCGATTACTCATCACCCAAACACCCTGACGAACTTGCTGATCGACTTTCAAATCATTGGGAAATTGGATTAGCGAAGTATTGCCGGCGGTTACATGCCCGAGATTCGAGCGTGTATAGGGCTTGCGTGTGTCCCAACATCCGATGGCATCACGTTGAACCTTAGTGTAAAACATAACTTGGTTACGATCGATTCCCGAAGTCGATGATTGTCCGCCTCGACCCCGGCTGCCGATTGGAGTAAATTGTTTTGATACATCTTGAGCTTTATCTGGCCAATTGTTCTCATCACGGAGCACAGATGTAGGAACCATGAATTCTTTATAACTTGCCATAGGATGGAAGAATAGAACTCGATCATTCATCTCGTTGGGCGGTGACAAACTCAGGCCAAATACACCGTCGAGCCACTGGAAATTTAACCCGTACACATTGAAATCAGACGCAACGGGATTCGGATTGAAATTATAATTGGTTGCACGCCAACTGCGGTTCTTTGCCAAGCTATACACTACAATTCCAAAACGCCACACATCCGTGACATAAACATGTGCATCAGCGCAGTTTCCATTGCGCACATCGACCAATATATTCGAATGCAAAGAGTCTTGTTTCACCTGGTCAGCAGGTAGTGCGTATGATAGGATCCTCTGGTTTGTCTGCAAGTCGTAAGCCACGATTTTCGGTGGACAAATTTGATTCAGACTCACAGTGGCATTCACTACACCAGCATCGATTAGCCACATGCGAGAGCATTCATCTATCGAGATTCGATAAACAGATATGAGTTTGGTGCAGTCAGGATTGTAGGGATTTCCGTGCTCCTCCCAATTGGGATATGGACGAAGCGATGGACTGAGTTCCTTCGATGGAAATGGCAGCACACTCAAACTGGCAGGAACACCGTCCTTCCAACGAGGCGTAGTGATAAATATCCGGTTGGCATACACATCGATGCCCAAAGGAAGATTATTCTGAGGAATAAATTCACTAGAAATTTGGGGCGGTTGCGGGGAAGGGGGGGGGGGGGGGGGGGTAATTATCAATAAAATATACTTATAATTGCTCGAATAAACTAAACTCACTTATTTGCAAGAGCCGCCTTTCTTCGGGCAAATGTCGGATAATCAAAGTCTAAATACTTCCATTCGTTGACCACTTCGAAAGGATTTGACGGTGAAGCAGGATCTACACCCAATATGATTGGTGGTAAATAATTGTTGCTAATGCTTGAAAATAGTGCGCCTTTTGTTACAGCTATATACACACTCAGGATCAGAAATTGAAGATAAGTATGTTGCAGCATTTTAGCCTTTTAAAAAATGAAAACTATATTTTACTTCCTGCTTGACTGAATATTACTTGTAAAGTGCAAAGTATTAATTTTTGAGTAGGTACCAACCAAACAGTAAGAGAATCAATAAAAGATTAATGCGGCTTAAAGCACTAGCTACTCCGCGAGACTGATTCAAACTAAGTTTAAGTTAAACAGTGTGACACGTTTATATTATAGTTGAGCTAAATTCTTTTGTTTGTTTATTTTCTTAAATCGATTTCCATGAAGAAGTTTGAGAAAAGTTTTTATAGGTATGACTAAACACTTTCGTCCAAGAACTTTATACTTTTTTTTAAATAGTACCTAATAATGCCTTAATAACATCAGCGAAAATTCATTATTCATGTATTTCAATTTTCCTTCGCGCCAAGCCAAGTAAAAATAATGAGCACCTTTTATCTTGCACTCACATTCAGTTTAAAAATTCTGAATCGTATGATCCGAAGCAAATAGCCTATCATCTATAGCACTATAGCCTACTATTATAATTTTTATTCGTGATGTATACATACATGGGCACTACATATTGGGGGTTATCGTGAATAAAAAAATTCCTTGGACATTGTTCTCCAATTCGAATCTTGGAAACGTGTATGAAAGCACAAATAAGCTATACTTACCTATAGTATGTTATGTAGTGTATGCTCAAAAGTTTCCCTCGGAATTTATTGGTGTCGGGAATAAGCCTTCCCAGGGAATTTTGCTGTCATTTCATACTAATTGTTGTTCGATAGAAATTTCTATATTTAAAATAATAAAATGCACGACTGGATCGCACGAACTTGCTCTTATGTTCGATCACATCGTATGCAAAAGATTTCTATTAAAAATCTAAATATATGTTTAAAGTCGTTTTTAATTATTTTTTATATATACAAAGTTTCTTTAATTTTTTTTTCTAAAAAAATTAGTATAAAAATCTTAAATATTTAATAATATAAACTTAAAAACAAAAGATTAAATAGGCTTAATCCAAGAAAAAATAATTAAAAATTCTGAAATAAATACTTAAACTAATTTGAGCTCAAAAAAATGTACCCCATTTTATTTCTTGGATAAATTTGAACTTATGAAAACAAATTTTTTTAAATCTGTGGAGCGGTTTTTGAGAAAAAAAGTTTTTTTTTAAACTTTTTGAAAAAAAGCCAATTCATAGGTATTCAGCAAATACATATAACTGTAATTTTTATAAGAAATTTGAGGAGCAGTTTTCAAAATATAATTTTTAAAATTTTTTTTTTAAAAATGCTTTTAAAAATACATAAAAATATTAATTAAAAATATTGGTACGCACTATAAATTGGGAAATCTTAACCTATATATGTGTGACATTTCGAAAGAAACGGTTAAGCCATTGTTTTAAATATCAATTATTGCCATTTTTTTACTGCCATTTAAAAATACATTACAATTTTATAAATTTTCTTAACTAAATAAATCCTTTTTTTTACATAATATATCAATTTTTGTTTGAAAGCTTTTAAATTGTTTTCTATTTTTTAATCATTTGGTAAACTATTATATAAATTCAATCCTCTGTGCAGTACCATATTTTGTGTTCTTATGTTCCTATACATAGGCAACCTAAAATCTCTAGAATTGCGTAGCGTAAATGGCTGTGCATCACTAACATATATTATATATTCATTTAAATAATTTGGAAGTAAATTGAATTTTATTTTAAACACAAACACAATAGCATTATACATAATTCTTTGGTTTACACTCATCCAAGACAATCTTAACATTTTATTTTTTGGAGTAAATGATGGCTCTATTCTGTAGTTTTTTGAAGTCTATTAATCATTTGATTATTACACATAAACAAAATACTTGAACAATATTCAAAGTGAGGTTTTATCATTGTATTGTAAGCTTTAACTAATGTATTTGTTTTCATTTTTTTCCTGATTCTACTAAAAAGGTACATTTTTTTTTAAATCTTTTTACACAGATAGTTTACATGAGCATCGAGACTTAATTTACTATGAATAATAACACCTAAGTATTTAATTTCATTAACTGTCTCAATATTTTAATCAGATGTACTTATTCTTCTATTGGTACTACCGTTAAGTATCATAGCTTTAATTTTATTTATATTTACACAAACGTAAATTTTACTGTTGCAATTGTAATAGTAAAGTCGTTTTTCTTTGGCAATCCGGAATACCTCTCCGATCCGGGACCCCAACTGAACACTTTTTTTTATTCTGACGATTCTGAGAATTTTAATGTGATTGTATGTGTGAAATAAATTATGTACGTAGAAATATTCAAAATCCAAAAAAATATGTTTGTTGCACAGTTATACTAGAAAAATTGACAAATGTCGAGTTTTAACGTTCAAGTATATGAATGTGTTAGTACTTCTGGTTTCGATTCTGATTTCAAATCCAGAAGCAAAATTCTTTTCTTTTCAGAATCAGAACTGTCATTTGTCTCAAGTGAACACTTTCGGAAGAGTGCAGAAGGCTTCCGGATTGGCAAATAAAAACGACAAGTGTTGCAAGATTTTACTCCATATATTTTGTTTTTGTGGTGCAAAAGAATTTGAACTTTTGCAATGATACTAAACCAGTTGCACTGGGTCGTGAATACCCCTATTATGTCCGACAATCAACACGGTGACAATGAACTATCAGCTTAGCCGATTGCACTCCAGGGCCACCACCACGTGTGTTAGGCTTATAAGACAAACATTAAATCCAATATTAAGTCTAGTATATCCCACTGTCGATTTTTCATATGGTGTATACCTGCATAACAATTTCGTTATCGAAGACTGTCTAGTTAGCTGAATAATGTTGTGTTGTTTTTGCCAATGTTTTTATCCGCTCCACCAAGCTATACCTGTTTACGAATTGCTTGTTGATCTGTTTGTGGCTTTTTTTCTATAATATCAATTTTGATGCCGTTAATGATTGCAAATGGTAAAATGGCAGTAAAGTCTTGAGACAATTTTGTTTAAAATAAAATGTTCCGAGTGTGAAGAAACTTACTTTTCCTCAACACAGAAAATCATTTTTGTGCTAAATTTTTATTTCTGTATTTATTTTTTAATTGAATTATTATTGACGATATTTATGTTCCTGTACTTACTGTCACAGTTAATGGCTTAACCAATTCTGATGAAACTTTTTTTAATGATATTGCATATAGAAAGTTTTTTGCAATATTTATTTCTATAGTAAATTTGGTAATAGGCTGGTTGATTCGAAGTAGAAATAAAATTGTGTTTGCATTTTTGCGAAAGCGGACTGGCATGCTTTCATATACTTGGCTTGATCTCGCCGTAATTATGATTTTATATGATTTTTGGACTAAAGGTCGCAAAAAAACTCAATTAAAATCATAATTGCAGCCCACATAATAAGGAACAAAAACAATACCTACGTATGTAATTGCGTTTGTATTGTTTTGGTTTTTGCATTTATTCTACCTTTATAATGTTCGATATCGAACTATAAGGTTTGGAGTTGTAAACTCCATCGTGCTAGTCTTCCGCTAAGGCCTTTAAGACGTATGAGTCATTCCTTCGACGTACGGCCTGAATTTTGGAATAGCTAGTACCGCAGCCAGAGATTCTTTCTCAGTTATACTGTAATTTTTTTGACACTTATTTAATTTTTGCGAGAAGAACGAAAGAGGTGTTTCTTCCCCGGGGTCGATCCTCTAGAAGAGTACTGCCCCTACACCTGTATCTGACGCATCGCACTTAATGTAAAAGCGTTTTTCGAAGTTAGGATGAGTTAGCGCCGGTGCCGCTGCTAAGGCCTACTTCAACTCACCAAATGCCTTCAGAGTTTCATCTGTCATTTTAAATTTCATATTGCTCTTTATCACTGTATCAGTGCATCCTGGTAAGCCAAGCTGTCTGCGAGCCTGTTTTGCCGTCTTAGGAATCGGAAAATTCTCAATGGCCTCAGCCTTAGCAGGGTCTGTCTTGATGTTCTCACTAACAACGGTGAAGCCCAGGTACTTCAATTCCCTAAAGCAGAATTTAGACTTCGATACACTGATGGTGAGACCAGCTTTGCTGGGGCAAACAGCAACTTCTTCCAGTAGAGCGATATGAGTATCGAAATCCGGGGCGATGACGAGCAGATCATCAAGATATACGAAGATACTGTCCCATAACATTGAGGGAATGACCTTGTCCATTAACTGCCATAACCTCTGGGCTGCATTGCACAACCCAAAGGGCATGACAGTAAAATGGTATAAGGGCCGCCCCGGTATTGTGAACGCAGTTTTTCCCTACTATACTCATTCAGTGGTATTTGCCAAAGTGCGTCCTTGAGATCGGTAGTACTTATAAAAATAGTATCACGAAGACGACTGAAGATACCTTCGAAATTGGGGAGAGGATACGCATTTTTATTCGATAGGGAGTTCAGCTTTCGTGAGTCCAATCATAAGCGATTTTTGCTTCTGTATGATGACCACTGGCGAACTGCATGGGCTCTCACTCTCTTCAATTACTTCAAGGCTCAACAATCTATCTATCTCGGCATACATCGGAGTTCGTATCGCTGGCGAGACGGGATAGTGACGCTGCTTCACTGAAACCACCTGAACTTTCGCCTGACTGAATCCAATTGTGTTTCTTGTTCCGGAGACAATCGGTGAGTAGATAGATAGATAGATAGATATATAATTTTATTTCATTAAAAGGTTTAACAAAAACATTTTATATACTGGTATAAAAATTAATTATGACAATAACATAAAGTTGCCTGTCAGGTTTTAAATTTGACGATAAGCAAATTAGTGATTTGAACAAAAAAATTATTATGAAAATTCATTTAGTATAAGATAGCGATACTACAGTGACGCTTTTAAAAACTTATACAGATTAAAGTAGCAGCTGCAATTTAAAATGTTTAAAAATTATGTGCGTGAAAGTACATCATTTCCAAGAAATATCCTTCTATACATTTTGAAGATTGGGCAGATTGCAACGAAGTTATTGGTATTTTCAGAGGCGTCTTAATTGCAAAGTGTGCATAAGCCATTTGTATCTCTTTGGAAGGATCTTTTTAGACTTAGAAGTCCACAGCGAGTTTTTAGGATAAGGGAAATCATATCTCGAGAGTTTGAGTCATGAAAGTAGTTTGGTACTTCAGAGTAAAGCAGATTACAGTAATCATCATGGAAATGGGACTGATTGGCGTTGCTGATAAAACTATTCCAATGTTTTTCCTTCAGCTTAGATAAGAGGATCTTATGCAGTTCTTGCCATTCATTTAAATTTGTGGTGAAAGAAAAGTCCATTGACGTGAAATGAAAAAGATCCAGCCATTCCTTGGCCCAGAATATCTTCTTACTAATTATAGCTTCTGACAAGATTCTTGGTAGCCTGCCGTTTGGAAGATGCAGTGTTTTCCGTATAAAAGAAAAATGCAAGTCTAGGGTCGTTAAAAAAGCTTTAGGAAGTCCAGTTTCAATATGTAAGGCATAGTTTGGTGTTGTTTCTGGTAGGAGAAAACATCTTTTAATGAAAAATCGTTGCAACTTTTCAACTTGTGTGTGTTCTCTATATCCCCAAACTTGAGCACAGTACAACATTATAGATCTCATTGCAGCATCGTGACTTTAAATTTTTTTGAGTGTTGAACTGATTTATTTCTAAGCAGCTTGGACCATGTAGCGTTTATGGAATTTTTTGAGGATGCAAGTCTATTATTTAAATGTTCGTTCCAAGACATATTGTAGTTGAAAAATACTCCCAGATATTTATAATGGCTTGATACAGTAATCTCCGCGCCGTTGAAAAACCATTTCTCACACGCAGCTCTACGTCCTCCGTTTCGAAAAATGACTATTTCAGATTTTCCAAGATTTACTTCAAGATTCCACTTGATGCAGTATAATTTAAAGCTGTCAATAAGTTCTTGTAGCTTGGAAGGATTATCGGAATGCAACACAATGTCGTCAGCATATAATAGGCCATTAATTTCTTTTTTTGATTGAGTTGAAGTTGTACGAGGCAGGATAGGTTATAAACTTGATCAACAGTAGAATAGTTAGATCTATAAGCAGCCTGAAATTCATTTATTATTTTGTTTTCTTCTAACCAAGTCGTTAGTCTACTTAGAAGAACAGTATTAAATAGCTTATAAAGCGTGTCAAGAAAGACAGTATAGATGGGCTTGCATTTTTATAAAATTCGAATGGAATTCCATCCATACCTTGGGCTTTATGATCTTTTGACGAGGATAATGCAGAATAAAATTTTTCAAGCTCTATTGTGCGGTCCAACTGATGTGTTAGTACTTGAAGTGAACAGGAACTGATATCAACATGGTTTGGCAATAGTGACAGCAACTTTTGAAAATATATGCTGAATTCAGTAGCTGATAAGAATGTTGGCATATTGAAAATATCTTTCTGGCAATCTTCCACCAATCTCGGGCTGAATTAACGTTTTTTAAACTATTTACTAAGTTTTTGAAGTAAGCTTCCTTCTTAGATTTACATAAATTCCTGTATCTTTTGTTAGCAGCATTATAATTATTTCTACAGGTTTCAAGATTTTGTTTTCTAAATGCTTTGAGGTGTTTAAACGCACTCTTCCTAGCTGAGTGGCAAGCTAAATCAAAGCAAAGCTTCTTGGGCTCGAACTTGATTTTTTGGGTGACAGGTGCACTGTTTGCTTCATATATGCACCATTTGATACCATTACAATGCTCTTCAATGCAATTAATGTTTGCAAGTTTTGACTGTACAAGTAACTCAAGTTTTGTTTGATAGGAAGTGTGTCTATTTTCTGTATCATTCTTATGCGTGCTCGATTCAGAAGATTTTATAGAACAAATCAGTGGCATATGATCAGAGAAAGTTTCGCAACCTTCACAAAAATCCAGTATCATATTTGATGCGGTATGAAGGGCAGCAGTAGTCGATAACCGAAGATCCCCTGCTACTTACGAACGTGTATTCACCAGCTTTGTCTTTGAATCCTGTTCCATTAAGGTTGTATGCACCAATATTATCAAGAAATTCTATAAACGTATTGCAGTTACTATCGTAGCTTGAATCCTTAGAGCTTCTTAATTCTTCAACATTAGCTGGAGGAATGGAATTGTAGTCGACTGTACCTTTCTTGTCAGTTCTTACGTTAAAATCGCTATCAAGAATGAAATTGCTCAAGTCAGATGTCGAATAAAAGTTTTTGAGAGCTACAAAGTCTCTGTTCCAATGACTACAGTTTAAATATAATGGAACCAAAGTCAAGTGATTCCCAGCAAATTACCCTTGCAAGATTACCACGTCTCCAAGGTTTGAAAATTTTAGTTTGTAGATAGATTCGATGTCTTTTCTATAGCCAAAAACACAGCCCCCACTAGCTCTCCCGAAATTGTTTGTTTTAACTGCAGAGGTCCATCTAAGTTTGAAACCAGCAAAGTATTTTTCGAAGTTCTTAAAGTTTTCAGCAAGTACAAATGTTTCAAATAAAAAACAGATTTCAAATTTACAAATATATTTAAAAAAAGTTACATAACAATGATTTATTAAGAAGACCAGCATTATTGTAAAAAAGAACCAGACAGGCAGAGGGTTGCTAATTATTTTTAATCTGATACTTATTTGGTAACTTTAAATTGACAGTAAATGCATTTGAGTTGTTTTTTTTTGCAAAAATTTAACAATAAATTCCTTATCAGTTTCATTAAACGTGAGTATCTGACAGTGACGTTTATTCATATGCGCGCAAGTATTCACCGCACACCCTACCAAAATCATCTGTATATTGCATGTGTTACCAAAATCCCTAAATGCTTTCAATTTTATTTGTTTTCCAACTACCTGCCTTGTTCAAAGATTTTCTCATAACTTCAACGTAGCGATTTCACGTTCAAAATTAAAAAACAAGACTCGATATTCATGCTCCCTTATAAATCTTTCTACAGCCCTTGGCGTTCACCCTCATCAACCGCACGGTTTCCCTTTTTCGGACAGCAAGAGAATTCATTCTCAATCAAAAAACACAAATGCCCACATTTGGGTGTTCTCCCAATATCAGCGCACCCAAGTGATATATTAAAAAAATATCCAATAGAAAGAGAACAGATAATTGCCAGTACAAGTCTATATGGTTAGGTGTTCAACAAGATTCAGAACACCGTCGTCGGCCAGCGTCGTTGATTCCACCGTAGATGTTCGGTTTGGTTGTGCAAGAGAAGCAGGATCAGTACACAGTACGAAGAGAATTGGTAATTTGGTATTCATTTTCATTGAGCCTGCTGTGGATGTGCGCTGTCAGCGTTGCCGGAAAAAAAATGTTGTAAGTGCCAATGCTGACAACAGAAAGTGTCATTTTAGTCTACTGGGTGCCAACCAACAAAAAATTATTTTTGCATCTCAAGACTTAAGAAATAATACAAATAAATAAATAATAAGAGAAATCGAAAGTTTTGAGTCTTGACATAGCTCTGACTTTCTTAATAAATTTAAATCTAGATTGGAAAGCATAAGAGATTGCTAGGAAACGCCACAAAAACGTGGATTGCTCGAAATCGATTCCAAAACACGTTATAAACGTCGTATTGTAGAAATAAAAGACAATATTATATCCCAAATACAAGATATAAAACTTTCACGAATTTATTTTTTTAGATTTATTTAAAAAAATCAAAATATGATAATTTCGAAGTTTCCAATTAAAATTTAAAAATATCTTCTTTAATAAATTTTTGACATGGGCTTTTTGATTTTACAGCTTTAAAAAATGAACTTAAAGTTTTGTCTCTTCGACAGCTTTACATTTTAGCACTTCAAAACCATTTAGAAAACCAAATATTGCGTGATGATTAACTTAACAATAAATTAATTTAAGGTAGTGTATTTGCATCCGCCAAAAAGTTTTCTTTCGAAACCGCTTTTATTATGCATTAAGCTCATTGTTACATTTAACTTAAATGACTTAAGGTATAACACAAATTTGGGTTTAATTGCTGAACCTTATGGCTTCATACTAACTTACGCCTTGAACGAAATAATTTCAAGTAAACTTCCGAAATTTAATTTTTTGGTGACTAATATTTCTTCGACCTACCTTTTGAAATTATTCACGCCTTGCCACTGATACATACCGAACTATATCTTTCACTTTCACTATTATATGTTCATATTTACATACCTAGGTTCCATCTATGTATGTATGTATGTACATAAGATATAGCTATTACCTTCCTAATTATTAAAAATAAATCCATTTAAATATACATTTGTAGGTAGGTACCATTCAAAAATGTATTATTCTATTTGAACCTGCATAGGCTATACCTACCTAGTAACAGCGTCAATGTTTAGTTACATTAAAGTTGTTAGCTACAAGAGCAAGTTCGTACGATCTAGTCCTGCATTTGATGGATAGATATCCATGTACATTTTTATCTTAATGTCAATTCTTATTCCTTCACTAAACCACCGCCTTCGATGGTTTAGCGGAGGACTAAGTTTGTAAATGTGAAATATCAGAAATTCTGTTGTATTATTAGCATTTTGCACACACCATATGGAATAAGACCTAAACCTTTATTAATTTAGGTGTATAACTTCCTTATTCATTCCTGTTTTTCTAATATACTGTTTATTTTAATTTATTAAATTATTAAATTAAATTTATTAAATTATTTAATTATTATAATGTTTAAAAACACATAAAATAATTTAACATAACAGCAAAGCACCTATAGTAGATAATAGCTATAATATGATACATGACCTAGTTTCTAGTACATACATCACCCACATGCAACCTATTTAAATAAAAAATAAAATTCATTCAAAAATTAATTTTAATTAGAAAAAAAACTTATTCAAAATTTTGATATGCAGAATTAGTTTGGCTACCTAGATCTTCTCAGATATAACATTTGAGAGAAATCCAATGTATACCGTTGCCGAAAAAAACAAAAAATTAAAAAACCGTTATATGAAAGGTGCAGTTAATAGAATTATCCCGTAAACTTGGTTCTTACTAAATGATAGCTAACAAAAAAATTCTCCAACATTTTTATCGCAATCGTTGGAGCCGTTTTCGAGAAAAATAAGCTTTTTCTTAACGGTTGAATGGCAGTTACCTTTATTTTTAGGCCTAAAAATAAAATTTCAATTTCCCCTCTGAGGAATGTCAAACAAATCCCACGTACCAAATTTTAAGGTAATCGCTTAAGCCGTTTAGGCTGCAGCTCGTTATACATACAGACGGACAGACTGACAGACAGACATTTTTTGGCGATCACTTTTATAGGCTTCTGATCGTAATGTCATGTTTGATTGTTAGATTTTTTTTTTGTTTTTTTACGAATGCATAACTTGCCGTGTACCTGCCTATAATCGTAAGTAAGAATAGTTATGTATGTATGTAAGTACATTTGTCTTATACATTATAATTTTGATTTACCTACCTACGATTGTTTTAAGCGCGACTGTGCCGCTTTTGGTGAAGTACCTACCACATATCAGAAGACATTAACTCTAAAAAGCTAAATAAAATAATACCTAAGTACTTAAAATTTGTTATAATAATTTATTTTTTCACCAAATCCAAATCATAAAATAACTAAAATCGAAACAATTGTGTGTAGGTACACATCCAAACTACCCCAACAATTCAGTAAAAAACTTAAACGAAAAATAAAATCCATTCATGTTCATTTTTTTTTTTTTTAAACGGATGCGCGCACTAAAGGGGTTTTGACTACCCTTAAAATGAACAAGCACAGTGCGAGCGTTAGGAAAGTAGGGAAGGATGCAAGAGGAGATACCGATGCACATTGGTTTTGAATTTCTGAATATCAAAATGGGAGGGGAAAATAGAGCCGGGTAAAATATTCCACATTCGCGTTGTACGGCTAAAGAAAGAATCTCTGTACTTGACAGTACGTCCGAAGTTGGGCTCAAGGGTAAACTGATGAGCATTCCTAGAAGCGCGAGTATTAAGGTTGAAAAATTTAAGGGGAGGAATGCAACTGGCTATTTCGCTGGAACAGTGTTTATAAAAATAGCGATAAAATAGTGAGAGACATATAACATTTCGACGATGTTCTAGAGATGTAAATGTTTCCACTATAGTTCTATCGCCAATCATTCTTAGAGCTCTATTTTGAATTCTATCCAAAAGATTCAAATGAGTTTTGGGAGCTCCTGCCCAAATGTGCGAGTTATACTCCAGCTTTGGACGAATGAAGGCCTTATAGATTACAGCCAGATCAGACGGGGAGAAGAATTTCTTGCACCTTCGAAGAAAGCCCAAACACTTTGCAGCGTTTTTGGCGACATCAAATATGTGTTCATTCCACAAGAGGTGGTCTGTGATGCACATGCCGAGGACTGAAAGCTGATCGGTTTCTTCAATGCTAGTGCCGCTCATGGATAGCGGCATGGGGGGTGGGTTCTGTTTTAACGACAGAAGACAGCACTGAGTTTTTGAAGCATTAAATTCTACACGGTTTTTAATTCCCCATTGGACAATGCTGTCAAGATCAGAATTTAATGAGCTTATCATACGCTGCCGTTCCAGTTGCACATCCGAAAAACAAGGAGGTGCATCTAAAAACGAATATGAAAAGCTGAGAGTACTATCGTCAGCAAAACAATTAAGTGGATTAGAAGTTCCAGATAAGAGATCATTAATAAAAAGGAGAAAGAGGGTCGGAGACAATACGGAGCCCTGGGGCACACCAGCGTTTATTTTGTGAATATCAGACTTGAAACCGTCCAATACAACTTGTATTGAGCGGTCCGAAAGGTAATTTCTAATCCAACGAAGAAGACATTCATCGATACCAAATGCACGCATTTTCGATAAGAGAGCTTGATGCCAAACTCTATCAAATGCTTTTGAAATATCAAGTGCAATAATCTTACTTTCTCCAAAACGATGTAAAGATTTGTGCCACTGCTCGGTGAGATATACCATCAGATCACCAGTGGACCTATTGCTACGAAAGCCATACTGCCGGTCATTTAGGAGCTTTCGTTCTTCAAGATATTTCTTGAGCTGATAATTAATCAGCGTTTCCATGACCTTGGAAAGAAGGGACGTAAGTGCAATTGGACGGTAATTAGATGGTGAAGAAGATGCGCCTTTTTTGGGGACAGGCTGGACAAATGCTGTTTTCCATCCACTCGGAAAGAGACCTGTAGAGTAGGACAGATAGAAAAGCTTACGCAGTGGTTTTGCCAGCGTTGAAGAACACCTCTTCAGAACGATGGGAGGGATACTATCCGGGCCAGCGGATTTGTTTATGTCAAGATCTTTGAGGACTCTAGCTACTGCACGAGTGCGAAAGAAGATTCGTCCCATAAAATCGTTTACGCTCTCAAGTACTGGAGGAGTCATAACACTTTCTGACAGCGTCTGACAAAAGGGGTGTCATTAATGATTGTATTTATATTCCTCTTTGACTTATCCTCATATAAAATAGTAAACTACAAATGTGTTGTCAAAAAAATACACCACATTTGGTTTTCTCCCTTTTATTCAATATTGCTATAAGAACAGAAATAAAACTGCCTCATCTCATCTTTTCCCTCTTTTATTTCTCTGCCCCGCTCTCAAACAAATAACTGCAAAGGCAGTCTTTAAACTCGATTTGCGGCTAAACTAAAGTAACAAAATAAGTCTTTAGGTGGTATGAAGTGCTGGCAAGTTTCAGCCTATATTATTCTATTAAACGAAAAAGTAATTTTATTACTCTAAAGGCGGCTTTACATGGATCTGCATCTGCAGATTTGAAGAAAAGTAGAGCGGGCCAATAATATAAAACAAACATAAAAGCAAGACAGGGTACACACTAATAACTTACTCGAACTCTGCTATAACTTTCTTGACATATCTCACAATCACAAGTTCTTAGCGTTCAGGTATGTAGTTTTGAGAAGAAAATTTTCGCTATTTTCGTTGTTTTTAAGCAAACTGAGGTTAAATGGTAAAAAAAAACTTTAAAATTCGTTATCTGAACGGAAAAAATTATGGTGCAGATGAAAATGCTATAATGAAGATGAACATGTTCATCTTCACTATAATCTGCAATCTTCAGGTTCGTACTTCCTATAATCTTCATACATGAAGATGATCTCCATTTTGGTTTTCGCTCTCTATCGCACAAGTATGAATTTTTTATTTTGTTTCCTCTTTTTTTGCAGATGTCAATGCAGATGAAGATGAAGATGCATGTAAAGCCTCCTTAATACTCTATAAAAAAGTCGATTTTTGTTATGGGTTTTAATATTATTTAAGCGTGAAAAAACCCTTTTACTATCATGTGGTAAAACTAAAAGTCTGATCATGAACTTGGATATATTTGAAAACATTTGCTCGTCGATTGATAGAGTGCCATTTGAAGCGTTTGAGTGCCACAGTGCCATTTAAATTAAAAAAGTGCCAAAAGTGCACGATAGTGCCAATTCGGCAACGTTGGCGCTGTGGTGCGGATTCATTATCTGTACCTGTACGAAAACGTACCTTATAGATAGATGCTACGATCAAAGAAACCAGATATGCCAGCCAATGCCATGCCATGCGACACGTGAAAAACAGGATAAAGCGAAAAGAGAGCTTTAATTTCTTTTTACTTTTAGTGTTTGGCTGTGTTATTTTGTTCATTGCGTGCTTGCGGTGCGGATTCATTGCGTGTACCAAGTACAAATAGAAACATATAAAGGGTGATTTTTTTGCTACTTGGTTTTTGACGTTTATATTTTTGACAGATCACATATGACAAATTCCACGAACATTTGACATTTCGATTCAGTATTGTTTGCCATTTCATCATGAATAGACTTACGCCTGAACAACGTTCGCAAATTATTGAAATTTATTATCAAAATTCGTGCTCTGTGAAAAATGTGTTTCGCAAGCTTTTATCGCAAAATTGTCTTCAACGACGAGGCTCATTTTTGGCTAAATGGATACGTGAATAAGCAGAATTGCCATATTTGGAGTGAAGAGCAGCCAGAGGCAATTCAGCAGCTACCAATGCATCCCGAAAAATGCACTGTTTGGTGCGGTTTATGGGCAGGCGGCATCATTGGGCCGTACTTCTTCAAGGACGATGAAGGCCGCAGGGTTACGGTCAATGGAGAAAGGTACCGTTCGATGATAACAGATTTTTTTTTGCCGAAAATGCAAGCATTGAACTCGGTCGACATGTGGTTCCAACAGGACGGTGCCACATGCCACACTGCACGCGAAACCATGCATCAATTGAGAGGCGAATTTGGTGAGCAGTTGATCTCACGTTTTGGCGCAGTCAATTGGCCACCAAGATCATGTGATTTGACCCCGTTAGACTATTTTTTGTGGGGCTATGTTAAGTCTATTGTCTATGGGGACAAGCCAAACACGATTGCTGCCTTGGAAGCCAACATTGAACGCGTCATTGGTGAGATTCCGGCCGAAATGTGTGAAAAAGTTTGCCAAAATTGGACCTTCAGAATGGACCACCTGAAGCGTAGCCGCGGGCAACATTTAAGTGAAATTATTTTTAAAAAGTAAGTGGCAGAAATTGATTTATCGATCCAAATAAAAATTTCATTCACTTTTTACAAGTTTCTGTGTTTCTTTGAATTTTCAAAAACCAAGCTCTGAAAAAATCACCGTTTACATACTCATAAGGGACGTTCACGTACAAGTGTATATGAAGCGACGTCGAAGGTCGAACAAAATACAAAATGATTTAATTAGTGCAGTATTAAATGTTATTTCTGATTCTGATAACATTTAATGACAGTGCTAGATTTTAAATAAATAACTTGAGAACGAGTTTTCATCATATTTTGGAAGCATCTAGAAATGCTATCGATCTTTTCCAAAACGAGGTCTAGAAAGTTTTGAACTGCGATATCGCCAATTATTTTTTTAGATAATCTTCAAATTGAAATGCGGTTCGAGTCTTTGACAAAATTTAAGTTACTAGCTTTACTTTCCACGAAAAACATTGTTGAGTATGGAAAAAAAATGCCCTACTGAAGGTTTTGAATTAAAAGAAACTTTTTCAAAAACATTTAAACTAAATTGGCTGATGTTAAAAATAGCAAAATCGAATGTTCCTTTTCTTATCTTAAACACGTTAAGTCGTATGATAGAAATAAAATGCAGGAGCAAAGATTATCGCAACTTGCAATTATGTCCATAGAAAAATCATTTTTAAAGGAAATCAAAGTAAAAAACAGTTTCTATGATGAAGTTTTGCAAGTTTTTTGAAGAAATCTTGACGAATTGAACTTTTATTGAAATATTTCCTTTCTAAATTATAGTTTGCTTACAAAGAAAAACACAAAAAATTATAAGAACAAAAACTCAAAAAAATAATACAAAAAACACAATACAAAAATCAAACAAAATAAAAACAACGTCCTCGTCGTAATCCTGAATCGTATCTAAGAACAGACAAAATTTGAAGTAGTAGTTAGTGAACGGCTTGCTAGAAGCAAGTAGCCTCAGCATCTGTTATTTTAATTTCGCTGATTATTCCAGGTGCAAGATTGAATACCCTCCAGAAATCGACGCCGAGATAGAGTTCCTAGTCGAAACTGGGTACTAGGTAAAAAGTAATATTATGTTTTAATTCTTTATATCCTACTTCTAAGTCTATTTTACCAATTATTGATTGCGACTTGCCATCTGCGGTCTAAACGTTTGACATAAACGGAATTATTTGTACATTAAGTTCATTAGGTAAATTTTTACATCTTTTTTCAAGTATACTAACAGTTGCGCCACCATCAAGTAAACCCAAAATGTTCTTATTGCCTATTATTACCTTCGCAGAAATATCTATTATAGCAGATAATAGATTGCATTTTAACTGTTTTCTTAATTTATATTAAAATCTAGTCCTAAGTATCTTATTTTTAACTTGACCACTGAATATTCTATTTTTAGCTTCTATTCCTTAATTCTAATATGTAAAGGCTTTACATAACTAAACTTAATACTGTCTTTCTTATGACTATTATTTTCATTCGACATTCTTTTCAAAATTGTTATTCTCTTTTCATCACTATCTACCGGCTGTACCTTTTCTACTGCATCTAAGGGTTCGATGATTCGGGTGGTTGTTTCGAACGCGATTCCCCCGTTGGAATCACTTTCTTCTGTCCTTTTTTCTGCTTACACTTTGGACAATTAGAGACTATAAAATTTTCTTCTCCACATTTAAAACAGAAGATGTTTTGTTACGGAGATGGGCATTCGCAATATAAGTCTTCGTTCCCTATGAATAGGGAAAGTATTTGGTGCTTCCTTACACACGAATCTGAGTTGATCAAGAAAGAAGATTGACATTGGACCAATCCTTTCATTAAGGTTACCTTTTACCATTTTAATCAACTCAGAGTCTGGTAACGAGATTTTTAATTGCGATCTGATTTTCATAATCGCGCAAAATACTTGTTGCAAGATTCAGACGAACCTTGTTTTCTATCTAACAATTCCCTTAATATTTGGTTATCAGATTTGCAGCTCCGATAATGAAGCAATAATGCTTCATGCAGTGACGGCCAATCAGGTTGATGATTGGTTTTATGAATTTGATAATACCAAGTTGCGGCATCACCTGTAAGTGTCAGCTGAAATTGTTTAAGTATTTCATATCAAGGGCAACTTCAAGCCTGAAGATAAATACTTCAACAGACAAAATCTCTGTAGTACCATCAAACTTCAAATTCCATCTGTCAGGTTTTATGATATCCTTATAACTTGTGTTATAAGTATTGTTCGGTGCCATATTAAGATTTGCATGACTTGGTTGGAAACCGTTCGGATTACCAACTTCAGGATAATGAGATGGACATTGAGCCTGAGTTTGTATTCCCGGATTCGGTATTAACCCTTGAATAGGCTTAAACGCGAAAGCAGCTTGTGTAACCGCATAGATTTTACTAAACTGAAGATTCTGGTCCGGAATCTGACTTACACTTTGTTGTTGTTAGTGGTAAACAGAATCTGGAGAACATTGTTGCTGTTGTATATAAGAAAAAGATTTGTAGGGGTTGTGTTAAAGAAGGATTTTGGAATTGTGGATGTACGAAACTATTGTTGAATTGTTGTAATTGTTTTGTGCCATTACCAAGTTGTTGGTGTTAGTTGCCCGTGTATTTGAAATGGAGCAGACACCAACACAGGCTTATCGAAACGGAGGAGTGCGCATTTGCACTTTTGGTAGATATGGTGAGCTTATTATAACGGAAATCCGTTAAATTCAAAAATTGAAAAATTAATTGCTTTTTAAATATTTCTATACTTGAAAGTGGACTGTACTAATCTAAGAACACACGTTTTTTTATAAAAATTCTTTGAGCCGTTTTCAAAAAATACATTTTTTTAACGGTTATTTTTAGCATTTGTATGGGAGGTACCGTTTCTTATTTTAGGAATATAGTTTTTTTAACTATTCAAGATAATGTCAAAAAACTACCAAATACGAAGTTTCGCTTTTTGTTTTATTGAAATGTATATGTTAAAGTTAAATTAGGTTTAGAAAAAACTCTTTTTTTCGGGCTGACGGCAAAAGCCAATGTTTTAATACTGTGAAAAATGTAAAATTATGATCACCTAAGTTTGTTAAATAAAAACACAGTTCTACTACTACTTCTACTAGTTTTCTAACATCTAATTTTTTTTAAATGTTTGTTTTAGAACATTCTACAATTTATATGGAAACCGACGAATATGAGATTTGTTAGTACTTTAATTCAAAACTTGCAAAAAATTCATTAACGTCTTATTTAATAATTCATTTTAAGAAGACAAATAACTATATAAAACGATATGATAACGATATATCACCGAGTACAGCATTTGCACAGTTGGTAGCCTGTCTGGACGAACAGTATGGCTTCAAGCAGACTCCATGCGTTCTTGTTAGTATTCCCCGTTTTTTCTTCTTTGTCGCATTCTTCTACATGACCATCAGCCCGGACCCGATAAGCACCATTATTGAAAAGAATACTGAGTTTGCTATCTGTAATCCGCAGCATGTTGATTCAGCCATAGTGACAGCCGGGTACTCATGCGTTGAGAAAAATTAACATCAGGTTGTCAGGAGGACGCATTTACTATTGAAAACCCACGTCTCCCAATCACCTGCACGATCTCTAACAAGATCTAGCTTTTTTTGTAATCATAGGATCAGCGTTTCTCCTTGCAATTGCAGTACTTGCTATCCACATTAGCTACCGCTTTATCCAGAGTCGCCGAAAGACGCGAGCTGATGCTGTTGAGTATTACACAAACGAAATAACCGCCTAGCTCATGCGAAGGGCTATCAGAAGATAACGCTCTAGACAAAGAAGAGGATGGAGACGAAAGCCAAGGTAAATAAGTCATGAAAATATTTTTAAAGTATTTCAATTAGTTTTTATCCCTTCATAGATCTACAACCGCTGAAGCTGCCAAAACGTGGCAACAGCACAACAGATATAATTGAGAATCTTATATACAGAGTGACGCTATTAATTAATAAAGGTGCTGAACTCAGCGAACCGGAGACGTTGTAGACCCTCATAGAAGCTCCCAGTACATTTGACTCAACAACACTGTTACCACTGAAATTTTCGGTAATATGCCCACATTTTTTCATTTTTTTTTGAAGATGATAAATAACAGTAGCTCCCATACATTTTTTTGTCCACAAACAAAAATCTTATTTTTCTCGAAAACGGCTCCAACGATTTTAATAGAAAAAAGGGTACCTTTTGATAATTTTTTTTTTGGAAAAGTAATTTTATACATACAAAATTATTTTTTTTAAAAAACCGCTTCAACGATTTTTGAAATTTTTTTTTGATATATTCTTATTTACCAAGGAGTTCAAATGGCATCTTTGGCTTTCCCTCAAACTATAACAACTAAGTAATATAAAAACATTTAATTATTTGTTTTATCCATTTATTTCTACCTTATTATAATTCCATTTTTAGATATTTTTGCGTACTTCACTGAATACTACATATAATGTAGGCTCTTATACATTTATATATACATACATGTGTCTTTAAAAATCACTTGAATCTTATCTATGCATATTGCACCTAAATTATAAAGTTATATCCATATAGCTACCTACCAACCTACATCCTTCATTTTCATTATTATAAGTACATGTTTACATACTTAGGTTCCATCTATATATATGTATAATGTATGTAGATATATTTCACTTTCCTAACTTACATAATTAAAATCCATAACTTACCTATGTAACTATTCCTTGAATCATCCATTCGACAATTCATTATACTAAGAATCAATGTAATCTTACCTACATAGGCTTTAAACCTGCACATGATAACTCCACCTAACTAACTCAACCTCAATGGTTAGCTACATTAAAGTTGTTAGCTACAAAAGCAAGTTCGTATGATCCAGTCGTGCATTTTATTTATGAACGAGTCAATTTATAGCTTAAAGCACTTTTATTTTATTTTGCAGCAAATGTTTTAAAAAGATTGAACAGTCTGAACTACGCTTCTATTTCCTTTCCTCCATTTAGATAAAACATATAAGAGTTTTGGATGTATGTTTTAAAATTGAGATATGCGCGTGAAGAGCCTATTTTTGAGAACATTTCTAACTTTATTATGAAATTGATGACGTTTCCTCAAAGTTCTTCAGCTTCAAATCTCAGCTAATCAAAACAAAAAAGTTTAATAGATTTAAATTAAAAACTGCTGAAGCAATTATGTTTGCAAAGGAGTTATGTGCCGACTCCAACCGATAAAGTTTTGATTTCAGATCAAAAATTATGCTCTTATTTATTTTTTTTTTACTTTTGTCTTATTATTGAATTGTTCCTTTTTGATTTCTTTTTAAAAAATGTGTTCTTAACACTTTTTAAATTTTTAATCATAATAAGGGTATTCACGCAACGGCGGAAAGCTCAGATAAACATCAGAAACAGACAAAAAATTTTTGTTTTTAATTTCAAAATCATTTTTTTTTTGAAAAATTTTTGTTTTTAACTAATGTTAAAACTTTCTAGGAGCTTCTGCATACAAAGATTGAAAAACTTAAATAACCGTGTTCCAGAAAATCGAAAATCAAATAGGTACCAAAAAGTAGGTTTATACTAAATGCCTTGCGGCAAATGTAACCATAAAGTCTCAATAAAAATTCAATTCAATACTTAATAAAGAATAGCCATACTAATGATATGTTTGATTGTTTTCAGATTATGTGTCTTCAACAATTAGACTATATTGTTATGTATTGGATATGCTTAAGGTTCAGAAAATCTTCTGTTGATTACTATATTCATCAATGCTCTTAATACAATCCAAAAACTAGATGAACGTTTGGAATTAAGTAATATTATTTAAGGATTTGCTTTAAATTCATATAATTACGTTTTACATTTATCTTTATAGAAAGGAATAGGTGATGCTGAATATGTGCTTGCATTTCAACAGTTAATCATACCAATTGCACATAAGCCTAACCCAGAACTTATTGCATGATTTTAAAAGTTCTTATGAATTTAAAGATAAGGTAAATAATCTGCTTCTGGAACAAACTGATGTTTTAGTATCTTATGATGTTGTATCATTCATTATTTACTAATGTTCCTTTACAATGTGAGACAATTAGTAAACATACACAGTTAAGCCAAACCAAATTCATAGAGTTGTTGGATTTTTGTCTTAAAGAAAACAATTACCTTCAGTATAAAGATAACTTATACAGACAAATTCATGGAATGCCAATGGGAAATCCACTTTCCACAATAAATTTGCCGATAGTAACAAACCAAAGATAATCGTCAAATATGTAGATGATATATTTGCAGTTGTTAATGAGGGGGAGGTCGACTATGTTTTACGATGCCTTAATTCATATCATGAAAAAATACAATTTACCGTTGAGAGGGAACAAAACAGAGCGATAACGTTCTTAGACGTCAAGATTCATCGCGTTATGATAGATTCTCTTTCAATTGGTATCAGAAAGACACAGCATCTGGAAGACTTGTCAACTTTAGATCCAATCAACCAAAACATATTCTTATTAATACAGCCTCTAATCTAGTTCAAAAAGTCTTTGCGTTGAGTGACCGGGAATTTCACGCCGCAAATGAGAAAATAGTCACACAAATTCTCCTAGATAATGGCTATCCAATGGAAATCATACGGAGCTTGATACTTCGCCAAAAACACAAAGCTCCTGTTGATAATCGGCAAAAAGAGAGAGGTATTTATAAGAGTATAGTTTATGTTCCCAAACTGTCAGAAAACTTTAAAGATACGGTAAAAAATAGCACTAATGACGTCAGTTTAGCGTATAAATCCAATAGGACGCTGGCACCTCTTTTTACCAACATGAAAACAAAAACGGAAAAGGATAAGTGCACAGACGTAGTCTATAAAATTAACTGTCGTGGCAATGCGGAACAAAATTGCAATCTTTTCTATATCGGTACAACGAAACAACTTCTTCGTCAACGAATTTCCAACCACAAATCCGACATTAATTTAAAAAGCACTGGGAAGACAGCATTGACCTTACACTCCATTGAGCGTGGACACAAACCATATTTTGACAGAGTGGAAATTCTGGAAAGGGAGAAACATGTAAGCGGTATACTCTAGAAACGCTTCATATTATTAACAACAAAAACAATATGAATCGTAAACAAGACAGCCAGAACATTTCATCGGTTTACTGCTCTTTGGTGACTAAGCAGAATCCGTGACAATTTAAAGCCGACTAAGCTTCAATCGAAGTGTTTTTTTTTATATCATACAACTTTTTTTTTTAAACATTGCTTTATATTTGTCTCTCATTGTATTATTTACGTTTATCTGTAATACGTACTAAATGTAAGTTTGCCAAAATTTTACACTAAATATTATGTTCATTTTATTTTTGTTAATAAAAGATCCCCTGAAGAAGACGGCAACCGCCGCCGAAACGTCGGGAAAGGAAATGAAATTGTTTCATTAAAAAAACATTACGACCAAAACAGCCGAAAGAGATATATTTAAATCTCGAACACCTATAAAAAAAAGGAAGCAAACATTTTCTTTGCGTTTATACTTAGTTTATTTTTTCAGAACGTGATTAAGTTAAATAAACTTTCAACCACAATACATAATTTACATTTATGTACCTATTTATAATTTCTTATAATTATTTTAATTCAAATATCCATTATTTTTCATAATACCAAATTTTTGTTAACATTACACACAAAAATTTAACGCACAATTATGGTGTTTTCTCCCAAGTCTATTGTTTATTACTTTAACAATATGTAGTTGGATTTGTTTTCTTAAATTCAAATATATATGTATTTTTAATTTATGTATTGAAATTAAGATTGTATTTTATTTATGTTGAATATTAGTTCATTCAAGAATGAAGAAGAAATTTATAATTACGTTAATTCAAACATTTTAAAATAAATACAAAATTTGCAGTCGTCTAACAATTATCCAATACGGGTCCGCTATCTAACGTTTTTTTTTTCACCTAGTTTATTTCAACTGCTTATTTCGTGAATGGTAACACTTAGCTCATGTCTGATTTGACAGATAATTAGTTTTATCCTTCCGCTAAACGAATATGGTTGTATATACGCTTGAACAGCGCTCGCTAAGTGGACCTGCGATCGACTTAGAGAAGATGCCGATTTTGCCAAAAAAATCATCTTTTCAGATGAAGCTCATTTTGATCTTGGCGGGTATGTAACAAGCTAAATTGTCGCATTTGGGGCACAGAAAACCCGCACGCATACATTGAAAAGCCGATACACCCTAAACGAGTCACTGTTTGGTGCGGATTTTGGTCCAGGAGCATAATTCGAAAATGAGCAAGGAGTGGACGTTACAGTCAATGGCGATCGTTATCGGGCCATGTTGAACGAATTTTTGTTCACAAAAATTGAAGAGGAGGATATTGGCAATATTTGATTTCAACAGGACGGCGCTACGTGCCACGCAGCCGAAGCTACACTCGATGTTTTGCGCCCATTTTCAAAAAAAAAAAGTTATTTGGCGGACCCTATATTTACTATTTAAGAAGTAATAAATTTAATAACCAATCACATTTTGTGATTGCAAATCTTGATAGGTGTTTAAAAACATGTCTTAAGAATAATGTTTAAGCAAAAATATACTTCTGAAAGTTCATAAAAAAGACTTATATCATATTGGGTTTTGGTTCCGATGCGTCTGTGTTCGAAGTATTATTTTTTCGAGGCCAATTCTGATGATTATTCTGCAAATAGAAGAAAGTAAGTAGTTAATAGCACTTGATGTTTACAACTATCAATCGGTAAGGTCATTTATCATAAATAACATTATATTAAAATTATATATTAAAGTTATATAACAAAATAATAAAAAAAAGTTTTTAAAAAAGCTTGAATTTCTTTGTTTAATAAAAAAAAAAAGAACTTCATTATGGGAAAAAAAATATTTAAAAAAATTGTTGGAGTGTCCATTTAAATATACGTAAACGTTGTTAGTTTACCAATTGTACCAATTTTATAAACTGATAAGTTTACGAAAAAGTTAACATAAATACCCATTTAGAAGCGTAAATTGAATAAGCTGTTCGTCAAAAGATTTCAAAAAGTCACATTTTACATGCAAAGATGTGGGGGAATTTTATCCAATTTACGTAAATCATTTGCTCATACACAATTTGACAGTTTATTAACCAAATGGTAAACTTACGGAAATTGTAAACCAATTCAGTGTTTTAAATCGTTGCATAAATACGCAGTTTTTTTTGTGGAAAATTTTAAAGAAATCTAGTATGCAAAATACACAAGCAACTATTCAGCATTTAATGATTTTGAAAATGCACATACACTACATGAACATAGAACCTTTTTAATTTGAATAGGACAAAGACAAAAAAGTTAATTTCCTGCTTTATTTTGAAATTAAACAATTTAGTTATCATAAGAATGTGCTATAACTACTTTCTTTTTCTATTTTTTTTTAGTATTAAAACTTCGTCATATAAATTATTGTAAATAAAGAAATAAATATAAGCAAACAATAAAAATATAAATGTCAAAAATTATTCCCAAATACCCAAACTCAAGTGAAATAAACACAACCAGAGCAAACACCAACGAAAGGTAGCGTAAATAAATATGCCCAAATTACGGCTAAAACATGGCTTTACAAAAAGATACTACTGGTGATCCACTCACGAACGTCTTAAACATAATCCTTTCGAAAATTGAGGAGCAATGTAGTACAAAAAAACTTATATTTGATATGCTAACTAAACTCGAAAACAGTTTTCGGCCAAAACGCCCTACAAAAGGAAAAACATTATGGAAAAGCTCAAAATAATTACTTGGAATGCCAACGGATTATGGAAAAAACTTGGAGAACTAGAAATATGTATGCCTTTAGAAAGATATTGATATTTGTTTGATATAGGAAACGCATGTCAAGAAACAATCAATAGTAAGATCAATGGATTTTTAGAATACCACGCAACTCATCCGTCGAACAAAGCAAGAGGTGGGGCATCTTTATTTATGAAAGAATGCATCAAACACACGATAGGCCCAAAAATAGAGGCTGGGTCAATGGAATTAATCGGTGTACAGGTTAGAACTCAGAATGTTGTACTGAATGTATCAAGAAATGTTAGCCTTGCGGATTTTTTTTTTTTAAATTTAACTATATGCCTGTAAGACCTAAGGTCTTTTAAATGCAACTTGAATTGCACGGAACTAGTTTGACACAGTGGATTGGAGAACCAGGTAATGACTGTTTTAACCCATGGGCGACATTAAATTAAAATTGGAGGTATAGAAAAGAATGCACCTAGCGTGAGGATCGAACCCACACGTCTAAGTTAGCAATCAAGCACTTTATCCACTGCGCCATTGCCATTTAGAGAAATAAAAAAGCTCCGGGATATGACTTAATTACGGTGGAAGTTCTCAAAATGGTTCCTCGCAAAGGGAATCTTCTTTATATAATAAATGCCACTCTAAGTCTAGAGACCGTTCCGAGCCAATGGAAGGTTGCGGAAGTTATAATGGTTCTCAAGCCAGGACAACCATCACATGATAAGAAATCTTATAGACCCATTTCGCTTCTGCCCGTAATATCTAGTCTTTGAAAGAATAATAATTCTGCGCCAGCAGCCAATAATAGAAGAAAAGCGCCTAATAGCTGAACATCAGTTCGGATTTAGAAGCAAGCATTCGACAATTGACCACTTGCATAGGATCACTGACGTCATTGAGAAAACTCTTGAAGAAAAGAAAATTTGTTCGGCGGTCTTCTTAGACGTGTCGCAAGATTTTGATAAGGTGTGGCACGAAGGCCTAAATTTTAAATTAAAACAAATTCTACCTGAAGCACTATATACGCTTTTAAAAGTATATTTGGAGAATAGACTTTTTAGAGTAATACATGGAAGCGATTACTCGGATCTCAAAGAAATAGTGGCTGTGGTACCACAAGGAAGTGTTCTAGGTCCAACACATTAGATTAGGTTTTTATTACATAAAATAAATAAAGCTTGTTTACAAAAAAGTGTCTTTTTCCTATAAACTGGATTTTACATAATAAAAATAAAAGGCTATGGCGTTGCCGTCTGCCAGATTGAGTAAATGTCAAGAATATTTACATGTTTGGATAAAATTAACTATAAAATTTAACTATATGTGTGACATTACTAAGAACATGATATAATACTATTTGAATAACTATTTGAGTTAAATCATTTAATCAAATTCATTTAATATATTGTACCGGTAATTTTTAGCTGATTTTAAATATTTATAAAGATTATTCCAATTTACCACATTTAAAATGTGATTGGATTGTTCCAGTGCGAGTGTATATTAACCAAAGTACATACGTCTAAGCTCTTTGAACACGGGGCAGATAGCCCAAAAATGAAAACAATCCTCCTTTGCTTTAATATTGGACAAGGTGCAGAGATGTGGTGGTCTTATTGTATGGGGAACCATTTAGGTTAAGATCTCCCCTCGCTCTTCAAATCAGGGATACTGCTTCCAAACTCATTAAAATAGTTGTTTTGTGCAAGGTTATAATTTAGTTCTGGGTATATAACCCTGTTAATAGATAATACCGGTTGTTGAGTGCAGTTGTTGCGCTGGTGTTCATCGAATGTTTCAACTAAATTATAAAGTTGCTTTTTTACAGAGAAAATGTTCGCACAGTGCAGGTTCAGTTCAAATCCACATTTTAAAGTCGATTTTTTTCAAGCATATATTTTGTTAGAATTAAAGGAATTCTGTTTGTGTTGTATCGTAATACTTTTATGACATAATCGAAGTGCAACTTCAAGGTGTATATAAAAAGGGTAGGTAGACCTGTATCTAAATGGATCATATAGTTTGGGGTATTTGGTGGCAATCTGAAAATCTTTTTAATAAAGAAACGGTGGAGCTTTTCTACTTCTTCAAAAGACTTATAAACCCATATTTGGCAGCTATAGCACATCACAGCTCGCATGACTGCTTCATAAACTTTCTACTTGGCGGAGGAAGGTACATTATTGCTGTTCAATATTTTTTGCCAAGATGCTTTGATTTGACTTTTTGCGGCAGATAATATTTTTTCCAATATTGTACCTATTATTTACACGTGATATACCTCAAACCCAAGACACTTTCGTAACGACGTTTGCTGATGACACTGCAATACTAGCAGTGGGCCAAACGATAAATGATGATATGACTAAATTACAAAAAGCTCTGCATAATGTCAATGATTGGACAAAAACATGGCGGATATCGCTCAAGTGCAATAAACTTACTTTCTCTATAACAGTGTAAACATTTGTGCCACTGTTCGGTAAAGTAAAGTAGTAGAGACAAAGTGCATTGGTAGAAACTGCTCCGATCGTTCAGCGTGTGCTATTTTCAACCTTTTTTAAGTGTAAGGAGCACTTACATAAACCATTGCTATTCAGTTATGATTATATCTTTTCTACTGTTTCCCTATCTTTTCAAAACTTGAGATTTTACCTAACTGAATTTTGAATATACTCAATGAGCAAAAATTTTTTCGTTAATTCTTTCTGTAAGCTATTAAATAAGGTAAACCTTTTTTGACAAAAAAAAACACATTTTAATAGATACACAGTTATAGGTACATTGGAATTCTCTAAAAGATATTTCTGCTTCTTACCTGCTGCGAATCGTTAGTAATAGCAGCAGTCGTTGAGCCTTGTCCGCCACTACTATTTCCACCACCTTGAGCCATCCATGAGAGAAAACCACCACCTTGACCTTGATTACCAGATGCACCACTTTGGCTATTCTGACCGCCCCCACCACCAAATCCCTGTGAAAAGAAAAATCATATTTACTTTATGTATTTTTAAAATATTCATAAAATATTCACTTGGTCTTGAGACTGATTTTGCAAATTGCCAATCAAACCCCACTGATTAAGTGCGGCAGCAACTATAGCCGGATTCATGGAAATTTGATTTAAATTTAATCCGACTCCAAGTGGATTATTAAGGTTTTGACCTTGATTTGATGGATTTTGACCTTGTGGATTGATTCCTAAGGCTTGCAAATTGGGCATGTCTAAATTCCCACGATTTTGATTGTTCCATCCACCATTGTGTTGTTGTTGTTGTGGCATTCCTTGACCTTGCATATAAACGTTACCACCACTGCCGCCACGATTTTGTGGATTGTATGGTTGCATGCTATTGTCTTGTCTGTTTGATCCTGAATTTGATGTACCAAGTAGGCCACCTCCATTTGCACCACCCAGAGGACCATTGCCCAGACCCCCCATGCCCATACCAGAGCTGAGTCCATTGCCCATCATACCGCCGTTGTTAGAGCCTCCAAGACCATGCCCACCACCCAATCCACCTCCAACAAGACCATTCATATTATTTCCATAGCCGTTATTGTGATTGCCGCGTTGTCCATGCATATTGGGTCCTCCATGATTGCCATTTCCACCATATCTGTTGTAGTTGTTATAGTTACCTTGGTTACCACCGCCATTATTTCGAATCTGTTCGGTTTTTGGAGCTGCATTCGAAACATGAACAGATATACCTATTCGAAGAATATATATATTAAAATGATTATTTTTTTGTTTGAATTAAATTATTTTTTGTTTGACCTTTAACAATATGATCTTCGCCACATAACGATTGCGCAACATCTGGGTCCAAAAAAGTCACAAAACTAAATGCTCGAAATGGCTTTGGTATGAATACATCAGTTACTTCGCCAAATTTTGAAAAATATTCACGAAGATCTTGCGCTGTCATGTCCTCAGTGCAACGGCCAACGAATACTTTGCAAGGTACTTGATGCATCATTCCTTGCTGTTGTTAGCGTTATTTTTATGAAAACGTAGAAAAGAAATTATAAGAAAACTCTATTTTATCAAAAAATGTTTAACTATGGACTCTAAACTTTAATTGAATTTTTAAAAATTTATTATGCAAATTTAATTTCTACCCCAAAACCTCACCTTTGAATTAGGTACTTTAACTTCGCACCATCGGCCATCGATCAAATGACGTGTCGCCAAAACTCGTTTCTGTGCCTCATAGTAAGCAAATCGAACAAAACCAAATCCCTTTGATTGGCCCGACTCCACATCCTTTTTAACTTGAGCCATTAAAACATCACCGAACTCTTCAAAATGTTCACGAAGACTTTCTTCTGTTGTCTTCCATGGCAGTCCGAGTACTATTAAATCCGTGCAACGTGCTCGCGATTCAACACGTTTTGTTTTTGCCGTGGAATTTTCTAAATTATCATCGCTTTTCCGTTTGTTTTCTATTTTTTTTTTTAATAAAAGAAAGAATACAAATAAAACGAATTTAACAAAATTGAAATTAAAAACACAACCTTTTGGGAAAACACAGAAAAATATTTGAGTTCCCCATCCACTGTCAGCACTTGGTGGATGAAATCGTGCTTCATTTAATCGTACTCCGCGTACAGCCTTTGTATCTTCATTGCGATATTTAAGTCCACACGACCCTGGGTATTGGGCCTGTAATGTTGATTGTAACAAAGTTCCATCTTCTTCAGTTGGTAGCTCAATTGGTTCGTCTCCTTCATCCTCAGCAACTTGTACAAAATCCATTCTGTATATTTCTTCTTCTTGTTACTGTGGTTCAAAACTGATAAGAAACATCAAGTTAAAAAAAATGTTTGCAAAGAAAAATTTAAAAAAAAAACGAAAAATACACTTTTAGAGCACTCGTTTAGCAAAATATAGTAATTAAAAATGTAAACTGTTGATTAATTTATACAACATATCAAAAAAATTTCCATGAATCACACCAAGTACATAGATTGTTCTTTTTTTTGTTTATATTTCACAACAACCAAGAGAAAAACAAGAACATCAGCTTTAATAACATTCATAAAATATATATGTACATACATTTATGATTTTTTCACCAAAATAAACCTTTCAATGATCAATTTCACAAAGCCTTTCATACACTCTCAAAAACTCCATTTCATTTCTGCACCTCACAACACTTATCTCTATAAAACACTAGATAGCACATTCACCATGCCTATTACCGAAGTCGTAAACGACAGAGAAATCTACGACGCGACATAATCTGCACTCCATTTCCTTTTCAATTCTTGTCACTCGTTTTGTTGTCGTATCCAAATGTCAAACGACCGACGTTGGGCGATTACATTCTGTATTCTGTAATGGCGTTTTTATTTGGCAATCCGGAATTATTCTCCGAACCGGGATCCCAACTGAACACTTTTGTGTGATTCCGACGATTCTGAATTTTAATGAGATTGTACAATATGTGTAAAAATAATTGTGTACGTGAGAATATTCAAATTCAAAAAAATGCTTGTTGCACAATTATGATACAAAAAATGACAAAAGTCGAGTTTGACGTTCAAGTATATGAATGTGTGAGTGCTTCTGGTTCTGATTTCAAATCCAGAAGCAAAATTTTCTTCTTTTCAGAAGTAGAACTGTCATTTTTTCCCAAGTGAACGCTTTCAGAAGAGTCTGGAAGACTTCCGGATTGCCAAGTAAAAACGACTAGACGAAAAAAAAAGACGAAGATGAAAAAAAAACGAAGGTATCTCTCGCACAAAAATTTGGTCACGACAGAGAAATGCAAGGTGGCAAAACAGTAAGTATTCTTGTTATAATTTATTATATCCAATTTATTTTTATTTAATTTAACATTGTTAACAAAAATATAAATATTTTGCATTTGCAGTTGAAATTAACTCAAAATCAGTTACAAGCACTTGTTCAGCTGATGCAGGGGAACGAGCACTTGGCTAGAGGTTTTTTTTTTTAAAGGGAATACATAAAACCCGCGTAAAAAGGCAATGGGATTTATTAACTGAGCAGCTGGGTCCCCCAGTAAGATATGGAGATGGCTGTAAAATACAAGTTCTAAATGTTTGCTTTTTCAGGTTTGGGCAGATCTGAAATTTGAAGTAAAAAAGAAAATTGTTCACAATTAAGGAAAAACAAAAAACAACTGGAGGAGGCCCAAATCAGTTGCAAGCTTTTTCTCCACTGGCAAATGCTGTAGCAAATTTGCTAAATTTCAAAAAGTGGTTAAATCCAAACGGATATCACATAGGGATGTCGCAGCTCAATTTGTTCTAAAATCCCTTGTCAACTGCATCGGAATTCGGAACCTACGTCAACAAAACTGTTCTTTTTAGTTAATAAGTGCTTTACGTAAGAATTAGAAACTTTAACTTTTGCGAATTCGAACAACTTTATTGTAGAATCGAATTACATAGTTGAGCCCCAGGTATTATAGAGAGATCAATGGGTCACAAATGTATTCTTGACTCAAAAAAAAGTATAAGACAATCACATTTACACTTTCGAGGGCAATTTTACAAAATCTGTGTTTCTGGGCATAGTACCAAACTAGCTTCGCCCCATCCAGGTTGAGGTTCAGGAACTGTGTACAATTATACCAATTTAGCAGAGCACTATTTTTAAAGGTACTAAAAAAGTTAATGATGAACAGAAAACATACGCGATTCAATTAAAAAAAAAAGAACAGATTAGTTATCTGTCAATGATGGAAAAATCTTAAGTGATAAATGCACATACCCCCCACCCCCATACCGCCGGAAGTGTGCACACAAGTGTGCTGTGTATGACCCATATTAGAACGAGCCTTGTATCACTGTAGTTTCATAATAAATTGTCGTGGGTCGGTCAATGACAACACTGTGAAAGAAAACTAGTTTATGCGGCCCCGTAGACCTAAAAGGGCATCCGGCTTCCGGAAATTAGTTGTTTGCTTCTGCAGCTTCAGTGACATTTCCATAGACTCGCACTAATAAATTATGAGATTAGGATTAGGGGGATTCTTATTCTCAATTTTGTTTGACCATCACGGCATGATTGCTTCAATTTTGAACCATCCTGCTGAGATGATGTACAAATAATTTGAAATTCCGGTAAACATATAATCAGCCTAATTGTGAGTTTCGCCCGAATAAAACTCTACTTCGAAAAAGAAATGACAGTACGAGTAAACATAGGGCATAATATGGTCTATCATCGTAACAGATCGGAGAAATCTCTCTAATTATTTAGTCCATGTTAACTGAATCGGAAAAGAAATATTGAAACGTATCGACGTATGTAGTTGACATTAAAAAATCTGGCTTGGCCTTCATCATTTCAACTAGCCGGTCTTATTGGATTTGATTTTTGTTATCTACAATAAAACACACAAGCTCCGCATGTGATTTGTTGTCGAAGACAATAGGAAGAAAAACAAAACTCAGAGACGCCATGCATCGCATGATTTTGACATTTAATCGTCAAGCTTCGGATGAATTCGCAACGCGTTGCTATGATTTTAAATTTTTAACGCATACTTCAATTTTTTTCCGAAGAAGGTCCGATTGATGAATCGAAAAGTTTACAATGCTACAAAATGTGTATATTTCGTACAAATCGGAGGAAATTTTTCACCGATCGGTTACGATGATAGGGCCCAATGTCTGTGAGGGTATATTAAAATTTTAAAAATCCCAATTTTTTCCCTTTAGCAATAGAATAAAATAAAGAACAACCACAAATTATTATTTGTAATTGGAAATAAAATAAGATACAATTAAGATTAATTAATAATTTTGTGAAATAAAAAAGCATTATGATAAGGTTCGTTCCGGTATTTTCCGCGAAGAAATTGTCAGTTAGTGAGTTTTTTCTTGTTTTGTTTCAAAACCGGCTTTCAAAAAAAGTGTTTTCGCATAAAGTAAATGAATACGTTCACAAACGTTAAAATTATTTTTTCTTATTGACGGACCACTAAAAATAATTGATTAAAAAAGTAATAAATTATTTACACATGATGAATCAAATACTCTTTTAGAGAAACCACGCATTATTAAAATTCATTAATTTAATTATCATTCGCCATATTTATGCATGTCAGCTAAGAGCTAATCATGGTATTCGGATCTAACACAGAATCCATCGTAATCGAAAACCTGATACGAGTCCCGAAAAATCTATCATAATCCATTCGTAGTGGAAAATCTGATACGAATTTCGAAATTCGTAGAATTTCTTATCTCTGAGTTAGAATGAAACGGAAATATTTTAGCTTTCACTACGACAAGTTATTCTTCTCGTAGTCAAATGGAAAACGGTTATCTTAGTAAAAATGCAGTTATTTTTGTCTTCTCTCTAGTGTATTAACACTTTTTTTAATTAAAAGAAAATGTAGACTGAGCCATGTCACCTTCGCAATTCTTACCAGCACCAAGCGCAACAGCCAGCCGACAAACCAAGTTTATTGATGAGGAAAAGCTAACTTCTTGAAACTCCTGGAAATATCTTATAAAACTGAAAAAGTTTCGATTTAATTATTATGTTTAAATTTGTTGATTTATATCTATAAGTAGGTACAAGTTTTCATACATATCACATGGATTGCATGCATCTCTCAGTTGTTTTCTTTGGATTTTACGCTTTTGCCATCGCCTTACAGCCTCGTTATTTGCAGCTACAATTGAAATCTCAAAATCACAAAAATGAACACTAAAGTATATTCAGCCCTATTGTGAGTTTCGTCAGAAATATCTTTTACCCAAAATATTTGGGAACGTAACTTAATCCCGCGCCATGAAATCCCGCGTAATTAAATCCCGCCGATTTAAATTGATTTTTTTGGAACTACACAAGTACAGACATATATTGAGTTTTTTCGCTACTATTAGACGGGATTTCCAATACTTTTTGGAAAATACTATTTGGTACTTTTGAAAAATAAGTATATATTTTAAGTAGTAGAAAAATATTTTTTTTAAAGTTTTGGAAAAAAAAAAACTTTTTTACCTATATCTCTTTTTTTAATTATATCTCTTTAAAGAGAAAATTTAAATTTCTGAAAAGTCCCTTTTATGAAAAGGAGCCCTAGACATCCATCTAGGGCAAACAATCGGACAATTGGTCTGCCTTAGTACTTTTATTAGACGACGAATTTGCAATATAATGACACGTTTCTTTAGTCAGACCAAGAAAAAACGAATGCTTTCACAGAATTCTTCGAAGGTAATTTCAAACCTAACCTTCCAGTCGACTTACCGGACTTTTTCTCCAGCGTAAACAGCGAAGTCACGGGACTGACATCTCAGAACAATGACACGCTTACCACCTTTTCACAGCAAAATTTCATCAGTATACACAACAATAGATGGAATTTTTACCAACCCTTTAGACCTCTACGGTTCTACCCAAAACGGTAATTCAAAGAAATCTTCAGGACCTGAAACCTATTCTAACTTTCTAATGAAGAAATTACCCCCGACAGATATTATAACCCTCACGATTATTCTGAATAACTGTGTTAACAACAGTTACTTCCCTAACAAATGGAAAATCGTCGAAATTTCCCCAATACCAAAAAAATCTGGTGCAAATTGTGTTAACAATTATCGACCCATTTCTCTTCTACCGAACCTCAGCAAACTTCTTGAAATGCTGATCCTTAACAAACTTCGCTCACTTTGCACATCCATGGGTATAGTGCAGCATAACCAATTCGGGTTCAAGGCATCCCACTCGACATTCGGCCCGTTGTTGAAGCTACATGCTGATACGACGCTGGCCCTTAAAAAGGACATACGACCGTAGCTTGTCTGCTTGACATTCAAAAAGCATTCGACACGGTTTGGATAGATGGCCTGGTTTTCAAGTTGAAGTCTTTTCACTTGCCCAGGCATCTTATCCTAATCATCCATAGTTTCCTCACCAACCGTAAATTTAACGTGCGAGTGGGAATTCTCACTCAAGCCTCATGAGCATTTCCGCTGGTGTTGCTCAGGGATCTCGCCTTGGACCCGATCTTTTCAATTTATATACATCTGGCCAACCACCAAACATATCCAGGACAAATACGCTCCTATTTGCTGATGACTCCATCACTTATAGCGCATCCTCCAGCCAAGACTTAGTCTTCCGAAGAGTAAAGGAACATATCCTCAAGCTCTGTGAATATTACGGACAATGGGGTATAAAAATTAACCCTACCAAAACAGAGTTGATCTGTTTTTGGACGCCTTCGCACAATGGCCTAGCCAAAAGCACGCTAACCTCTCGCTGACCCTTGCAGATAACACTGTTATCAAGCCCAAGAAAACGGTTAAATACGTTGGAGTTCACTTCTTCGCAAGGTTCAAATTTAACCAACACTCCAAATTCACCCTTCGTAAGGCTAACCATGCATTTTCTCTATTACGACCTCTTATGAAAGTACGAGGCGGACTCCAAACAAAGACGAAACTTCTTCTTTATAAGCAACTCATTCGTCCCATTTTAACTTTTAGCTTTCCTATATGGTACACTATAAGCCCATCGTACATGAAAAAACTGCAAATATTCGACCGAGTTCTTCGCCATTGCACATCCCTTTTCCGCAAACCAAACTCTGTTAAGTTTTACAGTAACTCTAAGCTATACGAAGCTTCAGGAACTGTCCCGATAGACAAATACATGTACAACCTCAGCGTAAAGATGCTGCAAAAAATACCATCCCATCCCAGCCCTCTTATTAATTTAATTCAGGTGACCCAGACACAGAAGACCGGTATCTCCACGTGCTATCCATGATGGATCCAGCATTTGGAATATTGTCAGATGACAGCTTCGGAAACTTCTACGTAGCTGCAGTAACGGAGTACAACAGAGGTTGAAGCTACCAAAGGACCACGCCAGCTAAGAAGCAACAGGAGTTAAGGCCCTCCAAACCCCATCTCAACCACACCAACCAACGACCGTCAGTACTGCTCATGCCGACGAAAAAACTCAATTTTTATAAAAAAAAAAACACTTCATGTTAGACCTAAGACACCTTTATTATAAAATGTATTACCAACAATTTAACGAAGCAGAGCTCCTTCGTAAAAAATTTGAGCTGAATAAAATTGTATGTGAAAATCTTCTATCAAAATATCGGTACCAGTTTTATCTTCTAAAAATGCAAAAGGGGAGGAGTCTTGATTTGATTGGCCAAAATAACAAAATCGTATGGAGAATGAAAATTTAATACAGCGCCGTCGCTTTGTATCGAGAAAAGTAATAAATCGGCAGGATTTCGTTGCGCGGGATTAAATAGCCAACCCGAAATATTTGTATATATTGTAATAAATATTAACAATTAATTTGAACTGAAATTTGTTTCTTTACAATTGGAGGTGATTTGACGTAACACAGCTGATTTCGAAATTTAGAGTGAGAGCGTTCAATGAGGCAAAGCTTTTTCTTCTTCTTTTTGATTCTCTGAACACAATTTTTCGGGCTTCGTAGCGTAACAATCCATTCGGAGATTTTTCACGATGGAATCTCTGATAGGGCTGATTATTGATGCTTTTTTTGTTAAATTTTGGCAAGTTACCTCAAAAGTTGGCGTTTTCAATTCAAATTGTATAACATTTTTGAGAATTTTTCATAAATAACGGAAACTTGGCTGATGTATTTCAGTAGTATATAGAATTTGTATTATTAAAAAAAACTTCTTATATAAATAATGCCAGGGCATGGGCAAAAAACAAAAAATTCCAATTTAATGATTAGGAATTCTAGTCTTGTTGGAAATAGTTCACACTAGATGTTCTTCACGAAATCTATATAAGATGAACTGAACTTGGCAAAAATTGCGTATTGACAAAGGTCCTCACTAGTCAACTGATGAGTCCATGCGAGATCGCCGGGACGAAACGCCAATTTTTGTTGGACTAAAGGCCGTTAAAAGCTATTTTGAATCACCTGATTTTCTAATTGTGTTGGAGACTATAAAGAGGGACACTTTCATCTTCATTCAATTGAGTTTAGTTTTCCTTGTGGTTTAGTAAAACCGATCCGATCCTTGTAATATTTTTATTGTCCTTTGGATTTAAGCATAATCTGACTACTACCACGAACATGCACCTTATTTATGGAGGATGCAGAGGCAATACTTGTGCTGCAGCTAGACTTTACCGTGAGAAATATAAAAATGCTGAGCGTTATCCGGATCATCGGATGTTAGTGAATTTGTACCAGTCATGCTCAGAAGGTAGATTTCCATACCAAGGCACTAGTGAAGGCAGGCCCCTCATGCCCTACAAGAACTTAGTGCACGTACCTAAAAGTACAGCACACCGAATTTTGTAGAAAAATTAACTCCATCCATACGATGTTCAACAAGTGCAGAATCTTCTACCCGAGATTACCCTGAAAGAGTTGCATTTTGTCGAACGATACTACAACGGTACAGGGATGGTCCGCGATTATTGGACAAAATTCTGTGGTCCGATGAATCAACATTTGAAAAGGATGGATACATGAACCTTCACAATTTGCACGAGTGGCATGTAGAAAATCCACATTTGATGAGGGAAGACAAATCGCAGTATGGCTTCAAAGTTAATATGTGGACCGGAATTTTTAATGGTAAAATTATTGGACCATTCGAGCTACCAGAGAAATTGAACGGCGAGGTGTATTTAGATTTTTTACAAAACCACTTACCAAATTTATTGGAAGATGTGCCACTTAGCATTTATGGAAATATGTGCTTTCAACAAGGCGGCTGCCCAGCACATTATGCTCGCCCAGTGAGACAATTTCTTGATGAAAAATATACAGGCGGGTGGATAGGGCGGTCTGGTACAATTTCGTGGCCAGCCCGTTCACCTGACTTAAACCCTCTGGATTTCTTTCTGTGGGGGGCAATAAAAGAAAAAGTCTACTCAAACCGATTCAAAACTTAGCCGAGCTGCGCCAAAAAATCAAGGAGGCTGTTGCAGACATCAACTTAAGAAGATTCGCCCGTCTTATAAACCGATCTTTTTAAGAAGATGTAGGTCTTGCATTGCCGCTGGAGGCAAACAATTTGTACATTTGTTATAGCTAATCTAAGTACACTTTTACTATGTAATTTTTGTTGAAAAATTGAATTTTATTGAAAACTTAAACCAAATCAATAGAAATGAATCACTATCTGATAGCGCGCGTTACTCTGGGCGGTAGTAGTTACTTATAAATTACTGTTCACCTCACACGGTGACCATTTTTTCGACTTTTTTTCGAATGCCTATAACTCACAAGATACATTGGTACGATTTTTTTTATTATTTTTCTGATAACTGTCACCACCTACCCCATCAACCGTTTTCGTTTCGACGTTGACTTTTGTGACACCCTGTATAGGAAGAAAAAACAAGATCAATATAAATATACATATTTATAATAAAGGCAACATGTACTTTTAAAACAGTTCCTTCTTTCTTTAGAGTTGAGTGATTACGTTACTTACGATTTGTTTTTACTTAATCGTTATCTTACTCCTTTAAGGCCGTGTGTGAATTGCGTTAAAATGTTGGTTAAATTTTGTAACTTGGTTAAATTTTGACACTAGCGTGGTGAATAAAATGGGTTAAAATGTAGGCAGCTGTGGAGCAGGCTAAATTTACGTTAAAATTTAACGTTTCTCAAGATAGAGTAATTTGAAACTTTAAACGATAACCGAAAAGAAAGATGAATTCCATAAAGTTCAGATCTACTGGGAAACCATATAATAAATGTAAGTTTTAATTTATTCAATTGAAAAATAAAATTACATTAATATTTTTGTTTGTGTAGGGTCTCAAGAGGAAAAAACAAATAATATAATCCGTTGATATTTTAACAAATATAAAATAATTAATGAAAATACTCATTGTATTTCATTTTACAAATTGAATACAAATAGATTGATTTGTCAGCTTGTCAAATTCTTCAGCTGTGAAAACTAGTGTTTACATACTATATCAACAAACTAACCATATGGGAATTGTTTTGAAAAGATTTGGAATTGTTGTTTTAAAATATTAAATTAACGATGTAAAACCGAAACATATTAGTAAAACTGAGAATTTGTTACTTTTTTCGTGCCAAATTATTAACTTTATATCGTCTAAGTCGGATTTTGGGAAATTATGAAATTAATTAACTTGAACAAAAAAAATGTTTTTAGGGAAATTTCTTAAATCTTGAAGGAATTTTAGCCAAAATAGTATTTTAATAAATCCCTTTTAATGTAATTCACACAACAAAAAGCTAAATTTGATCCCACCACAAACCAAACTTCAAAATTTAACCAAGGTAGACAATTTAACCAACATTTTAACGCAATTCACACACGGCCTAAAAAAAGCATTAAGGTAATTGTTTGAAAGTTTAGCAAGCAAGGTAATTACAGTCGAAAAAATAGAAACACAGAATGAGTTTCTGAATATACAAAATAACCAACCCTACCACAATCCAATCAATGCGGCTACAGGAATTGGCTCCTGACATCCGCCATGGACGGACGTGTGCCTCGTCACACAAAATTTAAAAAAACAAAAAAAAAGTAATCGTGTTTAATTAAAGTTACAATTAAATAGTAAGACGTGCCGTCATCAAAGTTGTGCGAATTTCCCTAACAAAAATTGTGTGTGGAGACAAATGGAACAGCAACGGAAGAGCCAATCGAATTACATCTATCTCTATCTATCGCACATTATCTCATATACATCTTCCGTAAGGGATGATGCTATCCACAAATTGAAGCATCCTTACATGCGGACTAAATTAGCGTTGAATCTAGAGCATGCTTTAAAGCATGTTTCACTATCGCGAATGGAGACCAAAATCGCAGCTTTATTTTCATAGCAAGAGATGGAAAGCATGCTTTCGTCGCATACTGCTCATCGCCTCCTTTATCGCAAGGAGAACTCTCATTTTGTTATGGCGTTTCCAAATATCATTTGTTGTTGTTTATTCTACCAGCATCAGTTGCCTTCGACATTCTTCAGTAACTAAAAAAGTATGCTATGAAATGCCCATCAAAGAAAATTTGTCTGTCCCTCTGCTACCTGCTCTCCGCTATTGCGTTTGCTTTTAAATTTATTGCTAATGGAGACAGCGTGTTAGGATCCCATACATACTGTTCTCGGAAGTTGAAAATAATGGAACTGAAAAGCATCCTATAAAAAGAAGCAATACCCCATATATTTCCACCACTAAATGCTGATAAAAAGAAGACAGAAAGCCCATCAGGTGGCTGTTTGAAAGTTCCCGCTAAGACATGCGGCAAATCCAAGCAAACGTGTTACTAACAGTAACCTACAACAATGAAAATAAGTTCTCCGAAGTACCTAACGGATTCGACAGCAAAATGGAATTAACTTCTAAATTCATCATTCAACAGCTGTTATTTAATATCTATATATGATTTAATATAATAAGATCGCTTTCAAGAGTAAAATTACATCTGTATATCTTATCAGAGCTCTCGCTCTATAAACAGATGAAACGTAACTTTAAATTACTATGTATCGAGCTTTCGCTCTAAAAAAAAATGGCTATCCGTTTTGTATATATGTATATATTTTATTTATTTTAGTTTGTAATGAGCTTATTTAGTGGCAACACGGTACAAGCAACCGACATAATGCTCATAACCGATTAAATGACAGAACCGTCTAAAGAAAAACTCCATATAACCCGGTGAGCAAGAGCTGACTATTAAAAGAAAAAGACAAGCAATGTTGGCAATTCTCTGCAAAACAAAAAGCGAACAGGACGGCCATACGTTACAGCCTTCGATTTACACATATTATAAGGTTAATAAGAGATAGAGATAAGAACCGTGTATATAAAAAAGTAAAATTTAAAGCTTCAATAAATACATACATATATCAATGCGGCTACAGAGCTACACGGATTTTTGTGCCTCCATTGATTTTTCCCTAGATGGTTGCCGTCTTGCCGAATACGGTAACGAGCAGAGGGTTCGACATGATAACTAGTAGTCAATGGGAAACGACAGACAAATATTTTATATACTATGTATCTAGAAATCTTAGAGGGAAACATCAAATATGATATGAAAATTCATGGGATAACTAACTCTTGTACAATAGGTTTTTCAATTAGTTGTTCTATTCTAATCGACATTTTTTAGTACTGACTAAAATTATTTAGTCGTAAGATGTACATATTTTCAACGTGGCGTGTGTTAGTTGTATATAATTTATATTAAAACAAAAGCCATTATGTTTTGGAGAATGTTAAGTCTTCAAAGCTTTAACAATTTAAATTTAGGAAATCAAAACGTTCTAAAAATTGGCCAAGAAAACTGAAACTAGGTACATACATCGACTTGTATACCAATCTAACATATTCTATAAAAAAAATATAAAAAGGAAAAAACACAAAAAAGCTTTTCAAACACAAAATGCACATAATAAATAAACTATTAAATTACATTCATATATTATATTCAATATTCCAATCGCTCTTCACCTTTTTTAGTATAATATAGAACAAAATTATATATATATATATTTATAAATGTGTATGCATGTATATCTATATATAGATAAGGATGTGTATACTATCTATTTCATATCACACAAAACTGCCAATTAAAATATAAGACTCGGCTCTCACAGCAAGGACAGTTAAAAAAAATACGATTAATTAAAAACCAATATAAAAATCCCTTTGCACTTGCATTCACTCTTCCAGATATCTTTTACTTTTCTTTTTCGCTTTGAGAATCACACTTCAACCTCAATTCACAAATTCGCATTCGGCACAACTTTTTTTTTAATGAAAATTTTTAAAAAGATTACAATTTTTAGTAAATGCGCGCAAGTTCATGTCTTTGTGTTTAAAAAAATAAAAGAAATGGAAACTCAATTCTATATTTTAATTCTCCTTATTTTTTTAATTACTACTCTTTTGAATTCAATTCAGTCAGATTAAAAATAAAATAAGCGAACTAGCATACTCTACACTAGTAAGCTGATTGTGTAATTCCGACGAAATTGAATCATCGGAATATTAATTCCAAAGTTAAGTAATACCAAGATGAGAAACTTTCCCATTTTTCCCAATAATACAAAACATGATTACGACACTTCGTTCTTTTTTATTTATTGACGTCATATGTGAAAAAAAATTAATCTACAAACAACAATTTGCAGATTTTGTTTCACAATTGAGAGAAGAAGCATAAAGGCGGCTTTACATGGATCTGCATCTGCAGATTTGAAGAAAAGTAGAGCGGGCCAATAATATAAGACAAACATAAAAGTAAGACAGGGTACACACTAATAACTTACTCGAACTCTGCTATAACTTTCTTGACACATCTCACAATCACATGTTCTTAGCGTTCAGGTATGTAGTTTTGAGAAGAAAATTTTCGCTATATTCGTTGTTTTTAAGCAAACTGAGGTGAAATGGTAAAAAAAAATTTAAAATTCGTTATCTGAACGGAACAAATTATGGTGCAGATGAAAATGCTATAATGAAGATGAACATGTTCATCTTCACTATAATCTGCAATCTTCAGATTCGTACTTCCTATAATCTTCAAACATGAAGATGATCTCCATTTTGGTTTTCGCTCTCTATCGCACAAGTATGATTTTTTTATTTTGTTTCCTCTTTTTTTGCAGATGTCAATGCAGATGAAGATGCATGTAAAGCCTCCTTTAGAGAAAAAAAATCATACTTGTGCGATAGAGAGCGAAAACCAAAATGGAGATCATCTTCATGTATGAAGATTATAGGAAGTATGAATCTGAAGATTGCAGATTATAGTGAAGATGAACATGTTCATCTTCATTATAGCATTTTCATCTGCACCATAATTTGTTCCGTTCAGATAACGAATTTTTAAGTTTTTTTTACCATTTCACCTCAGTTTGCTTAAAAACAACAAAAAAAAAGCGAAAATTATCTTCTCAAAATTACATACCTGAACGCTAAGAACATGTGATTGTGAGATGTGTCAAGAAAGTTATAGCAGAGTTCGAGTAAGTTATTAGTGTGTACCCTGTCTTACTTTTATGTTTGTTTTATATTATTGGCCCGCTCTACTTTTCTTCAAGTCTGCAGATGCAGATCCATGTAAAGCCGCCTTTAACTGTTTTTGTATTTTGTATATATGTCCCCTTTCACACAAGGAAACTGAGTTGCCGTCAACTGGGAGTGTGTTAGCGAGAAGGGCAAGAAGTAAGGGGAATGAAAAAAATCTCCCCGGTCAACGATTTGAAGCGATTTTTTTGACGTTTTGCTTTGCATTCCAATTAGCCCAACAAAATGTTCCCAGTTTCCTCCTCAGTTTCTCGGTGCCAGTTTCTTCATGTGAAAGCTACAAGGCAATTAAAGGAAAACGTCAAAAAAATCTCCAGCAACTGGTTTCCCTGTGTGAAAGGGGACTATGAAGAAAACTAAAAAGAATTGTGTACATTTCTTGTTTTTATTAATCATTATATTGTTATTTACAATTCACATCAAAAGGTCACAAATAATAAAGTAACCAATCGTTTAAAAACAGAGTAACTACAAAATCTGAATTTGACTTTCTTTTCCAATTTTTTTTTGATATTGCACAAGCGTCAAGCAATAGTGCTATAAAATTCTTTTTAAGTTTAATAAATTAAATAAAATGGAAAACATCCAAGTATTGAAGGCCACAGTTCTCGGCAAACTTCAAGCGCTGGTAGTACAACAAAATGCTGCCCACTGTGTTCTGAACCAAACAACGACTACATGGTGACATGTGATGAATGTGACACATGGTTCCACTTTGCATGTACTGGAGCAACCGCAGACATTGCCAAAGAAGATTGGTCATGCGTCGAAGAAAAAGCACAAGTAGCAGCAGATGAAGGCCAACAAAAAATAAAAGAACATCAATTATTGGTAGAGGAGATGACGATGAAGGCAAAGAGAGATGCTGAATACCTACGCAGGAAATTTGAACTTCTTATGGAAGAAAGCAATGAACTCACAGACGATGTTTGCAATAATAACAAACAAAGTTAGTCAGCAGCTACATCCATTGTGAATCCAACATTAGTAGCCACATCTGCAGATAAAACCGAGTCAGAAAATCATTCCTCCTCTATGCAATATAATGAGAATCGAGCTCTCACCACCGCTAATGCAAAAGGACCAGAGCCACCTGTTGCTATCTCTGAAAAACAAAATAATAATCGTATTTTCAGAACGACTACACCTGTGACAGTCTTTCGTACAAGAGGTGTTGAAACACTTCTTCCTTCAGCAGCCAGTCCAATTCCAATTCCAATACCATCAGCGGCTCAGGTAGTCTATAGTCAACAAGTCACTACCAATATACAAACAGACAACGTTCTGAGGGAGGAACAGGACGCAGATATAGTTGGTCTACCCAGCAGTCGGCAACTCGCAACACGCAATTGCATGGCTAGGGATTTACCAATATTTAGTGGTAATCCAGAGGAGTGGCCGCTGTTTATCAGTAGCTTTGATCGAAGTACAAGGATGTGCGGATTCGACAATCAAGAAAACCTTATGCGACTACAAAGGTGCATGAAAGGACGAGCAATAGAAGCCGTAAGGAGTATAATGATTTTGCCATCAGCAAATGGGACCGTGAAACGGCTACGTCTGTGTCGCACTTGTTTGATGTCATACTTTAATTCACGGTGCCGCTCCAATAAGCAATGTGGAGTCAACGGATGCACTCGTAGACATCACTCAATGCTGCACAAAATTTCAGACGATGCACCCCATTCATTAACAAATAATTCTTTGACTTTAATGGATGACTCACTCGCCGACGAACTGAACCTCAACGGTCCAAAAGAACAGCTATGTCTGAAGTGGACAGGACAAACTCATCGAGTCGAAAACAACTCCAAAATTGTCTCAGCTGAAATCTCAGTTTCAGACAAACACATAAAGTACTTACTGCGCAACATAAGATCTGTAAATTGTCTCAACTTACCAGAGCAGTCTCTTCAAATAGATGAGCTAACAAATAAACATCCGCACTTGCGAAGGGTTCCAATTCAATCCTACGAACATGCGGTTCCTCGTATCTTGATCGGATTGGATAATTGGAAGCTCAGTTTTCCTCTTAAAGCAAGAGAAGGCCAAGGAGACGCACCAGCAGCAACAAAAACACGATTAGGATGGGTTGTGTTTGGTGGGAGTGATCGACCACAGCAAAGTGTTTGTCATTATCAAATCTGTGAGTGCGAAGGAAATGGTGATTCCTTCCACAACATGATGAAGCAGTACTTTTCGCTCGACAGTTTGGGAGTTTCAGCTATAGTGAAGTCAGCTGAGGAAGAGCTTGCAATCCAAACGCTTGAATCTCAGACCTTCAAACGAGGAGATCGATTTGAAATGCCATTACTGTGGAAGTACGATGACCCTCAATTGCCGAATAGTTACCGAATGGCGATGAGACGTTATGAGTGTCTTCGTAAGAAGTTAGTTAAGGATTCTTTATTGGCTGACAACCTTAATGTACAAATAAAGATGTATCTAGAAAAAAGATATATACGAAGACTATCTGATGTCGAATTAAGTCAGGAGCATAGTCGAATATGGTACTTACCTATCTTCACAGTCGCAAACATAAATAAGCCTGTAAAGTTACGCATCGTTTGGGATGCAGCCGCTAAAGTCAATGGCATCTCATTAAATTCAATGCTATCGAAAGGGTCAGATCAATTGTCTTCATTACTAGACATCCTTTTTCGATTCCGGGAAAGGCGAATTGGAATTTGTGGTGACATCCGAGATGTTTCGCCAGGTGTTGGTACGCAGCGAGGATCAACACGTGCAACGCTTTCTGTGGAGCGCGAATGAGTTTTCTTGCACATCAGACATTTACGTTATGCAAGTTTTAACTTTTGGAGCAACATGCTCTCCAAGCTGCGGACAATTCGCAAAAAATAAAAATGCACGGGAGTACGAACAACAATTTCCGCGGGGAGTCAGGTCCATAGTGGAAAATCACTACGTTGACGACTTACTGGACAGCGACGATACGGAAAGCGAAGCGTTACAGTTAGCGAAGGAGGTGCGGTACATCCATTCCAAGTGCGGATTTGAAATTCGTAATTGGATATCGAACTCTCCAGTAGTTATCAAAGAACTTTGTGGTAAGCAGCAGGACTCAAAAATGATCAACATTAACAACGAAGTCGAATCAACGGAAAGAGTCCTGGGCATGTATTAGTGTACAGCATCCGACAGGTTCACCTTTACTTTATCGCCAAATTCTTCTTTACACAGCATTATAAGTTGTAATGTTCGTCAAGGCGGTCAAGTTAAATCACTGACAGTGCCGACACTCAACGGCTAGCAGGAGAAATAAATAAATATGGAGACACTTGGACAAACTAATATTTTTTATTATTGTGGGAAAAACTAGTTTTTTGTGAAGCTTGGGTATTTTATATTTAGTCTTTGGCAGGAGAACCAACTTCATAGATATATATATGCACCTGAAAGCTTAGTCTGAAAGTGTTGAAAAATTATTGCTAAAAATAAAATCTAAAGAAATTTAATACTTACTCCTTCCATGTAATTACGGATATTTATTTTTTCGGTCTGTGAGTGGGCACCGTCATTCCTAGCACCAACTGGTATTAAAATAACATTTTTTCCTGTCGCTTCTTTAAATGTTACGGTCAGCGGGATAGAACCGCCTTCTCGAGTCAAATCGGGATCAAAATTGAATACATGTTTGACGGCTTTTTTTGCAACCTCGTAATGCGGATGATCGGTGTTTGCAGTCCATGGCTTTGCAGCTCCTACGAGCTCAACTTTTAATTTGTGTGGTGATCCACGCTCCGCCCATTTGGCATTTAAGTAATTAATGATACATTAAGTAACTTGATCGGGTTCTTAATTAGGCACCAAACGCATCGAAAATTCACCTATCACTATCGAAGTAGAGTGTGCAGTAAAAAACCTTAATAGTGGGGTATTTGGCGGAACGGTGTAAGTTAAACAAGTCAGCATATGTAGGTACATACATACATTTTAACCACTCTTTTATCAAGGTGCAAAGCTATTGAATGACCAACAACAAATTGAGTGTGCTACCACCAAGTTTTTCTCAATTATTTTTGGCTGGAATTATAGCTATTTCACGACTTGCCAAGGTCGATCATCAGATTCCTTTGCTCTAGTGGTGCTGGTCTACTTTTTCATTTTAATTGAACGTTGAAGGCACAAGAAGTTTTTCAATCAAAATAAAAAAAGTAGACCAGCACCACTAGAGCAAAGGAATCTGATGATCGACTTTGGCAAGTCATGAAATAACTATAATTTCAGCTAAAAATAATTGAGAAAGACTTAGTGGTAGCACACCCAAGTTGTTGTTGGTTATTCAATAGCTTCGCACCTTGAAAAAAGAGTGGTTAAAATGTATGTATGTACCTACATATGCTGACTTGTTTAACTTACACCGTTCCGCCAAATACCCCACTATTAAGGTTTTTTACTGCACACTCTACTTCGATGATATAATAAGCTATTTCCGTAAGCCCATATGTCAAACATGGTTGGCTTGGAGAATCCAATCAACATGACACTCCTCGCGGAGCATATTTAAATGATAAAATAACTAAAATTAATGAGCTACCACCACTACTACCCGCAGTCTCCGAAGAATCCGAAATAGAAGTAATACTGTCCTTACAACTTATTACGGGACTCCATTTAAATAATACAAAATACATAAACAAAATTCAAATAGAAAAAGAAGATCATCAATGGATCAACTATTCAATTTGCACCATAATATTACCGATCGCAATAATACTTAATATGAATAATTGGAACACAAGCAATTCTGCCAAAATTGCAGGAACAAGACCAAAAGGCTCTTCATATCCCAATATCTCAGATCATCCCAGCATCTACAAGGTGCCATATTATTAATACGTGGGCGTCATAGAGAAACTAACATAGAGGCACGACATCGGGGGTTTATTCTCTTTCACCCTACAAGCTAAATTAAGACGATTTCCTCCGTTTCGACAAGCATGTGGTTGGAGCGGACACCAACACAGGCTTATCGAAACGGAGGAGTGCGCATTTGCACTTTTGGTAGATATGGTGAGCTTATATATTGAAAACGGAAATCCGTTAAATTGAAAAAAAATTTAATTGCTTTTTAGTTAAATTGTATTTTTAAAGGCCTTTATCAAACAAAAAACATACTAATAAAAGCTTTTTGATGATTCTGGTTTACAAATTAAGCAATATTTATTAATTTCATGTTCAAAATGAAGAAAATCCAATCTAAAAGTATAAGCAAACCACAGCATATTAATGCGTACGTGCCCAAATTCCACCACAAGAAAAGACCAATTCAATTCGACGTGAGTATTTTGACAGATGACAAAAGAATCAAAAAAAACATATTAAATTGCAAAACAAATATCGGAAGTGAGTAAGTTTTTATTTATTACGCATATTATTCTTTAATTTAATTATAGAAATTATATTTTAGTATTAAATAATTTGTTTTTTTTTGTATCAAAGCTGTGATTTAGTTCATGCGGAAGACCATAGAGAAACTAACATAGAGGCACGACTTCGGGGGTTTATTCTCTTTCACCCTGCAAGCTAAATTGAGAGGATTTCCTCCGTTTCGACAAGCATGTGTTAGTTGCCCGTGCATTTTAAATGGAGCCGACACCAACACAGGCTTATCGAAATGGAGGAGTGCGCATTTACACTTTTGGTAGATATGTTGAGCTTATATATTTAAAATGGAAAACCGTTAAATTCAAAAATTGAAAAATTAATTGCTTTTTAGTTAAATTGTATTTTTAAAGGCCTTAATCACACATAAAACATACTAATAAAAGCTTTTTGTTGATTCTGGTTTACAAATTAAGCAATATTTATTAATTTCATGTTCAAAATGAAGAAAATCCAATAAAAAAGTAGAAGCAATCCCTAGCATATTTATACGTACGTGTCTAAATTCCACCACATGAAAAGACCAGTTTACTCAATTCGAGGTGGGTATTTTGACAGATCGCAAACCAATAAAAAAAGAAATTAAAATTTCAAAACAAATATCTAAGTATTAAAAGTTAACTTATACAGCGGCCTGACTCTCTACCCATTTATATTTTTTTTACTTTTTCCCTCAACGTGGATTAAATTCTAGGGATGCCACAGCTGGAAGGTGGGCTGAGTAGCTAGCAGGTTGTACCACAAAATCTTTTATTGCATTGAGACAATCGCCTCTTGCTATAGAATAATCTATCATGAATCAATCCTGGCTTGAAATATCTATCACTTTTCGCATTTAAAAAAATACCTCTGCATTGATCACCCTATACAATTCAAATAGGTTGACAGAACGTTAGACTGATCATGGATTTGTTATGAGGAATACAAGAATTCTCTTAAAAAATCCAAAGTTCTTATTCAATTAAGTCACTTTTTAATTCACTGGTAAGATCTGTATTGGAATACTCTAGTACAATTTGGAATCCATTCTATTAAAACTCATCTAACAGAATTGAAAAAGTTCCAAAGTTTATTTGATCTTCAAATTAAATTGGCACATGGACATACCAACTTACAAATCTAGGTGTTTACTGTGGGTAATAATACCCAGGAAAATTGGCGTACTTGCTTCTGTTATGTTCATTAGAGATTTATTATCGTATCACATTAAATGTTCTCAGTTACTTTATCTTATAAATTTACGCGTTTCTCAAAGAAATTACCGCGAGTCAAAGTTATTGCATGAATATTTTCATCGGACAAATTATGGCCTAAGTGAGCCAATTTCTCGTTGCATTAGGAAAACTAACGTTGTTTGTTCTAGAATAGATATTTCAAAAAAAAAAAATAACTTTAATAACTTTCAAATTCCATACATTTAATGTTATAGTCATATAACCCGTTTAAAATATATATCTGCATAATTATTATAATATCGAAACTATATTATTTCTATTTTATTTTAACCTTTGTTAATATGTATGTAAATAGTATATAGTCTAAAAGGGAACTTCTCTCTGCTTGATGAATAAATAAATAAATGCCTATGGTTTAATAATATAACCATCTTACTCCCTATTGATTTAATGCTAATAAGGGGTTTTCCAATAAGAGGTGTTATTTTGATATTCAAAAAAAAAAATGCGTTGTTGAAGCGTGTATCGTTCCATTTTTATTAATAGCGTAGTCTCTACTTGTCAAATGTCAAAAAATGACAGCTTCAAAAGTGACAGCTACCGAATTAGCGGGCTATTCAAAATAACACCTCTTATTGGAAAACCCTATATAATTCTTTAAACCACATAGTACAGCTATCAAGACTACAATTTCGGATTGAAGCAATAAAATTAATAAAACAATACTTGAAACATTTCACAAATTGTGAGTGATGGCTTTCTTCAAGAAATGTTTTAGAAGAATAATTATATCAAACTTAAAAATAAACTTAAATAAATCTGGAATTGTTAATTTGTTTTTAACACCAGACACATTGTAACATAATACTTTAAAATTAAAAATTAATTGGCAGACGAAAAAAAATTTTACTGATCGTTTATATTTTTAGTACCACAACAATATTTATTAAAAATAGTGATGTGAAATATGGCATTTGGCTCTACGGACTGTTTTGGTGAAGCGTATAAGGTATGTACATATCCATTAGCCGTAAAGCTAAACCGTATTAAGTGTATATCCAAATTAGAGATCAAAAATTGATCCATTCTGGAAGAATAGATCATTTTGGTCGTATTCATCCTCCATTTTCTTCTGAAAAGACGTGAACAAATTTCCATTGCTTTTCGCATGTAAATACGATTCAAAAGGTTCAAGTTTTTTTGGATAATATTTGGCAGCCATATCTTCAGGATAATCGCATGGTGAATTTGGAATCCAATCGTGGATTTCTCTCGGGCGAATGCCATATTGCTCATCGAAAAACGTAAGCACTTGTTGTTTGGTTGAGAAATTGTTAAAAATCACACGTCTTCGTCGGCGCATTAGTTTGCCCCACATAAAAGTTAAATGATGATGGAAACATTGAAAGGAAAGGTCATCGTCGGCAGCATGGGCAATGTCAATCCACTGCTGTAGGCAGTCGACTGTTGTTTGTTTGGTGCCTGTGAAAAGTGATGGATTTGCCAATAGTCCTCTCGCTGCCATAACGCCATCCGCTTTGGTTTGTTCGTAAATTTCGTCAGCACCCTGTTTTGTTTTTACGTCTCCATTCACAACCAAAGGAATTTGAATTGACTTCTTTATTTCTGCCATGGCAGCAACATCAACAGGCTGTGAAGTTTTTTGCCACTGCGTTCGGCCGTGAATTACCAGAAAAGTAGCTCCACAGTTTTCCAACTGCCGACACATATTAATGGTTGATGAAATGTCTTCGTGGAGAAGACGCAATTTAAGAGATACACTGAGTGCAGTTGGGAGATTTCGGCGTAGCGTCTTGACAATATCTTCTACTAATTCTGGCTTCCGAAGCAAGGCACATCCGTAGCCTTTAGCTACAGCCCATGATTGAGGACAACCACAATTTAAATCTACACCATCAACAAAAGTACTTACAAGTTCACTCGAAGCCAACATGTCCACGGCATTATCAGCTGCAAATTGTGCAATAAGTGGCCGATCATCTAGGATGCATCTTCACATTAAAATTCAAAGTCGAGTAGAAATTGTCCTTCTTGGCTTACCTTTATTAGTAGAAAATTCACTAAGGCGTGCTTCCTGGCTGTGATTGAATGAGTTAGCCACTATCATTGGCGTAAAACAGATCCGTACCTTGTTTAGACGTAAGAGACGCCGGAATTCAAGCCTAAACAAAGTTTCAATGTATTGCAATTTTCTCGATAATAAATAAACTTACTTGCTATAGCGTACCATTGGAGCTGCGATATTCACATATTTGTGTTGCTCTTTAGCATTTTCAAATAATTGTTTTATATTTTGAAATTCGTCCATGCTGGGAAAATAGATTACAATACAGTCATTTTAAAATTGATGTGTACTTCATTCTTTATGTTTATTTATCACCTTCACACCAGTCACACCGATGCTGTTAAGTATGAATAATTATTATAGAATTACAGCACTTCTTATTTTCGCTTCGTTGTTGTAATTTTTCAAAACTCTTGTGACGTCAGACGAGACAAAATGAAAACGATATAATAGCATAACAAAGTCTGAAATTGTAAAGTTTGGATTGTATTATTGAAATTGTATACTTTGCAGCTTAAAAATGCGGTGTGCAGTTTGTAAGGTATAATAATAAAAACAATAAATTAAGAAGAGAAGATGTATCATACCACAGTTTCCCAAAAGATCGTGAACTGCTGAAAATTTGGATTCATTCTTGTACAAGAAAGGATCCCTTTAATGCAAAAACAGTTAGAATGTGAAGTGGCCACTTTACTGCAGATGACATAGAAACGAACCTCCAATTTGTATTAGTTAAGTGTATTTGAGTTCCTTTATTATAAATAAATTTAATATATATTATATATTCATAGCCTGCACGGATAAAAAACGCCCTCGCCTTAAGTCTGGTTCCATACCAACAGTGTACAAAGCAACGGCAAAAGAGGATTTATCTAAATGGTCAACTAGGGTTTTGGCCACGTATAATAAAAAAAATAGTAGAAACCCTGTTAGACGCAAGCCGATTTGGATTCAAGTATGTGTTCAGGTACGTATCAGGACGTATTAGAAAACACATTTGGTGTGTTACGTGGCAAGGGTGGCCTTCATGGCTATCCTGATGGAGAAGAATTCTGCTTTATAGTGCGTTTTTATTAGAGCTCAAATTAGATAATTTTGCAAATTACAGAAAAAGTGTTTTCATTACAAATTATCTCATTTCAGTTGGCATCTGGCTGAATTTCATTTGACAGTTCTTTGACATTTCTTATTTACATAACTTGTAAGATTATAAAATTACAAAGCATTTTCAAAGATGTGTTGTTCCCGCTTAATATTAGAAAAACTACATTTGTGGATGCTGATCCTGTGAGTATTTAAAGAGTGAAAGGAAATTAGAAGGCTCATATTTATTCTTGTTTTTTATTAGATTGTTCGTTCAGATATGAAAGAAGTTAACGAATGGTTTGAAGCACATTTGAAATAAGAAATGTCAGCAAAATTCAATGGGAAAGCTAATTCCCGATAACAATAAATTTCGAGGGAAACTTTTGTACATCATTCACGTGCGCCCAAATTTTCAGGGATTTTTATTCACGATAACCCCTATTACCGTACTTTACTTACTCTTATATAGCCACAATTCAACGGAAATTATTATTCTATCCCACGAGAATCTAATGACAATATCTCTATCCACCTAAAAAATTTCATTAAGAACCGTTCAGAGTCGTTGAGGTATAAAGCGAAACAAATACACAAACTCTCCCATTTGAATGATAATCCAGTTTCTCATCCATATGCTTTCCAGATTTTATTAAAAGCCATTCAATGGAATGCGGAACAAACACCCAAGTATATATTTTTTCCTTTTTAAGTCTCTTATATAGGAAGCTTTAATTTTTTGGGATAAATATGACCTATATGATAATCCAGTGCCTCTACCTATCAAATTGCATCCAACCTTAAGTCGTTGATGCGTTATTGCGGATGTGTGTGCTTGTTCAATAACTCAGTAAGAAAACTATTTATTTGCTCTAAATTAAATTTTTATTTTTGATTAAAGTGGACTGTAATAATAACGCACTGCTCTGCTCAAAATAATACTCGACTACGATCTTAACCTCCATTTCGTTGCTCCTTATATATCACCAGGAAGCAACGTAAATTGTCTTTGCCGCTGGTGAATACATTTCGGTGGCGACCGCAGGTCCCGTTACTCCAGACACTCTGTGTCTATAGTCTGGTTCGTTTATGGTAGTTTCTCTTGTGCTCGTGCCCAGCCAAAGACATCTTTTATTACTCGAAAGATGTTGTATATACGAACATTTAATCGTATTTTTCGCTCCCAACCACCGTTAGGCAAACGATGATCGTTTTTATTTCTGGTGCTCGTATTGTTGCTTGCTGCCGATGAGGGCTGATTTTTGTTTACTTCTTCTGGTTCCGCAAATGCAATTGTTGTCGTGATTTGCGGATCGAGAAGTAGATGTTGCTCTGTATGAAGTCTACTTCTTCTGGGTCCACAAATGTAATTGTTGTTGTGATTTGCGGATCGAGAAGTAGACGTTGCTCTGATGGTGTTTGCTACTTTTCGATCGCAATTACAGTTACTCATGCAGCTACTCTGCGTTACTGTTCTTGGATATTTTAATTTTGATTTTGGTGGTTTTGCTCCTTGTCCTAGACATCCCCCCCCCCCCAATTGAGGGGTGTTCCTCAATTGGTTTTGCTCTTAGTCGTCCCTTGGCAGAACGCGCAATTTCTGCATATGTCGCGCTAATGTGGTATGCTCTGTACGTATTTCTGCACTACGTACTAGCCCATCTGATCCAGGATGAACGGCTGTGATTCGTCCGAGTGGCTACAATGTTGGTGGCGTATTTTCATGCCTGATTAGTACCAAGTCGCCAACCTTAATGTTATCGCGTTGTTGATGCCATTTGAACTTCTGCTGCAATGTATTCAGGTACTCGGCATTCCACCTTTTCCAGAAATGCTGCTGCATCTGATTGATGACGGCCCATAGTTTAAGTCGATTTTGTGGTATTTCGCTTACATTTACTCTCAATGGCTGCAGAATTTGCTCTCCTATCAGGAAATGCCCCGGTGTGAGTGCGCGCAAGTCGGCCGGGTCATCTCATAGTGCACTGAGTGGCCTGGAGTTGAGACATGTTTCTATTTGCACAAGCATAGTGGCTAAGGTCTCAAAAGTGAAGACATGTTTGTCCATCAGCCATCACAGATGATATTTGAGTGATTTAACACCCGCCTCCCAGATGCCTCCTATGTGTGGAGGTCCAGGAATTATAAATTTCCACTCCGTTCCCATGTTATTGATCTGTTCGATCGAAAGTATGTTACCCCAATCTTTTCCGCTCTTCCGAAGTTCCCGGTCTGCCCCAACGAAAGTGGTGGCGTTTTCGCTCCAAAGGACGGAACATGCACCTCGTCTTACTGTGAATCTTTAAAATGCAGCCAGCAAGGCTTCGGATGTTTGATTGCTTACAAGCTCTTGGTGAATCGCCCTGGTCACCATGCAGACGAAAACTGCTGTGTAGCCCTTTTCGATTATTTTGGATCGGCCAGCTCTAGCCTTAATTTGCACTGGGCCAGCGTAATCAACGCCGCTATGTCTGAACGGTCTGGCTGGCTGCACCCGGTCTTTAGGAAGTAGACCAGCACCACTAGAGCAAAAGACTCTGATGATCGACCTTGGCAAGTCGTGAAAGCTATAATTCCAGCCAAAAATAATTGAGAAAAACTTGGTGGTGGCACACTCAAGTTGGTATTGGTCATTGAATAGCTTTGCACCTTGATAAAAGAGTGGTTTAAATGTTTGTATGTACCTACATATGCTGACTTGTTTAACTTACACCGTTCCGCCAAATACCCCACTATTGAGGTTTTTTATTGCACACTCTACTTCGATGTTATTATAAGCTATTTCCGTAAGCCCGTATGTCAAATATGGTCGGTTTGGAGAACCCAATCAACATGACACTCCTCGATGAGCATATTGACATAAAAATGATGCTCACCTTGGAGAAATTGTATCGTGTAATTTTGTGAAGATTGTTCGCAATAAACCAGTCCTTAAGCCGCCGGTTGGCACGAGAAAGTGCAACCGCCAACAGCAGTCTAAATCTACTATTTTTTTATTATACCTGGCCAAAACCCTAGTTGACCATTTAGATAAATCCTCTTTTGCCGTTGCTTTGTACACTGTTGGTATGGAACCAGACTTAAGGCGAGGGCGTTTTTTATCCGTGCAGGCTATGAATATATAATATATATTAAATTTATTTATAATAAAGGAACTCAAATACACTTAACTAATACAAATTGGAGGTTCGTTTCTATGTCATCTGCAGTAAAGTGGCCACTTCACATTCTAACTGTTTTTGCATTAAAGGGATCCTTTCTTGTACAAGAATGAATCCAAATTTTCAGCAGTTCACGATCTTTTGGGAAACTGTGGTATGATACATCTTCTCTTCTTAATTTATTGTTTTTATTATTATACCTTACAAACTGCACACCGCATTTTTAAGCTGCAAAGTATACAATTTCAATAATACAATCCAAACTTTACAATTTCAGACTTTGTTATGCTATTATATCGTTTTCATTTTGTCTCGTCTGACGTCACAAGAGTTTTGAAAAATTACAACAACGAAGCGAAAATAAGAAGTGCTGTAATTCTATAATAATTATTCATACTTAACAGCATCGGTGTGACTGGTGTGAAGGTGATAAATAAACATAAAGAATGAAGTACACATCAATTTTAAAATGACTGTATTGTAATCTATTTTCCCAGCATGGACGAATTTCAAAATATAAAACAATTATTTGAAAATGCTAAAGAGCAACACAAATATGTGAATATCGCAGCTCCAATGGTACGCTATAGCAAGTAAGTTTATTTATTATCGAGAAAATTGCAATACATTGAAACTTTGTTTAGGCTTGAATTCCGGCGTCTCTTACGTCTAAACAAGGTACGGATCTGTTTTACGCCAATGATAGTGGCTAACTCATTCAATCACAGCCAGGAAGCACGCCTTAGTGAATTTTCTACTAATAAAGGTAAGCCAAGAAGGACAATTTCTACTCGACTTTGAATTTTAATGTGAAGATGCATCCTAGATGATCGGCCACTTATTGCACAATTTGCAGCTGATAATGCCGTGGACATGTTGGCTTCGAGTGAACTTGTAAGTACTTTTGTTGATGGTGTAGATTTAAATTGTGGTTGTCCTCAATCATGGGCTGTAGCTAAAGGCTACGGATGTGCCTTGCTTCGGAAGCCAGAATTAGTAGAAGATATTGTCAAGACGCTACGCCGAAATCTCCCAACTGCACTCAGTGTATCTCTTAAATTGCGTCTTCTCCACGAAGACATTTCATCAACCATTAATATGTGTCGGCAGTTGGAAAACTGTGGAGCTACTTTTCTGGTAATTCACGGCCGAACGCAGTGGCAAAAAACTTCACAGCCTGTTGATGTTGCTGCCATGGCAGAAATAAAGAAGTCAATTCAAATTCCTTTGGTTGTGAATGGAGACGTAAAAACAAAACAGGGTGCTGACGAAATTTACGAACAAACCAAAGCGGATGGCGTTATGGCAGCGAGAGGACTATTGGCAAATCCATCACTTTTCACAGGCACCAAACAAACAACAGTCGACTGCCTACAGCAGTGGATTGACATTGCCCATGCTGCCGACGATGACCTTTCCTTTCAATGTTTCCATCATCATTTAACTTTTATGTGGGGCAAACTAATGCGCCGACGAAGACGTGTGATTTTTAACAATTTCTCAACCAAACAACAAGTGCTTACGTTTTTCGATGAGCAATATGGCATTCGCCCGAGAGAAATCCACGATTGGATTCCAAATTCACCATGCGATTATCCTGAAGATATGGCTGCCAAATATTATCCAAAAAAACTTGAACCTTTTGAATCGTATTTACATGCGAAAAGCAATGGAAATTTGTTCACGTCTTTTCAGAAGAAAATGGAGGATGAATACGACCAAAATGATCTATTCTTCCAGAATGGATCAATTTTTGATCTCTAATTTGGATATACACTTAATACGGTTTAGCTTTACGGCTAATGGATATGTACATACCTTATACGCCTCACCAAAACAGTCCGTAGAGCCAAATGCCATATTTCACATCACTATTTTTAATAAATATTGTTGTGGTACTAAAAATATAAACGATCAGTAAAATTTGTTTTCGTCTGCCAATTAATTTTTAATTTTAAAGTATTATGTTACAATGTGTCTGGTGTTAAAAACAAATTAACAATTCCAGATTTATTTAAGTTTATTTTTAAGTTTGATATAATTATTCTTCTAAAACATTTCTTGAAGAAAGCCATCACTCACAATTTGTGAAATGTTTCAAGTATTGTTTTATTAATTTTATTGCTTCAATCCGAAATTGTAGTCTTGATAGCTGTACTATGTGGTTTAAAGAATTATATTAGCATTAAATCAATAGGGAGTAAGATGGTTATATTGTTAAACCATAGGCATTTATTTATTTATTCATTAAGCAGAGAGAAGTTCCCTTTTAGACTATATACTATTTACATACATATTAACAAAGGTTAAAATAAAATAGAAATAATATAGTTTCGATATTATAATAATTATGCAGATATATATTTTAAACTGGTTGTATGACTATAACATTAAATGTATGGAGTTTGAAAGTATCTTGTAATTTTTTTTTTAAATATCTATTCTAGAACAAACAACGTTAGTTTCCCTAATGCAACGAGAAATTGGCTCATTTAGGCCATAAATTGTCCGATGAAAATATTCATGCAATAAATTTGACTCCCGGTAATTTCTTTGAGAATCGCGTAAATTTATAAGATTAAGTAACTGAGGACATTTAATGTGATACGATAATAAATATCTAATGAACATAACAGAAGCAAGTACGCCAATTTTCCTGGGTATTATTACCCACAGTAAACACCTAGATTTGTAAGTTGGTATGTCCATGTGCCAATTTAATTTGAAGATCAAATAAACTTTGGAACTTTTTCAATTCTGTTAGATGAGTTTTAATAGAATGGATTCCAAATTGTACTAGAGTATTCCAATACAGATCTTACCAGTGAATTAAAAAGTGACTTAATTGAATAAGAACTTTGGATTTTTTAAGAGAATTCTTGTATTCCTCATAACAAATCCATGATCAGTCTAACGTTCTGTCAACCTATTTGAATTGTATAGGGTGATCAATGCAGAGGTATTTTTTTAAATGCGAAAAGTGATAGATATTTCAAGCCAGGATTGATTCATGATAGATTATTCTATAGCAAGAGGCGATTGTATCAATGCAATAAAAGATTTTGTAGTACAACCTGCTAGCTACTCAGCCCACCTTCCAGCTGTGACATCCCTAGAATTTAATCCACGTTGAGGGAAAAAGTAAAAAAAATATAAATGGGTAGAGAGTCAGGCCGCTGTATAAGTTAACTTTTAATACTTAGATTTTTCTTTAAAAAAAAAACAATTTTTTTTGATTCAACTTAAGACTAACAGCCCGATTCTCCCAAACATCACTGATAGTCACAAGCAGAGGAGAAATTAATTTTGTGACTTTTTCGGATTCTCTCGCAAAATCCCAACTTGTGAGAGTCATAAAAACTATCGAGATTGTGATCTACTTCAGAGCGGGTCACAACTCACAAATTGTTTGAGTTTTGACATTTGGATGCGACATTCGATAAAATATTTTGTGAAACAATTTATTTTATATCCCAACATAAAGTAAACACAAATATGAAACTTAAATTTGAGATGGAAACTTCAGCAGCGACTACCAGAGAGAAGAAAAAAGTGTCAGGGCTGCCTAAATAAACACTTTATCAGTAGTCAGACAATAGTGTGATTGCCTGTATGTAGGTATTATGTTCATTCTATACCATTCCATATCAATTATAAATGCTTTTACATTTTCTTGTTTGAAAATTAATGAAACGGATTCTCTTTGGCAGTTGTTTAATTGTTTAAACAAAAATAAATTCATTTATACATATTTGCTTATCTTTATTATTACATCTATAGTAAATAATCCGCATCAATTTCATTTTTTATTTTGTTTTTAATATTCAGTTGATCCAACAATGCCACGTTGTGAGTTTTCTTGTGACGATTGGGAGAGAATTCGATAAATGTTATCGAGTCACAATAATCCTCACTAGAAATAGTCACAAGGGCTTGTGACTTGTGATTCGTAACACGAGGGAGAATCGGGCTGTTAATTACAATTTTTCAACTTAACATAAAGAAGCGATGGTTTGACACTGATTAAGGTTGGCTCAATCGTCAACCTTTTGGTTCCCATTGGTGCTTGCTATTTATTTCCAGTGAATGTGCTGAATCGGTGATATTTGCTTCGATCGTCTTTATTTGGTTTCCATTGAATGTTGGCGCTGAATCGGCTGACGGATGTTTGTGTGTTAAATGTTGCCAATTTTGGATTATGAAATAATATTGCTACGTTGTCAATATATTGTGGAATGTGTCGTTAACTCTTCCCCTCTTAAATGAAAACGCCCACGTATTAAAAATTTGGGACCTTGTAGATGCTGGGATGATCTGAGATATTGGGATATGAAGAGCCTTTTGGTCTTGTTTCTGCAATTTTGGCAGAATTGCTTGTTTTCCAATTTTTCATATTAAGTATTATTGCGATCGGTAATATTATGGTGCAAATTGAATAATTGATGAACTTCTTTTTCTATTTGAATTTTGTTTATGTATTTTGTATTATTTAAATGGAGTCCCTTAATAAGTTGTAAGGACAGTATTCTATTTCGGATTCTTCGGAGACTGCGGGTAGTACTGGTGGTAGTTCATTAATTTTAGTTATTTTATCAGCAATATATTAGGTCTGATCCAGACTTTTTTTGGGCAGAAATTGGCAGATTGTCAAAACTTGAAGAGTGGGGAGAAAATTCTCTCATTGATAAATAAAGTCAGAAAAAGTCTGGAACAGTTTGAGCACAATTTTCTGCCAATTTTTAAACGTCAACACATTTGTTTTTTTTTTATTTCTTTATTTGCTGTAAATTCACATTTTTTTCTCTTCAAACTAATTATTTTGTATTTTAGTGTTTCTAAATTAATTTATTTGTTGAACAAATATTTTTCCACACCAACTACGAACCTTTTTTTTTCGTTTATGACAAACGGCAGTCTGACAATTGTAAATTTTCTGCCCACAAAAATTTGTTGGGCAGGAATTGGCAAGAAATTTTCAGGAAGGGGAAATATTTTACTCTCTCAAGAGCGTTCTCTTCTGCCAAAAACTACCAAATTTGTAAGTCTGGAACAGGTTTTGGCAGAAATTGGTGCCAATTTGTTCCAATTGGCAGAGTGTGGATCAGACCTATTGTTAATTCCTGATTCTTATACTACGTTTTCACCTACCACTTAATCCAGATTTAAGTGGATTAACCATAAATCCTCTTTGAAATCTTCTAAATCTTGAAGATTTCCCATACAAATTTTAATCTCCTTAAATGAAGATTAGAAATTAATCTCATTGAAATCTTCTTCGAAGTAGAAGATTCTCAAAAGAAACAAACCTTATTTCATAGAACGCGCCCATTCTAATGTCATATTTTCTCCAATGACATTCAACGAAAAAAAAACTGTTCAACATTATTTAATTTGTTTTTGTATGGTATAATTTGTCATTGCCTTCAAATTCTGTTTTTGCTTATAAATAAGTATAAAAATAAAAAGTGCAATAAAGCTACAAAGACCAAAGCGCTCAGTTCTCGAATTTATAATGGAAAATGTTTTATCTATCCTACAGTAATACTTTGAAGTTGGTCTTTCCCAAATATATGAAAACGAAAACCGTGTAAAGGCGATTACAGTATTTATGTAAATATATCTATTTGCTGCAAGATGTTGGGATAACAATATTTTAAAGTTATTACTCATTTCTATTCATTGAAATTCAATTTGTTCACTGCACCGAAATTATTATTCTTCTTCCCAATTATTTTGTTTTTGTCTTGTGTTGACTTTTGAATGACAATTCATAGTGAAAACGTCAAAATAATCTTTTTTTCACTGCTGAAAACACTTGAAGATTAATTTTTAATCTTCTCAATTTAAACCGGATTATCTTTAGGTGAAAACGTAGCATTAATGTATTGTTGAAGAATTTAATACGATAGGGCCCGTTCAATGATCTGGTGATATCTACTTCTATGTTACCATCGAAATTGCTTAAAAGCATCGTTCCTGATTCTTTTTCTTGAACTTGTGAGATGTGTTAACTGTTCGTTGTTTTACACGTAGCATTTTCATTTCTTATTCAATTATAAATACATTGGGGGCGTTCGGTAACATCTGACGACCATAACAACGAACAAAACATATGATTTCCAAATCGAAGCCAAGCTAGCGCTAAATTTCTGGTATACTTAGGTATCGTATTGAAAAGCTGACTACGAAATCAGATGTATTTTCAATTGTTGCTTGTGAACTTTAATTACGTACCTAATACATCATCATCTTCTTCTGAATCGGTTGAAACATTTGTGGTTCTTACTTCCAAATTCATTTTTAATTTATATTTTAGCCAACAAATGTATGTTTAATTCACTTTGAGCCGAAGCGTAATTATAAGCAAATAGTTTTTTTTCAGTTTTGACTTTTGACAGAAAAGGTTATCTATTGGGTTTTATACGTTCACAAACGCACAATATATTTTTCAGCAATGTATCAGAAAGCTGTGCGACACTGAACGCCCCCATTTATAATTACTTAAGTCAATAATGTTAGATTGTTTGTAGAACGATAAATCATTTATTTGTTTAGGATTTTGTATTGCCGGTATTAGTTTAATAAGGGTATTCATGAAACCGCTTAAACTTTCCCACATCGTAATATGGAAAAGTTTACCACGCAAATTTCATGAACGCACTTATAAAAATCACTTGCGCAAATGTGGTAAATGATTATTTTTTCTTCATGTACTTTAACTTGACTAATAACAAAGTGTTATTACTCTCATTTAAAATATCTGCCAGAAATAATAAGAGGAGATTATGACACATAAAACGTCAAAATTAAACGTCAAGATTTTTTCACATTTACCAAACTCAGATGGTAAACTTTCCCACACAAAATTATGCGGAAAAGTTTACCATTTTTTGGTAAAGTTTTTCCATACAAATGTTGGCAGCTCATTTACCACATTTACCATTTTACCACGTTTACGCGGTTTATTGTATACCATTAATGTAATTATATTAGTGTTGTTTAGCCTCTAAATTATTCCGAATAAATTTCAAGTGGAAATCTGAAAGGAAGGATTTGGAGGAAGGTGCAATCGTTACTACACAAAAACCAAAATACCCAACCGTCGAGGTGGCCCATGGGACGCGTTGTTGAAGTCCACAAAGGGCCAGACGGCAATGTACGAGTAGTTACACTCAAATCAAAAGACGGGTTCTATTAAAGACCAATACATAAATTGTGTCCCATCGAGATATCTGAAGAATCGGGAAGTAACATTTCACAGCAAACATGCCAATTCACCCGTTTAAAATGACAAAATGCATCACAAAACACACAAATGAATGGAATCAAATTTTTGATGTTGATGTTATTGGTATTAATTGCATTTGGACGAGCAAAGGGTTCAGCAACCAATATGAGCACAAAACCTGAGACGACAATTAAAAACTTGGACGAAAATGTGGGAATTTATCGGGAAAATGGATGTCGTGACATCAAAGTGGAGACTTGTAGTATAATACGACTTAGATTTATATATTGAAGAAACTAATAATATTTCAAGCTACATAACTAAACTACAAGACAAGTGTTCCAAAATGTTCTACTTAAGCGAACAGTGCAGTTTAATAACAGCAAACTTAAAGAGAAGATATGAAGTACTGGCTGAAAATAACAAATTATTAATAATAACCAACATGGTAAAAAGAGCTCCACTTGAATTTGTTGGTTCACTCTACCACATATTATCCGGTATCTTGCACAGTTATGATAGACAATCCTTAAAAGAAAACATTAAACATCTTTTGGACAATCAACATGAACTGGATAGCTTAAACAAGAGGAAAACATCACTGGTAAATGCTACAGTAAATGTCGTAAAGAAAACGACAGAAGAAGAATTTATAAGAATTAATGGTCAAATCAATGAAATACGCAATGTGACACTTCAAGGTCATAATGTATACAAAGCTAGGAATGATATTTCAGTTAGCAGCAATGCAACTTGATGCAGTGTTAAGTCAATGTAATGATGTACAAATGGAAGTTATAAGCATCCTCATTGATGTAAATAATCATCATATGAATCCGTCAAAACCGTCCCAACTACAAGAAGAGATACACAAGATGTGGAATAAAATCTCAGGGAAATTTCGTTTACCAGGCGATTGTACAAAAAATGAATTGAAAGAAACATTTCGCCAAATGAAAGCGGGGGATTCATACTTGGCCGGCGTTTAGTAATAGATGAGGAAAATCCACTACTTCACTCAAAAGCATCGGACGTTTTTCGGTTAATTGACGTGCCAATACCTGTATTCAACTTCCAATTAGACGCATACAATCTAATGAGTAAGGCAAAACTAAATCTCTGTGTAGAAAACGAGGAAACCCACTATATTTGCCATGGTAATGGGCCATGGAAAACTGCAGCTAATGAATCAGGTGAGGATCTAGTATATGTTTATCCTGATGATGGCATTTAATGCCGAAATTATTGATCTCAGCAAACAAAACTTATGAGTTTTATTCGGAATAATATAGAGGCTAAACAACAGTAATATAATAAAATCATTTCTTGTTTTATAATAATTCCTTATGCCATATATAATATTATTTTTCTTTAAAATATTTGCATTTTAGATTTTATTAACAACATTATTATTTTATATCAATGGTTTTACAGTAAGTTTTCCGAATGTGCTTGGGATGCTTAAAATATAAACAATAGATGATATGTCCATAGCGACTTTATTTCGGTAAATTCTAATGCTTCTTCGATATTTCTAAAAGGTTCATTTGCTTCATTTTTATTTATATTTTCCAATATTAGATCAATTTCTGATTTAGAAAGCATATTTGAACTCAAGATATTTTTCGTACTTAATTCTATTGCATAGATTACATTAATTATTTCCTTTTCCTCTTTGTGTTTTATAAAGTAGGTGTTCGAAACCTCAGATTTATCGGCAATTGTGGACTGTATTTGTCTTACCTATATTGGATATGTTATCAAATATCCTGTCAATCCAACGCTAAAAAGATCTTGCACAATATATTATTTTCTAATTGAATATAAATTAAATATTTTCTTTTTCGCAATCAATACAATAATAATTTTTCTTTTTACAGAAATCAAAACGTTTACTATAAAACAATATATCAAGGTTTTTCAAAATACCTAACATCTAAGTATTTTTATAAGCACACACCCACATTCCTCCTTTCTTGGAAGATTGTGCATGTGCATTATCCCCCGTTAGAACTCGCCATCTTTCGCATTTGTGTCGGTGTCAACAGTAGGCAATACTAATTCGCCTGCAAAAGTATTATCTTTTTTTAATTCGTTCATTATTTCATTAGTTATTGTCATGCATAAATGTGAAGAGCAACAGATCGAAATAGTTCCGACATCCAATTAGTAAACCAACAGAGCAAAAATAGTTCCTGCAGCAAAGAAAGGTGGCGCGCGGCGTTTAGTTAACGTGGCGATAATTTGAATAGGTATTATTTAAGAAGAAAAGAAAGACGAAAGGGAACACTTATTTTCATTTAAAAAAAAAAAAAAAAAAAAATAACTAAATTTAAGAATTAAAGCAAGAAATTAAAGCCATTAATAAATGATCAATCCCGAACTGTTTGTTTTTCATTCAAAATATTTTACTCAGTGGGAAGATTTATGTCGTGTTCATCTGAACCACACCAGCTCAAATACAATTTGCCAATGCAGCCAGTCGAAATGCTGTCAACTCCTTTGCCCAAAAATAGCGCAATGGAAACTTCTATGCTGTATTCTACGGCATCACAAGGGGTTCCATTGATGACAATGGCGGCTAGTTCACAAGGGGGATATGCCTTGCCCTCTACCACACAATGGCCAATGATGGTAAATAGCGCATCTCAAAATATATATGGTTGCATGCCTGCAACCTTAGTGAGTCAAGCGACAACGTCTGCCGTAGACCCTGGGTATCCTAACAATGTCCGCCATCAAGACAGCCAAGGGAAACTCTACGATCTACCAGAGTTTAGTGGGCGTCCGGAGGAATACCCGCTCTTCATATCAACCTTTAATGAGTCGACAGTTGCGTATGGATATACCAACTTAGAAAACACAATTCGTCTTCAAAAATGTCTCAAGGGGGAAACGAGGAGCGTAGTAGAATCTGTCTTGATTCACGCCAGCAATGTTCCACATGTTATTGCACAATTATCGTTTATGCGATAAATGAATCAGATAAATGAATCAGAAATTCAACAACTAATCCCGTTTGCTATAAAGATCCAAAATTTATTTGCTTTCTTGAAGTCAGCAGGGGCACAACCACACCTTAACAATCCCACAAGCCGCTGTTACATATTGCTCCTAACGATAACTGTCCAAAATGCAACTCGAGTCATCGCCTAGTGGAATGCTCGCAGTTCAGAAATATGTCCACTCAAGAAAAATGGGATGTGGCAAAGCAAAATAAATTGTGTTTCTTGTGTCTGCGCCTTGGACATACAACTCTCCAATGTCGAAACAGGAAGAAGTGTGGCCTTAATGACTGCCAACGCTTACATCACCGCATGTTACACGATGGATTGAAGGTAGAAACAAGTACTATGGACAACTCGTCAAGTGAGATGGGGCCAACGACTGTCAAGAAACCAAGTGAAGAAATCAAATAGTTTGTCAGTTGCTGCAAATCTAATGAATCAGTCTGTCTCTTTAGAATCGTTCCAATAAAACTTCATGGTCCAAAGGGTGAGGTCGAAAAATATGCTTGACTGGATGAGGACTTGGCGATGGAATTGGGCGCTATTGGTGCTGAAGACCCACTGACGTTACATTGGATCGGAAATCAAACTACAAACGAGCGATCCTATCTGGTTGATATTAAGATCAGTGCGTTGAACAACAAAATCGTAAATACCAACTGAAACACGCCCGAACCATAAAGCCGACTCAGACACTTCAACTTAAACTGTTACAAGCCAAGTACAAACATCTATGCCATCTTCCAGTGTATGACTACGTCAGAGCGATACCACGAGTGCTGATTGGAATCAATAATTGTTATTTGGGAGTTCCACACAGAACTGTCAGCCGACAGAAAGGACCAGTAGCTGCAAAGACTAAGATGGAATGGGTTGTATATGGACCGATAGAAGATTACTCCACGGAAGGAAAGGGATTATTCCATATTACTCATAACAGTCTTAAGAGTTTACATGAACTTGTTGAAGAGCAGTTTAAAGTGGACGAATATGGTACAAAACGACCTGAAAATTTGGTTGAGTCAGCTGATATTGTAAGAGCTCGTGGGATCCTCGACTCTACTACACGGCGAATTGATTCCAACCGTTTTGAAACTGGCCTATTGTGGATTGACGACACAGTGGTGTTGCCAAGTAGTTATTCAATGGCCCTTCGAAGACTAGAAAGTATTGAACGAAAAATGAAAGGCGATGTAATATTTGCTGAAGAATATGAACGTAATTTAATGAATTATGTTGAGAAGGGCTATGCGAGAAGAATGCAACCAGAAGAAGTGAACAGAATTGGAGCTAGAACTTGGTACTTACCTCACTTTGGGGTGAGAAATCCTCATAAGCCGGACAAGCTTCGGATTGTCTTCGATGCCGCTGCTACTGTACAAGGAACATCTTTAAATTCTGTTCTGTTAAAGGGGCCAGACTTAAACCAGCCATTACCAGTCGTTCTTTTTAAATTTCGAGAGGGCGCGGTGGCAGTCTGTGCAGACATAAAAGAGATGTTTAGCCAGATTCAGATTCGACAAGAGGATCGGGATGCTCAGCGCTTCTTCTGGAGACATGGTGATCCTTCAAAGCCGATTGAGACTTACGTCATGCAGTCTATAACGTTTGGTGCTTCGTGTTCTCCTTGCAGTGCCCAGTTCGTTAAGAATCAAAACGCCCTACAGTTTGAAGGAACCCATACAGTCGCTGTCAAGTATATAACTGATCAACATTACGTGGATGATTTTTTCGCCAGCTTTCGAGATGAAGATGAAGATGAAGCTGTTGAGGTGAGCAAGGCTGTCAGGGAAATGCATCGAGCCGCTGGATTTGTGCTACGAGGGTTTATCTCCATTCAAAGTGTGTAGAACGTGAACTCAATAGTGATGTGACGAATAGCATGAACAAATATATGGAATTAAACAAAGAACCATCAATGACAGCGGACAAAATTTTAGGTATGTACTGGGAGACCTCTTGCGATGAATTTGTTTTCAGGATTCGACGACAACGCATCGATCCAGATGTTCATTCATTTAAACGTAAGCCGACTAAAAGAGAAGTACTGAGCATCGTGATGTCGGTGTTCGATCCCTTTGGTTTATTGGCCAACTTTATAATATATTCAAAGGCGATCATTCAAGACTTGTGGGGAGAAGGTACTCTATGGGATGAGGAACTGCCAGATCACTTATTCGTCAAGTGGAAGCAATGGTATGAACAACTCGAAAATATCGAACACTTACGGATACCTCGCAACTACTCACCAGAGATGTTTCACAGCTCGAGAAAATTAGAGCTGCACGTATTTGTCGATGGAAGTGATGTGGCATACGCTGCGGTTGCTTACTGGCGTTTAATAAATGAAAATAATATTCTGGTCTCATTCGTTGCTGGAGAAGCTAAATGTGCTCCAAAAAAGCTTTTGTCTGTTCCTCCATTTTACTAAGCCATTCAGTCGTACCTGATAGATGTTTTTTGTGGACGGACTCCACAACTGTTGCCAGATGGATACAATCAGAAGCCAGAAACTATAAACCATACGTGGCTCACCGCATAGCTAAGATTTTAGACTCGACAAAAAAGGAGGACTGGCACTGGGTACCAACAAGCCAAAATGTCGCCACGCGAACGAGATACCCACCAAAGTATTTGCCAGGCTCTCGTTGGATCACAGGACCTAGCTTTCTGACGAGTTCCGAGATCTTTTTTCCTATCTCGAAAGTAGATAACATGAATGCAGAGGATAAGACCGAGCTTCGCCCATGTTTTCAAGTGCTGCATATAAGACAGATCGATAAAATCATTCAGTTGGATCATTTCTCTGACTATCTTCGACTCAAGCGGACTGTGGGGTGGATTTTCAGATATGTGTCAAATCTGAAACATTTGTTGCTGGGTGAACAGCTATCAACTGGGGAACTATCTCCCAGAACATCGCGCCACACATCTTTCCTATCCTACTTTCTCTTCTTTCACCGTGTGTCAGCGCTGTGTTAAGAACATATAAAGGGTATTCATAATCCCTTGAGCGACATTTGCGATCTGTCAAAGTGGTTGGTTAAATAAAAGCTCTTTACAATAAGTTCGATAAAATTAATATATTTTTTTTTATAATTATGATGATGATGATGATGATGATGATGATGATGATGATGATGATGATGTTGATGATGATGATGATGATGATGATGATGATGATGATGATGATGATGATGATGATGATGATGATGATGATGATGATGATGATGATGATGATGATGATGATGATGATGATGATGATGATGATGATGATGATGATGATGATGATGATGATGATGATGATGATGATTATGATGATGGCTTTTACGGTTATAAACTGCTCTGTTTTCTCCTAGTACTTTTTGGATTTCCAGTTTGGCCTGTTCTCCGGTTTGTAGACGATCATCCTCGAAGTCAGAGCGTATAGCCTCTTTGAGAATCTTTGCGAGACTTACGTCCTCCTCCACGAACATTTCCACTCCAGCCATATTAAAGGGCCTTCTCTGCGTAGACCTTGACGTTGTTGAGTTTAACACTCGTTGCACTTTTCCAACATGCTGATACCATTTAAGGGGGTCTTGCACAGATATCTTAGACAGCATCTCGATAATGGTTTTGTTAAATCTCTCAACTTGTCCATTGCCTCTAGGTACCCCTGTCGTCACAAGATGGTGTTAATTGTTCTGCATTGAGCAGTATTCCTTAAATTCATTGGAAATAAATGCGGCTCTTTTATCTGAGACAATCCTATGAGGGTTTCCAAACGTTTCGGCTTGCAGCTTTAATCTTTTGAGTACTTTCTCTGAGCTGGTACTTTTAACTGGGTATATCCAACAAAACTTTAAAAAAGCGTCCACCACCACGAATAGGAACTTGTAACTCTTCGCAGTCGATGGTAGAGAACCCATATGGTCGACGTGAAATGTGTGAAGTGGAACATCCATCTTATCAATGTGATTAAAAAATCCTTCTTGCCTTCCAGTTTTCGTTGATGACAGGATACAAGCCACGCAACTGCTTGCGTATGCTTGGACGAGGCTTTGCAATTTTGGAATGAAATAATCCCGTTTAATCATTTCTTCAACTCTTCGAACGTTGAAGTATCCTTTCTCGTGAATCTTCGAGACTACCTGATTCTACATTGCCTTAGGTAGGCAGATAATTTCCATCCACGTACTTGTAAAGAATCCCATTTTTAACAACGAAATCTTCATATTCAGTCGCAGTTTCAAGGATTTTCAAGATAATCTTGCAGTACTCATCTTTATCCTGTGCTTTCTTAACAGATTGCACAAGACCATCCTCGATGGTTAAAACGGCTGGATAGTTACTGAGGGCATCGACATGTTGCATAGCCTTTCCAGAACGATGATGGACAGAACAGCCATATTCCTATAGTTAAAGAGCCCAATTGGCCACTCGCTGTTTAGCTCCTTCCTTGTCATTGTCTGTTGAAATGCTTTGCAGTCAGTAAATATATCAAATCGTGTTCCTAAGAGATATTTCCTTAGCTTCTTGAGGGACTTAACAATAGTTAAAACCTCGAGTTCATAACTACAATAATTCTTTTCTGAAGCTATGGTTTTGAAGATTAGAAAATATACTGGATGCCAATTTTCATCTTCAGCCTTCTGCAGTAAAACAGCCCCATATCCGTCCTTAAATCTTTTTTCGTCAAGTCAGTTTACGGTTTGGCAATAAGCGCGTATCCTTCAATAAACTTTCTGAAAAATCCTGACAGACCTAAAAAACTCATAAGATCTCGAACATTTTTAGGAACTGGAAAACTTTTTACTACTAGGATCTTATCATTTGATGGTCGTACGGTCCCTTCTTGAATTATGTGCCCCAAAAACTCTACCTTTTTTCAGAAACTGGCATTTTTTCCATTTAACAATAAGATCGTTCTGACTTGTTACCTCCAGTACTCTCTTTAAAAAGTTAATGAATTGTACTTCATCTTCAGCGATAATTATGAAATCATCCACAAAAATTCGAACTATTCCCTCAAGAACGAGTTTTCGAAATGCTCTCTTTATGAAACTTTGAAAAACGGCTGGTGAATTGCAAAATCCAAAAGGGGCTACAAGAAACTCGTTCAGTACTTTTTCAGTAATAAAGGCAGTATACTTTAGGCTAGATTCTTCTACAGCTACATGGAAAAACTCATTTTTAAGATCAAGACAAATAGAGACCCTGCCTTTGTACAGAAACTGAAGAATGTCGTCGATGCTCTCCATTGGGTATCGCATTTTGACAACTTTTGAATTCAGCTTTCGATAATCGATATAAAGTCTTTTAGTTCCATCTTTTTTTGTTGCAAGTACAACGGGACTTCCATAGTTTGATTGGCTTTCTTGAATAATTCCGTCCTCTAACCAATTAGAAATCTGGGCTCGTACTATTTCCTTCTCCAGAGGAGCTAACCTCATGGGTCGGTGATAGACTGGGGCTTCATCTTTAAGGACAATCATCATTTGTACGTCTGTATTCTCAAATTTCTTGGGCTCGTATGCTTCAATAAGGGTCCTGATTTTTTTTGGAATCAAGGTTATAAACTTCTTCTAAGCGTTTGAAACAAAGATCATCTTTACAATAAATAAACGTTTATTCGAGCGAATGCGTTTCTAGTCTTATAAATAACTGGTTTTCCATTTTCTATGGCTAACGAAGCGTTTGCAAAAAAGTCCTTTCCTATTAACATATCGGTGTTGAGCCAATGGTTAGGTACTACGTGACAATTTATTTTGTACTCCTCGGAATCGATGACTATATTAAGACCTACGATACCCAAGGTTATCTGGGTGTTTTGCGCAAAACCAACAACGGGAATACCTGAGGATTCATATTTGGACATGCCTATCTTATCCTTGAGTGGCCGTTGTACTATGCTTATATCACTTCCAGTGTCTATAAGCGCTCTGTAGCCGTTCCCATGAATGAAAACCTCAACGATAAAATCTGGCACATTGATGACACGTACGTTGGTCGTAGCGACCCTTTTCTTACATTTCGGGGCAATGTGCCCAAATTCATTGCAGTGAAAACACCTCATACCCTTGGCTTAATCAGGGCAACTACTGTGAGAGATTGACCCGCAGTTTGTACAACGTCTTGACTTCTGAGATGAGCTTCCAAATTTTTTCTCATTATTCACGTTTGGCATTGACTTCTCGGTTTTTTTCCTTTCCTTATCCTGCTCCCCTTTCATCTTTTCGTAAGCCTTCATATTTATCTTGAGTTAATCTAAATTCGTAGATTGATATAAAATACTTTTATTTACAGCATCATCTGGTATTCTCTCTATAATGCAGCTAAAAAGATGGGTTGTTTCGACTTTTCCCCTGGCTGCTATTTTCTTAAGACGATATAAATATTCCAAATAAGTTTCCTTAGTATTCTTTTTGGACTCTCCTAGAAGCTTGTGAACATTTTCAGATTCTCTTTTCCCAAATTCATTTTTAAGCAAATCTTTGAACTTGGCCCAGTTGCAAATGCCTACCTCAGACTCGACAGCTAACCGACACGCACCTACAAGAAACCGCCTCGCGTACAAATACTTTTGCACGTCATTCCAACAACAGACAACTGCTACATTTTCAAAATCGAAGTATCGAAGTCCTTAGTTTCCCCGTCAAATTTTTCGATGGATTCTTCTACATCCTTAAAGTTGTAGTTATTTTGAACAGGTTTTACCTCATCAACCATAACTGATACGGATGATATTATTTTGTCTAGATCAGAATTATTGAAACTTTTTAAGCTGGTACTTGTTGTTGGCGAAGCCTCAGACTTGCTGCCGGAACTTTCGGAGATGCTCTTCGTTGTAATGACACCTAAACTTCCCGTTTCCTTATCGGCTTATCGATAGCTTCGCGTAGCCTTTGTATGAGATCTGTTTTAAGGTTGTATCGATATGATAGACTGCGAGTCTTTAAAATTTTCTGAAGTTGCTGCGTAGTTAAATTTTTAATATCTGCTTGCAAATTCATTGGGCCGTACTTCTTCAAGGACGATGAAGGCCGCAGGGTTACGGTCAATGGAGAAAGGTACCGTTCGATGATAACAGATTTTTTTTTTGCGAAAATGCAAGAATTGAACTCGGTCGACATGTGGTTCCAACAGGACGGTGCCACATGCCACACTGCACGCGAAACCATGCATCAATTGAGAGGCGAATTTGGTGAGCAGTTGATCTCACATTTTGGCGCAGTCAATTGGCCACCAAGATCATGTGATTTGACCCCGTTAGACTATTTTTTGTGGGGCTATGTTAAGTCTATTGTCTATGGGGACAAGCCAAACACGATTGCTGCCTTGGAAGCCAACATTGAACGCGTCATTGGTGAGATTCCGGCCGAAATGTGTGAAAAAGTTTGCCAAAATTGGACCTTCAGAATGGACCACCTGAAGCGTAGCCGCGGGCAACATTTAAGTGAAATTATTTTTAAAAAGTAAATGGCAGAAATTGATTTATCGATCCAAATAAAAATTTCATTCACTTTTTACAAGTTTCTGTGTTTTTTTGAATTTTCAAAAACCAAGCTCTTAAAAAATCACCGTTTATATAATAAATCAGTAAATCATGTACATATAAAAATCAGGAGAGCATGCAAAATAAAATGAAACGGTCATAGGGTAAATAGGGTTTAGTTAAAATATACCCCCTGCAACTTTTCCAATTTTCTTAAGGGATTTTCACACCTTTTTTTAATTCTAAACCAAGAATTTTCAACACAACATACGATGTTCACTATCACTATCACTTTTCCTTTTCCCCTTTTGTCAGTCACTTTAATTATAATATATGTAGCTTACAGGATTTTCGCAGCTTTTTTTTTGCACACTTATATAACACTTATAACACGCTTTTCCAATTATTTAATATGTAATTTTTAACACCTGATTAATTTTTCAAAGCGGAATGAAAGTTCACTTCTCCGAATAACACGTGACCCGAACTTAGTTTCGTTTTTTTTTATAACTTTATTTCTTTCAGTGTTTATAAAACATATCACGGCGCGACGTTTATCCCACTTCTGACACCATATGGATTAAAAAAATGTTCAATTTAATATTAAATTCATATATATCATATATTAATTCATTAAAATAATTTAAATTAAAAAAAAAATAGCATATAACAATCTTGCCTCGACTTGACTTTACGCCACAACTTATCAACTTGACCACTTCTTTATTAATGCTCTTTTTTTCTTTTTTTTTTATATAACATATCTTTACATAGTCTTAACAAAAAAATAAAAGATAACTTAAACTTTTCTTCTTAGCTGTTTGTTCTCTCAGAGTTTATACTTCTCAGCTTTACTTTTGTCTTACATTTATGGAAATTCTAACACCCAAATGAATAAACATTGACCAGCGAAGGTTTAGGACTAATTCCGTGGACTAAGTGCGAAATACTAATAATAAAATAGAATTTTTGGTATTTGACATTTATGTACATACTTAATCCTTGGCTAAATCATCAAAGATGGTGGTTTAGTGAAGGAATAAGAATTGAATTTTAGAACAAAATTTACAGGGTCATAAGATAAAAAGAGATAGAGTTGGTAGTTATTGTTGTAGATTTTATTTGTGGATTTTCCATTTTTTATTAATTGAAAAATTTAGTCCGCAGACTATCTTTTATTCTATGGTTTGGTTAAGCCATTACCTAACGGTAGACAAAGCATTTTTGTATTAATAGCGCTGTAAGTGTTTATTGAAAGAAAAGTAAGTATCTATTGAAAAAAATTCTAGAAACATTTTTTTTCAAAGTATTCAAATATTAGTAAAAGGATTGAATTTATTAAAAAATCCAACAAAATATTTGCATATGTATGTACCTTGTATTTGAAAATCTTATTAAGGCTAATACATTATCAAAGAAAGTATTTGTATAATTTGAGTTAAAAAAAAAAAAACATAGTTGAACAAATGTGTTTTTGCAACGTAGTGAATCTATACATGAAGAGCAAGTCCAAGGTTTGTGATAACGGTAGGTGATATATACATATATATATATCTAGGTATGCATTATAACGGGTGATTTTTTTGCTACTTGGTTTTTGACGTTTATATTTTTGCCAGATCACACATGACAAATTCCACGAACATTTGACATTTCGATTCAGTATTGTTTGCCATTTCATCATGAATAGACTTACGCCTGAACAACGTTTGCAAATTATTGAAATTTATTATCAAAATTCGTGCTCTGTGAAAAATGTGTTTCGCAAGCTACGTCCGTTTTATGGTCGTCATAATCGACCCACCGAGCAGGCTATTCAGCTCATTGTGACCAAATTTCGCACCAGTTTCACTTTATCCACCAAGATCATGTGATTTGACCCCGTTAGACTATTTTTTGTGGGGCTATGTTAAGTCTATTGTCTATGGGGACAAGCCAAACACGATTGCTGCCTTGGAAGCCAACATTGAACGCGTCATTGGTGAGATTCCGGCCGAAATGTGTGAAAAAGTTTGCCAAAATTGGACCTTCAGAATGGACCACCTGCAGCGTAGCCGCGGGCAACATTTAAGTGAAATTATTTTTAAAAAGTAAATGGCAGAAATTGATTTATCGATCCAAATAAAAATTTCATTCACTTTTTACAAGTTTCTGTGTTTTTTTGAATTTTCAAAAACCAAGCTCTTAAAAAATCACCGTTTACATACATATTTACTTTTTCATTTTTTACATATTTTATTTCCCTGCTTGAGAGTGGGTAAATGAAAAAAAACTTCGTTTTCTATTTATGACATATATAATTTCAAAGTGCTCTAGCGGCAACACGGTTTGGTGAAAATAAGTGATTATTCATTTCATAGAGAATTGAATGAAGTTTTAGTAAATTTAGATCTATTTGAAATTACAAGCATAGTTTTTGAATTATGAATGAAAAAAGTGTTTATTTTTTAATAGCAAATTTTGCCTTTTCTTCAGCTGGCTCTAGCGGCCAAACAGGTTAACCAACAAAATTGATTGAGGTATAAATTTTGTAGGAAATTTAGTGTTCTTTATTTTTGTGACGCAAAGTTTTGGAGTTTTTGGCAAAAACTTGAAAAAGGTCGATAATTTTTAGTGTTCTATGTGATTGGTTTTTGGAGGATAGTGAATGGGGCGGAGGGGCGTGGTTGTGTAATTTATTTTTTTATCTACCAAAAATACCTAAGAACATGTAAACAATTTAGGACTATCCGGCTTTTTTTAGGATAACTATCTTCTTTTTAGAGTTCCGTTTTCTTAACTAATTCAGTTATCTCCGACAAGAAGTGACGAAATTAATATGAAACTAATATTATACCGATGTAAATTGTAATTTTCAGGTTGTTTGCTTATTAGCAAATAGAAATTAGCCATCAGCCGAATGTTTGTGTGGTTAAAATGCGTTAGTTTATCATTTAAAGTAACTGAGTAACATTCAGATCAACTGGGCGCGCTTCATGTTGATGACGTCGGCGGACGGTCTTTCCACTGCTATACGGGCGGCTGACGGTTTGTTTTATTATCTTGAAAGGTTGAAGATTCATCTGTAAAAAAATCATTCGGTGTAAAATTACTTTTTTTTCATTTTTTTTTCAAGTTTAGGGGCGTGGCTGACGGTCTTTCCACCGCCATCCAAGCGGCTGAAGGCAGTTATTTATAACTATTAATTAGAACATCAATAACCATCCCTCACATTTTGGAGCGGTGTAAAATGGCTTTAAAAAAAAATTTCCACTTTGACCCGACGCTACACCAGATGCATTATGTATTAGTGGAAAACTATAAATGCTATTAATTTCAGCCGGTGTAATGATCACTTTTTCAAATTAACACTACCTCCCGTGCTATAAGTTACTGTTTGTTTGTATATATGTATGTATTACTTTTCTGTTTGTTACTTTAAAAGATTTTATAGTTTTTCTCTATCTTTCTATCATTTGCCTTTATCTAATAAAGAAGTTTTTCATATTAAAACTAAATTCGTATTTTCTTATAAAAGGCTTTGCTTCCTTCACTCACAAATTATAGGAATTATCTGCGTGTCATATAGGAATCTTCTCAAGTCGTATCCTTTTTTTAACAAATTTTAAAATTCAAATCATACCTACATATGTACACGTACATATGAATATATTAAGGTAAGCTTGTGTTTGAATTTGGTGTGATTCGTTAAAACTTTCACATACAGAACTTAATTAAAACAAATTTCTTAGAGATGTGAAAGTAGAGCTTTTTGATTCGAAAATTAAATCCAATTTCAAACCCTAAAAGTCTAGTCAAACACCGACTTTTGATGCAAACTTTCACCTCAATCTATAGCATCTTTCCAGAGTAGGCGCACTAGATTAGTTTAGCGTCCAACAATATGTTCACCACCATATCATAGAGAACATACCAAATAATCCTCTTTACCATTTAAATACTCCCCCAACCAGAGCAGAGGCAGAGAGCTAAGCCAAACCCGAAAGTTTGAAGTCCCCACTACAAGAAGACTGATTGTTGGAAGCCACAGCAGCATCCGCATATCATTTAGCAACAACAAATCTGCTTAAGGACTTTATCGTTATTTCCGGGACGGGACCTTACTTGGCACGCGCTCTTCGTGCACCCACTCAGTGCTCCGTGTTCGTATCAAGAGTCAGCAGAAGACGAACAAATAAGTTCAGTTAATCATTAATAATCGTCGGCAAAGGATGAAATCGCACGCTCTCATTTCTCGTTTATCGTTCAATTTAAGTTAATATCTACGTTTTCCCATTTTGTTTAGTTTTTTTTTTTTAATATTTATTATCGGATCTGCAATTATTTATGATGGATATTTAAAGGTTTGTTGTACGCAGTTTTCAAATGAAATTCTTTTAATAAGTGAACAACAGTATTTTGAAGGTGACGTAAAATTTGAGATTTTTTGCGATTCTGATGATAACCATTAGGTGGTTGTATCGAGAGTGCCGTGTCGTGTGAATTAATAAAACAGGTCATATCTCTTGACTACCTGCCGCTTGACTGCATTCAGTAATCTGAAATAAACAGTCCATATCTCAAAAAGAAGGTAAATTCTCTCTTTTCATCATTATAATCTTTGGGGCTAGAGATGGAAATTTCACCTTTCCATTTGCATTTAAATTAGCCTAATTCCTTATAAGAGATCTGACGAAGCATTTAATCAAAAAAAAAAAAAATAAAAAAAAATAAAAAAGGTCAAAACCATCTAAACAACTCTCTGGCACTTATGCAAATTAACAATTTAATTGCTTTGAAAGTAAAACGTATCCGAAATGAAGGAGGACAGAGATCCAATTTATTTTTATGGTGATCTTCGTGTGCTCCTTCTCATAGACCCAACATTACTATCAAATACCTTTAGCTGAGTGCTTATTTTTTTTTTTCTAAAATGTACTTCCCTACGTGTATACCACCTTCTCCTCTACAAATTACGCTTCGTTTTGAATATTGGGAAAATGGAACGCTCCTATACATTAATTCAGTATTTTTAAATATTTTTTAAACTGTAGACCGCGCATCGATTGGGTTGAAAAAAAATCCTTAAATTTGATCCCATTGTTAATTTTTTGTCAAAATCTGTTAATGAATATTAATTAAGGTGTTCTGACACGTGGATTGAGAATAATGATTGAATTTAATATCTAGATTAAAAATTTAAATTTAAGACCAAATTCGATCACAACGTATGCAAAAGATTTCTATTCAAAATCTAAATATATTTTTAAAGTCGTTTTTACTTAATTTTTTATATTTACAAAATTTCTTTAATTTTTTTCTTAAAAAAAATTGGTATGACAATCTTAAATATTGAGTAATATAAACTTTAAAACAAAAGATTAAATCGGCTTAATCAAAGAAAAAATAATTCAAAATTCTGAAATAAATACTTAAACTAATTTGAAGTCAAAAAAAGTACGCCATTTTATTTCTTGGATAAATTTGAATTTTAAAAATCTATGGAGCGGTTTTTGAGAAAAAAGATTTTTTTAAAAACTTTTTGAAAAAATTAAAAAAAAAAAATCAACAACCCCAGTTCATAGGTATTCAGCATATACATATAATATATAATTTTTGAAAAAAAATTAATGAGCAGTTTTCAAAATATAATTGTTTTAATTTTTTTTCTTAAAAATGCTTTTAAAAATACAAAAATGTATTAATTAAAAATATTAGTACGTAGTCTAAATTGGGCAACCTAAACCTATATATGTGTGAAATTTCGAAAGAAGCGGTTGAGCCATTTATGAGATGGTCGAAATAAAAAAAAACGGTCCTATGGAAAGTACGGTTTTTAGACATTTAAAATTTTTTTTTAAGTCGGTCGTACCTAAAAGGCTGCACTGATTTTTAAAAATCAAAATCGTTAGAGCCGTTTCAGAGAAAAATAGTTTTTAACGTAGCGGTTATATGGCAGGTACCGTTATTTTTTGAGCTAAAAAAAATTTGCCCTCTGTACAATACCTAAAAAACTCTATATACCAAGTTTGAAGCAATTCGACTCACCCGTTGGGCTGTAGGTGTCTATACATACATACAGACAGACTGACAGACTGACAGACTGACAGACTGACAGACTGACAGACTGACAGACTGACAGACTGACAGACTGACAGACTGACAGACTGACAGACTGACATACTGACATACTGACAGACTGACAGACTGACAGACTGACAGACTGACAGACTGACAGACTGACAGACTGACAGACTGACAGACTGACAGACTGACAGACTGACAGACTGACAGACTGACAGACTGACAGACTGACAGACTGACAGACTGACAGGCTGACAGGCTGACAGACTGACAGACTGACAGACTGACATACTGACATACTGACATACTGACATACTGACAGACTGACAGACTGACAGACTGACAGACTGACAGACTGACAGACTGACAGACTGACAGACTGACAGACTGACAGACTGACAGACTGACAGACTGACAGACTGACAGACTGACAGACTGACAGACTGACAGACTTACAGACTGACAGACTGATAGACTGACAGACTGACAGACTGACAGACTGACAGACTGACAGACTGACAGACTGACAGACTGACAGACTGACAGACTGACAGACTGACAGACTGACAGACTGACAGACTGACAGACTGACAGACTGACAGACTGACAGACTGACAGACTGACAGACTGACAGACAGACATACAGACGGACAGAATTTTTAGACCATCTTTTTTCGTCTTCGCTATCATCGTTATGTCATGTTTGATTGTTATCTAACATTTTTTTTTTGCCCGAATGCATAACTTGACTTATAGTTCCTATAATCGCAAGTAAAAGCATCGGTTCATCCAAGCTACTTTTTGCCAAAGTAAAACTTTTCAATCCGATTTTTACATAGTTTCCCGACTTAATAACTTGCAAAAAAATTTTGGAAAACTCGAATTTTGGTTTCAAAAACAATTTTTGTATCCTTATGACCGTTTTTGTGTAACGACCATTCGAAGTTATCAAAAATGCTGCTAAATTTTTGGGTTTTCTCTGGGGATGCCAGAAATTTGTCTCCCCTTCTGTTCTGGCTCAACAAATCCTTCATCCATCTAAAGCTTAACTCGTTAGATACCAATCACCTTAAAAATAAAGATAAATGAAGAACCCTTAAAGTCCTGTTTAATGAGTTACATTTATCAGTTAAGTTATAGCAATATCCATCACAATTGTAAAGCATATACTCCTTATAGACAAACTAAACTGGCTTTCTCCGGATATAGTGCTTAGCAAAATGATAAGTGCCAATTCAGTGACTGTTAATGTAAAGTGTGAAATCCTGAAAAAAGCATTATACCAAAAAAACTTTCAAATCTTTCGTAAACACGAACGTGTGACAGTCCACTGCGTATATCCGGCTTTGACCAACAATCAATTTCATTACCTCATCATCGAAAAATAGTTCAAATATTCAAACTTCGCTTTCCGATTCCATCTTTTACTTTTACTTTGGATAAATTTTCCAAATAATGGACAGTTTCGTCTACTTCAGTAGAATAAACAACATGCTTTGACCATTTTGGAGCATTATCCTGAGACTCACCTCTGCTGAGCTTTATTTCCTCAGATAAGCAAGTGGAATATTGTCTTCGCTTTCATATCCATCGTTGACTCCACTGCTCCTGGGGTGATCAAGCAAGTTATCGTCACAAAAATTCTTCCCGTTCGTTTGAATATCAGCATCGGGTGGAATAACCACTATATCCTTCATTTCCATCATTCGGAATATCATTAACAGCCACGTACAGATTTACGTAGTGCTTACCATAAAGGCTGTTTTGCTGAAAAGCCCATTTCTCTTCAAAACGAGTGAAAAAAAAATTATCACGGTTTTGGACAGTGTACTGAATTGAGTACACCACTTTTCTAGACCACTTACCATGACCAAAAAATTAAAATGCACGACTGGATCGTACGAACTTGTTCATGTAGCTAACAACTTTTATGTAGATATTTATGCTTTTATGTAACCATTGAGGTTTAGTTAGTTAGGTATAGTTATCCTATGCAGGCGTAAAGCCTATGTAGGTAAGATTACCTCGATTCTTAGTGTAATGAATTGTGGAATGGATGATTAAATGAATAGTTACATAGGTACCTACCTACAAATGTATATTTAACTCTAAGTTATTGATTTTAATTATGTAAGTTAGTAGAGTAAAATATATCTACATATGGGTGATTCCACAAAAATTGGGTAACTTTTAAGGATATTTTGTTTATGATATTATTTAAACCAAATTCCTACAAATTCTGATATTTAAGATTGCTAATCTAATGAAGATATTGCTAATGACCGGGCCAGTCACTTTTTTATGTACATTCTGAGATATATCGGTTTTTCTGAATTTCACTGACAAGTGGCTTACGAGGGTGACACAGTACTGATAAAATAAACAACTTCATAAGGAAAAAATGGAATTTATTAACATTTAGAGCAAGTTTCTTAGGATCTAATTGTTGAATATAACATTCGTATGTTTGTATTCACTCGACATACTTCATACTACATACAACGTAAAAACTGCTCTAGAAGGCAGTTATGTTTGTGTAATTAGAAACTTTAATTTTTCGTTCTATTCTAAAATTAAAATCCATACAGAAATGATATCTTGTGTTTATGCCAGTATATATCAAAGGGATATATATATTTATTTGTTCAAAACTAGATTTAATAGGTGATGGGTCCAAAGCTGTAAACAATTTAAATAATGTCTGATTCTTTACGAACATCACTTTCGAAGTTGTGAACGGATAATTACCACATATGGAAATTTAAGCTGGAACTCCTACTACGGAGGGATAGTTTGTGGGGCATTATTATCAAACTGATTCCAGATCCAGTCACTTCGGAATGGACCAAAAAGGATTGCGAGGCCAGAACTATTATTGGCCTATCAGTAGAAGATAGTCAACTTCATCATGTGAAAAGGGCTAAAACAACAAGGCATCATGGGATAAGCTCAAGGAACACAAGGCTAGTCTTAGTAATAAAGTACAATTAATGCGTAGCATTTGTAACTTAAAACTGGTGGAAGGTGGTAACATGGAGGAACACATAAAAAAGATGACAACATTATTTGAAAAATTGACTGCTCTATCAGATAATTGGACTATCGCTATGTTACTCAGCAGCTTACCTCAAAAATGTGATAAAATTGTAACAGATCTGGAAACAAGGAACGAATCCGATTTGACCTTGGACTTGGTTGAAAGAAACCTTTTAGAAGAATATACTCGCCAAAATCAAAACAATGGTCCAAGTAATTCGGTATGAAGGTAACAAAAAATAAGATGAGTACGGATATTATATGGTGAAGGCTGGGTTTTGGATTCAGGAGTCACGGTACATATCTCAAACAAGCTGGTTAAATTGATATTACAGTAGCAAGTAGATAGCATATCACTTCGGAAGGAAGCGGTACCTGCAAAATAAAGACCACCAATAGCAAGAACAAAGAGGTTACAATACTTATTGAAGACGTCCTTTATCTTCTAAATCTGCAAGGGAGCTTACTATAAATAAAGAAGTTAATGGAAAAAGGATACACAGTTCTCTTTTGTCGTAAACTACATATGTGAAATTCGATCTAAAGATCGATTCGAGGTAGCAGTTGGAGATCTAGTAGGAAATCTTTTTAAGCTCAGACTAAAAGAAACTGAAATCAAAGTATTATATATTGAAGAATGCAGAGAAGAAGGTAACTGTTTAGATCACTGGTACCGCATATTTGGCCATCGCAACTACGAACCACTTAAACGACTAGAATCGGAAAAAATGGTAATTGATCCTTTCAAGTTTATAAATTATAATAAGATCAAGGACTGTGAAATTTGTATGGAAACAAAAATGACTCGTCAACCATTTAAATAAAGTCAGGTCAGGTAAAAGACCTCACTCATAGTGACATTTGCGGGCCCATGCAAACGAAAACACCTAGCGGGACAAAATGTTTTCTAACTTTTGTTTACGATTTCAGTAGATAGTACACTGTTGTTTATTTGCTAAAGAGAAATCTGAAGTTTTCGATCGCATGGTAGAGTACACAGAAATGGTAAAAAATAAATGTTCAACAAAACTGAAGATAATAAGGGTATTCACGATCCGGTGTATCTGGTCTTGTATCATTGTAAAAGTGTAAAAGTGTAGCATTTGTTTGCACTACAACAACAAAATATACTGAATGTCAAAATCTAACACTTTTACACTTTTACAATACCCGAAACCTATTGTAACAGAAAAATACAAGGGTGTAAGTTTTTTTTAACACAAACTTAAGCCTTCTTCAGAACAAATGTGAAACAGATTTTGACATTTGCTTCAGTGTTGCTACAGATTAGTAAAATAAAATTTTACAGTTTTACAAGACTTGGTACACCAGATCGTGAATACCCCTAATAAGATCAGACAATGGTGGTGAATACATAGTGGGTAAAATTCGATATTCCCCATTAAAGCTGTTATCCTCGGAGGGAACTAACTTTATTGTTTTCATTCTTACTAACTAAGCGGTACTTAATCTATTACTTAATCTAATACTAAATACTACATATTATGTGTGTACATAACAGTGTTGCAAATTTAATTTAAAATGGACGAATTAAGCATGCCTGTTATTTTTTCCCACCACTGTAGGTAGTCGTTTTTTAATAATTTCCCTTAAGAATAATATAAAAGATTAAATTGTAGTTAAAAGTAGTTTTCTTGAATACCTTCATACTTTGCTATGAATAAATAAATACTAAATACAAATACCATTCTGGTAGACAGTTACATTTTCTATTAAAAAAAAAACCCTGCTAAACTTATTTTGGAAAGTTGTCATTATTTAATTACATATATACATATATGTACAAGCACCTAGGTAAATTCGTTTTTTCATAGATACAATTCGTAAAGAAAACCCGAGACCTGCGATTTTCATATATATTTTTTTTCACTTAACACTTTTCAACTTGTTTGAAAGGAACATGTTTTTTTTTTGGTAAAACACACATAAATTCCTGTGACGAGTATATATATGTACTGACATCAAAACAGTCTACTTATTTACATTTTTTTTGTGTTTTAATATAGCTAATTGCGTTTTCTGAGCATATTATTTTCAATCATATCTATGTACATACACATGTGGTAAACCTAACATCTTTTTTTTAACAGTGTTATACCTCCTATAACCCTCGCACTGATGCCAAGAGCTTTTCTTGCTGATAATAAATATTTTTGCTATAGGTACCCTTCTTATCTTATTATTATTTTTATTATTATTAATATTATCTATCCCAAATGCGGGAGTTTATTTTTTGAACATTGTTGTTGGTGTACCTTCCTAGCTATAGCAATATTGTTCATACATATACATATATAGCGTATTAAAAAAATTCACAAACAAATAAAATTCTTTTTTCTATCTTTCGCCACCAGCGAAATTTTGAGGATTGATGCTTTTTTAGCCGCTTAATGGGAAACAACTATGGGTCATATTACAGGCGAAATTGTTAATAAAATGCTGATGCAATGGAAAATGATTACCAACAACGATCAACAAACAACATATTTCTACCTTGTTTTTACGTATCTATGCTTAAAAAAAATGCTAAATAGTAGATATGAATGAATAGAATGATAGTTAAGCTCATGATGGAGTAGATGCTATGATTAAATTCTCGTTAAGTTAAACAAAAAAACAAAATCATTAAGCGAAACGAAACGAAAAGCGCCATCTACGTTCGTCAACAATAGTATCACATCATTTTTATTACAACTTATTTATACTGACTCAGTGTCAAACTTTACCCTGAAACTAAAAAAAAAAATTACGTGTGCCGTAAGAAAAGTAAATACATGTTGTAAAATTAGCATAATAAAGATAAATAACCTGCCAAAAAAATAGAAAAAAAATACAGTAAAGGAAGAAAAACGCGCCATTAACGTTCGCTACAGCACTGCTTATACCTTGACAAGCTAAAAAAATGCTTCAAACGAAGAACTCACATCAGTGCCCACATCCAGGACCAGAAGCAGCAATAGATATTCAAGAATCATCGTCATCATTAATGAGCAGCTCATCCTTGCCATCGTCATCGCAGTCACCATTACCGTCAAAATCAACATCAACATCGGATGCGAAATATTGCTTACCGCAACTAAGCTTAGTGCGTATTTGTGTTGCCCTCCTGTGCATTGTCTCTGAGACAGGTAAGTGATTTTAAAATTTCTAATTTTAAATTTATATAAAATTTTTAGTATGTATGTGTGTTGTGTTGTATTTTATTGTATGTGTATGTGTTAAGAAGCCATAGTATAGAGTTGCAAGAGGCCGGCCAAAAAAAAAAAAAATATGGAACAAAAGCTGATTATATCAACTTTTTGGATTCATTCTTGAAGCAAATTATTCTTTATTTATCATCCAACCGGTGAAAATACTACAAACAAAAATGTGTATGAAAAAAAGTCATATTCTACATTGCCCGGCCGGGAGTGTTCTATGTCCGGTAACTTATGCTCCTAAATTCGGCTACACCGATTAAGACAAGAACCAATTTTTTCTTGCGATATAGCATATATGTAAAACTGGGTATTTAAACATTTTAGGTGATTATCTAAAATAGATTTTTGAATCGTTTGCTTAGCCCCAAAACTAATGGTACCTGTTTATATATACAGTATATACAGTCGTGTGCAAAATAATAGGTGTGTGCTAAAAAATCATCTAAAATTGTATATGTTGGGTTGGTCTTAACAGCACTTGTAATCTGTCGATCAGTAATTTAAGTAGGGCTGGCAACGAGACCGAGACTAGTCTCGGTCTCGTCTCGGTCTCGGTCTCGTCAACGAGACGAGACTCCTTTAAAAGTACCGAAGACGAGAGCGAGACGAGAGCGATACGAGACCGTATTTTTGGTACCGAAATTCGACGAGAGTCTCGCTGGTCTCGGGGGTCTCGGTGGTTTGATTTCGGTTTTCGCTATAAGAAAATTTTGTTTTAATTTCATTATTTTTTAGTATCTAATCATGGTCAATTTTTATAATATTCACATATTTTTTTTGAGAAATATTATATGCGCGTTAACATATCAAACCATATATGTATACATAGTTATACAGAAATACGCGCTTTGCGAAAATCCAGAGAAGAATACGTACGATTTATGTACGCATGGCGTTGCTTCCTTTTGGGTGACATTTGGTTAAAAATATTGTCAAAACGTCAAAATAAAGTTCGTTGCCTAACTGTCAAGCCATGAGCTGTCAAAATCCCATGAAGGATGGCTCCGATTTAAATGGATTAAAAAACCTCTACAAACGTCAAATTTTACCTCAGAAAATTAAAAGTTTTTCGATTTAATTTATTGCTCCGGAAAAAGGTGATTAAGGCCTTTTGGGTGAGGTTTGAAAAAAGAAATTTAAAAACGTAAAAATATACAGTCCTATTCTGTTAAACGTTCACGTGAATATTTGTATTCTGCTATCTGACGGAAAAAACGAATTGTTTAAAAAACTACATACATTTCGATCAAAAATAAATTTTAACAATTAGATTCTCTTAAGAATTAAACAAAAAAAATATTAGTAAAGCTTTGGACTCAAAAGATAGAAGACATTTGAAAATATCTAAGTAGTGAAAAATTGAGTGAAATATTCACGTGAATCGGATGATAGCAGAATAGGGCTGATAGTTTTTTGCCTACCTGCCAAGCCATGAACTGTCAAATTCATTGGAGGATTGCTCCGATTAAAATGGATTAAAAAAAACTGTACAAAATTCAAATTTTATCTTGGCAATACGGCTCTTCAAAGGTGTCTGATAACGTTACTTCACAGCCTATTTTTTACGTTATCACACACCTTTGAAAACTAAATTCGCACAAAATGTAAGCCATTCGGAGCGCTTTCATACGCAACTAATAAAATTCAACTTAAAATCATAGTTTTCGATATATACAAGTAAAACTTACTCGTTTCAAGTGAAGTCTATGGCCTTAGCTTCATGGACCTACGTACTGCAGAACAAAATTTCTAGTTTATGATTTGTTTAGCATAAGCAACGTACAAGGATAGATCATTATTAGATTCATGCATAATTGACAAGCACAATAAAGTTGGAAAAGACGTGCAGATGCCAAGTTTGACCGAATTCTTGAGATCCATATTGTACGTTCATTTGCACCAAGTTTCCCAAACTTGCGTGTTTTTCCATTGGTTTTGACAGCTAAATGTGAATATGTGTACCAATTCGTACGATTTTTCACGCTACCAAACACTAAAATCGGAGCAATCCTTCAATGGATTTTGCCAGCTCATGGCTCGACAGGTAGGCAACGAACTATATTTTGACGTTTTGATAATATTTTTTTCCAAATGTCATACAAGAGGCTTAAAATCATCTTTTGCCGGAGGAAACAATTTCGAGGTAAAATTTGAATTTTGTAGAGGATTTGTAATCCATCCAAATCGGAGCGATGCTTCAATGGATTTTGACAGTTCATGACTTGACAGGTAGGCAACTTACTATATCTTGACATTTGGATAGTATTTTTTTCCAAATGTCACCCAAAAGGTTTAAAATCGCATTTTTAGGAGCAATAAATTAAATCGAAAAATTCCGTTTTTTTTAGGTAAAATTTGAATTTTGTAGAGGTTTTTTAATCCGAAGCGATGCTTCAATGGATATTGACAGTTCATGACTTGAAAGGTTGGCAGCTAAATATATCTTGACATTTGAGCAATATTTTGTTTTAGAAATTTCACCTGAAAAGTCTAACATCAACTTTTTAGGGAGCAATAAATTAAATCGAAAAATTTCGATTTCTTGAGGTAAAATTTGCGTTTTGTAGAGGTTTTTTTTAAATTCATTTAAATCGGAGACATCCTTAAATGGTTTTTGACAGGTCGTGGCTTGACAAAACCGGTTAATTTATTTTTTTAAAAAATCGAGCGTTGTATGTAGGTACTCTTTTTTTTAAATATTTTTTTTTTGTTTTTCTATGAAATATATTAACTTACACAATTCTTCCAAAATGTTATTTCCACTTAACTGAAAAGACAAAACAGACTCACGATTTTGATTTATAGATTTTCCCGCATTTTTCTTACCGACGAACTGCTGAAATACCACAACCATACTCTATATTTGCAATCCGAACAATTCGTCTTATCTTTATCTTACATCTTTTTACTACCAAAAAAACACGAAAGAAACCAAGACTAAGGATGATACCAAGACCGAGACCGAGACGAGACCGCACATTAAAATTTTCTCGAGAAAAAGGCGAGATCAAGGCCGAGACGAGACTTGGTTAGGCGAGACCTGGACCGAAACCGAGACGAGACTGAAATTTTTCGATTTTGACGAGACCGAGACGAGATTAACAAAAGTCTCGCCTGGTCTCGTCTCGTTGCCAGCCCTAAATTTAAGTTGTTTTTCTTTTGATTCCTCGGGATTCTGGATGACTGGTCCATTTTTAGGCATTTATGACCATGTTTTGAGATATTAACCTGTCTCGCGATTGTTTTAGGGTGTTTCCTTATCTTCGAAGATTTTTATAATTTCTCTTAACTGATGAGAACAATGTGATTCACGGCCCATTTTTACTCTTTCTAACAATATAAAAATAGTTAAATTAATTAATACAAATATTATAACGGTCATAAAAAAGTAATAACTTACTTCTCTTAATTTAAAACCACGAATGAGAGTATTAGAATTATACAACAATTTTTTGCACAACGAAATCTAACAAACGTGAATTAAAAGGACAATAAACAAGCACCGGCTGGAGGCACGTAAACCAGCAAAAAGACGATACAAGACTGGTGAGAAATATTTTATAAGTCATTTTAGTAGCACTTGATTCACTTTTTCTTAAGAAAATTAAAGCTTTCAAACATTCTTTTTCGCACCTATTATTTGGCACACCACTGTATATGTAATTTCTGTAGCCATATTCTATATCTTGGTCTAATTTTTTTTAAATACATATTTTTAACGGTACCTGTATACAACCATTTTTTTTATATTTTCGTCTTTATCATATAACGGCTGAACGGAATTCGAATTTTAAATAATATTGCGTATCAAAATTTTCGAAAAATATTTTTTTGGATTCTTGAAAAAGAAATTATTTATTTTTTTGAAAATTCAATGTTTCGAAAACGGATTACGATAATTTCTCGAAATTATATTTGTAAGCTTATATTATTAAATACATTAAATTGCCATACCAATTTTTTTTTTGAAAAAATTAAAGAAATTTTGTATATAAAAATTTAGTCGAAAAATGACTTAAGAATATAAGTATGTATATTTAAACGTTTCAATATTGTGGTTGCGATGTGATCGAACATAAAAGCAAGTACGTGCGATCGAGTCGTGTATTTTATTTAACTTGCGATATAATGTAGGTCGAGCTGAAGATTTTAATCAAAATTGAAATTATGATTACAGATAATACCAAAAATGTGGGTCCCGCAATTTAGTAAGTCTGTCTGTAAACGATCTACAGCTTTAACGGCTGAAGCGATTTTCTTTAAACTTGGTACTTAAACGTTTTAGATGTTAGTCTCAAATAGAATATATTTTTGAATCGTTTACTTAGCGCCAAAAATAACGGCACTTGCCATACAATTTTTGCTACCATCTTAGTTATCTCGAAAACGTGCCTAACATTTTGATAAAAAAAAAAACAAGTCAGTGCACTAGACTATACATAATCTACATATTGGTCAAACTTTTTTTTAACTTTCTCATTAACAGCTCTACGGATTTCGATCAAATTCTTTATATAGAAAGTCCTTTCAATTATAAATAATACTGCATACCTAAATTTACGAGAAATATTTTTTTTGGATTTTTGAAAAAAAAAAAAGAAATGTTTTGAAAATTCAATATTTGAAAAAACGGGTCCATGATTTTTTTTTTGAAATTTTGTTTTCAAGTTTATATTATTAAATATTTAAGACTGTGCTATCATTTTCTTAATTTATTTTTGTAATATTTTTTTAAATTAATTAAAAAACACCTTAAGATATGTATTAAACATAAGCTTTATCATACGAAGTGATCAAACATAAGATCAAGTACGTGCGATTCAGTCGTGCATTTTATTTTTAATATTAAGCGGCCGAATTTAGAACACACATCTCAATATCCGGCCGCCTAGTTTTTTCTTACAAAGAGTTGACCGAATAATGGATTTTAGTGAGTTTGAATGGCCGTGTTTGCTCGAATTTTCGTGTTATTGGTCATTTATTTGTTTTTGTAATTTTCTCAAAAAATTATATGTTGCATTTTTTCGGCCGGGGCGAGGGCCGATTTAAGGAAACTCGAATTTATTGTGTTTCCTATTTTTCATTTTTTTCAGTGTTAAAAGCAAGTTTAAATTGAAAGATAATTTAATTGCGTTAACCAAAAATTTTATGTGTTAATATTCTAAACGTTTCCCTATAGGTTCAACTTTTTTTTAATTAATTAAATTGGGCATTGGGATGACCAAGTACCAAGGGACGCTTCAGTCTTACACCCTTTTGTCGACGAACCTGTCTGAGGTTGCGAGGCTGATATAAAGCTGGAGCTGATGCTCCTTGCGGCAACTCTCCTCTGCCTTCTGCTATTTGAGTTGGGTTGGCTTTCTAAACCATATAGTATATGTGTATAAACTTTTGTAGACTTTGTGTATATAGCTAGTTTATTGAAAATTGGAAAACCAAATTTTTGAATTTTTGCAATTGTGTCTATTCTTGAAAGTTATCTTGATTTTTCTCTCAAACCTTACCGTGACCTGAAATTGAATGAAATTTTAAAATCCTTTCGCTTTAGTGAATAATAATGAAAAAAGGAGAAACCATTGATTAAATAGAAAGATTTAACTCACTCCCTGTCCTCTATACCTGAGGAGTGCAAAAGAAAATATTTACATAGAAACAAATACTCTATGGGAAAATCGTCCTTGCGCTATTCCTCGCCTCTATCAACCAACAACCCCAGCTGATATACCCTCATAACCTACAAGTCGACCTCTTCTGGGATATATGTATTCATCCAACCGAACTAAATCAATTTCAAAGAAGATAACACTAGGATGTTGGAAGGATAGTTTACATAAGTAAATAAAATGCACGACTGGATCGTACGAATTGGCTCTTGTAGCTAACAACTTTGATGTAGCTAACCATTGAGGTTTAGTTAGTTAGGTGTAGTGTAGTTATCCCATGCAGGTTTAAAGCCTATGTAGAATGTATGTAAGATAACCTTGATTCTTAGTATAATGAATTGTCGAAGGGATGATTCAAGAAATAGTTATATAAGTACCTACCTGACTTACAAATTTATCTTTAAATCTAAGTTATGGATTTTAATTATGTAAATTAGGAGAGTAAAATGTATCTACATACATATACACATAGATGGGAATTAAGTATGTAAGCATGTACATATAATAATGAAAATGAAGGATGTAGATAGCTATATGCATATAGCTTTAGACTTTATGTGCGTTTTTGAGAAATAATTTTTTGTTTAACGGTTATTTTTCACATTAGTTTCCATTTAGCCATTTTCAAAATTTTGAAAAAAAAATTTTTTTGAAAAACTTTGCGCAAAAAATTTCAAAAAAATCAAATTAATCGATTCCCAGAAAATCGAAAACCAAAAAAAAAAAAATGGTAGCTACTGCTAGAGGTACCAAAAATGACAATTTTTTCCAAACAAGAAATTACCGAAATGTTCCCTTTCCCTTCATTAATGAACTATTTCTTTTTTTTTATAAAAATCGTTGGAGCCATGTTTGAGAAAAATGAGATTTTCGTTTTGGGCAAAAAAAAAATGTATGGGAGCTACTGTTATTTGTCGTTTAAAAAAAAATGAAAACACCGTGTGGGCATATTACCGAAAAAACAATACCTACCAAGTTTTAAGCAAATCCATTTAACCGTTTAGGCTGCAGACTCGTAGACAGACAGACAGACTGAATTGGGGGACGCACTTTTTTGGTGTTCTTTATGATCGTAATGTCATGTTTGATTGATAGAATTTTTTTTTGCACGAATCCATAACTTGCCTTATAGTACCTATAATCAAGTAAAAATGAACACTAAACACTCAGAATATACCTACCCGCTAGCCCTTTTTGCGCCAACGCCGAAAATCAAATTAGCAGGCGATATACGAGTATGTATATTCTATAAGTATGTATTTATGTAGGTACTAGGTGAAAAACAGGATTGTGTCTTGTTAAACTTTTTCGACATTCATTGTCATTAGTCCGTCACTCTATTTTCGTTTCTTTAAATAAACCCAATTAGTAGGCAGTATGTACCACGAAAATAAAAATGGTTAAGCTGCTAGAGTTAAGGAAGAGGAAGGAACTAAATTAATGTTTTGGAATATTTAGAAATGTCGTTTGCTGAAATTTAATGAACACGCCCCACAAACAAATTCACTTGTATACAAAAAATATTTCATCTCTAAAGTTTTCGTACGAATAAAATAAACAACTGAGCCCCACAAACTTGCTCCTGTACCTGCTTTTTACTTGCGATATAAATATATAGGTAGGTAAGATTTTATCAAAGTTGGCATTACGATGATAGAGAAGACCAAAAAAGTGGGTCCCGCAATTCCGTCTGTCTGTCTGTCTGTAGAACGATCTACAGCCTAAGCCGCTGAACCGATTTTGTTCAAACTTGGTGGTTAGCCGTTTTAGGTGATTGTCCAAAACAGATTTTTGATTTTTGTTCTTTTGCATTTAATGTGATCGAACATAGGAGTAAGTAGGTACGTGCGATCCATTCGTGTATTTTTTTGTATATTCAAAGGTAAACTCAAAAAGTGAAATCCATGTTTGAATTGTATTATACTCTGTCCAAGAAAAATAGGCAGTACACGTCTTATGTTAAGGCTTTTTCAAAATCAGCATATCATATTTTTGCACCATATTAAATTGAAAGAACTCGTCCATAAAAATTGTTTGCCCGCCCGTAAATTTGATTACATCTGACACAGACTCAACGTCCTATTTAGCGCACATCTGAGTGCGGTGTGCGGACTGAAGTAAATTGCGTTTGTTATTTAAAACTTCCATGAAATATTGGCGTACATTTAGTGCTACCCATGTCCATTTGGTAACTAATTCAGTTTTTTTACTTGCGAATGTAGGTACTATAAGGCAAGTTATGGATTCGTGCAAAAAACGAATACCAAAAAAGTGGGTCTCCCAATACCGTCTGTCTGTCAGTCTGTCTGCCTCTCCTCGAGTCTACACAACCTAAACGGTTGGACAAATTTGCTTCAAACTTGGTAAATATTGTTTTTTCGGTTATATGCCCACACGGTTTTTTCATTTTTTTAAGACCACAAATAACAGTAGCTCCCATACATATTTTTGGGCCAAAAACAAAAATCTCATTTTTCCAATGATTTTGGCATTTGTTATTTTTGGTACCTCTAGTAAGTAGTACCATTTTTGTTTGGTTTTCGATTTTCTTGGAAACGGTTAATTTGATTTTTTGGAATTTTTTTGCGCAGAAGCTCCTAAAAAGTTTTAACACTATTGTAAGTCAACACTTTTCAATTTTTTTTGGAAATTAAAAAAAAAACGTTTTTTTTTTTGAAAATAAAAATTTCGAAAACGACTTAATGGTTAATGGATTTTATCCAAACTTCGTAGTTGGTAGTTTTTTGACATTGTCTTGAAAAGTTAAAAAAATCTATATTAATAAAATAAAAAAAAATGGTACCTTCCATACAAATGTTAAAAAAACGTTAAGAAAAAAATTATTTATAGAAAACGACTTCAAGAATTTTTATAAACAAATGTGTGTCTCCTTAAATTAGCACAGTCCACTTTCAAGTATAAAAATATTTTTTTCGTACATATTAAGGGTACTTCCCATAGAACCACTTTAAATATTTTCGATTTTCTTAACATTGGATGCACCCATTTAAATATTTTTTTTTTTATACAAATGATCCTTAAAGTTGTTGATAAAACTGCATACCAAAATGTTCAAAAACGAAGATTTTTGATTTTTAAAAAACAAATAACAATTTTTTTTTGAAAAATCAGTCACAGAATTTTTTTGAAAATTGAATTTTATATGTATGTTAATAATATCTTCAAAATGGCGTTTCAATTTTTTTTTCTAAAAATGTTTTCAAAATTTTATACAAAAAAAATTAATTTATTAAAAAACCGCTCCAACAATTTTTGAAAATTTGTGTTGATATATTCTTTATTATCCATGAATTCAAATGGTAACTTTATTTTTCCTCTATAACGGCTAAGCAATATAAAAACATTTAATTATGTGTATTATCCATTAATTTCTACCTTTATTATTATTCCCTTTTCCGAATTCTTGCGTACGTCACTGAATACTAAATACAATGTAGGCCCTCATACATTTATATATACATACATATGACATATCTTTAAAAATCACATGAATCTTATGTACGCATATTGCACTTTAATTACAAAGTTATATGCATATAGCTACCTACCCCCTTACATTCTTCATTGGCATTATTATATGTACAAGCTTACATACTTGGGTTCCATATAAACGGTGATTTTTTAAGAGCTTGGTTTTTGAAAATTCAAAAAAACACAGAAACTTGTAAAAAGTGAATGAAAGTTTTATTTGGATCGATAAATCAATTTCTGCCATTTACTTTTTAAAAATAATTTCACTTAAATGTTGCCCACGGCTACGCTTCAGGTGGTCCATTCTGAAGGTCCAATTTTGGCAAACTTTTTCACACATTTCGGCCAGAATCTCACCAATGACGCGTTCAATGTTGGCTGCCAAGGCAGCAATCGTGTTTGGCTTGTCCCCATAGACAATAGACTTAACATAGCCCCACAAAAAATAGTCTAACGGGGTCAAATCACATGATCTTGGTGGCCAATTGACTGCGCCAAAACGTGAGATCAACTGCTCACCAAATTCGCCACTCAATTGATGCATGGTTTCGCGTGCAGTGTGGCAAACACATTTTTCACAGAGCACGAATTTTGATAATAAATTTCAATAATTTGCAAACGTTGTTCAGCCGTAAGTCTATTCATGATGAAATGGCAAACAATACTGAATCGAAATGTCAAATGTTCGTGGAATTTGTCATGTGTGATCTGTCAAAAATATAAACGTCAAAAACCAAGTAGCATAAAAATCACCCGTTAGTTACCTATACAAAAAATAACAATACAAAAACAAATGATCAAAAAGTACGATTTCCCTTAATTAATGAACTAATTTTGTTTGAAAAAATCGTTGGAGCCGTTTTTGAGAAAAATAAGATTTATATTTTTGTCCAAAAAAATGTATGGAGGGTACCGTTATTTTTCGTCTTAAAAAATAAAAAGACGTGTGGACATATTAGGTACCTACCGAAAGAACAATTTGTATACCTACCAAGTTTGAGGCAAATCCATCCATAGGCTGTAAACTCGAGGATAGACAGACAGACGGAATTGCGAGGCCCACTTCCTTTGTGTTCTCTATCATCCTTATGTCAAGTTTGATTAAAATGTAAATCTCGAGTTCGATTTTTTTGCAAAGGCAAAACTTGTCCTACCTACATACATATACCTACCGCAAGTTAAAATTCAGTTGTTAACAAAACAATTTAAATATGTAGGTAGCAATACCCCTTATTATATTTATATAGGTACCCACTTACCTACCAATATGTATACTTATAAGAAAAATGTACCGAATATAAGAAGTATATGTATGTACCCATGGTTGTCACATTAATTTGTTTTTAAATTTAATTCTGCCGACTTGTTAATTAAAAAATATGGAAACTCTAAAACTTTGCAAGAGTGAAATAAGTATGTATGTACCTATAGCCATGTTTACTAGGCTAATATATTTTTATAAATTTTGTTCCGTCTATAGTTGTTAATTTGGTGCAATTAGTACCTGCATAGTCTACATGAAAAATCATCTATCCCAAAAAATGGTTTGCCCTTCCAAAACAAAATTGCTTGGCACCCTCAACATTCTTTAAAACTTCATCAAATCTTTCCCAAATAAAACTATTTACCCATCGTCTCGCCAAAACATTTGTGTTGCTCACAAAATTAAGTCAGATAGGTTGCTACCTAGAACTACCTGTGTATGTACCTATAAAAATTTTATTTAAACACTTTAAATATTAAAGATACTTACGATTTTTAGAACCGCTTATTATAAAAAAAAACAAGTTGTTTATTTTGCATACCCACATATGGAAGAATGTACCCACATATACTACCTACTCACTTCAATTTTATGGAATATACCTACATGATGCCTACATATCCTACAAAATAAAACATTACTTATTACCTACAAGAAAATGTTTTTTGTGAGTGGAAAGCATGAATGATTCTAAATATATTTTTTCATAACTACCTACTATGTATATACGAAAGTTTCTTTTTTTTATCGTAACAAATCGTCCACAAGGCAAGAAAAAATTCATTCTCAAAAATCTTTCCCTTCTTCAATCTTTTATGTTTCTATACCTACCTACATTTATGCATGTACAAATACAATCTTTCACTCCATTAATTTTCCCGTTATTCTATCTTCTATTTTTTGCATTTTATTTGATTCGATACAAAATTGGCTGTTTTTTTTCTCTCGCTCGAACTATCATGAGTTAGCATACAGTGTTCCTGTTTGCCATTTTTACCATTTCTTTGGATTATATCCATATTCTCTTGTCTCCCAACTCTCCAATTTTATTAAAGAGCTACCCTATCTTGCGGGAATCTAGATGCCGCCACAATCTTACCTCATGAGAGTACTATAGGAATATAAACGGTGATTTTTTAAGAGCTTGGTTTTTGAAAATTCAAAAAAACACAGAAACTTGTAAAAAGTGAATGAAATTTTTATTTGGATCGATAAATCAATTTCTGCCATTTACTTTTTAAAAATAATTTCACTTAAATGTTGTCCGCGGCTACGCTTCAGGTGGTCCATTCTGAAGGTCCAATTTTGGCAAACTTTTTCACACATTTCGGCCGGAATCTCACCAATGACGCGTTCAATGTTGGCTTCCAAGGCAGCAATCGTGTTTGGCTTGTCCACATAGACAATAGACTTAACATAGCCCCACAAAAAATAGTCTAAAGGGGTCAAATCACATGATCTTGGTGGCCAATTGACTGCGCCAAAACGTGAGATCAACTGCTCACCAAATTCGCCTCTCAATTGATGCATGGTTTCGCGTGTCGACCGAGTTCAATTCTTGCATTTTCGGCAAAAAAAAATCTGTTATCATCGAACGGTACCTTTCTCCATTGACGTAACCCTGCGGCCTTCATCGTCCTTGAAGAAGTACGGCCCAATGATGCCGCCTGCCCATAAACCGCACCAACCAGTGCATTTTTCGGGATGCATTGGTAGCTGCTGAATTGCCTCTGGCTGCTCTTCACTCCAAATACGGTAATTCTGCTTATTCACGTATCCATTTAGCCAAAAATGAGCCTCGTCGCTAAAGACCATAAAACGGACGTAGCTTGCGAAACAAATTTTTCACAGAGCACGAATTTTGATAATAAATTTCAATAATTTGCAAACGTTGTTCAGGCGTAAGTCTATTCATGATGAAATGGCAAACAATACTGAATCGAAATGTCAAATGTTCGTGGAATTTGTCATGTGTCATCTGTCAAAAATATAAACGTCAAAAACCAAGTAGCAAAAAAATCACCCGTTACAATGCAGTCACTCAAGACAAATCATCATTGCAAGTTACAGCGTCGAGCAACACGTGCAAATGATAAGACTTTACTATCAAAATGGGTGTTATCTAGTAGCAACGATAGGCGCCTTGCGCCTCTTTAGCGATGAGGCCCATTTTTGGATGAATGGGTACGTGAATAAAATTATGATAAAATTGCCGGATTTGGGACGACACCAATCAATGCGAGATTCACAAGGTGCCAATACTGGGGGCGTCATCGGTCAGTACTTCTTCCAAAATGATGATGGCCAGGGCATCACCGTCAGCGGCAATCGCTATAGCTCGATTATCACCAACTTCTTGTGTCCTCAATTGGATGGTATGGACACCGAAGACATATGGTTTCAACAGGAAGGCGCTACGTGTCACACAGCTCAAGACACAATCGATATTCTGCACGAGCGGTTCTCAAATAAAGATAAAACTTATTGATATCTCATGTACAACTTGTTTTATTCAATTTTAAAATCGACCCTCCCTTAATGAAAACTCCTTAGAAGGTACAAACAAAATAACATAAACATAAAATATTTGATGAAGTTGGAAAACTTAAAAATTCCAAATATTTTCAACTCGTTCTCTGATTCTTTAATTTTTCATATAATGTAGGTTGAAATAGCAATACGTAAGGCTATAAGGTTTACCTTCATAAGACCTAAAAGGTGTAGTTTTCTTTAAACAGAGTCATTTCATTTTGGCGTTGGCTTTTACACTTGAGAAGTAGTAGTCTCGTTTTAAATATGGAATCGATCCAATTGGACAACACATCGGATCGATACCTATGGAGTGTAAGGCTTGCCGAATTTCCCTTTTTTTTGTATAACATTATGTAAGGGACTCTATGTTTAAAAAAAATGCCAGTATAAAGCTAGGTACATATATTGTATACAGGCAGATCATGAAAAAAGTTTTAGCTACGAATTTGTCTAGTGAAAGCACTTAGGTACTATGTTTTATTCATTCCTCCCACTATCTGTTATCAATAGCCTATGATGTGACCATCATGTTTTGGATTTAGATTCTGAAAATTAGATAAATATTCTGGTAAGTAATTCATTTGTAAAACTTGACTATGCATTCAAGTATCAAGTATGTATCAACATACCTATATAATTTTTATGGATACGGAAATGCATTTAATTTAAAGTTTTTTTTTTATTGAAGTGGCTTGGATATGTTGCAATTTCTTAGGCGGAAATCATGTTGGCAAAGCCTAAATTACTTGCACACTTGATTGTGAAACATTCACTTGTAGACAGAGTAGCATGCGTTGCCCGTTGTTTCATCATGAAATATAGAATATACAGATGTGTGTACATGAACAATCAAAAACTGGGTGGCAGTAGCAAACGTATAGCAGCAGCAGAGGAATACTGCAACACAGAGCAAACAATGCCAATTTCACTCCCACCCTTTTAACCAATTTGAAATTCACATAAAAACAGAGGTCTGGCCTTTGTGCAATCACATTTCATATACCCTCTGCTACATAGGCGTAGGTACTGTACAGTGGCTGTGTAGTGTACAGCATACAGTCTCGTATATGTACGTCCAATCAAGTGCACATGACTCGTATGTATATTTATAAATTTATGCGGTGTACGTAGGTACGTGCATCAAAGCTCAGTTTTACCACTACATCTCCCAAAAAATACCAATCCCAGGTCTTCTTGGTTCTTGCTTGTCATGTGAAATAAAATAGTGCACCCGTTGTCGAACAATATCGCGAATTTGTTATACTTTGAAACTTGACATCGATATCTACCAGTACCAAGAACGTTTTAGCAAAGAATGCAATAAAAATAACTATTCGAGTAGGAAGGTGCCCACCTACCTACCTACAAATCTATAAAAGAGGGAGGCACCGACAGACCGAAAGTGGCGTTTTAGCCTCAATTTCAAAAACTTTCGTCTTGTCTTTAGTAAACATGTAGGTTCCTATATTACAAAACATGCATTTGACTGGCCAAAATTTCCAGAAGCCACAAGACCCCTTCCAATGGTCTTAATGGTAGAATTTATATAGATACTTATTTGTATACAGCAGATACAGAAAATGACTTAAAGTAGCTATGACACGCTTCTAACAAAATTTAGAATAGATCATTAGTTCTGGTTTTGGTTTATTCTGATTAAATTGTTCGTATAATCGACCTGGCCAAATTGGTTTTCATAACTACTATATATATTATACTAAACTTACTGCGAAAGTGGTGTTACCGGGACATTAGGCAAAACTATAATCTAAAGTGACCATTCGTCCCACATTACGTGGGACAGTCCCACATTTGCTTGATCTGACCCACCTTGAAAATTGTCCCACAAATGACCCACAAAATCAAAAGATGTCCCACACTGTCGCACGAAATCGAGCTTAAATTTTTATATCGGTTTTTTAATCATAATAATTTTATTTAACTGAGCGCTACCATCATTTTACAAAAATATTTGCATGACATAACCACTGCACGCACTCATAGTTTTCTTGTTGAATTGACATACTATACATGGACTGTTACGAGCCAACTTCAAGTTGGTTCTTTCCTCATCTATGTTCAAACGAGCGCCACCCAGCTTCCAACGGAAATCATGAATATTATCAAGTCATACCATCACCGAGATTCAGCTATTTCGGCAAGTGAAGTGAGATGACTCGCCAGTCACTGCTGAAGTCTCAGGCGAGTAATCTGACATTTCATTTCACTTACTCACTCCCTCACTTTTACTAGCTGAATCGATTTTTAATCAAAAGTGACTCATCTCACTCACTCACTGCGGTTTCGAATTAGATGGCGATTATTTTCAATGAAATCCTTACACGAATCTAAAAATTTCATTTTCGCTATTTTGTACAGAAAAAAATAGGCAACTATATTACAGTTCTTTGTGTTCGTTAAAGGTTATTAAGATTTTGTTCTCCTTTTCCGTAAGAAACAAGAATTTTTCTTAATTTTCTGCAAACGTTTTCATAAAATTGAAATGTCCCACATTGAAAAACAAAAATTTTTGTGTATATTATTTTCGAGTGAATTTTCTTTTTTTGTCCCATATTTTAACTTTTTGGTTCTGGTCACTTTACTATAATCGAAGGCGTGCGTCATACCTATACTAGAAGGAGTAAATAAAAGCAGCACAAGGGACACGCCCACGTAAAAGACCAACTATAATTGCTTCTGCTCTCTGAAGTCAGCTTAAAAAAGAGCGCTTATTCATACTCTTATTCACAGCTGAGAAATATCAAGATGGGAATCCACGGCTGTCAAACGAGTTTGCCTACAAGCTGCAAACGAACACAAATATCCCTAAAATTGTTCCGGTAGCCATTTTTTTTTGTACAAATCGGTTAGCAAGTTCAAATAGAATATAAACGGAATGAATTTGCCTTTTAGTGCCAACCTCAACTTAATAAAGTGGGTCTTGCAATTCCGTCTGTCTATCTGTATGTCCTCCAGTGATGCAGCCTAAACGGTTTGAGGGATTTTCTTTAAACTTAGTATCTACATATTGTTTTCTCATACATTGCATTTAGTATTCAGTGACGTACGCACAAATACGTAAAAAGAGAATAATAATAAGGTAGAAATAAATGGATAAAACACATAATTGAATGTTCATAGTCGTTATAATTTGAGGGAAAACAAAGATGCAATGTGAATTCATGGCTAAGTAAGAATATATTAAAAAAAAGCAAAAATCGTTGGAGCGGTTTTTTAGTAAATTAATTTTTACGTATAAAATTTTGAAAACATTTAAACAAAGTTTGAAACGCCATTTTGAAGATATTATTAATATACATATAAAATTCAAATTAAAAAAAAAATTCTGTGACTGGTTTTTGAAAAATTGATTTTTCAAAAGAAAAATTATTTATTTTTTAAAAATCGATTATTTTCTTTGTTGAAAATTTGAGTATGCAGTTTTATTAACACTTTTAGGGAACATTTGTATAAAAAAAAATTATTTTAATAGGTTAATCCAATATTGAGAAATTCTAAAATATGAAAAGTAGTACTATGGGAAGTACCGTTAATAAGTACGCAAAAAAAATATTTTTATACTTAAAAGTGAACTGTACTAATTTAAAAACACACGAATTTTTTTATAAAAATTCTTGGAGCCGTTTTCGAGAAATACATTTTTTTCTTAACGGTTTTTTAACATTTGTATGGGAGGTACCTTTGTTTTATAATTTAGAAAAATAGTTTTTTTAACTATTCAAGATAATGTCAAAAAACCACCAAATACGAAGTTTCGAAAAAATCTATTGAGTCGTTTTCGAAATTTTGAATTTTCCAAAAAAATCTTTTTTGAAAAATGTTGGTCTACAATAGTGTTTAAACTTTCTATGGGATTTGCGTACAAAAATTCAAAAAAATCAAATTAACCGTTTCCGAGAAAATCGAAAACAAAAAAAAAATGGTTCTACTAGAGGTACCAAAAATAACAATTCTTGTCCGAAAAAAAATTTATCAAAAGGTACCCTTTCCCTTCATGAATGAACTGATTTTTTTTTATAAAAATCGTTATACCCGTTTTTGAGAAAAATAAGATGTTTGTTTTTGGCCAAGAAAAATGTATGGGAGCTACTGTTATTTGTCGTCTTAAAAAAAATAAAAAAAACGTGTAGGAATATTACCGAAAAAACAATATGTACCAAGTTTGAAGCAAATCCACCGAACCGTTTAGGCTGCAGACTCGAGGACAGACAGACAGACGGAATTGGGGGACCCACTTTTTTGGTGTTCTCTATGATCGTAATGTGATTGTTAGAAACTTTTTTATGAATACATAACTTGCCTTATATTACCTATAATCGCAAGTAAAAAATAAGTTCATTAACGAAGGGAAGGCTTTTGGTATTTTTTTTTTGTTTGGAAAAATGGTTATTTTTGGTACCTCTAATAGAACCATTTTTTGGTTTTCTATTTTCTGGAGAACGGTTGATTTGATTTGGTTGAAATGTTATATGCAGAAGCTCCTAGAAAGTTTAAACACTAATAGACCAAGATCCCATGGCCGGCAGTTTTAAAGGTGTCTGCCAGACGAAACGTCGCATTGTAGGTATTTGACAAGTGCCCAACAAAGTTTGATACATGTCAAGAAATCATCTTTGATAAAATAACGTAGTTGGTTATGCACTGTGAAAACTGCATATCTCCGAAAAGCCCCAGATTTAAAAATTCAGAATGTCAATTCGTTTTTATCTACTTTGGTATCTATTCACAGAAAAAAAATTCAGCTATTATAAAACGATGTATATCTGCCGGTCATGGGATCTTGGGCTATAATGTTAACCAAATTTGTTCAAAAAATAATTTGTTTGAAAATAAAAAAAAACTCGAAATTTCGAAAACTGAATCGATTTATTGGAAACTTCGCATTTGGTAGTTTTTGACCTAAAATAAAAACACCAACGATACTCCACATAAATGTTAAAAAACCGTTTAGAAAAAAAATTATATCTCTAAAATGGCTCCAAGAGTTTTGATAAAAAATCAGCGTTTTCTAAAATTAGTGCAGTCCACTTTAAAAAAAAAATATTTAGTCTTGCATTTGTATTATTATTACGGTACTTCTCAAAGAACCACTTTTCATATTTTCGACTTTCTTACGAGTACTATTGGATAAACCGATTGAAATATTTTTTTATGCAAATGCTCTCTAGAAATGTTAATAAAAAATAGTCAAAAAATTTAGATTTTTCGATATCGGCTTTAAGCCTGCATAGGATAACTAGACCAACCTTACTAGTAAGTAATAGAAGTAAACGTAAATAATATCTATCTACGTATTATTTTTGTTTTTGTAGAGCCATATTACAGTATTTAATGACCTTTAGTCTAAAATGCGTTTTGCCCGGGTACGATAGTTGGGCTCATCAGTTAGATGCTATCGTACCCTTCTAAGACGCAATATTTTTTGATCGATAACTACCGACTTTAATGGATAATTTTCCTTTTATAGAGATTATGTCCCACCAGCTTCAGAGACTATGTAAGACAGACTTGAAAGCCTAAGGCAGGTTTGTGGTCTGTGTTGTCAAAAAAAATGTTTCTAATTTAACTAAACTTGTACTGGTTAGGTAGTTAAGAAATATATCAATGGTGTTAGCTGATCGAATGTGATACATGTCATTTGTACAATAAGAAGGTGAAAAAGCATTGCTGTGCTTTGATTATATTTTAACAAACATTTGATTTGTTTAGAATTTAAAATTGAATGCAAAAAAATCAAAAATCATCCCATTATCTCAGACAGTGTAGTGTATATAAAATCGGTCGTTTCAAACTCTTGTTGGCGAAAATTGGAAGGATATAAAAGGAGATACCGATGCACATTGTTTCTAAATTTCTCAATATCAAAATGGGAGATGTAATGCATTCCACATTCAAGGGTAAACTGAAGAGCATTCCTAGAAGTCCGAGTATTACGGTTAAATAGTAGATACCTATAAGGGATGAATGCAATTCGCTATTTCGCTAGACGATTGTTTATAAAAATAAAATGCACGACTGGATCGAACGAACTTGCTCTTATAGCAAACAACTTTAATGAGATATATAAAAAGATAGATTCTTAATTTTTCATCATAAGCTTTTACAAAATTTTATAGAAGAATACGGTATATGGCAACGCTGCCTTCTGCCTGAAATGACATTTCTTATGATATACATGTGGGATGGGGCAAATAGGAAGAGCATTCTTCGGCGCCCATACTAACTGACGAGAACATGCACAATTCACGTACAAACACACTGGACGAACGAACGAACAAAAAGAACGTGCGCCCCTCTCCATTATTTCATTTTCTTGATTCTTCCATTTTTTTTTTTTATAATTCATTTTTATTTCATATTAACTTATAACTATCTTAAAGCTAGACAAAAATGTTTAAAACTAGCCTAATTATCAATAACTTACAACTAATTTATTGGCCCTTTACGGGAGCTCTAAACTTAACAATAACTCTTAGAACTGATGTCTTTCGACCTAAAAACTATTTTAATTAAATCTAATTATTTTATTTTATTTTCCAAGGAAACTTTCACAAAAAAAACTTGGTATCTTATCTTATTTTTTTTTTTTTTTTTTTTTAACTTATAAAATAAACCTAAATATAGATTAAAAATAATTAAAACTAAATAAAACTAACTTATACTAACTAAATAACTTAAACTACTTAAAATACCTAATAATACTTAAAACTACTTAACAACTAGAACAGCCACAGCAGCATTTTTTTTTTTTTTTTTTTTTTTTGTTTTGTTTATTTTTTATATGCATGCAGACATACACCAACATGCAACCCACCCATACATGTACATACGCAAATACATATACGTACGCACATACATGTACAGACACGCAGATACATGCACGTATGCCCCCGCATACATACATATATTTAAATTTTTTTTTTTGGTGCCACCCCGACTGTTCCCTATACCTAATACCCTACATCTATGTAAGTCGGCCAATCGACTTTAAATAGTATGATGCTGTTCAGAGAGCCACCAGAACTGGTTCTCCTGTTTCGCCCTATCCCTCCGGTCCCGATCGGACACAGTCCTACTGAACCGAAGGCGCTCTTCTCCACCTTGAGCGATGACGTCTCGACCATACAGGAGTCGCCTATCCACAGTTTTCCGGCTGACGTGGTGGATGAGCGGAACCGCCCCTCCATCCTGTATCAGCCCTCGACTGTCTAAATAGAGGAATGCGTCAGGAGGGATGTAACCACTTAACCGCGCACTCTCAAAATATTCGTTATTGGGGTAATAAGCCCCAAAAATTAAGCTGTTAGTTGAGGACATCGCCCTTGCAACGTGACCCCGAATCTGCTTGAACAAAAAATTATCTATTCTGTTTATGTTGGCTCCGTTGTATAGAACCTGGTTGGAATAATATCTTGTGTACTCCGACTCTGGTGTTCTGTGTAATCCAAGGCAACGTCTAAGACATTGCCTCTCAAACACCCGAATCTTTTCCATTTGAGATGGGGCAACGTTGAACCACACCGGGCATCCGTAGGCAATCATCGGCCTGATGAGGGCCATGTAGCAAATCACCTTCACCCTGCTGTCAAGACGGCTGCTATAAAACAGTCGTTTTGTCAAGGCAAAGGCTCCCCTAGCCCTGGCCAAAGCAGCACCTATATGTCTGTCGAAATACAGGTACTGATCCAACCAGATGCCAAGGTACTTTACTACACTTTTACTCGCCAGTGGATGTCCATGTGGCCCTACGATCACCAGCTTGCGCCAGTTCTTTCTCGTATCCCTTGAGGCGCTAGACAACGGAGTCCTAAACAAAATAGTTTCTGATTTCTGGAAGTTGATTTTCAACTTCCAGTCATCACAATATCGCTGAATCTTGTCGAAGTCACTCTGCAAGATACTTTTGATGACCTCAACTGTATTAGCTGTTCTGTACGCAATTAGATCGTCGGCGTATGCAATTGCCTGAGTTAGACTACCTATCAGATCGCTGGTGTAAATGCTGAATAGAATCGGCGAGTTAACCGCTCCCTGCTGAAGACCATTATTAATATTAAAAATTGCGGTAGAAGTTACATTGCCACTCTTGACAACAAACTTTCTAACATTTAGCATGTCATAAAGCATATACAATAGAGGTTTACTTATACCTAGTCTGGTTAGCTTTAGATAGAGACCTTCTAACCATACGGTGCCTTCTCGAAATCAACCAGACAGGCACCCGTACACTGCTTTTTAGTTTTGTTCCATTGGATATCAGAAACTAGTTTAGACGCGGCATGAATTGTGTCATGTCCCGCCTTAAAACCGAACTGATTATCCGGGATGATATTTTTGTCCTCCGCCCACTTGAACAGGGCTCTATTAATAACCTTTTCAAATACTTTGCTGATACTCGGAAGAAGACTTATCGACCGGAGATTCGCCGGATTGGAGTTGTCCTTTCCCTGTTTTGGGAGAGGGTGCACCACAGCTGTCTTCCACCGCACTGGATAATATGCATTATTCAGCGCGTTGTTAAACAGAGTGGTATAAATGTCAACTGCTTCTTGAGGCAAATGTCGTAGTACAACGTTGGATATACCATCGACTCCTGCAGACTTCTTTTTCTTTAATGAATCGAAGATGAGCTGGAGCTCATTCTTCGAAATTAACAGGGGACTGGGCCCATTTCGGTCGGCGATTATGGCGTTTGCCAAATCTTCATCATTAAACCCGGTAAAACCAAGGTTCTCAGATCGCCATTCGGTTATATCGTTCCGGAGCCATAAGTGATGAAGCAGAGCTCTGTTTTCCAGGTCATGATTCGGGCGAATGATTCTTCCATACCATTTTGATGATGTACAAGAAGGGAGTTAGTTTAGTTTAGTCTTGAGTACCGCCAAGTACAGTCCGTTCGCCATAACGCCACTTAATAAATCTATGCTGTCTACCTACTTAAATTAAGCAAAATAAAGACAATTTGAGCCATTATATTTAAAAGAATTACAACAGTTTCTTTATTGAGAAGATCGTGACGAGGATTGAAGTTGAAGATCCTACATACATAAATAAAAATATAATAAAAATGCAAGTTATCAAAAAACTTGTACAAAAAGCTCACTACTCTTCTTCATAATATATGTCTCTCAATTTTGACGTGATTTGAAACACAAATAAGTTTTGAACAAGTTTTATTGATTTAACAAACAAAGATTGTTTATAAATATAATATACAATAAAATAGTTTTTATTTGATTTTTTTTTATAACTTTGCACGCGCTCAAGGGATTATGAATACCATTTATATGTTTTTCTTAACACAGCGCTGGCATCCGGCGGAAGAAGAGAAATAAGGATAGGAAAGATCTGTGGCGCGATGTTCTGAGACTAGAGAGCTGGTTGTTGTCTCAGATTTATCTCCAGGGATGGCGGCTGAACTAATGCGGAGAGAATTACCATGTCTTATTTATTTATGTCCCTTATAATTCGCATTATTTTATTTATATCGTTGTCATATTTTATGGGTATGCTAGTTTACTCAATCACATGTTGTTAGTGTTATGCCTAAACAGCATGTAATGAGCATAGCAGGAACTTATTTTATGACAATTTTTAGAATTGGTTTTTTAATGGAATATAAGAAGACACAGACAACGGCAGGAATCGAACCTGCACCACGTGGTTGACAGGCGAGCATACAACTATAGCACCAAGGCCACCCCCAAGGAATAGTTACATATGTACCTACCTACAAATGTGTATTTAAATCTAAGTTATGGATTTTAATTATGTTAGTTAGGAGAGTAAACTGTATCTACAATACATATTGATGGAACCTAAGTATGTTAACATGTACATATAATAATGAAAATGAAGGATGTAGGTGGGTAGGAAGCAGGCGCGAACCGTACATATAACTCGATTCCTTGCGTCTTAGCTTTTGAAAATCTCATCCTTAAGAACTTAAGCTTCTGACAACATGAATCTAGTTTAACCCTACCCCTGCACACGCACTCAACACTACTATAACAACTATTCTTTTAGTGCTTCTTTCTCTATACACTACACATGTTTGCTTTTCAACTCACTCCTAAACAAACATAAAACTATACCAGAAACAAAAAAAAAGCGCAATACCTCCAGGTTATAAAGTTTCTCGCTGGATAGAACAAATTTGTTTTCTTTCCTCTCCTTTCATATACTGTTCACTGCGTTTGATACTTCTCTGTTCAATACACGCTTTCTTATGGAAGAAAATAGCGCGATGTTCACCGACTTTTTTTTGGACAATTTTTATGTATCCCTCATATGCCATTCATTCTGTAAATAAGTCTATGTCGCGTAGTGCGCTGCGCCTGCGATTTGTTGCAAAATTTGTGTGTATATCTCAATCGCTGCGCTGATGAACCAACATGTATGGGGCAGGTTGGTTGACGTTGAGGCATTAAGGCTGTTCTTTTGGCAGAGTGACATCGGCAGCAAAGCAGAATTTATACACATTACAAATACAACAACCTGCTTTCGATAAAACTAAAAGCAGAAGTCTGCTTTGGATAGATTTGTGACATTTATTCGAGTATCGAATGTTATTATGTTTTTTAGTTGGTAGTTCCGATGACTAATGAATCTCGAAGGACACGTTCACATATCTATTAGATAAGTTATCTTGGAAAGTAAACAATTCGAATATATTTGTGAACGATTCGGAAAAGTTAGCTGAAAGCAGTCACAAATCAATAATTTTTGGTTAATTATGTGTTCTTTCTAAAAAAAAAATTGTTTCACACCTATAAAAAAAAACTGTTTAACTCAACAAACTGGGCCAAACACACGCTTTATTAATTTATGTTGCTTTATAAATCATAGATAGGGGGCGTTCTTCAAATTTAAGGAAAAGTTAAAGTTAGCTTATTAGTGCGAAACTGCCAGATCAAAGATAATTAAATAAAAGATGTGAGTGAGTGGCTTTGTGTCAGCTACTGTCAAATTGCCTACAAAAATAGCTATCTAAAACTTGAGCAGAGCCCCTACCAAAGCTCTGAAATTGGAATAGCAACAATCCTTTAAAGAGCAAGTCAGTGCATATCCTTTATTTAGTAATAAATAAGCACTCATTAGCAGTACGTAAGTGTATGCTATCGATATAGCACTTATAACACGTGCAAGACATAAACTGTCGAATTCGATTGTGAAGATTAATAAGATTTCTTCTAAAAAATCTTAATTTGGTTATATATACAAACAATTGGAAATTATCAGATTTAATACCACCTGTTGAAAAGAGTGATGACTTAGAGCTTTCCGGCGAAATGTGGCAAGAAATACATTCAAAATATTTCAAAATATAGCTTATTGCCTTGTCAGAAAATGTCAAATTTTATTTATGGATGTCGTAGATAAATAACTTGACCCCAAAACTCATGTCAAAACAGATTTTGACGATCTTACGTCATTTTGAATTCGGAGTGGAATTGACCGTTGACCAACCAGTGAATATAAAAGTGGACATAATCGTCTGTTTTTCAGTGTTTATTTGTTGCTATGTTAATAATTTTTACCAAAACACGACTATTTACCCCAATTATGAGATTCAAAAAGGGAATTTCAGTCCATATTGTATATAACTCATTTTTAATTAACCTCCATACTGGAACGCGAAGCTTATAAAAACTTAAGACTTAAATAATGAATGTGATCATTTTTGCAAGGAAACACAATGCAAACATACGCTTTCATTGCCACAAGATCTGATCATTATTGAAAAGAAAAGTCAAACACATAAAATAATTTAAAAATGAACATTTTGGAACATACAGATTTAGAAAATTCAACTCTTTGTTATTTCTTACTGTTTTATATATATTCCATTTCATTTGTATCTTTTAATTCAAGTTTTAGTATTCTCAAATGAATGCCTTTAATCTTAAGAAATAAAAACAAATCAATTGGAGATTTTTTGCATTTAGTTATTAGACACATGTTCGGTAATACCAACTTAAAGATACAAAAAATCAGGCTGCTGTGGATCGTTCTTTTGGGAAATCTTTCTTTGCTGCCGATCAGTGTCGACTACGTTACGACTTTAATTGTATACATTTCAACGTAGACTATGTCGACAATGTAGACAATATGTCGACAATGTAAACAATAACTTTGATATCTCAAATCTCACAAATAAAATAATTTCAAAAAGTCTTTTCCGCAACGATTTTAATATTTTCCTTAAAAAAATAAGTTTCAAGCAATAAATTATAATATTTTCTTTCCTATTAAGATGTATTGTATTATTGTATTATGAAAGAATTTAACGACATTGAATTTTATTCAAAATACCGATTTGAAAAAAACGACTATAGATTTTTAATTGAAAATTAATGTATGTACGTGAAAGCCGATTGGTAATACAGCCAATTCCAATTGGTGAAGAATTTGTTTTTTATATGAAAATATTTTTCTGAAAATTTAAAAATCTTAGCATGAGCTTATATCAGGTATGAATATATATTTGGTGTTCCTGTGCTTATGTTTAATTTTCGTTCTGTTCCATTATGTCAAAATAAGGTGTGTTCAATGTAACTTTGATTAACGAACCCCTAACGATCTACTTTAATTAGAAAAGTTCTTAGTGTGTCAAATAGAATTTTCAGCATATATATACTGCAAATTATATTTTTCAAGGGGAATTTGGTTAAATTCATGCAGCTAGAAATATGTATTGATTTTATGCCCGTGGTCAAGCCAGTAATTAAATTCGAAGAAAACGCAAACAATATTTACATATTATTTTTGTTTTTGTTTTTGTGTACTGTGTGGATTAAAGCCAATTGAAATATTTTGTGACCTATAGTCCAAAATGCGTTTCGCCCGGGCACGATAGTTGAGCTCATCAGTTAGATGCTATCGTACCTTTCTAAAACGCAATATTTTTGGTCCATGTCTACCGACTCTAATAGAATTTGCAGCATATATATACTGCAAATTTTATTTTTCTAGTAGAATTTGGTTAAATTCATGCACCTAGAAATATGTATTGATTTTATGCCCGTGGTCTGGCCAGTAATTAAATTCGAAGAACCAACATCATCATGCATCAACAAACACGTGAAGTTCCAGTTCGGGTGCCAGGTTAAAGAGGGGTGAATAACATTTAGGAATGTTTACTGACGAAATCTTATGGAAGTCACAAACCCAATTGTTCCATAATGGCACTAAGTCTTCAGTCAGCTCATTATCCCAGCCCATAGATGTTTTCCAAATTGCCTGAAGCAACATCTTACTAACAACAACTATATGAGCCACGAATCCCAAAGGATAAAAAACAGACATGACTATTTTCAATACTTGTCGGAATCCTTTGGTCCTTTACAAGGCTGTTGTCGATCTTTTCTAATTTGGCCGCAAACGTAAATGTATCTTTTTCATATCCCAGAGGACTCCTAAAGTACGACTTTTGTTATTTTTGTCGATGTTGATTTTTTGCCCAACGTCTTTAGCCAACTGGTCCCTTGGGATGCTCTGAAGAATGGATTGAGAAGAACTTCTCCAATTTGTGACTGTGGATTTTGATAACGTCGTCAATCAAAGCTTTAGCTGCTGCCACATCGTCTGCGTGTCCTAAATAATCGTCCATATAGTGATTATTCCTGATTGCGTGTACTGCTTTGGGATAAGTGTCCAAATGCTGATTTGCATTTTGGTCTGTTACATAAATGGACGAGCTTGGAGCACATGTCGCACCAAACATCATCGCTGTCATCTTGATGATCCTCGGAATGTCGGTTCGATTCTCACCTCGCCATAGGATTAATTCGGTTGTGTTGTCCTCGTCACGTATTCTTACCCTATGAACATCCCTTTGATGAAACCCGTACATCCAATTCGTCCTTGGCGGAATTTAAACAAAACGCCTGGTAATGATTGTAACAGGTCCGATCCTTGGATGAGTTCATCGTTGAGTGGAACTCCATTCGATCTAGCAGCAGCATCGAACACAATTCTTATCTTGTGTGGCTTCATTAGATTGATTTTCGGAAAATGCGGCAAATACCATGTTATATGTCCAATCAGGTCTTTATCTTCAGCATGTACAAGATATTTCTTTTGTAGATAGTCGTCTATGATGTCACCGTATGCTTTTTTTAATTCAGGATCTTTGTCGAGTTTCTTCTTCAACAGATACAATCTTTGACGAGCTGCAAACTTCCTGTCTGCAAGTCTAGCGTCGTCACGTTTCCATAACAGTCCAGTCTGCAATCTGTTGCTGTCAACTTTCGATGTCGTGATCCTCATGATTTTTAAGGCTCTTTCATCTCCTCGAGATGTTTATGGTCACAACCAATGGTTAAAATGTCGTCAAGTTGGAATGATGCTTTGACTTTTGCATGCAGGTTGTCGTTGCGGGCGTCTTGCATCATGTGAACATGGTTGACTTCGCTTGCTTTATTGCTCCCATTATTTCCAGTAATTGTCCATCCCAACCAAGTCCTACTAGCTATATGGTTGTTGCTCTTATTGTGGATTAATTGTCGATTAGCTGTTAGAAATCCCTTATTTTCACCGATTAGGATCGTTGGTTGCAATTTGCTGTAGCTTTCGAAATTTATTTCTTTTAAGTAGGGCTACTTCTCGATAACCTTCTCTCTATCAACTGATTGACGTTGTAATGGTAAGTATTTTACAGTTCTGACGTCATATACACTAGCTCTGGCATTCGGGAACTTCCCAGATATGTGCACTGAACCCACTTTAGATTCATCTTCATTTACAACGCCACCATTGGCCCACTGAATTGATAGAGGTGCAAGTTTGCCGTCCATTTGTAGTTTATTTGCTACCGCTTCGCTTATTAAGGTCACAGTAGCACCGGGATCTAATAACGCAAAAGGGTTTACTACAACTGAATTATATTTGAGACTTACCGGTAAGATTCTAAGTCTAGTAGTATTCCTGCTCACAGTACTTACGTTTGTGCAAACTCCATTTGCTGTAACAGAGTGGCTTTGGGGTTGGCAGGCTTTATCATGTGATAGCGTATGTTGATGGTTGTGTAGCAATCGGTGGTGATTTCTCTGGCAGTTATCGACTTCGCATGGACTCTTTTTGCGGCACATTCTGGTTTGATGGTTTTTCTTTAGGCAAGCAAAACATAGCGATAATTTTCTTACGCTTTGCCATTTTTCGTCAGTGGTCAACGCAATAAACCGTTTGCACTTTTCTAGAGAACTGCGATTGGATTTGCAAATGCTGAACTTTGGTGATTCTTGGCCGACTTTTTCGATTACTGTCAGATTATCAACAAAAGTGGCGAATTTAACAATCGACAAAGGATTATCTTCTCGTGGTGCTGAAATCATCTTTACTTTGTCAAGGAGAGATTTAACGATGTCGTCATGACGTCCGAAACGTCGTTCCAGTATTTGTATGATCCTCTCTGAACTGTCCGGAAGAATGAGAAGTGATTTTACTGCTTCAAACGCCGCGTCTTTATGTGTTGCTCTCAGTCGTGTCACGTTCTTGAATGGTAATTTTCCTAAATCTGTTGTTCTAAAATACTCATTGCAAAAGAGTGGCCAATCGTCCGGATTTCCATTGAACTTTAGCAAATCCATTTTTGTTTGTCGAGCAACAAAGGTGTTCATCATGTGCAGATACTGCCGGTTTTCTGTTTCTTGATTTTCTTTTTGACCGAGGACTTTAGCATCTGGTTCATTTTGATGCAATTTGCATTTTCGTCTTCTAAAAATGTAGACTACTCGCCGTATATGTGTGTTTTTTCTGTGGAAGGTGTATAATACATCATGTGGACTATATTCGCCGTCGTCTAGGGGCAGACATACTTCCAAAGGAACTGCATCTTCACACACTCTGATTGTTTTTGAGTTCGAATTCCTAACGGATTCCTGTCTGCCTGCATCCATTAAAATGTCGGAATCTCAATTGGCTACTTTATTCTGAAGCAATGTTACTTCAAGTTGAAGTTTTGTTGCTTTTAATTTCCTTCGAATTTGTGTTAGTTCCAAACTTTTTACTGCACCCGTTTCATGATCAAAATCACTATTTGTGAAACCAAAGCGATCTACCGGATTCCCTTTTGTCTTTCTGTCGCTGCGGCGCAGTGTAAGTTCTAGAAGACTCATCCTGAAGTGACTGTAGTTTACCTCAAATTATGTTTGAATCCGGCTCAAAGGACCAGAAATGTAATACTTTTTTCCTAATAGAAATAAAAATTTACATAAACGTTTAGAATATAATATATTTTATTGAAATAATTTCCGGTCTAGTCTACACAACGATCTGTCCAAAGTATCTATCAAGGCTAACTTTCGACAAATTTATGTCGACAATTGAGAATTGTATACATCGAATTGTCTGCATGTAGACAATCATGTAGTCTACATTTTTAGTCTACACGGCACAACACTGCTGCCGATAGATTTACCTAATGAACAGGTTTATTGTATATAGCATAGCTTTGATATACAATGGTTGAGGTCGGTTTCTGCATTCTGCTTGTTAGAAAAAATAGTTCATTCAAAGAAAAAAATTGGCATAGCACAAAGAAACAAGCCACTTCCTTTTTTACTTATTTTATGAATTTATATGTATCTCTCCCTTGGGCTGAATCCTGTATCTTAAAGATTAAGGTTGCCGCTCCACTATCCACTAACATTAATATTAGATTTTATTCATTTTTGGCAGAGAGTGCAGAAAATAACTGCAATTCAATAATGTGGCACAATTGGCCCAAATGAATTCAGCAAATCCCAATGAGGTTTAAACTTATTTAAAAAATTCAGTTTACACGGAGAACAAAGTGCAGTACCTTAATTGATGTTGTGTTTGTTGTGAATTTTGTATATATTGAACATTTAGATTTGAAACATTCAAATTAAAAATGTTAAAATTGTGAAAAGTTTTTGGGTAGTAAGTTTTAGTGAATATGTCTTTAAAAGTTGTAGAATGATGCTTAATAGATTCTCTCTTAGAGGAGTCAAATAATTTTATTCACTAACTAATTCCTTAGTTTTATTCAGAACAAAAAGTTGTAGAGTTAGCACGCTCCACAACATGAAAATAGATTAAAAAAGAAAAGATGGTTTCGTTTCCCATTTTAACGGTATAATGTAACAAAAGTATACTTGATTGACAGGGAGTTGTAAATTAAATAAAATGTTTTGTTTTCCTTGCCTTCATTTTTTCCAACTCCCCAAGTGTTTGGAGTGCTGCTCTACGGTACCTTTCGGAGGATGGAATTGAGAAAGGTTTCTTGGTTGTTTGCCTTTACTGAGTCTCGCAACGCTGACAAAGCATATTTTTAATGTACTTGATATATTCTCCTGCAAGGCCAATCTAATTGGCCAATCTTACCGTGGTGCGGCAATTATGTCTGGGGAAGTGGGTGGTGTTAAAAAGAAAGTCTTTGTCCAATGGCTAACTTTATTCCTTGGTATGCTCACGTTTTAAATTTAGTTTTACCGCGATCACTTTAAAATATATCGCAACTAAAAGTTTTTTTTTTGGCAGTATTAATACTATTGTCCGTTTTTTTTAACAAATCAACTAAACGTTCAAAACTTTTAAAACAAACAGCTCAGACTTTCTTAATAAATTTAAGTCCATTTTGGAAAGCATACGCGATTGCGCCGAAACACCACGCAAACGAGGCTTGCTCGAAATTGATTCCAAAACACGTAAGAAACGTCATTTTGTAAAAATAAAAGACATTATTATATCCCAATTAAATGCAAAATATAAAACTTTCCCGAATTTAATTTTTTAGATTTACTTAATAAATCAAAATAAGATAATTTCGCAGTTTCCAATCCAGATGAAAAAAATTCTTCTTTAATAAATTTTGTCCCTGGATTTTTTGATTTTACAGCTTTAAAAAATGAACTTAAAGTTTTTGTATACAACTTCTTCTCTTCGACAACTTGACGTTTTAGCACTTCATAACCATTTATAAAACGAAATATTGGGTGAAACATTCCCGCAAATGTTTAACTTAACAATAAATTTATTTAAGATATTGTAAACGGTGATTTTTTAAGAGCTTGGTTTTTGAAAATTCAAAAAAACACAGAAACTTGTAAAAAGTGAATGAAATTTTTATTTGGATCGATAAATCAATTTCTGCCATTTACTTTTTAAAAATAATTTCACTTAAATGTTGCCCGCGGCTACGCTTCAGGTGGTCCATTCTGAAGGTCCAATTTTGGCAAACTTTTTCACACATTTCGGCCGGAATCTCACCAATGACGCGTTCAATGTTGGCTTCCAAGGCAGCAATCGTGTTTGGCTTGTCCCCATAGACAATAGACTTAACATAGCCCCACAAAAAATAGTCTAACGGGGTCAAATCACATGATTTTGGTGGCCAATTGACTGCGCCAAAACGTGAGATCAACTGCTCACCAAATTCGCCTCTCAATTGATGCATGGTTACGCGTGCAGTGTGGCATGTGGCACCGTCCTGTTGGAACCACATGTCGACCGAGTTCAATTCTTGCATTTTCGGCAGAAAAATTCTGTTATCATCGAACGGTACCTTTCTCCATTGACCGTAACCCTGCGGCCTTCATCGTCCTTGAAGAAGTACGGCCCAATGATGCCGCCTGCCCATAAACCGCACCAAACAGTGCGCACCATTTTTCGGAATGCATTGGTAGCTGCTGAATCACCTCTGGCTGCACTTCACTCCAAATACGGCAATTCTGCTTATTCACGTATCCATTTAGCCAAAAATGAGCCTCTTCGCTGAAGACAATTTTGCAATTTTACAATTTTTCACAGAGCACGAATTTTGATAATAAATAAATGTGCAAACAGGCGTAAGTCTATTCATGATGAAATGGCAAACAATACTGAATCGAAATGTCAAATGTTCGTGGAAATATGTGATCTGTCAAAAATATAAACGTCAAAAACCACGTAGCAAAAAAATCACCCGTTATAAGTATATATTTTTTTTTTGAAATATTTTATTACGAACGAAACAAAGGCCGAGACGATGATCCACATTAAAATTTTATCCAGAAAAAGGCGTGGCCAACACCGAGACGAGACTAACTATTTTTGGTTTTTGACGAGACCGAGACGAGACTAACAAAGGTCTCGCCTGGTCTTGTATCGTTGCCAGCCCCACTTATTATACAGGGTTATACCTATGTTAGATAAAACTAAAAAAACTATATAGGTGCCTATGCACCTACCTGACTGAAGTTTTGAATTAGGGTTTCGTTGAGCTTTCTTTCCGAAATCTTCATATATTTATATAGGTATGTACAAGGTATATTGAAGCAATTCAAGGTACATTTTACTGCACACCATACATAGCTTCCTGAACAAAAGGTATTAAAGACTTAAAAACTAATAGGAAGGTACATACATATATGTACATATATACCTATATCACACACAATCCCAAGCACACTACGGAAAAGCCATGAAATGATGCACAAGCAGATCGTATAGCATATCTTCTCCTCTAACTATAAGTATACTCCTACATACATTGGTAGGTAGTATCTAGCTAGATATATTGCACAAAATTATGTTTGCTGCTGGGAAGCAACAGAAGTTTGTAAGTAGGGTAGCGGTAGGTATGGTATAGGTACATACACGATTTGCTAGGAATGCACAAAGTTTTTTTTCATAAAATCATAAAAGTACATGTTCTGCAAATGCACACATGTGATGTATTTAGATCGTAAAGGCGAATATAAAGAGGCATCTATCTGTATGTGCCTACCTGCCTACCAATGAACACACATTTTGTCATAATATACCTATTCCTACATACATATATACCAACATGGATGAAGTACAAAACCTACAAGAGCAATTGGTTTTCAGTGAGCCTCGGCCCGGCCTGCTGGGCATCAGCATTTACGATTTGCGAAGGAATGGAGTAGGCATCCTCATCTTCCATTCTTGGTTTGGTTTTTCGGCAGTGCAGTTATATTCCACTGAAAAATCCATAGTATCCAGTAGGTATACCCAGTACCCAAACCTAGCTTCCAGAATAGGTAGGTATACTAGCTCAATGCTCTGCGGTGTGGTTCAGTAGGGATAAACTCTTTCGGACTGGTAACCGTGGTAGCATGATAGCACGGAGCCTTCCTGAGTCGTAGTACAGTGCAACACGGATATAAGAAAGTCTGAAAATCCAAAAAAATTCTTTCTTATATCCGAGTTTTTCTTATATCCAAACATCAGATATAAGGAAGAAACTCGGATATAAGAAATAAAATTTCTTTTAAAAAAACTATGTGTAGGTACCTTCAAAATTTCATGAAAACGAAGTAGGCAAACTTTATATGCATAATGAATTAATGAATGTAAATATATTCATATAAAAACGTCTTCTATAATATTTTTTAAGATGAAAAGCTTTAATGTAACAAAGTAACAAAAATATATACTCTTGTTCAAGAAGTAAAAAAAAAATAAATAAATAATTCTTCTCTTCAAATAAATAAAATTAAAGCAAAATATTGTGAGAAGTGAGACTAGCAATTAAGGTTGATACATATCTACGAAAAACAACCAGCAAAATGTCAGAATCACATTTGTTTACATTGTTGTATTTGTAAATTTGACTTTCTCTTCATGAATAGATGTGAAATCTAACAACAATATGTGTAGGTGTAGGTAAACTACACACAAATGAAAAATATCAGTTTCATACAGGTAATAGCTTGTAGGCTGCCGAAATTTCCCATCTTTGTATTGCTCATCTGTGGTCAGAATATTACGTGCATTTCCAACTTTCAGCTGTCATTCCTTTGGAAAGTGGGAGTTTGTACTGAAGGGTTTAACACTACCAAAGTAAATTTCTTATAAGCGTACTTTTTTGTTCTAAGAATTTTGATGTGTAATAAAGGCTTTCTTATAACAGTGTTTTTCTTATATGCGAGTTTCTTATAAACGATTAATTTCGAAAGAAATATAAGGAAAAAGGCACGGCGTTTCTTATTGCCTTTCTTATAAGCGAGTTTTTCTTATATGAGTGTTTCTTTTATCCGTAAAATACTGTAGTACTGTAGGACTTGTCGATGTTCTAGTTGTATAAGTAGATATATGGATGCACATACTAATATGTAGGAACGACGACGACATACAAAATAAAACAAAGTAGTTTCAGAAAAAGGATTGATTTTGAATACAAAGAGAACCTAATAGGAGAGGAATGTGAATTTTTCATACTCGCCTCAACCCATTCCCAACTTTATACGGACACATATACACATATATTATATACAATACTTCCATAGGTGCCTTATACCTGTGTGAGTTTTGCACTATTTAGGTCCTCGTCGTCGGACGGCTCCTGCCACGACAGTGTGTGTTCTAATATTTTTTTTAGAAACTCAGGGGCTCAACTTCAGTGACTAGTTAGTCCGAATATCAATTAAACTCAATTCGTGCACTAAAATATCGATTCCAAAAAAATCCATTTCTTCCTCTACTGGTGCTTTACAGAAATTCATATATCTCTAACATATCTATCTATAGTTTATATCTACATACCTACCTATACCTACTATATACATATCTACCTACATACTTCGATGTACGTACATAGGTATTGTATGTGCAACTGTGGCCAAAAAAAATATCTCTGTTTTCAGCAAAGACGTCAGCTTCGCTACGTTCGTTCGTACCTAATGAAAAGCTCCTCGTCGTTTGTGCAAATCTAGCCATGGAGCATCATTTGTCATTTTTTAAATTCTATATCCTTCCTCTGTGGCTTTTTTTTTTGTTTTTTTGTTTAAATATGGTAATGAATGGAAAGAGTGTGGACGTGTACCCAAGTCTTCAGAACAAAGGGTTGCGTCGTATCCGTCTTTCTTTATTTTTGGCAGAAATATTTCATTTAAAGCGAAATAGCTAAATGTCTATGATAAAATTGTTTTTAAATTTAAAGTGAAATTCTTCAAGTATCTCTAGTAAATTTCCTTTGCTTTAACATTGCCATCTAATTAGTCAGAATATTGGTTTGGTGTGAGAATAATAAAACCTTGAGGGTAACTAAATTATCGTGTATATTGGTACCCAGAGTTACCAGATGTCCACCCTTTTGGGGCGATAGTCGACCTTTTTCTTACCAAAATGAGGTTTGCCCCCTCTGTCCCCCTTTGTAAGTAAAATTCAAACAAAAAAACCTTCAAGTCCCCTTTTTGAACAATTGTCTCGCAATTCCGTCTGTATTTTTGTGTAGGTCGATCTACACTACTACTACGTGGTACTTAAGATTCTTAGGTGATTGGCTCGAATCTTTTTCCTAATTTTTTTTTAGCGGAAAAATGGTAAATCGGCTCTGTGTATAAATACAAAAAAAAACTTTGATTACAAAGAAACTCAGATTTGTTTTAAATTATTGGTTTACCTTTCCAAATCAAGAAATAACCTTATATGTATGAACATAATTGCTTACGTGAAAATATTCATATTCAAAAAAAAATTTTATTGCACAATTATGATACAAAAAAGTGTTAACAGTCGAGTTTTACGTTCAAGTAAGTATATGAATGTGTGAGTGTTTCCGGTTTTGATTCTGATTTCAAATGCAGAAGCAAAATTCTCTTCTTTTTAGAACCAGAACTGTCATTTTTTCTCAAGTGAAGACTTTCAAAAGAGTTCAGAAGACTTATGGATGCCAAATAAAATCGACATAGCAGAACGAGATTTGTTAACATTAATACATTTATATCCTTATACGAGCTTTGTTTTCCTCTTTGCATTATTCTCATATAAATTATAAATCTACAAATGTGTTGTCAAATCAAACACCAGATTTATTATTGTTGTCAGAACCGAAATAAAACTAGCTCATATTTTCTTTTCCCCCTTTCATCCTCTGCCTTAAGCGGTCCCTAGACACTCAATATTATTCCGCAAAATATGGAAGAATATTATTGGCTAGGTGCCCCAGATGGTACAATATTTCTTCCAATAATTTTTTTGACCGCTGATATTTGTCTAGACAACATGTTGAGTGATAACGAAGTTTGTTGTGTGGCCATTGCACTCCCTGTTTGCTTAAGAAAGAAAGAAAAAAAGCTCATATGGACGAAAGATTAGTACAAAAACGAAATCTGTTTACTCATGAAAATTTATGAAATGTACTCATGAAAATTTATCAATGTTAAATGATAAAAAAACAGGAAGAATTGAGTTTCTGGATTATTTGCTTATTGTCAGCCTCCGGATATCTTTCTCTGTATGTGGAGAGCATTTTTTCCTACTGATCAGTTTTTTTTTATTTCGGTTGCTATAGCCCTTGCTCCTTATATTCCACAAAGCCGCCAGAGTTTCATACATTTACATCATCTATAAAATGAAGTTTCTCTCATCTTGTTTGGTTTTTTAACATTTTCAAATATTGCGCAATAGTACACACAGACGATACAATATTTTTAGGTTGTGCAATAATTATCAAAAGCGTTTTGATTTTACACACGAACAATAATATTGTGTAATATCAAATATTGCGCAATAATATTGAGCGTGTAGGGAGCGCTTTAGCCAGCAAATTGATATCAACATATATCTATATATAACAAAGGCGAAAACAGCGATACTAGCGACACCTGCAGAGTATTATAATTGCCTCCCGAAATGCATTCGGTATCTTGAAAAATAAAGTAGAACTAAAATGAAATACATTTTTTCTTGTTCTTAATTTTAATCTTTCTTAAAATCATTTATGCGATCAATAAGGAACAGATTGCAACTTTAACATGTTCTAAACCACACATTTTGTTCATTTTTTTATATGTATATTAGGGACCAGTTATAGCGATCAGGAAAACTCATCAAGAAACGTTGAAACAGTATGAAAGTGAATATTTTTCTGGTGGTCGTTTATAGCAAACAAGAAAATTATGTCAGTGGAAACCTCACTACCGGTCTGTCATCAATGTTTTCTAGTTGAAACACACACGAAAAATTAGTTCCTCCACAATTCTGTCAGTGGAACGAGAGAAACTGGACATGGCCCGAAAAATGGACATGACACTAAAAATTAATTTGGCAAAAAAATGGTAGGCTTTTTTTGGTGTATTTTTTTTTTTGAATCCGAATAAAAAGACTTTATTCCACTCTTTACCCAACGTTTTGTAAGATTTCCTTAGTTCATCAGTGGTTTTTTTTATTTATTCAATCTGTTACAAAATTTATAATTAGGTATAGTACTTTCTTCAATAATCAATTTTACATTTTCTTATTTTTGTTATAAATCACATTATACCCATTACTAACTCCCACTATTGCATCCTCCCGTTGACGACACTGGCACAAATTAAAAATAAATAATAAATATAATCACGATATAAAACAAAAATAGAAACGAACTAATTAAACAATAATGGTATTTATATCACACCTCATATTTTGAGGGACTTTAAAGTGCTATAACATAGCTTTGTTTTTTGCAATCGGTGTATTCTTTTGTATTAATTTTTTGTTGAATTCGCAAGCTTTCCAATGTAAGTCTTGTATTCAATTTTTTCTCTCTGTCTAATATTTTTACCCCTTCGAAAGGGTCCAGTTTCTGCTATGAGTTGCGAAAGCCCTGTTGTCCCTTTGTTTTACCTTATAAAGGGTTATCCATTTTGCGGTTTCAAAAGTATAGAGCTGGAATTCAACATCTGTCCAACTAAGTTGTTAAACCAATTTTTTTTTTTTAGTTGAATGTCTGACATTTACGAAAATGGATCGCTTAACTATCGGACAACGCATAAAAATTGTTAAAACCTACTACAAAAATGGTTATTCTGCCACAGCCACATATCGTGCTTTAAGAGGAGATTATGGTTTACATAATCGTCCAACTACGCAAGCAATTGCCAAAATTGTGAAGAAATTTGAAGAGACTGGATTGGTTACAGATATTGTAAGGCCTGTGCATCATCGTTTCGCTCGTACCACTGAAAATATCGCTGCTGTAAGTGAAAGTGTTGCCGAAGACCCAAATGTGTCGATTTCTCGTCGTTATCAGGAATTAGGACAGTCTTACGGTACATTATGGCGTATTTTGCATTTGGATCTACATCTACATCCATTTAAAGTCCAGCTTACACAACAACTGAAGCAAGCTGACCATTCACAACGTCGCGTCGTAGATACGTTAAATGTTTGCTTGAACAACAGGCGGTGGACGGCGATTTTTCGAACAAAATTTTCTTCAGCGACGCAGCACATTTCTCACTCGGTTTTCCTTCTTTACCGGCTCTGGTTGTTGAATATTTGTTGTTACTTTGATTTGTTTTTGTTATTTGGCTTTCTGTTCTTTTTCCTAATCGGTTATTTACTCTGCAATGTAGGTAGATGTTGCTTTTGAATATTGTTTTTATTTTTCTTATATATTCTTTTTCATACCTTTCGTCGCTGAGGTCTAAAACTTTGCTTGTGAAATTAAATGCTATTTTTACTTTTTGTTTAATTGGTTAATTGGAATGAAAATTAATCATTGGTCCTGTTGAGGTTGGCTTGGAATACCAACAGTATATAATTTTGTAATTTTCTCTGCGGAGTAGTAGGTCCAGATATGGAAGAGTATTATTGTTTTCGATTTCCAAAGTAAATTGGATTTTATTGTGATACAAATTAAGATTATTTAGGATTATGTTTATGTCTTTTGTGTTAACGATGGAGAAAATATCATCTGTACGTATTAAGCTATAAATTGTGTGTGTATGTCCGTTTTGTTAAGTTGGCCTATGGTGCGTTCTAGAACTTTCTTTCTAACACACTAAACGCTTTATTATTCCACTTATAATAAAAGTATACCAATTACAAACTCAAATATCTTTTTTTACAACCAACTTTACACTTACGGTTTCAAAAATAAACTGTCCCGTTTCGCAGTTAGTGGACCGGTATTTATACTTGTTTAAGCTTTCTAGATATACCGTGAAAATTTTCGTCAAACGGTTTTAGCAAGTTCCTTTCCAATGGCTTATTGGGTTTGAGTTTTCTACAATTGAAGTCTCCACCAAGGGGAATAGGTATGTAGTTTGTAACATACTGCAGTTGTTGTTTTGGTTAGAATTTGTAGCATACTTCTAGTTGTTGTGTTGTGGTTGGAGTTTGTAGCATACTTCAGATATTATGTTTTGTATAAAATATTAAGGCTGCCGGAAATGACGGCCTTCCCGCTGAGCTTTATAAGGCCGGCGGAGATGACTTGGTAAGTAACATCCACCAACTCATAAACCATATCTGGTCAGATGAAAATATGCCTGAAGAATGGAACCTCAGCATCGTTTGCCCGATCCACAAAAAAGGAGACCCTCTGAACTGCGCCAACTACAGAGGTATAAGTCTCCTCAACATCGGCTACAAGATCCTATCTGCCGTAATATGTGAACGCCTGAAACCGTTTACCAACAACCTGATTGGCCCTTATCAGTGTGGTTTTAGGCCAGGAAAGTCCACAACCGATCAAATTTTCACACTCCGGCAGATCCTGGAAAAAACTCAAGAAGTCCAAATCGATACCCACCACCTATTCATCGATTTCAAAGCCGCATATGACAGCATTTATAGAAACGAACTGTACAGAGCCATGTCTAGTTTTGGTATACCGCCCAAACTCGTCCGTTTGTGTAGGATGACGATAGAAAATTCTCGCTGCACCATCAGGGTCGGAAACGACCTCACCGACACATTCGATACCAAAAAAGGATTTAGGCAAGGCGATGCGCTGTCATGTGACTTCTTTAATCTGATTCTTGAGAGGATTGTGCAAAACTCCAAAGCCAACACCAGAGGCACAATTTTCCAAAAGTCGGTGCAACTACTAGCATACGCTGACGATATTGACATCATTGGTAGGACTCAACGTGATGTCATAGCCACGTTTGCTAGAATAGAGAAGGAAGCGGCGAAAATGGGTTTAGCAGTAAATGAGGGTAAGACTAAGTATATGCTGTCATCACGAAAGGACTCACAACATCGACGAATTGGACAGAACGTCACCATTGACAGATATAACTTTGAGGTAGTGCGGGACTTTGTCTACCTCGGCTCCGCTATCAACTCTGACAACAACATCTCGTTAGAAATTAAACGAAGAATTACTCTTGCCAACCGCTGTTTCTTCGGGCTAAGAAGGCAATTTAGTAGTAAAGCCCTCAGTCGAACTACTAAGGAGATCCTATATAAGACCCTGATCATCCCAGTCCTGCTCTACGGCGCTGAAACCTGGACCGTATCAAAAGCGGATGAAGAAATCCTTGGTAGATTCGAGAGGAAAATTCTTCGAAAAATCTTCGGTCCCGTTTGCGTTGACGGGCTATGGAGACGAAGATTCAACCAAGAACTATACGAGCTGTACAGCGACATGCCCCTGGTCAAAAAACTCCGCATTGGACGTTTAAGATGGCTAGGACATGTAGAACGAATGGACACCAATACTCCGGCTCGCAGAGTCTTCGATCACCGGCCAGACGTCGGACGCAGTAGAGGAAGACCTCGCCTTAAGTGGCGCGCACAAGTAGAAACCGACCTCAACCAACTTGGAGTGCGCAACTGGAGGCAGTTAGCTAAGGACCGGGCTAATTGGAGAGGCATGTTTGGTTGAGGCCCAGGTTCATTCCGGACTGTAGCGCCACTTAAGTAAGTAAGTATAAAATAGTCCGTTCAGAATTCAAAATTATTCAGTTAGTAAAATTCGTTACAATTTCAATTCCATGAAAATGGGTGGATATGGATACCACGCCCCCTGAATGAAAAATCTTAAATTTTAAAATGTTAAAATGTTGCGTTGCCTGCGCTTTAAGCCCTACCGCTGTACCAAATTTCATCAATCTACGACAATCAGAAGTTCTCCAAATAATTGATATCAAATCTATGAAAATGGGCGGATACAACGTCCCCTGAATGGAACATCTTAAATTTTCGATTTTTTCCTTTGTATACACCACAAGGCCTACCGTTGTGCGAAATTACAAGATTATACGTTGTCGAGAAGTGCTCCATAATTTTGATGATCTGTCAGTGAGGGAGTCAGTGAATCAGTCAGTTACGGTTTTTGCATTCTTGCAGTCTTATATCTCGGGAGCCACTAATGCTAAAGAATTGTAAACTAGTGAGTTTAGTAAGCCTGATAACCTTAGCAAATGCTGAGAGTTTGAAGTTTCTGACTTTATCGGTACTGAAGGTAGAAGGGGATCGAAAATCGCCTGAGTTTGTTCCTGTAAAAAGGGTATTATGCCAGAACTTAGCTGGGCACTATCGTGCCCTCTGATCAATAAGTAAATATGACACGAATAATGGCATCTTGCCATTCGTGTAAATTTGGCGTAAGGAGTTAAATAAGAGCGGCAAAGATAAAATATTCCGTTTTCGAAAATTTTGCAGAGCGTAAATATCTATCTACGTTTTAGATTATAAAATCCCACCCCTATTTTGAAATAAAAAGTTATCCACCTTAAATGTGTGTAGGTATATATGTACATACGTAGTTGCTTCACATGAAGTACCTACAGTATGCACCAATTTTTCACTTTATAGGTACTCGTATGTAGGTATACAAATTTATGAGATAAGATATACCTTCTCTATGAATATGCCAATAAAGATTGCGATAAAAACAATTTGCGAAATATAAACAAATCTTAAAATCTAGATAAAATTACCACGTTTTTAACACTACACAAGACTTAACCACTGGAAGGGTTGAACTCTCAGAGATAAAATCATTATCATCAGAGTCACTTATTCGTTCCTTTGTATCTTATTCCATTCAAAAATAACTCACTTACGAAAAAAAAGAAGAAAATTTCAAAAAAAATCCCTTAAGTCTATATTGCAGAATATTATATGTTACGGTATATGGAGAGGATGCTACACGAAACATGACACTCGCTAATACATAAATTATGTACAAGAAAGAGCACTTGTTTGCGGCTGCTTCCTGCTATCAATATTTGTATCTTGCATCTTTTCGTTCATGGTTGGCGTTTACGTTTTATCAAGATTATACATTTGTATGTGCCCTGGTACATGATTTCATATATGTATGTACGTACTCCTACTCTTCTTTATGTAGATAAAATAGATATGTGTTAAAATGTGTACGGCGAAAGTCTTCGTTCCTTATTCAGTGCTGCCCTTATAACCATTTGTCATCTATAGCCTCTTGAAATCATATTTTCTCCGTAATTTTGTTTTTCTTCTTCTATTTTTAAACCTACCGACCAGAGAACATCTTTTGAATGATTGAACATTTTTTGTTTGGATATGAAAGGAAGAAATTCATTTGAGAAAAACAGAAACAAAATTCACATAAACAGGGTGCACAAACAGATTATTAACAGAAGAACCTCCTTAAAATTTCTTTTACATCGAAGAGTTTGACAATATTAATGTCTTTCACTTAGAGTTTGAAGTATTTAAAGAAAGAACTCACTGAACAAATGGCAATGTATAAGTGCCTGGTTACACGAGCGTAAATATCTAATCAATTTAAGAAAAAGATCGTATGATTTTTAGAATGAAATAAAGGGATGGGAAAAAAGGCCAAGTTTCATCATTTTCTGATAGAAAATCATTCTAAAACTTTCTCCTCTTGACAGATATTTTCATTAGGTACTACACAATCATTTGGTTTTCCCACTGATTTCTATAAAACACTTGATAGCGTATTCATACATTTCCTCCGTTTCTCCCATATTTCTTACTTTGTTTACACAGAACACAATGCCATATTAATTTTTTATACTCGGATAGAAGTCAAGGATGGTTCCAGCGAACCTAATTATTATTATAAATATTATTATTATTTTCTTTATTTTTTTTCATTTTGAAAGTTTACAAACTTAGAACTAAAGATTACAAGAATGGGTCACGGTATAGTTTTCTTTTCTTAACATTTTGAGAGAGAGAGTACAATATGAGTATTCAAATTAATCAAAATATAAAAAAAATTCGTTGTATAAACAGAATATTTCAGCAATTGAAAAAAGAAATGATGCCAGAGGGAAGCATAGCCTTTTAATTGGGCCAAAATAAAATTTAATGAATCTAATTCGCATTTTAAGTTTGGGTTGACATATAATTTAACAATTTTTAATGGATTATATCCGGGCTTTTAGTTTAGCTAAAACAAAATTATTAAATTTATAAAACAATCAATTTAAATATGGCAAGATGTCTTATAAAATTATTTCAAAGAATTGGTTTATAACTGAAAAAGGATCCATTACTTTAATTGAGTAATACATAATATATTTGATTCATTGGCTTTTAGCTTAGCCTAAGCAAAAACAAAAAAATATTTTAAAGATTTTAAAGATTTGCAAAATTCGGTGCGGGCTTATTAGTTGAGCTGAAACAGAAAAAGAGATCTAAAAGATTTTAATGATTTGCAATTTCAAAAGCGTTTTGTGCTTTTAGTTAAGCTAGAATAAAACTGTGATAGAATTACTACTAAAGTATATTGTACATGTTTCTATATGAAACTGCATCTAATACAAAGCGAATAAGTGGACGCCAACCATTATCTCCATTCAGAACACCTAGACATTCCTCAAGTGACAGAAAAATCGTGTTAAAATATAGCCGACGAAATTCCTGCAAGATTGGGCACAGCGCAACGAAGTGAAAAATGTTTTCGATTTGATTAAGGTTATATAAAGTGCAGTTGGGATTATTATCTGTTCTGTGAGGTCTGTGATTAAGCTCTAGCATATCCGTGCGAGCTTTAAATATGATACTCATTTCCATTACAGTAAATTCATCTCTAAAATAATCGGAAGTCCCGAGACTGAGGTTAAGTTTACTGTAAATTAATCGCGACACAGACTCCCTTGCCCTATCTATATAGCTTTGGAATAAGTGATCATCAGTGATAGATATATATTCGTAGAAAGCACGTCGCCACGAATCTAAGCTATCAACAGATAGAGCCAGATGAAAGATGTGTGCCGAGGACAAGTCTGAAACACACTAATGAGATCCTCTTTTGCAAGTTGTTGATCGATCTTGGCATTGCCTTCAATATATAGTCTGCATTTGCTTTTAAATTCATAATACAAATTGGATGAATTCCCGATTTAATCTGTATAGCATAATTGGGCGTGTTTGTTGGGAGTCTAAAGATACGCTTGAAAAAGTATCTTTGGATAGCTTCGATTCCTTCTACTTGCTTGTATCCATAAACTTCATTGCCATAACATAAACAGCTTTTGATGGCCACTTCAAACAATTTGAACTTAGATACCGGATCTACAGGTTTGTTATTAAACAAATTTGACAATTTATTGCTGTTTTTGCAACTCTCATTTTATCTTTTATGTGAACACCAATATTCAAGTTATGGTGGCCTAAATATTTCAATTCTTTCACTACTTCTAAGTTGAAATAATTGAGGGTCCAGTTGCGGTCGGTTCTAGCGCGACGATGTTGGGACCTAAAAACCATAATCTTCAACATCGAGGTATTTTTTTTTTTTTTAGATTCCATAGATCACAAAATTGTTTTAATTTGTTTATTTGAAGCTGCAGTGTGATCGCGTTATCAGTTAAGATCTACAAGTCATAGCCAAAAGTAACACCACCAGGGATATGATCTTCAATGTCATTAATAAAAAGATTAGCGGGCTTAAAATGCCTTGGGGCACACCCGTATTGGAACTAAACGGTTTCCATTTACTGCCACCATTTGAAACTACAGCCGTTATGTTAGAGAGCAGCTGTTCATAAATTCGAATAAATTTTATCGATAGCCCGATAGCTTTGAGTTCATATAGTAGTGATCTTCTGGTAATGGTGTCAAATGCTGATTTAAAGTCTACGAAAAAAGAGTAAAGATGTATTTCTTGTCTAAATAACGCCCAGCAACCCTCATGATAGTGAAGATTTGGTCGATTGTCAAGAGATTAACGCGGAAGACAGCCTGAAAGCAGCTTATTTTGTTGCTTTGTTGCACCCATCTCACAAGCCTGGAGTAGAGGATCTGGGTAAATAATTTCCTTAGAACAGAAATGCCTATAATTTTCAGGTAAAATAGGGTCACCCTTTTTAAAAGTTGCAGAAATAGTTGAAAACTGTAAAATTATTGGAAAAAATTCCTCCTCAAATATTTTGTTGAAGAGCACTAAAATAAATTCAAGGAACTGCGAAGTGGCGTTTTTGTAGAACTCATCTGGGATGCCACCTAGCCCTGAAGCCTTGTTGTTCTTCATCTTGTTTAGTGCAACAACCAGTTCTAACATTGAGAATGGGGCATCCAATTGTTCAATATATATAAAAATAAGTGCAAAGCTTATGGACTTCTGGCATGGGTCAGCTATGAAAAGTTGTTCAAAGTGCATTGCCAGTATATACCCTCCAATGGGACTTATAACTGACCTATTACGGTCACTTAAAATTCGTACATTGGCCCAGAAAGCTTTAGAGTCACGACTTTCAAGTAAATTTGACGCAGATTTTTTTAAGCATAAATCTTTAAAAGCGTAATTAGACTGCAGATATAGAGTCTTAAACACAACATCATTTGAATCTCTGAAGAATTTTAATAACTTGAAGGATCTCTCTAGTGTTTCTGCATTCGTTGTCATACCAATTAGATCTAGAAATTAATCTATTATTATTTAAGTAGAAGACCGAAGAATTAATTGAAGAAAACGCAAACAATATGTTTATATAATTTTTGTTTTTGTTTTAGTGGACTGTGTGGATTTAAAGCCAATTGAATGAATTTGTGACCTTTAGTCCAAAATGCGTTTCGCCCAGGTACTACAGCTGGGCTCATCAGTTAGATGCTGTAGTACCTTTCTAAGACGCATTATTTTTTTTTGATCGATGTTTACCGACTTTAATAAAACTTACAGCGATTACTCACTGTAAATTATATTTTTCTAAGGGAATTTGGTTAGATTCATGCACCTAGAATTATGTTTTGCCCGTGGTCTGGCCAGTGAATTAATTGAAGAAAACGCAAACAATATGTTTATATTATTTTTGTTTTTGTTTGACCGAAGAATCTCTAATAGTTTGAAAAACCAAATTTGTAGCTTCATCTATTGTGGTCGTTATTTAATTTATCAGATTCGCGGAGTACTGATTTAAATTTCTTTTTGTAAACTTGATATTTCTTTTCGTTCCAACGGAGCCCTTTATCAAAATTTTCGTTCTGACGTCTAATACTATTTTCTTGAGTTTTAAGCTTACAGGAGATAAAGATAGGCAGGTGCATTGACAGGATATACTAAAAATCATTTACAATATTAAGCCATTCACCTTTTACAAGACAATAATCAATGACAGAGCAACCCTGTGACGATATAAACATATAATGTCCATTAATATCACCTCTCGAGATGCCATTCAAGATAGAAAAACCCAAAATCTTCAATTAAATCCATCAAACGGTTTCCGTTTGCATATATGCGTAGGTCTAAAAGGTTTCTTTCAGAAGAGAAATATCCATTTTTCAAAGAGGCAGAGTTCTGAAAATTCGCTATCCTGCTGTTTGGGGACTTCCCAATTATTAAAATATTTTTATTATTTTGGCTTAAAAAGAAATTCAGAAGTTCCTCAAAACCGGAATTCCAATTACTATAATTGATATAAATAGGAACTAATAAAAAGTGTATTGAATTAATTATAAAATATATTACAATTTTTCTATTGATAACTCTAAAACTAATATGTTTGATAGAAATGTTGTTTTTGATTTCACATAACATGCCACCGGTAGCTCGACCAAGTCTATTATTTCTAACAGCCGGTACCCATCTTAAATTAAAATTTTCAAAATACTTCGAATATTGGAATTATTTACCTTCTAATACAAAAGTTTCTAAAAATATAAATATATCATAATTTAAAATTAATTAAAAAAAAATCTGCCATTAATAATTTATTTTTGAGTCCTGAAATATTAAAGCAGAAGAGCTTTAAATTATAATTAATTAGATGGCAGACAGCATCTCTTGCCTATGTTGAATTTTGTTTATAATCAATGCTCAAGGGATTATTCAACCATTCAATACAGCGCGGGCGGGAGGTTCCGTGGACTAAGTGCAAAATACTATTTATAAAACACAATTTCAGCTATTTGACGTTTACCACCTTAGTTCTTCGCTCGACCATCGAAGACGGTGGTCTAGTGATGGACTAAGAATTGACATTTAAGAACAAAATTTACAGGGACATAGAATAAAAAGAGGTAAAGTTGATACTTATTGTAGTAGATTTTGGTCGACTTTTTATTAATAGGAAATTTTAGTAAATACGTTAACTCTTATTACATGGTTTTTAAGTCCATAGACTAAAGGTGGACTAAGAGATTTTTATTAATAGGTCTAATAGTGAATATACTATATACTATGCAGTGTATTATAGATCATTGGGTTTTCCTCGTACCATTTCCATTTCGTTTTATTCCTTGTCTATTGTCCAATTCCCTTGCATGCTCACTCAATTTGCTTTCTGTGAATCCACAAAAATTGATTCTTTTTTGCGTTCTAACAATATATTTCTGGTTGCCCAAGTTCCAGATTAGGCCCAGTTCTAGCGATCAGAAAAAGGAATCAGGAAAATGAATCAGGAAATTTTGAAACGGTATGAAAGTGAATATTTTTTCTTGATGTTCGTTACAGCAAACAGGAAAATAGTGACAGTTGGCAAGCCTACTACCGTTTTGCCATAAAGTTTTCCTAATTGAAACACACACGAAAAAGTTTTTCGTCGACAATTCTGTCAGTGGAACGAGAGAAATTGGAACTCAAATTATTGCAATGTTTTGTTCCACTTTGGGTTAAAATTAGTTTGAAAATAATAAATAATACATTTTTAACAAAAAATAATTATTCCGTTACAAATATTTTGTGTAACTTGTCATCGATTAGTGTAGCATTTGTATTTTAAAATGCTTGAAAACATCATAAATTATGCACTAAAATATTTGTACAGAAGACAGCACTGAGTTTTTGAAACATTGAATTCTACTCGGTTTTGTATTCCTCATTAGACAATGCTGTCGAATCACAATTTAGTAAGCTTATCATACGTTGCTATTGCAGTTCCACATCCGAAGAACGATGGTCAATGATCAACGAAAAGGACCGGTAATCTATACTGAGGTTTCATTAACTTTATTCTAGAATTACTTATTGGATTAATCACTTTTCTTCGGCAGATTTGTAGATATAACACCCTGTTAGGTCAGAGCCTCCATTTAAAATATGAGAAACGGTATATTATGTAGCTGCGTCCTATATATGTGTATGAATTCGTCTATTCATTGCATATGTGCGGAGCTCTATAATAATCATGCTAATATTGACATAAGACGGCATGCAGATTTCGCCTAAGTAGTCGGTTTCGAAAATGTGAAAGGAATCATACTCTCGTTCTGTTGGGAAACGAAATAACCATAAGCACCCCAAACAACCAGGCTATGGCAAACTAGGAGCTTCCTCTATGCCCTGCCATGTACGGCTTGCAAGATGCAAAAGCCGGTCTTGTTTAAGGAAACTCTCATAAGGGTAGAAAAACACGATGTAATTACGCTGTCTGATAGGAACATGCTACATACACCCCGATTGAATGAGTGGATTGTACTTATCTTAAAAAAAAAAACTTGCGACAAATCGCCCGCCTAGCACTTGCCTCACGTCATCATCTCGCTTTTTTATTCACATCGCAATATGATATATATATGCATATGTACATTGTACGAGTATATGCAAGAGTATGAAAATAATGTGCAAGACTAGGTCGCACTTAATTGCTGATAGCGACGGGAGGTTCAAGCTGGTTTAACATGAAACATTTTATAAATTAAATAAACCATTATTTGTTTTTTTTTTTTAATGTATCTATTAAGTTTTTTATGAGAAACCCTCAAAAATACAACTTTTGCTCCGTAATTTGAGTAGGTACAAGCGACTATGGCTAACAGTGCGCAAGCATTTTTATTCCCAATCTTCATCAAGCAACTGTACAATACAGGAACAAATATAAAAAAACAGCTCAATAAATGATAAACTTTTCGCTACGGAAGAGGTTAAATAGAAAAACAAGCCATTAGTGCAAAATTTTAAACATTATTCGTTTAAGGGATAAAACTGGCACTGGTTAACGTAGTCGCTGAGATCTGAGCCCTTGTCTAACTATTTCATAATTTTAAACACTTTAAACAACTCGTCTAACTAATATAGATTCCGCAACGTAACATAGTAAACTTAGAACAAATATAAAGTTTTTTTTTTCGATAACCTATCTACATAGTTTAGTATCCACTTAAGTTCCTGAACAACGAAAATCGAATAGTTTAATTTGGATAGGTGTGTGCATTTCTCATGGGATACAAAAGTATATTAACGTTTTCGGATAGCTTTTTTTTTTAGATTATACTCGTAACAAAAACAACAATCTATCCGGATAGCAATGGGGGCGTTCACTCATTTATTAGATATGTTATCTAGAATACCAAACTATCCAAGTATTTTTGTGAACGAATCAGATAGGTTAGCTGAAAGCTGTCATAAAAAAAACAGAATAAAACTCATACACAAATGAAGTTTGCAGTCCGATAAAGTATACTTTTAAGAGTTAAATAAGCGTTCAGCTGCTTTTAAGATTAGACGGCATCTTTAACGTTAAAGTATATTTGTCGTTTAAAATTATCTATATATATCTCACTTTAAGACTCTCATTATTAGTGTCGCATCCCATTTTAAAACTGATATAGAGTAGGTTTTAAATGTTTAAAATTTTGCGCCATATTATCTTTAAAGCAATTTTTGAAAGGCTAGCATTATAATAAAAGCGTTCTTATAAGTAATTGGATTTCGTTTTTCTCTAAGTAAGTTTATATGTATAAATAAATTTGAATCTATACCAAATTAGAAGCGAATTCATGCCTCCGTTGATGTAGGAAAAAATTGTTTAGCCTCGAAACCAATACTTGTCACATAGCCTATAGTTAAAAAGGGGCGAGTAAAATAAAACGTCGTGCTCATCGTCGTCGTCTCTTTAGCCCCATTTAGAGTAGAGTGTGAAACACGCTCGCGGTAACAGCAATCTACGTTATGCTCGATACTGGAGATCTTATGCTTGATGGTAGGTAACTACAGTACATTCGAGGTGATAGCATATATACTTACCCCTGTAAAGATACTTTTATCATGAATTCCATCAAACCAAAGTCTGTGAACGTGAAGTAAAATTCACGATGTCGGTGATGCTGAAACTGATGATGTTGCTGGAGCGTGCTTTAATTTGTTATAAATTGAAAAGTTTTCGTTTTTAAATTTCCCCTATTCTTATGTTTTTTTTTCACTTTTAAACGTTCCGTCTTTGAGTCTTCTTCTTCGTACCTACTAAACGCAAGATATTAAATTCAACATCGTATTCTTATCATATCATCCTAGCGAATAATTGGAAGAAAAAACTGTTTATGACAGTAGCCGCGATAATAGACAATCTATTTTATAATACAGGATTAGACTAGGTTTTTATTCACTTTATCATTATTTTCATTATAATAACCTTATTTGTACCATAAATAGTAATATAGACTAGACTAGGGAACTATTACCATTAAGTTGAGTAATGTTAAATAAATTTCGCTTGCAGCTTAATTATATTTATTGTCTATAAAAAAATCGTTTGTAATTATAAGGCTCCGTGTAAGCCTCTTATTGTGGCATTAACTTAGGTAGTTTTACAATAACTCCTCTCAGCGCGGGCTTCTTCCATTCTATAATTTGTTTTAAAGGAATTGGATCAAAAAACCGACGTGACGACGCGTGGGAAGGAACTATTTTAAATAAATCCGACCAATTACTTTGGTTTTCGGACGATAATACGAGTAAATGTCTTTACGATAATTGAAGAACTGTCAAAATTTGTTGGTCTTCAAGTGAACGAGAACACATGAACAAACAAACAAGCACCTACGTTTATTGCTTAGGACAAAACGTAACTATTGATAGCGTTAGGGAGGTGAATAAGCAAAAAGGATAGAACTGATACTAGGCTATTTTCGAAAGATTCTTCAAAGGATATGTGATGGTTATAAAAACACGAGGAAGAAAAATTGAAGCGAAAAAACAACAGAAAATATATGATCAACATTGGTTGGGTCTTATCGAGCGAATAGATAACAAATGCTCGAGGCAAAATAGTCTTCAAATCCAGCCCCCGGGTTCGAGACCTACGCGGATGCCAGAGCTCTTGGTCCAGATGACTGGAAGCAGCATGCCCGGGATCGAGAAGGATAGACGAATTCCGTGCCTCAGTGAGCGTTATCTCGAATTTTTCCTGTATTCACTTCAATGACTTTACGTTAAAGCTAAGAGTTGTCTTCATTCACTTCGAAAATGGAAATAAATCCCATTCGGCCATATTAGAAAAATTAAAATTAAAATTAAAATTAAAATTAAAATTAAAATTAAAATTAAAATTAAAATTAAAATTAAAATTAAAATTAAAATTAAAATTAAAATTAAAATTAAAATTAAAATTAAAATTAAAATTAAAATTAAAATTAAAATTAAAATTAAAATTAAAATTAAAATTAAAATTAAAATTAAAATTAAAATTAAAATTAAAATTAAAATTAAAATTAAAATTAAAATTAAAATTAAAATTAAAATTAAAATTAAAATTAAAATTAAAATTAAAATTAAAATTAAAATTAAAATTAAAATTAAAATTAAAATTAAAATTAAAATTAAAATTAAAATTAAAATTAAAATTAAAATTAAAATTAAAATTAAAATTAAAATTAAAATTAAAATTAAAATTAAAATTAAAATTAAAATTAAAATTAAAATTAAAATTAAAATTAAAATTAAAATTAAAATTAAAATTAAAATTAAAATTAAAATTAAAATTAAAATTAAAATTAAAATTAAAATTAAAATTAAAATTAAAATTAAAATTAAAATTAAAATTAAAATTAAAATTAAAATTAAAATTAAAATTAAAATTAAAATTAAAATTAAAATTAAAATTAAAATTAAAATTAAAATTAAAATTAAAATTAAAATTAAAATTAAAATTAAAATTAAAATTAAAATTAAAATTAAAATTAAAATTAAAATTAAAATTAAAATTAAAATTAAAATTAAAATTAAAATTAAAATTAAAATTAAAATTAAAATTAAAATTAAAATTAAAATTAAAATTAAAATTAAAATTAAAATTAAAATTAAAATTAAAATTAAAATTAAAATTAAAATTAAAATTAAAATTAAAATTAAAATTAAAATTAAAATTAAAATTAAAATTAAAATTAAAATTAAAATTAAAATTAAAATTAAAATTAAAATTAAAATTAAAATTAAAATTAAAATTAAAATTAAAATTAAAATTAAAATTAAAATTAAAATTAAAATTAAAATTAAAATTAAAATTAAAATTAAAATTAAAATTAAAATTAAAATTAAAATTAAAATTAAAATTAAAATTAAAATTAAAATTAAAATTAAAATTAAAATTAAAATTAAAATTAAAATTAAAATTAAAATTAAAATTAAAATTAAAATTAAAATTAAAATTAAAATTAAAATTAAAATTAAAATTAAAATTAAAATTAAAATTAAAATTAAAATTAAAATTAAAATTAAAATTAAATCTGTCAGTCTGTCAGTTTGTCAGTCTGTCAGTCTGTCAGTCTGTCAGTCTGTCAGTCTGTCAGTCTGTCAGTCTGTCAGTCTGTCAGTCTGTCAGTCTGTCAGTCTGTCAGTCTGTCAGTCTGTCAGTCTGTCAGTCTGTCAGTCTGTCAGTTTGTCAGTCTGTCAGTCTGTCAGTCTGTCAGGTGTCAGTCTGTCAGTCTGTCAGTCTGTCAGTCTGTCAGTCTGTCAGTCTGTCAGTCTGTCAGTCTGTCAGTCTGTCAGTCTGTCAGTCTGTCAGTCTGTCAGTCTGTCAGTCTGTCAGTCTGTCAGTCTGTCAGTCTGTCAGTCTGTCAGTCTGTCAGTCTGTCAGTCTGTCAGTCTGTCAGTCTGTCAGTCTGTCAGTCTGTCAGTCTGTCAGTCTGTCAGTCTGTCAGTCTGTCAGTCTGTCCGTCTGTCAGTCTGTCAGTCTGTCAGTCTGTCAGTCTGTTAGTCTGTCAGTCTGTCAGTCTGTCAGTCTGTCAGTCTGTCAGTCTGTCAGTCTGTCAATCTGTCAGTCTGTCAGTCTGTCAGTCTGTCAGTCTGTCAGTCTGTCAGTCTGTCAGTCTGTCAGTCTGTCAGTCTGTCAGTGTGTCAGTCTGTCAGTCTGTCAGTCTGTCAGTCTGTCAGTCTGTTAGTCTGTCAGTCTGTCAGTCTGTCAGTCTGTCAGTCTGTCAGTCTGTCAGTCTGTCAGTCTGTCAGTCTGTCAGTCTGTCAGTCTGTCAGTCTGTCAGTCTGTCAGTCTGTCAGTCTGTCAGTCTGTCAGTCTGTCAGTCTGTCAGTCTGTCAGTCTGTCAGTCTGTCAGTCTGTCAGTCTGTCAGTCTGTCAGTCTGTCAGTCTGTCAGTCTGTCAGTCTGTCAGTCTGTCAGTCTGTCAGTCTGTCAGTCTGTCAGTGTGTCAGTCTGTCAGTCTGTCAGTCTGTCAGTCTGTCAGTCTGTCAGTCTGTCAGTGTGTCAGTCTGTCAGTCTGTCAGTCTGTCAGTCTGTCAGCGGATATTATCCCTCCCATCGTTCTAAAGAGGTATTCTTCAACGCTGGCAAAATCACTGTGTAAGCTTGTTCATCTGTCCTACTCTACAGGTCTCTTTCCGACTGGATGGAGAACAGCATTCGTCCTGTCTGTCCATAAAAAAGGCGCATCTTCCTTACCGTCCAATTTGCACTTACGTCCCTTCTTTCCAAGGTCATGGAAACGCTGATTAATTGTCAACTTAAGAAATATCTTGAAGAACGAAAGTTCCTAAATGACCGGCAGTATGGCTTTCGTAGCAAGAGGTCCACTGGTGATCTGATGGTTTATCTCACCGAACAGTGGCACACATCTTTACATCGTTTTGGAGAAAGTAAGATTATTGCCCTTGATATTTCAAAAGCATTTGATAGAGGTTGGCATCAAGCTTTCTTATGGAAAATGCGTGCATTTGGTATCGATGAATCTCTTCTTCGTTGGATTAGAAATTACCTTTCGGACCGTTCAATACAAGTTGTATTGGACGGTTTCAAGTCTGATATTCAGAAAATAAATGCTACTGCCCCCCAGGGCTCCATATTGTCTCCGGCCCTTTTTCTCATTGGTATTAATGATCTCTTATCTGGAACTTTAATCCACTTAATTGTTTTGTTGACAGCTTTTCATATTCGTTTTCAGATGTACCTCCTTGTTCTTCGGATGTGTAACTGCCACCGCAGCGTATGATAAGCTCATTAAATTCTGATCTTGACAGCATTGTCCAATAAGGAATAAAAAACCGCGTAGAATTTAATGCTTCAAAAACTCAGTGCTGTCTTCTGTCGTTAAAGAAGAACCCACCCCCAATGCCGCTATCCATGAGCGGTACTTGCATCAAAGAAACTGATCAGCTTTCAGTCGTCGGCATGTGCATCACAGACCACCTCTTGTGGAATGAACACATATTTAATGTCGCCAAAAACGCTGCAAAGTATTTGGGCTTTCTTCAAAGATGTAAGAAATTCTTTTCCCCGTCTGATCTGGCTGTAATCTATAAAGCCTTCATTTGGCGTAGGGAATCAAAAATGTACCTGTGATGAAAATATTGACATTGAGTAACTTAATCGACAATTTGTGACCTTACCTATTCCTTTCCAGTCTCTATCGACCATAAGTCGTGTTGAGTCACTAAATGTTTCTCCTTTTCAGCTGAAAATGCCTTTGAGTTCTCTTGCATAAATAGTAGTGACTTAGTTGAATGTTTGTTGTCTATCAAGTCAAACGCTGTTGGCCTCGGTGGATTACATCCAGTTTTCCTTAAGGCTATCTTACCAGTTATACTGCCGTACTTAACGCAAGGATCGATACTCGGATCGACACTCACTAACATTATCAATATAAATTTGGACACGATTTCATTGTGGTCGTATAGAAATGGTTTTGTTTCTAAATCCAATCAAATCCAAATGTATTGTTGTTCGTAGAAATAATTTGAACCTGTCTTGTTTTTCACCCATTAATCTCAACAATTCCCCCATTCAATATGTGGAATTATCTAGAAATTTGGGAATGATATTCAATAGAACGTTAATTTGGGATAAGTATATTAACGTAGCGGTAGAAAAAGCTTATGGTGTTCTTCGTATCCTATGGTCTTCACAGTATTTTACTCCCCAAAATATACGGTTATTGCTGGCTAAAACACTGGTTTTACCTTTGTTAACACTTGTGTGTGAAATTTACTGTGATTGCGATTCTGTGAGTAGGAGGAAGCTCAATGTTGCTTATAATAGCATTGCCCGTTACATATATGGACTAAGAAGATATGACAGCATCTCAAATTTACTTTTGGTAGGCAAATCTCTAACATCTCCCTTGATAATCTTTAAGGCTATAGAACTCTCATTTTGCTTTTCAATGTAATTCAAACACATCAACCTCGGTATCTGTTCGATAGATTAAGGTTTGCCTCCTCAAACAGATCTCACATACTGATTCACCCGCGATATAAGTATTTGACATCTAAGAGGCAGTTTTTTGTTAATGCTACTTGCCTGTGGAATACTCTGCTACGGCATGTAAGAGATCTGAGGGAAGAAGCCATGTTTTGGCGGGTGTTACTTGTTTATTTCCAGTCTAATCTAACTTAAAATTAATGTTTTGTCTTTTTAATAAATAAATGGATACGTATATTTTTGAAATTATTTATTTGTTTTCTCTTTTTATAAATATGTAATGTGGATTAAATTCGATTGAGAGTTAAGTTTTAATATTTAAATCTATGTATATCATACAAATTTAATTTAATAACATTTACTAAGGTAGTCGTTCTTCTTTTTTTCTATCTTGCAAAACTCGAAGCTGTAAACTAGTTTATAAGATATTAGGTATATCTTACTGATTAAAGGCAAAATAAAATAAAATGAAAAAAAAAATAAAATTAAAATTATAATTAAACCTTAAAATTTAAAATTTTAAAACCATTTTTGTAATAAGTTGAAATGTTTTGTTTGTTGTCCGCAATTGTTTTAAATTAATATCAAGTTTTCTTGTGTTGTTTAATTTAAATTGTGTTTATTTTAATTAATATTATATTTTGACTTACATGTCAGCACATGTTTTATATCAAAGGGGTTTCAAGACTTAAGCTTTAACATTGCTGACATAGTATCAACTGTTAATGGCATCCCTTCTACAATCTTCTACAATGTGTATAGCTGACAAATCCACTTTTTTTTGCAACTACAATTTCAAAAAAAAAAAAGTTAAAAGAGAGGAAGTTACTTGACCACGGCTCCTAAAAAATTTTCCACGATAAGTAGTGAAGCAAATGCAAGTTCAATAAGTTTTTTCGAACCAGTCATTGAATTACGCCAAATTAATGAACCAATCAATAATGATACTGAAACCACCTCAGAACCCACTGTACCTATTCCACCTGTATCTGTGACCAAACAGTTTGACTTGGCTCCATCGCAGGAGTCCTTCATCACAGTTATCAAAATTCAATCTTCTGTTCCAAAGCCTAGGGCCATATTTGTTTCTCGTCCTTTACCCGAAGCTAAGCCGGAAGACTTATTGAATCATTTGGTTGCTACCAAAGCTGTTGCAAATTCATCATGCGTCAAATGTTCCAAAATTACTCAACCTAACATTTTCGTAGCCTCTTTCAAAATAATTGCTCCCAATTCTCTCTTCGAACCTTTATGTAATAGTTCTTGTCCTCCTAATACATTGGTGAAAGAATTTATGGCCCCCTTCAGAAAGAAATCTAATATAAATTCGGCTTCTTGTTTAAATTTAAATTCAAGAAACTGCTTAGGTTCTGCCTCTACTACCAAAATGTAGGAGGTATTCGAAGCAAAACTTTCAAGACATATAATAATTCCCTATCTTTGCCATACGATCTTTTTGCCTGACTTGGCTTAATGCTTCAATTATAGACACAGAACCTTTTGATAGCGAGTTCTTAGTTTGCCGAAAGAATCGTCATATTCATATTATGCATTCAGTTGGTACCGGAGTACTTATTGCTGTAAGAAGTAATTTTTGGTCTACACAAATAGTCTTCCCATTCAACCTGACAATTGAACTTTTGTGCATCAAAATAACTAATCAATCCTTAGTCTTGTTTGTTTTAAATGTTTCCACCTAGAAGTCCTGTGTCTGTATACACTGAACTCTCTTAAGCACTCGATTTTATTTTTAGCTTAGCTAGCCTTGACAGTAATATCCTTCTATTAGGGGATTTTAATCTTCCCCGCATTGATTGGGTTCCCTCTGATGACGAATCCAATTTTGAAGCTTCCACAAGTTCATCCCAATAGGAGCTCCAAATGTTGGATAATATTATCTCTACGGATTTATATCAAGTTAGCTCTATACACAATTTGAAAGATAGATAACTTAGCCTTGCATTCTCATATGAAGCGTTAGTACAGTAGTGGTAGAATCTACATCTGCTTTATCTAATATAGATCGTTCTCACCCGTCTCTTGACATTTTTCTTGACTTGAGCAGTCATTTACTACGAAATATTAAACCTCATTACTGTTCCCATACTTTTGACTTTCGTAAAGGTGATTTTCAACAGCTCTTGGATAGTTAAACAAACTCCGGTATAGAACATTTACCGATTTCTTATGATTTTGACCCAACTATCTCAAGCTTCTATTCTATTTTTTTCATTATTTTAAATTCTAAAAAGAAATGTGATGGATATACAGTAAATCTCATTTATAATGACGTAATCCCCACGATAGGCGCATTCTTTTCTATACCTCCAATTTTAATTGGATGCTGCCCATGGGTTTAAATGAGACAGTCGATACCTGGTTCTCAAATCCACTGTGCCAAACTAGTGCCGTGCAATTCAAGTTGCATTTAAAAGACCTTAGGTCTTACAGGCATATAGTTATATAAAAAAAAAATAAAATAATCTTGACTACAACTTCTGAAATCTGTGAGGGATTTGCAAGTAATTTCAGCCAATCCTTCATTGATTCTCCTGTAGTTGTTGACGACAACTATTTTCATTTTTTACAAAATTGTCCTCAAGTATCATTTATAAAAATTACAATAGAGCGCAAAAAAATTTTCAGCTTTTTGTCACATTTAAAAGAGGACTATTCTTTTGGACCTAATGCAATACCACCTGCTGTATTAAACAAAAATGTGGGTCCATTTTAGCTCTTCCACTGAGAAATATTTTTGAACTATCTTTGAAATTACGTAAATTTCCTTCAGTTTGAAAGAATGCATTTATAACCCCAGTATTTAAAAAGGGAGTTAAAACCAATATTATCAACTATAGACAAATTTCTAAACTTTGTCGCATTCCAAAGTTATTGGAACAAGTTGTATGGATAGTTTGATATTTATATGTAAAAATATTATCTGCAACCAACAATATTGTTTTATGCAGAAACGTTCTACTGTTACTAATCTAGTTGTCTTTTTGAATAAATATTTAAACTCCCTAGAAAGTGGTCAAAAAGTTGTTTGTGTTAACACAGACTTTTCGAAAGCTTTTTATCAATTGACGCATGAGATTATTAAGTTTAAATTTAATTCATACGTTCATTAATTCTTATCTTTGCAGACGATATGAAGATTTATGAAAATATATCATATCCAAAGGATCGAACTCTATTGCAAGAGTATATTAACCACTTTGCCTTGTGGTGTGAAAAGAAAAGTTTCAATCTTAACCCGACAAAATGTCAAACAATGACATTTTCAAAGAAACGTTCTCCTTCTTCTCATGACTATGTTATCTCACGACACATTTTAACTCGTGTTATAACTGTAAGGGACCTTGGAGTTCTTTTTACGCTGAATTAAGATTTGTTTGCCCATATTAATATAATCGTTAACAAAGCCAGGCACGAGTACGATAACTTTGGCGCCAAGATATAATAACGGTTTTTGGAAGAGGGGCTTAATACAAGCATTTTTTACTATGGGAGGGGGGGGGGGGGGGTCTACCTCCCCTCGTTTAGGCGGGAGGGGCAATTTTATAAACATTTGCTTAAAATCTTTAAAAAAAATATTAAAAAAGAACGGCAACACTTACCGTTATAAATTATACCTTTTTCAAAAGTCAGAACTCTAAAATTTATAATAAATTTTAAGTAAAGTTGTTTCAGTCAATAGTTTTTGAAATAATTGACTTCAAACTCAAAATTTATGAAAAAAAACGTTAAAAAAATCACTTTGAGTATTATTTTTCTCATGATTATAAATACCAATAAAGAAGTAATTGATGTAGTTAACTGTTCCAATTATTTTTTAATCAAACACTGAAAACTATTCGTTTCTATGTTTTCTAGTTTTTGAGAAAATTGAAAAACAAAAAAAAATAATTTTGTATCAGATGGGTGCATGTAAAGTGTCTTTTGCATGTAAAGAATCTGGATTTAAAAAAATAATTGATATTATATACATAAACGTATGTACATATGTCATGTCCATTTCAATCTCTTTTTTCTAAATATTTGAGCATGAAAATTTATTGCATTATAAAAAAAATTGCATTACCTTTACGACAACACAACGGCAGCAAATTCTCATAGTTTCTTAATATGCACATATGTTTGTGTCATACATAGATATGCATATAACTATGTACACACATATAATGCAGCCACAGTAAAAAGTATGTATATAGTTAGATCATAAAAAACAAGAGCAAGCATTCGATGTTTGTACCGTTATTTTTATACAGGTTTGGTGCAGGTTATTGTTTACCAAAGCCATTCTTCATTTAACGTTTGAAAGAGTAGTGGCGGCTAAGCATCCACTTCTTCACCCAAAATTAAATAATTTTTCGATTTTTTGTTCGTTTGGGGATTTGGTGTCAACAAACGAAAAAAGTATCCCGTTTTTAGAAGAAATCGGGTTAATTCCCTCCAAAACGTCTACTCCACCTCTGTGTTGTGATATTTTAATGACCGTGGAAAATTCAAAAAGTGCAAAGTTCGGTTGGTAAATAACCGCATTAACTGTAATAAAATCACAAAGGTATATATGAAATTTACGATGCAAACAGTAAGATGCCTAAGGGGGGGCATGCTGCCCCTGCAACCCCCCTGCTTGGGCTCACTATAGGCTTTGGGGAGGGTGAAAATTTTATTATATGCAAAGTTTCTTTAAAATTAAAGAATCTTTTGGGTTTAAAGAACAAGTATAGTTTTACTATTTTTCAATTACATATCTTAAAAACTAGAAGACATAAAAAGAAGTAGTTTTCTGTGTTTAATAAAAAAATAATTGGAGCAGTTAACTACATCAATTACTTTTTTATCGATATCCATAATCATGAGAAAAATAATATTCAAAGTGATTTTTGTAACTTTTTTTTCATAAATTTTGACTTTGAAGTCAATTATTTCAAAAACTATTGACTGAAACAACTTTACTTAAAATTTATTGTAAATTGTAGAGTTCTGACTTTTGAAAAAGGTATAATTTATAACGGTAAGTGTTGCCGTTCTTTTTTAATATTTTTTTTAAAGATTTTAAGTAAATTTTTATAAAATTGCCCCTCCAACCTAAACGAGGGGAGATAGACCCCCCCCCTCCTGTAGTAAAAAATGCTTGTATTAAGCCCCTCTACCAAAAACCGTTATTATATCTTGGCGCCAAAGTTATCGTACTCTCCCCCAAAACCAATTCAATATTAGGTTTTATGAAGCGTTGGTCCAAAGAATTTGTTTTTCGGAATGTTACCCGTAATTTATACAACTGCTTGGTTCGGCCCCATCTTGAGTATGAATCGCAGGTTTGGACTCCTTTTTACGATACTCATATTGAGAGATTAGAATCTGTTAAAAGAAACTTTACTCATTTCGCATTGAAATGTCTTCTAATGCCCTCCCTTATGACCAACCTTTATCTATTCTTCAAATGCAAACACTTGCACAGAGGAGAACTAAAAATGATTTTGTATTCTTCCACCAAATAATAACTAGCGTCACAGATGCACCAGACCTACAATGTTAATTTTTTTTTTAATTATCGGGGAGGAGGTTATAATCTCCGTGGCCTCGACTTCATTAAAATCCCAACATATTGGACCAATTATGGGATACATGAGCCCTTGACACGTATGCGTAGACTTTTAAATTTGAATTCAAACATTTTTGATTTCAATATCAGTAAAATTAAATAAAAAAATTTATTCAAAACCAGTGCTCCGTGCTCCTAAATGTTTTTGTTTCTTGTTTTGTTTTTGACGTAACATTATTTGTTTATATTTTCATTTTGTACTTGTGTAATTGTTATTTTTAATAGAGTTTGCCTACTGACAACTAACACTGCACTAAATGATCAGCCGGTGGTATAACACAGTTTTCTGAGTTGGCAAACCATTGGTCGGAAGCCGGAGCTTGCTATAAGTTCTGTTAGAGCAATTCTAATAGTGTAAAAAACTCCCTTTTTGTGTCCTTTCTATTTCCAGCAACAGTTTTCTTATTGACAACAGTATACCTTATTTCTTAACACGGTTCGCGCGTTTTACAGAATACTTCTTCCCTTTACGATCTTTCTTTGAGTATTTTTATTTTCATTTATTGTAAATGTTTTCCAATAATCTATGCTCAGGTTTGATGTAACAACCAGACAAGTGGTAACTATGCCGAAACGTCTGACAAAAAAAATAAATTAAAAGAAACGTAATTTTGAAGTAGGTATTAATATAAAGTGTTTTCCAATAAGAGGTGTTATTTTGATATTCAAAAAAAAAGAAATGCGTTGTTGAAGCGTGTATCGTTCCATTTTTATTAATAGCGTAGTTTCTACTTGTCAAATGTTAAAAAATGACAGCTTCAAAAGTGACAGCTACCGAATTAGCGGGCTATTCAAAATAACACCTCTTATTGGAAAACCCCTTACAATTAAAATTTTAATTTCAAAACAATTCAGTGACCGGCTTAAAAAAACACGATTTTTCAAGCAAAAAAAGTATTTATTTTTAAAAAAGCGAAAAACCATGTTTTTTTGGAAATTTGAGCATACAGTTTTATAAAAAAAGTTGCATAAAAAAATAATTTTAATCGGTTCATCCGAAAGTAAGAAAGTCCAAAATGAAAAGTGGTTCTATGGCAATTGGCAACCATTAATAAATATACAAAATCAAATATTTTTTACTTAAAAGTGGACTATACAAATTTGTTATCAAAATTCTTGGAGCCGTTTTTGAGAAATAATTTTTTTCTTAACGGTTTTTTAATATTTGTATAGAAGTACCGTTTTTTTAGGACCATAGTTTGTTCCATTATTTAACATAATGCCAACAAAATACCAAATAGCAAAATTCGAAAAAATCGATTGAGTCGTCTTCGAAATTTTGAGTTTTCCAAAAAAAAAAAATACTAAAAGTACGTTTTCACCTCATTATTGAACTGATCTTTTTAAGATTTTTGAGATAAGATCTTTATTTATTTTTCATCTTAAAAAAATGAAAAAAAAAAACGTGAACATGAAAAAAAACGTGAAAAAACTATATACAAAGTTTGAAGCAAATATATCCAACCCGTTAGGCTGTAGACTTAAGGACATACGGAATTGCAGGGCCCCGTTTTTTCGTCTTCGATATCATCGTTGTTAATTAAAGTAACTCTTATAATTTTTCATTTTTTTAATTAAAAGTTAAACTAGTTTAACAATTTGCTCTCACCCTAAATTATTTTTGTAAGCCATTCTGGCAATGCCTACTAATCAAATAAACCAAGCTTCACCTTAAACCTTGTTACAAAAACCAATTATAATATAAATATTTCTCGCTCGTCTTGGCTGTCACGTTAACCTGCATTACTTAAATCGCCTTTTATTTCAAACATCTTAAAAGTTTTTTAATTAATCGCTAACAAACTGGTGACCCCGACGTGATCGCCAAGATTCAGTATTCGTATTAATTATGAAAACTTATAATTCGCCATTTGCTTGCCAATCCTGATATTTCGCGTGGGAGAAATCATTGACGCATGCCTAAGCAAGAAGAGGTTAAGATGTCTAAATCCAAAGAATTCCGCAATAAAAGACAGGTTTGCTTAAAACAAGTGGATCGCCTCAAGGAATTTGCAACTCTTAAGGCTGAGGCAGCTACACCAGCAGATCTGAACAACGGAATCCAGGCTCTTGATGCTTGTTTCAAAGTATTCTCTACCATTCAATCTAAATTGGAAGATACTGACCCTATGGAATTGGAGAAGGATGAGCGTTCAACTTATGAGGAACTTTATTACACAGTTCTACCAGCATTGCAGACATATCTGCAAAAGGCAGAGAAGCCTTCGACTTTGGATGGCGGGACTCCAAGGAAAAATTCTGCCATATCCGATATTATAAAATTACCAAAAGCTAACATTCCTACATTTAAAGGTATAATCACTGAGTGGATGTCATTTTTTGATGCCTTCGATTCGCTTTTTCACTCCCAACCAATCCTTAGCAATGTGAGCAAATTTCATCATCTATGTGGCACTCTCAGCCGTAGCGAAGCATTGATTGTCAAGTCGTTGGAGGTTACCGACACGAATTATCACGTGGCCATCTAGGAGTAAATGCTTCAAGATAGGTACGAGAACAAGAAGGTTATTACTCATGAGCACTTAAAGCAGCTTTTTGACTCACCGCCAATTCAGAAAGGTTCCGCGTCATCACTTCGAAACTTGATTGACACCTTCAATGTTCATTTGGGAGCTCTCTCATCACTTGGACATTCAACTCAGCACTGGGATGACCTCATAGTTTTCATCATCACTTCCAAATTGGATGCGGCAACATTGACCAAGTGGCAGGATGAGGCACCTGCTGATCGACTTCCCAGCTATCAAGAGATATCTAATTTATATCTATATTTAATCAAGCGCAGCCAAATATTGGAAGGGATGGTAAGCTAAATACCATCTACGAAGGTGAGTCCTAATTATAAGGTAGTAGAAACTAAATTAAAAAACATACCAAAAGCATTTGCAATGACTAACAATACGCAATGTGCTCACTGCCAAACCTGGTTATGCTATAACAAGATGCTATCGCTTCCTGCGTTTATTACCTGAGAAGCGTAAACGGCAAACTACCTCTCTTAAAATATGTTAAAATTGCTTTAAAATCGATCATGCTCTAGAAAGCAGTACTACATCTAATTGTCGAAGTTGTGGTCAGAATCACCATACATTGCTTCATCGAAATGCTCCACCTACTACTTCTCCATTTAATCCACATGCTAGCGAATACACTCCCTATTCATCATCTTCTCATAATTCAGCTGCGCTGTCCGTATTTGACGACACTCGTACTGAGACTACGACTATTCTAGCAACATCAATAATCTATCCTCTCGATTATCAATTTTGTAAATGAACAATTTGCTCAACGCATTGGTTCGATTCGCACAAAGACAAACCAGTCATACTCAGGCATCTCCTCGGTTACAAAGCAAGCATTTTATAAAGCTTTCTTTACAATAAAATCTCGTTTGACCAGTTTTTCATCGTCAAATGAAGTCGTGATACTTCCGAGAATAACATCAGGTTTCCTCCCATCTGAGAAAATAAACACTGCCATATTACAAGGCCAGGTGCGACTGGAAAATAATTCAACAATTTTGCAAAAAAACGCAGTTCGGATGGGTAGTTAGTGGCAATTATCCATTGCTGCCCAAAGTAGATTCGCAATGCAACATGATCGTAGAAAATCAATTTGAATACAGTATGTTAGATCAGCGTTTAAAAAGTTTTTGGGAAATCGGAAATCACTCATTGCCTGAACATAATTTCTCGAAAAGCGAAAATTCATGCGAGCAGCACTTTATCCACAATTTTCGACGTCTGAACTGTAGCCGATATCAGGTAAGAACTGCCTTTCAAATGTGACCCTTCAGCTCTAGGAGCTTAATACAACACAGCCCTACGACTTTTTAACCTCCTGGAGAAAAAACTCTGAAAGCACATTGACCTACGTCAACAATACACTGAGTTCAAAGCCGAGTACATTCAACTGAATCATATGGAGCTTGTTGATTTCGTCGATCATTCTCAGCCACATTTCTATCACCACTGCATTCTTAAACCCGTAAGCAGTACAACAAAGTTAAGAGTTGTTTTTGATGGATCATCCAAATCCAACTCTGGTAAATCTCTCAACGAAATCGTAATGGTCGGGCCTGTTGTTCAGTTACACAGTAACTTATTGAACTTCAGCTATATCATATTTAGCCACTCGCGTATTAATCAACTAGCCAATGATGAACAAAGTAATTTTCCTCGTGCTTCCCAGGTCATCAAATCCGACTGTTATGTACATGATGTTTTATCGGGCTCCGATACCCTTGACGAAGAAAAACAAATTCATGTGGAACTAATAGCTTTATTAAAAATGGGTAAATTCGAGCTTAGGAAGTGGTGGCCTAATTCTGATGCTTTATTAGAAACCATTCCAATTGATCAAAGGGAGTCCTATTTTCAAATGCAAAGCAGTAGTGTTGTCAAAACTTTGGGTATTGTTTGGGACCTAAATGCAGATGCATTTATGTATAAAAGTGATAATCCACAGCCTGTTCCACAATACACAAAAAGATCTGTGCTTTCGGACATCGCTCAACTATTTGACCCTCTGGGAATAGTTAATCCAGTTATTGTTCTTGCAAAAATGTTCATGAAGCAGTTATGGCAAACGAAGCTGTCTTGTGACGAAACGCTCCCGGAAGACTATTAAAAAAATGGAATGACTTTCGACAAGAATTTATCCTTCTTCAACAGCTAAGAGTGCCAAGAATGGTTATATCCACCCAAAAGGCAAGAGCTCAAATACATGCATTTGCTGATAGCTCCGAGTTTGCATATGGCACTTGCATATACATTCGTTTATTTTTAGAAGATGGTAGCGTACAAACTAGGCTCTTAGCAGCGAAATCAAAGGTTGCTCCCAACAAGGTCACATATCTACCGCGACAAGAGCTGTGTGCTGCCGAGTTGGCAACCCAATTTACGAATCGTATAGTGAACATTCTGGGCATTGATTTCGAGAACATTTTTTACTGGACTGATTCATCAGTTGTGCTGTCCTAGTTATCTGCAGAGTTATCAATCTGGAAAATCTTTGTTGCTAATCGTATAGCCACCGTACAAGAAACAACTAACCTGCAACAATGGCGGCACATAGAATCCAACTTGAATCCAGCTGACATCATTTTGCGTGGAGCACGGCTATCTACATTGCTTCAATCAGACTTGTGGTTTTTTGGCCCTGTTGACGCCAAAATACAAACTTTGGGTTAAAGAATATGTAATAGAAATATGTATTTAGAAATTAAATTGCCTACTTTTAGGCATTTCATACATTTAAATATATTTGAGTAAATAACATTGAAACTTAGTTATTAAGTTTAATGTTAGTTACTCAATCGTTAAGAAGCTTATCTCGTTTTATCTTTCAAGCTGAGCTTTCACCACCGAGCTAGAGCTAGTCGGTGTGATGATGAGTTGTACTTATTCTTAAGTTTAGTTTATTAGTATTGTTTAAAAGGAGAAGACCTTGTAATTTGTAAAATAAAAGGTAAAAGAAATTTGGTTCCTTTTTTTTGATATCTTGGTACTGCAAGAGACTTTTTATCCACAGCAAAGCACTGGGATTTTTTTTGGAAAATATATCGCCAACCCATAGCGATTAGCCCGAAGCTGTCTACCCATAGCAGCCCCACAGATAAATACCAGTGACTGGGATTTAAGAGAGGAATCCCCCCAACATTATTTTTGGTCCAATCGAACCGGATAGGATTTTTCTGGATTTGATTAAATTGATGCATTAATTGCATAATAATTGGAGAACCCATAACCCTAATCCAAGGTAGGTGCTGTGCACTTAGGAAAGATATTTTGGTGATTTTTTCGGTGATTTTAATTACAAAAAAAAATTGTGTAAAGAATCCTTCTTTAATTTAATTTAATCGCAATTTATTTTGTACTGAAAAGAAAAGTTGTGCATCGGTTGATGTGTAATTAAAAGCTTTTTTAATAAAAAAAAAAAAAAAAAAAAAAAAATTAATGAAGCAAGATCTTTATGAAGTTGGTAAAGTTGGGATAGTTTTTGATCGGAAGATTAAGGTACAGTTTCGCTACGGTTTTTTGATCGCGTGATTTTAATACGTTTCTTTTTTTTTTTTCTCTTGGTGAACAAACCATACGGTATTTGAAATCCTGTTAATGATTATCGGTTCTTTAATTTAAAAAAAAACAGATTTTTCTGATTTTTAACAAAAATAATTAGTATTTGAAAACTTATTTTCTCTATTTTTTGGAAATTTTATTGCATATTGTACATTTTTTTCTTCGTTCGAGATCCGTTTTAACTTTTCTTCTTAGTTCTTCGAAATGTCTGTGTCTGAAGATTTTTATTTGTGCGTTAAGCAAATAAATGAAACAATTAATAGTTTTCGTGATGTACCAAATAGAGAAAATATGACATTTGGTATGTACAAAGTATGGAAAAAGGAATTCGAGGTTTTGTGGGAGAGTTTTCGTGTAATTTATACGAAATGTTTAAAAAACGAAGGAAAAACCTTAGACGATGCAAAATTATTGACAATAAAATCCAAATATACATCCGTTTCAACAAATTATTTCACTACAGTAGGTAGTATAATAGATGCGATTGAATTGAGTTCAAGCAACGAAACGAAACAAAATTTGGTGTTCTCTCAAAGGTCTGAGTCAGAGTTTGGAATAAGAGTTCCACCTTGCGACGCGGAATGTTTCGAAGGCGACTACAAATCCTGGCCTACTTTTCGTGACATGTTCACATCAATTTACGTTAATCACCCTCGATTAAGTGATGTTGAAAAGTTATTTCATTTACGCCTAAAAACAAAAAAAGAAGCTCATGACATTGTTGATAAGTTTCCTCTCACGGCAGATAATTTTAAACTTGCGTGGGATACACTAAGATCCCAGTACGAAAACAAACGAATCCTAATAAATACCCAGCTTAAAACACTTTTTTCTATACCTTCAATCGCAATTGAAAGCGGTTCAGCTTTGAGAAAACTCCACAGAACTGTATGTGATTGCTTAGGAATACTTTCAAGCTACAGTGTTAAAACCGACAATTGGGATCCGATTCTAGTTTTCTTAATTTCTCAGAAAATTCCTGAAAATACTTTGTTTCTTTTTGAACAAAGTCTTCCAAAAGAAAATGAAATTCCAACTTGGAAATTTTTAGAAGATTTTCTCGCTTCTAGACACAGAATTCTTGAATCTGTTGAAGAAATAAAACAATGTCCCCGACAAAACGCTAAACAGTTATCAAATTCAAAATCAAACAAATTAAACTCTTTTCATATCGAACAAAAGAACTTTTGTTGTAAAATATGTAAAAGCAATCACCCTTTGCGATTATGCAAGAAATTTTTGGACATGGATGTCTCATCTCGACGTAAACTAGTACAAGCCCAGAAGTACTGCTACAACTGTCTTGCACTTACACATTCGGTGTATGAGTGTAAAAGTAAAGTGTCTTGTGATCAATGTGGAAAAAGACACCACAGTTTACTACATTTCACCCATTTAAAACCCGTCTCTCACGACACAAGATCTCCTACTTTACATCAGGCTTCTTTAAGTAAAACATCAATACAGTCCACTTCGAAATTTCATCAACAACCAACGAAAGAAGTAGAAACAGATACTCCATCGGCTTCTCCAACGCTTCAAAGTTTTCTCGTTAACCAAAAAAGAAATATTTTATTAGCTACAGCTTTGGTTAAAATTACTGCTCACAACCAAACATTTCTCTTGAGAGCTTTAATCGACCCTGGTTCTGAAGCTACATATATCTTACAATCTGTAGTGAACCGATTTAAGCTTTCCACCCGTTCGTCCAATGCATCTATTTGTGGCATTGGACAAGTTCATAGTGAATTTTCAACGAGTATGTGCCCTCTCATTCTCGAATCTCGCATCAATCCTGATGTACATATTTCTGTTTCAGCTGTTGTTTTGAAAAAGTTGACAGGTAATTTGCCATCCCAAACTATTGACGCATCAAAATTGGTTGAACTCAAAGGTTTGCGGTTGGCAGATCCGAACTTTGATAAGCCTGCTTCAATAGATATATTGATTGGAGCAGATATTTACCCTCTTATCTTATGTGAAGGTGTTAAAAGAGAAAAGGACTTGTGTCCAGTTGCTCAAAATACGGTTTTTGGATGGGTCCTTTCAGGACCTTGTGACAAAGGTACAACTAAACCAACCCTTCACACATTTTTTGGCAAAATTTGTTTAGAAAAACAAATACAGAAATTTTGGGAACTCGAAGAAGTTCAGGATATTAAACCCCTATCTAACGAAGATAAATTTTGTGAAAAATTGTATAAACAGACGACAACTCGAAATGCAGATGGTCGTTATACAGTCAAACTTCCATTTAATCCTCACTTAAATATCTTGGATTTAGGTCTTTCAAAAGGTAGTGCAGTTTCGCAGTATCTGCGCCAAGAAAGGCGTCTACTTTGTGATATAAAGCTAAAAGAAGAGTATAACAAAGTTCTAAAGGAATATATTTTGTTAAGCCATATGACTCTTCTACCAAAATGCAGTTTGAATCTTCCTAAACCACACTTTTATCTTCCGCATCATGCTGTGGTAAAACCGGATAGTGTGTCAACAAAAGTACGCGTTGTCTTTAATGCCAGCGCGTCTACAAGCAAAAGCGCGAGTCTAAACGACTTTTTATACTGCGGTCCTGCTCTCCAAAACGATTTGCAATCTATTTTACTTAGATGGCGACAATATCCATACGTTTTCAATAGTGATATTGAAAAAATGTATCGTCAAATACATGTGCACCCCGATCATCACAGATTCCAACGAATAGTTTTTCGATCCTCAGATTCAGAATCAGATTCGGCTGATTTTGAAATAAATCGTGTTACGTTTGGAATCAACTGTGCTCCATATTTGGCTATCCGAACATTGCATCAGCTTGTTTCTGATGAAGGAAATAAGTACCCGTTAGCTAAAGATGTAGTACTGTCAGATTTTTACGTGGATGACGTTTTTTCGGGTGGTTTCAACTTGGATGTTGTTGTTCAAATTCAGGACCAGTTAAAAGCACTTCTATTATCGGGAGGGTTTTGCTTAAAGAAATGGACTGCAAACCACCCTCGCTTGTTGGAAAACATTCCTAGGGGTGATGTTTTAGACCAACACTTTCTAATGTTTGAAGAGTCTTCACATTCGAAAGTTCTAGGTGTAGGGTGGAATGCAAGGGAAGACTGTTTTTATATTCGATGTGAATTGTTTCCTCAACAAGATTCGCTTATCACAAAACGTGAACTATTTTCAAACATAGCAAAAATATATGACCCTAATGGTTGGTTAGCGCCAACAACAGTTGTATTAAAAATGTTAATGCAAGAGGTCTGGAAATTAGATTGGGATACCCACATAAATTCTAATCATTTAAAAACATGGCAAGAGTTTGTTAATTCCTTTAAAATTATAAAAGATATTAAAATCCAGAGATGGATTAACTATACCCCAGCGATGTGCATTGAAATCCATGGCTTCTGTGATGCATCGCTTCATGCATATGCAGCTGCCGCATATGCAAGGATCTCAGATTCATCTGGAAATAGTTTTTCTCACCTCCTTTGTTCAAAAACGAAAGTGGCACCCCTAAAAGCCATTTCGATTCCTCGGCTAGAACTTTGTGGAGCTGTTTTGCTAACAAAGTTAGTGAACGCTGTACTAAGTAGTCTACGCCTTAAAAACTGTCCCGTCTACCTTTGGACGGACTCAATGATTGTTTTATATTGGATTCATGACTGTCCATCTCGACTTGAAACGTTCGTCAGAAATAGGGTGTCCAAAATACAAACTGAAAGTCCTCCAAGTAGTATATGGAAACATGTTCCCTCTGAACATAATCCTGCTGACATCGCTTCTCGAGGAGTTATGCCTCAAAATTTGAAAAATAATACCCAATGGTGGCATGGACCATGTTGGTTGCTGTCTTCAAAGGAATTTTGGCCAGTAACAAACATTCAAAAGGATCCTAATTGGAATCTCGAAACAAAAAGAATTAAGAGCTTTGTTGTCAATACAAACCACAATTATGATTTCTTAAGTAGATTTTCATGTTTTGCGCGTGCCCTTAAAGTAATATCGTATCTGTTTAGGTTTATTAACTTAGCTTCTCGAAAAAGAAAAAGGTTTTATCCCTATAGATACTCTTCTATAAATTTAGCTCACCATGAAATAGTTTTTGTGAAAACTCGGCTAGTTATATTAGCACAACGTCACTATTTCAGTGATGATTACAAAGCGCTTTATAATTCAAAACCGTTGAGTAAAAATAGCTCAATTTTATCTCTCAACCCTTCGCTAGATTCTCAAAGAATTATGAGAGTAAATGGTCGTTTAGCAAATGCTGATTTGACCTATCACGAAAAATTCCCCATTATACTTCCATATTCATGTCCTTTAGCAAAATTGTTGGTAGGATTTTTTCATAAAATTTCCCTTCACGGTGGCAACCAGCAAGTTTTGTATCTAATGCGTAAAGTATACTGGATTCCAAAACTAAAGAACTTGATAAAAACGTATATCAATGGTTGCCTTGTTTGTGTTTTGCACAAAAAGGAATTTCAAACCCAGCTTATGGGAACACTCCCACCTGAAAGAGTAAACTATTCCTTTCCGTTTACTCATGTCGGGCTAGATTTTGCTGGGCCCTTTGAATTAAAGGTTCAAAAGGGTCGTTTTTATCAAGCAATAAAAGGTTATGCATGTCTCTTTATTTGTCTTTGTACGAAAGCTGTACATTTAGAAGCAGTAGGAAGCCTGTCTACAGAGTCATTTTTAGCAGCTTTTGATAGATTTGTCGGTCGAAGAGGTGTTCCTCAACAACTTTTTTCCGATAATGGTACGAATTTTGTGGGTGCTAATCAAATACTTACAAAAGAAATTCGAAAGGCTTTGGCAAGTGCTACCTCAGAAGCTGAAAAATCATACCTACCAAAAGATTTAAAATGGAATTTTATTCCACCAGGTTCTCCTCATATGGGTGGCCCTTGGGAGGCCGGCATAAAGTCTTTTAAAAATCATTTTAAAAGAGTTGTTGGAAACTCCAAATTAACTTTTGAAGAGTTTTCAACATTACTTGTCAAAATTGAGTCGTGTTTGAACTCCCGCCCTATTTCTCCAATAAGCGAAAACCCTTTTGAGCCTCTTCCTTTAACTCCTGGTCATTTCCTGAAAGGTGCGCCGTTGCTTTCCTTACCCGAAAGTCAAGTTAGTGAAAATACCACGGTTAAGAATTGGCAAAGAGTTCAACAAATATTACACTCTTTTTCAAAAAGATGGAAGGAGGAATATTTGGCCGATCTTCAACGAAGAACAAAGTGGAAATATCCTACACGTAACATTGAAATCGGAGACATTGTCGTTGTGCGCAATGAAAAATTGCCACCCACTGTATGGAGACTAGGAAGAATTGTGGCTGTTCATCCAGGAAAAGATGGAAAGGTTCGTGTAGCTACCGTTAAGACTCAACAAGGGGAGATTTTACGCCCTATAGTAAAACTGTGTCTTTTGCCCATCGATCAGGAATTGTTTCGGGTTTATCATGCTTCACAAAAGATCGAGTAGTATTTGCTAGTTTTCATTTTTCATTTTTCATTTGATTACGATATTCTATAGTTATTTTTTTTATATATATAATTTTAATGGTTCTAATGCACAGTACCTAATGAATTCAACCCCTTCAAATTTACTTGAATTAACTTTAAATTATTTCCTATTAACATGTCTGAGTGAGTAAGGGCACTCTTTAATCAACCCTCACCGATGGATTTTACTAATAATTTTTTTTCCTGAGTAGCGAATCGAGGCGCTTCTTTAATACAATACCTCCACCGTTGGATTTACGTTCAATCTTCAGTTTTCAAGGATTTGACTCTTTGCATTCCTGCAAAGGGAGGCCGGAATGTTGACGCCAAAATACAAACTTTGGGTTAAAGAATATGTAATAGAAATATGTATTTAGAAATTAAATTGCCTACTTTTAGGCATTTCATACATTTAAATATATTTGAGTAAATAACATTGAAACTTAGTTATTAAGTTTAATGTTAGTTACTCAATCGTTAAGAAGCTTATCTCGTTTTATCTTTCAAGCTGAGCTTTCACCACCGAGCTAGAGCTAGTCGGTGTGATGATGAGTTGTACTTATTCTTAAGTTTAGTTTATTAGTATTGTTTAAAAGGAGAAGACCTTGTAATTTGTAAAATAAAAGGTAAAAGAAATTTGGTTCCTTTTTTTTGATATCTTGGTACTGCAAGAGACTTTTTATCCACAGCAAAGCACTGGGATTTTTTTTGGAAAATATATCGCCAACCCATAGCGATTAGCCCGAAGCTGTCTACCCATAGCAGCCCCACAGATAAATACCAGTGACTGGGATTTAAGAGAGGAATCCCCCCAACAGGCCCTGAATTTTTAAGGCAAAAGGAAGAAAACTGGCTATTTTCAAAACCACAAATTCCAAATGTTGACTAAAATACTCTAGAGCGACGAAGAGTTAAAATAGTACTGTCTGCACAGACCAAAAATAATTTAATCACATAAATTAAATATCACACCTTTTATATCAGATCACTGCGAGTTGTTTCATACGTAAATCGCTTCAAAATGAATGTTTTAGCTAGAATTGCCAAAAGGAAGATCACACTAGGTCTTATTACAGTAGCTTCAGGAGAAACCGCTCCAAACTCTGAGGTTTTGTCGGGCCAAATAACGGGTGGTGAAATGAAAAACGCCTTAAAAAAAACCTTATACATGGTTCAAGAAACTTCTTTTGCTGTGGAGCTAGCCTCGTTATGCAAATATTCTGAAGTTTCTAAACAAAGTAGCCTTCGATATCTCGAACCCTTTTTGGATCCAGATGGACTAATAAGAGTGGGTGGCAGGATCAGAAATTCCAACCTTTCATACGATGCAAAACATCCTATTTTGCTGCCCAATCTGCACGTCTTCACTACCTCCATCATTCTACACCTCCATTATAAAAATGCTCACTTGGGTCCTCGAAAGCCACTACCTGTGGTTCGTCAACAGTTTTGGCCAATAAATGGGAAAGTATTAACAAAGAAAATTGTACATAAATGCACCCTGTGCACTCGTTGTCAACCAAGGCATTTTGAACAATTTATGGGAGACTTACCATCATCGCGCGTATTGCCAGCAAGACCTTTCTCGACAGTAGGAGTTGACTTTTGTGGTCTTTTTCTGGTGCACTATCGAAGGAGAGGAGTAGCACCCGCAAAGGCATACGTTTCCATGTTCATCTATCTAATAACCCGTGCAATTCACCTTGAGCTCGTCGAGGACCTCACTGCTACCGGCTTCATAGCAGCTCTCAAGCGCTTTATTCGCAGACGTGGCTTATGTTCAACCATATATAGCGAAAATGGACTTAATTTTTTTGGAGCAAGGAACGATCTCCACCAGCTTTTATGAAACAGGAGACCAATGCAGATATCATGGCAATGTGCGCGGAGGATGGAATAGAATGGAAGACCATACCACCCAGATCTCCTCATAAGGGATGAATTTGGGAGGCTGCTGTGAAGTCCGCAAAGTTCCACATGAAAAGATTGTTGCATTTGATTTCACCCACTTATGTCGAATTTACTACAATTCTCATTCAAATCGAGTCTATATTAAACTCTCTCCCCATAACACCCATTTCTAATGATCCTAATGATTATAATTTTTTAACTCCTGGCCATTTTTTAATAGGTGGGCCCTCACAGCACCTGTGGAAAGTAAGATTAAAGATAACAATCTCAACCGACTTTCACGGTGGCAGCGAATGCAATGGGTAACACAATCATTTTCGGCAAGATGGTCCTCGGAATACTTACAAGGGTTGCAAAAACGAACACCATTAATGAAAAAATCTCCATCGGCTCCCTGATCATTATTAAGGACGAAAATCTTCCCCAATTAAATGGAAGATGGGCCGCATAATTTCAATACATCCTGGAAAGGACGATATTATTCGAGTAGTAACAGTTAAGACTCCTACTACAAGCGTAAAAAAGCTGTTACTCAAATATGTTTATTGCCAATTGAAACGTCTTCACTTCTTCAAGGTGGGGAGCATGTTAATTAAAGTAACTGTTATACTTTTTCATTTTTTTAAAATTAAAAGTTAAACAAGTTTATCAATTTGCTCTCACCCTAAATAATTATTGTAAGCCATTCTGGCAATACCTACTAATCAAAAAAAAAACCAAGCTTCACCTTTAACCTTGTTACAAAATATGTAATACATTTTTCTCGCTCGTCTTGGCTGTCACGCCAACCTGTATTATTTAAATCGCCTTTTATTTCAAACATCTTAAAAGCTTTTTAATTAATCGTTAACAATGGTAATGACAAGTTTGATCGAAATCTCGAGCTTGATTTTTCAGCCATCGGGGCCTTCCAAATAATTTTTCTTTCGTCGGAGAAGGCCACGCGATGCCACTCCGAATTCCAGGTCACATGTGCCCGACGAAAATTGAGGCGTTGCATTTTTCAAACCGGGTTAAGTGGTGGTCTTTTTATATGATATGCTTTTGAAATAACACGACGCATAGTTGTGAGACTTGGCTTGATACCACATTTTTTGATTTTTGCTAAAGAGTCGTGAGAATTTGACGCGTTTCCTAATATAAGTCGTCTTTCCGCATTAGTAAGCACACTGTCTGTGCGGCCTTTCATATTTTTTCCATACTTAAACTCATTACTTAAAAATATGGCGTTCGGCTCCTGTCGATTTATTTTTAACTATTTGGCAATAGATATGCCAGTGTAGCGTCATTAGCCGCGTTCTATTATGCTCAATGACCCATATAGTTCACCCCGTGAAAATAAAACGATCTGGGTCTTACTTTGCATGGTTGACAGCTGTGAAAACCCTTTGACATTTCATTTTTTTTTTACATTAAATAAATTTTTTACTGCGGATCTCGGAAGTTAAATAATTATAAAATAATAAACTATAATAAATAAATAAAGTGCACTTCTATCGGGATATTGTACAGTAACCCATTGATTTCGGAACAATACTAAATCGTAAGCTCTACCCCGGTGAATATGTCTTTAGATTAAATATAATCTGATTTCAGTTTAATGGTGAATAAAATAAGTGAAAGAAGAACTGAAAGTTCTGCTTAAGGCCAGTTCAATGGAGGATCTTATTCAAAAAATGCTAATACTTGTTCACAAATCAAAGGTACTCAAGAATCCCCAGCATCGAAAAAAGAAAATCACTCAAATTTGCGTTTTGAAAATAAAAATTGTTGTCAAATAATTAGACCATGATTTTTGTTTGCATTTCTGTTAAAGCGGAGTTGCCAGTTGTATAAAAGAAATCAATTAAGTCTCCAAACACACTAACCCAGTAGGAGAATCACTCCTCAATGAAAACATGCCTTGATGAAATTGCAGAGATATTATCATTGATTTCACTCACGAAAGTAATGCAGTCGGTCACCAGTTTGCCATTTAAGTAGCATGCTTAGCTCAAGTAAAAAGGTAGAGAATAGACAAGAACAAAAAAAACTAATGAATACACAATGCTTTTTCATGGATTCAATGCAAACCCGGACGCGAAGATTTCCTCCATAAAAAGATTTTTGACCTGCTAAAAAAAAAAATGATGCTAAAATGAAACCTTTTTTTGGGTTTTCCCCTCGATCGGTTAGCGCCACTACCTACTGTTGTTTGTCTCATCTTTAAATTGCCTAATAAAAATATTATAACCCTAGGCCTCCCCTTGAAATAAATGATTGCAAAAAATGTGTCATGTAGTCTATATATCATGTGGAGGCCCCTTATGTCTGGATTTTTTTTAGACATGAGAATCTGTATTTATTTCTTGTCTTCTCAGAACAAATAAACGGAGAAATAAGATTTGACGTTTCATGACATTAATCGTGCACAAATTTCTCACAAAGCATTGAATCTTGCTCATAGTTCGCTTATTTTCATGTTAAATTTTAATAATTCATTAACAAAAAAACAGATTATACCTATTCTAAAGTCCTTAACGCGCTTAGCACTTCTTGGAGAAGAATGAAATTTCACGATTTTTGTTTGCCCACAGCAAAGAAATGTATATTTTTAGTGGTATGGTCTGCAATAATGGCCGAAATAAATATTACTAATGCAGTCGCCGCCTAAAGAATACACTTTCGTGTTTTTATTGATTTTGTAGTTTTGTTTTTGCAAACTTTTAAATTGAAAATTTATTCTGAATGTGTATTCTTGCGTCAGAGGGCCCCGACGAAGATCAACAATTGTGTGGATGCAACAACCAACAAGATGTTTTTTTTTTTTTGTTATCTGTCAAACGACTCGAGGAAACACGGAAAAGTTAAACAATGTATAGCGTCGCGACATGCGGCCGCGGCTCCATTGTATTCACTCAACCGAGTTTCTATGCATTTAACTTTGACAGAGCGGTTTTTAAAGTGCCGCCAGATCGACCGCGTGTCCATTCTGTTCAGCCAGTTACGGGGTGGTTGAATTTTATTGCACCGCGTAATAGTAGGTTCGTTCGTTGAACTTTACCTATGGTCGACCCAGTTTTTTTGACAACCCCAAGAGTTATCAAAAAAACATGGGGTTTTCGGTTCTCAAAAAACACCTGAGGGCCATTAAATTTATATTGCAGAGAAGCAAGTTATGTCATTTAATAATTAAAACTTAAAATATGTTAAATTGAAGGAAGTTCTTAGTACATTTTTTGTGGCCCTATGCACAATCCACAACTTCAAAGTTTCCCATTTTTCATGGCTGTGCCTGAAAATTAATTTGAGTATTGTTTTATTTCCATTTTAAAAATAAAAATTTGCATACAAAACGAGAATTCACAACAAAACAAATGCTTCAGATAAGGGATGATGGATAAGTCCATCTATGTTATTGAAACATCGATATTAAAACAAAAAATCGATGATTCAACATCGACATTGAAGGAAGAATAGTGGAAACCCCTTCAACACATCGATGTTTTCGATTCGATATCTATTAACATCGATGATGATATCTTTTACCAATGGGAAACCACATAAAAATTGCACTAGCGTAGAAGCAGATTTAATAAATTATAAGTAGTTGTTTGCTTATTTGGCAACACCGTGGTTGACAATTCAAAATTGAAGTACCAACTTGTACAAGTTAAAAGCTAACCCTGGTGGAGAGATATGTAATTACATTCTGGGTCAGGAATATTGAACTGGATAAATATCAAGATCTTGTAGTGTTGCTGTAATGTATGCAAAACTCTGACCTATACGGGTCATCGTGCACAATAAAACGCGGCTATTATAAGCTTTGATTTGTCATTTTTCTGTCTAAGTTAATGCTTTCCTCGACCCATTTTAGGTTGTTTTTTTACCAAATTGTCGAAATTAACAAAAAAGTTTGATCAACGAAAAATATGAGTCCGCTTGTCAAATATAACAATCAAACTAAATGCATGTTCTATCCAAGTGGCGCGAAAATGTTGGTTAAATTTCGAGTGTCAACATAAAGTGTAAAAAATATAAATTATAAGTACGTATATGTGACATGTGAAACTAATAACTTACCAAACATTGATCGAAAAGAAACTATCCGTCATATTATCATATTAATAGTTAACTAAGTTTCCAATGCTCACCCCCTGTGGATCCGCCAGTGCTTTTAATGGTGTGTTAGTTGTTGTACCTGCACATGAAAATTATTGGTCTCTTGTCGATGCCGTTGGTGACTCTACTACCAGTGATGCCACTGTGGTTAATGCGAATAATGATGCCACTGCAATCTCCGATGCTGGTAATAATGTTACTTATAGTATTGTACTTAAAGATTCTGAAGCTATTGCTGCTGCCAATCTGGTTGGTGTTAGAGTGGCTGCTGTTGATGTAGTTCCTGATGTTGCGGAATTTTTTGTTGTTCTTGATGTTCCTAGAGTTTCTGATGATGCTGGTTTTGTTGCTGATAAAGCTGATGCATACAATCGCTCTACAACCGAAAATATACCTTTTTCTCGTATGGGTGTCCGTCGGAATAATACCCGAAGAACTGTTAGAGGCTCTTGTGAAATCCTATAAAAAATGTTTCTTGCATCTTGGTAGTTCTCGACCTTCTGTAGCCACTGAATCTATCGTCAACCATTTATCTGCTCCTCTTGATATAAACCCCGGTGTTAATTCGTGTTTTAGGTTATCTAAGAGAGATGAACCTGAAGAAAATATTAAATTCATAAATTTAAAAATTTGAGTTCCAGCTGAGTACAATGATGCAATGTTCATGGGCAACATCTGGCCTATTGGTACAAAACTACGTGCCTTTGAATTCATTTCAAAAAACGAAGAAACATGGCGTCAATCAGACAAAACTTAAGTGCAGTATCTTCCGAATTAAGTAACATTCCTATAAAAAGCTCAAGGTCGTGCAAAAATAAAAATTAAGCCTTTCCGCTCTACTATCAACATATTGGTGGTCTCCGTACTAAAACTAGTGAACTATACATAAATTCTTCATCTTCATACTATGACAAACCAATTTGGTACAATAAAACTTGTGCAATGAAAAAAAAAATAAAGCATACAAACTTTTCCGAAAGTCTAACTACAATAATTTTTTGCTAAGTAATTATTTATGACTTGATGTACTAAATAAATTCGTATATAAAGATTACCTGTATCACGCAGAATCAAATTTTAAGCAGAATGGCAAGTGTTTTTGGAATTTCGTCTATAGTAAGAAATGCTCCAATAGTATTTCAAAATGTGTGCAATTTTCAGGGACTATATCAAGCGATCTTATGACGGTATTCTCAACTTTTTCTCAATCCGTTTATTCTCCATCAAATATGGCAAATAATTTTTCAACTAACACGCCTGAAAATCTTATCAATATTGTTGCCTTACAATTAAATTCCAGCGATGTAGAAAAGGCTATATCTGAACTAGACCAGTATAAACAACCAGGTCGTGATGGTATACTATCCGTTAACTCGGATCTTTAATGCATCTCTAATTACCGGACTTTTTTAGATGACTGGAAGGTATCGTATATTGTTCTGATTCATAAATCAGGTCCTTAACTAATTATCTTCCAATTAGCAAACTTTCAACGATCTCTAAATTATTTGAAAAATTAGTTTGCCAAAAGTTATCCTTCATTGTTCGAGAACTTATTTCTCCTGCTCAGCATGGTTTTGTTTCTAGTAAGTCAACTACCACAAATTTAACAATTTTAGCAAATGGTATAATACAAAATCTTGAAAATGGTTATCAAAGTGATGTGATATATACAGATTTTTCAAATGCATTTAACTTCTGGAGTACCGAAAGACAGTCATGTAGGCCCACTTCTTTTTTTGCTCCTTATAAACGATATTCCAGATTGTATTAATGTATCTCATTGTTTTATGTTCGCCGATGATATAAAATTTGTTCGATGCATAAAGTCTGTCGACGACTACCTTCTCCTTCAGAATGATCTAAATAACTTAGCCGACTGGTGTAACTCTAAAGACTTATTTCTAAATGTTTCTAAATGTGATTCCCTATCTTTTCGCCGAAATTTGTCGCCCATAAACTATGTTTATAACATTGATGGTATTCCATTGCAAAAAGTTACCGAAAATAGACCTAGGTTTCATCTTCGATCCTAAGCTGACGTTTTGCCTTCATATAGATTTTATTTTTGCGAAACCAAATTCCTTGCTTGGATTCATCTCACGTAACTCTAAGGAATTTTCCGACCCTTATACATTATTTTATTCATGTGTGAGGCCGGTCCTTGAATACTGTTGTGTAATATGGAACCCCTAATATGCTATCCACTCAAATCGAATCGAAAGTATCCAAAAACGGTTTTCCAGACTGGTAATCTATAGACTTCATTGGAATACACGAATTCCGCCTCATCTTACTAGATGTAATCTTATTGGTCTTCAGTTTTTGCAAATTCGGGGGAGATATTTTTAAATAATTTTTATTATAGATATTCTTAAAAGTCAAATAAATTGCCCTTTTCTGTCGCACCTCATAAGAATACATGCTCCAACAAGAGATCATCGAGTGCATAGTATATTTTTTAACCTTTTCATAGGGTTAATTATGGTCTTAATGAGCCAATAACTAGGTACCTTAGACTGGCCAACTCAGTTGCTTATCATATTGACTTCCATAACAATATTAGTCGTGATACCTTCAAAAGTCATATTATTAATTTGTTAACGGTTTTAAACTCTGGTGGTTAGGTATTTATTATTGAAATATTTTTAGGTATTTTTAAAACTTGTAAAGTATTGCATGTTGCTCATAGTTTGTTCAGTAGTATTTAAGATAATATATTTTTAAATGTATATCTGCTTGATGAAATAAATAATAATAATAAAAAAACCCCTGACAGTAGTAGAAGCAGCGTTGAAAGATGGACTCTAGGTGTAAGAGTAAATCTTCTGCCTAGAATTTTCATAAAGATTTTTTGTGAAACTCAGTACATACCTTCCTTACCATAATACTTATTATTCGAAAGGAATGTTATTTGCCTGTAAAATAAATAACATAAGGCTTGGATGGAGTGTACTAGAACAATGTAGTAGGTATGTGTTTTTTTATTTCCTTAATCCTCTAGTTACGTCACTGCTTTAACCACTGCAGCAATCTTCCTTATCCATTGCATTAAATAAGCTACCCTTTTGGCTATATTAATTAATCCTTGTCGACCCTTTTATGAAACATTAAAATAACAATTTTGGTTAGATGTAATGTGTAATATTCCCTTTTAATTCCTAAATTTTGTCCATCATGACTACAACACGAGTCGCATGGTTGCGTATACACTTACATAACAGATTTATCCAACATTTTTGTTTAGCATTATTGAGGTAGTTAGGACGGAAATCAACAAAATCTCTCAGGTAGAAAAATCCCGACAGTCAAAACCATTTAGTAGTTTCTTGTTTTTGTTTCTTAAGATGAATAGAAGATATTGTAGCTTTCTTTTGATATACATATAGGTATGTAAATCGATGAATTTCTTGTCTGATTTGAAAACGATTACTTAAGATTCTTGAATGGGAAACCTTAACAAATATTTCTATAGAAATATGTATTGTGAGAGTCTTATTGATGTGTTGTTGAGGCATAGGTCTACAGTCTACTGTACTTTAATCCAGGTGCCGAATGTTGAGTAAAACGTGTTGTTTTGAGTTTATGTACTCTTAAATTTTATTATTAAGACGTCTTGGATATGGGTTGTATTAAAAAAAATTAATACCTTTGTCTTGCTTGTTTCATTTTTCCGTAGTAAATGCTTCCGGCTTTTTTGATACGCAAGGACCAAATTTCTCCACTGAACCACCGCACCGCGTAGAATTCACAAGTACGGCGGGAACACTCGTTGATTGCACAGCTCATGGCAACCCTGCACCAAGTGTCGAATGGCTCGATAAGGACAATAACCCCATCACATCAGTATCTAAGGTAAGCATTTATCTATATTTACGTGCATGTATATGTGATTAGCTGCCATCTTCAATTAATGTAAAATAATAGCTTGGGACATGTGTGGAGAGTTGGTGGCAAACAAAATTATTTTTAATTTCTATAATTTATCATCATAATTAATATGAGAGATTGCCCTTATGCGAAACAAAAATTGTTGCTGCATATACATATACAAAATATTGTAACTATTTGTACTACCTGACTACTTTTAAAACGCTAACGGGCTTTTTTTTATAACACCTGAAAGTATGCAACAAACTACATCCATATTACCCTAGGTGGAGCCTTTCTTCTAGTTGCCAAAGGCAGAAGCCCAATATCATAGCTTTTAATTAGCCTAACCGCCATCTCAAGCAATTGGAAAGGAACTTTTAGAATTATTGCTACGATCCAGATGAGATTATTACGTTTATGTCAACCGGTCTAAACATTGACAGGCGCGACAAGTGACAATTTGTAAATGACGACTTGACAATTGTCTAAATTCTGTCCCATAAAAAAATGACAATTTTTTAAAATTGTCGGGGAATTTGCGACAATTGTCAAGATTTCGGATCATAAAAAAATTGAATTGTCAGGGATTTTTTGAAAATTGTAACAAATTTGTAGTGACAATTTTTTTACGAAATAGGAAAAAAATACAAATTACCATTTTTACGTGCGTACTACATACATACATATAGGGCAAGTTTTGCATTCGAAAAAAAAATTGAACTCGAGATCTTAATCAAAGTTGACATTACTATGATAGAGAACACCAAAGAAGTGGGTCCCGAAATTCGTCTGTCTGTAGAATGATATACAGCCTAAACCGCTGAACCGATTTTCTTCAAACTTGTTGGTTAGGTGTTTTAGGTGATTGTCCAAAATAGATTTGTGAATAGTTATTTTAGCCTCAAAAATAACGGTACTTTTTTTTCAATTTCATTTATTTCCTGAATATGTGTTTAACATTGTACTTCAAGATAAATCTTATAATTAAGTATCAATATTTTAATTACAATTAAAAATAAGTACTACGTAATAAATATTGAGAATTCCAAATTCAATGTTTTTAATGACAAATTTACATATACAAGATAATATAATACAAAGAAAATAAATAAATAGAGATAATATAAAAGTAATACAAGAATAAGACAAATATTTAAATTGTATATATTATTTTTTAATATTATTATTTAATAAGTAAAGAGATAAGCCTTAAGTTCTTTCTGATATGTGAATAAGCAGTTCCTTCCTGAAACCACGCGACGGTATGATTCTTTGCAATCGATGTGGAAGATTATTCCAAAACCTAATAGCATTAACAAAATAAGTTTGCTCTTCAATAGTATGTGTAAAACGCGCTGTTCCTAATTTAAGTCCTCTGGGCGATTGCAGAAAATTAAGATGTTCATGTAAATATTTGGGACAACCATAATATATAATGTCATGAAGTTTCAGAACCAATTTGTACTCATAAAAATCCTCCAAGCTCATTCCCAGTAGCGTAGTTTTAAAACGCGAAACACTCGTATGTCTTGGCAAGCCATGAATGTATCGCAGACAATCGTTGAAAGCAACGTTAATTTTACGTCGACATTCATAGTCTAAACAAGGATATACCAAATAATTGTAAGAGAAGAATGGTAGCAGCAACGACTTAACTAAGTGCGATTTCATTTTTGGCAACAACAGGCTCGATGATGTTCTTAACGCACGTAATCCACTGAAGACCATTTTTATTGTTTCTGACGTAGCATCACAACAACTAATTTTTGTATTTATCATGAAACCAAGATATTTAAATTGTTCAACATATGGCAAAGTGATGTCGTTTAAGTTAAGAGTGGGAACTTCATGAGAAGATATATTTCGTCTTGAACAAACAATACCGAATGATGTGGTTGGATTTAACAGAATTCTGTTTGACTCAGCCCACAAATGAATATAAGATAAATCTTTATTAACTCTGGCAACGCAATCTTCCAACAGACCACGTTTTCTTGGATAATATAAAGCAACATCATCTGCATATATATGCACTTTGCTATTCAAAATAATATCTGGCAGGTCGTTAATGTAAGTACTAAACAAGATTGGTTTCTACAGTTAGTGAACGGTTTGTTAAATATTTTAATTGAGTTTTTTTGCGACCTTTAGTCCAAATTAATATGCGTTTCGCTCAGGTACTACAGATGGGCTCATCAGTTAGATGCTGTAGTACATTTCTAAGACGCAATATATTAGTCGACCCAAGGTCACCTGACTTGACTGCACCAGAGTTTTTTATGGGGTTATGTCAAGCAGGAAGTGTACAAAACGAAACCCAGGAATTTGACTGAATTGAAGCAGTCCATTACGACAATAATTGAGGCGATCCCAATTTCAAGCCTTCAGTCCGCAATGAACAATTTTCTGATCAGGTGCCGCGAATATTCGTGGATGAGCGTGGAAGTCAGTTGCGGTCTATCATCTTTAAAAACCATTAGTTATTTAAAATAAAATTTAATTTTTAATCCAATAAAAAAAATTAATGAAATACATCGATTAAAATAAAAGTTATTTAAATTTTTTATTGTAGCACGATTCGTGTATGTAGATACGAAAATCTTTTGTCAATATTCGAATGTTTTCACACACGATCTTCGCAAAACAAATTCGTTGACTTACATATTGCATACTTACCTCAAACTTACATAAAAATATTCAGCATAATCTGAAAGAAGAATAAGAGGGAAAAAGTAAGAATTAAATGCATTATAATCCAGATTATTTTTTTATAAATAATACTTACCATTTAATTTTGTTCCTTACATGACCGCGTTTTGTTTATATTCTGATATTACATGCTTTTTATTTGTCAGTGGTCATAGCTGCCTGATTTCTTCAGAGCATACAAAGCAGCTTTGTCTCTTTTAGTCTAAAGGAAAAGGGGGTAGACCATTTTCTACTAGCGCATGCGCAGAAAACTTTATAATAGTTTAGTTAACCCATTGGATGAACTTCAATGAACTTATTTGTGGCTTTAGTCTAAGACAGTGCTAATGCTGTAAGGGAATTTTGCTTAAAGGGAAAATATAATAGAAAAGATAGTTTATGTAAGTTTATGGATAGATATTAGAATTTTATTGATTAGGTAGGATAAATAATAGATTTATATGAGAATTAGTTGAAATTAGGTTAGTGGAAGAGATTGTTGACAGGGATAGGTAGATAAGTGTTTAGTATTAATGTGTATGTGTGTGTGCAATTTCTTGGACATGGATGAGGGGGTGTTTACAATTAAAAATGGTTGTTTCACTTAGGTGTAGTGGTAACTATTTACTTGGTTAATAGGAGAATTGTTTGGAATTAGCCTAAATGATTCTATGGTCATTGTTTGGTTTGAAATCATATAAGAAAGAAGTTTTAACGGCAATATTTTTCTTTGTTGAAATTTTCAAAGTTAATTTTTTCTTAAATCTTAATTTTAATCTTCTAACGTGAGAAGTTCCTTCTTTAAATAAGGAAAGCGAAGAAAAATAAATAAAAAAAAATAAAAAAACATACCAGGTAAAACTACACTGCAAATAGAGAAATTAGTTTTCTAATATATACATATGTATATACATATATATATATATATATGATATAGAAATTGTGGTGTATATATACAATTACAAAACAGAGATATGTGACCAAGATGGAACAATCCGATTTAGTATGTCTGATGGGTGATTTTCTTTTTTTTTAACTAGGTTTAGGTCAGAACTCCCGAGAGATCTTGAATGATCCACTGAAGTGCCTAACCCTCTGCCTAATTTTGATACTATTGTTTTGGGCGACCTTTAACTTTGCCTAGGACATAATTTGAAGGTGAAAGCATTCGTTTGTATGAAAATACAAAACAGAATAGTTTTCTGAAAGCACAAAGACCGAGGTTCGAAAGGATACTATACCTATAGTACAGATATATGTATAATTCTATCCAATAAGGACATTCAAGAGATTGGAGCAGAATGGGTCCTTTGGCGAAGTAGATAAATCAGCAAAAACTGAATTTAAAGAAAAGAAGTGACTTAGAAAAAAAGACATCATAGAGCAATTTTTTTATGTATTGATCATACATTTTCTCTAAAATACCTAATTAAAAAAAGTGTATAATTTGGTTCTCCAAATAGATTTATTAATTAATTTTATTTTTGAAATTTTGAAGAGGTTATTTTTTATTTATAACGGGTGATTTTTTTGCTACTTGGTTTTTGACGTTTATATTTTTGACATATCACACATGACAAATTCCACGAACATTTGAAATTTCGATTCAGTATTGTTTGCCATTTCATCATGAATAGACTTACGCCTGAACAACATTTCAAATTATTGAAATTTATTATCAAAATTCGTGCTCTGTGAAAAATGTGTTTCGCAAGCTACGTCCGTCAGCGACGAGGCTCATTTTTGGCTAAATGGATACGTGAATAAGCAGAATTGCCGTATTTGGAGTGAAGTGCAGCCAGAGGTGATTCAGCAGCTACCAATGCATCCCGAAAAATAGTGCGCACTGTTTGGTGCGGTTTATGGGCAGGCGGCATCATTGTGCCGTACTTCTTCAAGGACGATGAAGGCCGCAGGGTTACGGTCAATGGAGAAAGGTACCGTTCGATGATAACAGAATTTTTTTGCCAAAAATGCAAGAATTGAACTCGGTCGACATGTGGTTCCAACAGGACGGTGCCACATGCCACACTGCACGCGAAACCATGCATCAATTGAGAGGCGAATTTGGTGAGCAGTTGATCTCACGTTTTGGCGCAGTCAATTGGCCACCAAGATCATGTGATTTGACCCCGTTAGACTATTTTTTGTGGCGTAGGCATACACGATTGCTGCCTTGGAAGCCAACATTGAACGCGTCATTGGTGAGATTCCGGCCGAAATGTGTGAAAAAGTTTGCCAAAATTGGACCTTCAGAATGGAAAACCTGAAGCGTAGCCGCAGGCAACATTTAAGTGAAATTATTTTTAAAAAGTTAATGGCAGAAATCGATTTATCGATCCAAATAAAAACTTTCATTCACTTTTTACAAGTTTCTGTGTTTTTTTGAATTTTCAAAAACCAAGCTCTTAAAAAATCACCGTTTATATAAATAAAAAGAAACACAGCTTCGAAATCAAAATTATAATCGTAGCCTGTTCTTCATTGTGCTGCCGGCAGAACAATAGAAGTACCAGAGCAACAGTGAATAGCTAACTTTTTTGTTTGATTAGTTTTTTATATATTATAAAAAGGATTTCCTCGAAGGAATTTTACTATCAACATTTTGTTTGATAGATACATGTTTTTTATGTTTTTTTTAAATTGAATAACAATTGGAGAACCCAATTTTTTGATTGGTTTTATTTAAGTTTAAATGGATCTTATAAGCAATAAAATTATAATTTGAATAGTGCCAAAAGGAAACAAAAATGGTGTAATAATTTAATAGCTAATGGTGTGCGCAGGCTTGGTAAAGCCGTCCTGAAATTTTCCGATGGGTAAGAGGACGCAGACAAGCTTACGATATGGACTAGGATGTGACTGGTTGGTCAACTTAGGGGCTATTTCCGCAATATAAGGCCAAGGAAATAGCGAAGTTTTTATCTTTAAAATACTTGGGTGGGTTGGCCAGACCTTCGTCACTTACGTCAGACGAGCGTTTATAGTTCGGTGTGACGGTATCTAGGAGAAAAAGTGAGGTGCTTTAGACATTGCTTTTTTTATGGGGTAGGGTTTAGTTCAAGGTTTATTTTTTTTAAATATATACATTTACATCTTTTTTTTTTTTAATTTTTTTACTTAGTTTTGATACATTTTTAGTCTATTTTTTTACTAATATTTTTTTTTTTACATTTTAATTTTTTTTATTTCATTCATTAAATTTTTTTAGTTCCTTTTTTTTAGTTTTTTTTTGTAAAAGTAATAGTTTAGTTAGGTTAGTTATTGTTAATGTACATTTTTTTTATTTACATACATATTTTTTGTTAAGTTCGAAGCACCAAACTTTCTTTTTCTTAGATATCGTCAGAGTTTTTGGAATTTTGTCGTTTTTTCTAGCAAAGCTTAGACATGAATAAAATTAATGTTTAGTCGAGCAAGAAGGAGCATGGAGGAATGGCAAGAACCACCCCACGCGACGAGCTGAGCCGTGCAACGACAAGCGTGCCAATGCCATTTCTCATGTACCGAAGCAATCCTCCATGGAATCCTGGCTCCTCACATATGTAAGTGACAATTGTGACAGGCTAGCTCGTGAAGTGACAATTTCGGTAAGATTCCTTATATTGATGGAAGTGATGAAAAATTTCATGTGCCATTTTAGTGAAGTACGCCATCCTCGAATTTTTAAAGAAAGAATTAAAATGCTGCATTAGTGATTCTCAATTTAATGAAAAATTTCGCGTCTGCCAAAGTACAGCGGAATATGTTTTGTTAAAAATCGGTTGACAGCTCCAGCATCTCACAAAGAGAAATCGTGCTCTTGATGCTAAGACCCAAATTTTATGGGCATTAATTATGGCTTGGAAGTGGAGCTCAGTATTATCTAATTGTTGACGGAAAGGGTGTTTCTAAAAAAACTAAAATATACAATAATACATACAATTCATCCTCCTGAGTACGTTACAAAAAATTTGTCAAAATATAACAATGACAAAATTGTCACGACGAATAGTCTGACAGTGACAAAATTGTAATAACAAAACTGCCATTGTCTTTAACTGACAATTTGTGGGAAACGACAACACTTTAAGCCTAATACTACGTAATAATAATTCCTAATAATAATACAATATTAGTAATAATAATAAAAACCAATTTTAAAATTTTAAGATTTCAATTCTTCGGCTTTTTTGGTCGTGATAATTTATTAATGAAAGATATTCATTAGTTTTCCCAACGTTTCGACTGAATTTTGAGTCTTCTTGAGGGGCACTTTATTAACCATGAAACAAAATAAGAGAAACTTTTGTATGTTTACATTTAGTTGTTAAGATTTTACACTTACAATTATATGAACGAAACTATTATTATCAAATTACATATATATATAATAATAGAAAAATGACAGTTTTGTGATTGAATATTTAAATTATAAACACTTCCTTATAGTTAGAATTTTAGTCAACAACTGTTTAATAAAATTTTCTTTTAAAGGCTATTCCTACTAACATGCAGAGATTATGGACTGATTCCTAAGCATATAAAAAATTCAACCAACTCGACAAAATGTATATTGAAAAATACTCATTCTCAAAATTCATACAACAAAATAGAACTGAAGTTCCATCTAAAGGTTCTCAACATTGAAATCACTGAAATGTACCACCTAATAAAAACAACGGAGAACACAATCAGGTTGATTGGCAAACGTATAAAAAATGAACTGTCGAGAGACGAATATAAACAATACACTTCAAAACAAAAACAAGTCTATAAAAATTTGTATGCAAAAAACAACGATCAAATGCACGGAAAATAGAGAATTCAAAATCATCGCTGTGGAGATCCTTAAACATATATATGCACGACAAGTGGTTTGTATATGAAAGTTCTATCCAATTCCCACTGGAAATAAAATGGCTTTTATTGATGGGTAAAAAATTTGCTCTACCAATAGAAAGAGGAAACTTTCCACTTTTCCAACTTATAGCTGATGGCGAAGAGGTAATAAGAAATATTGAGGATGAAAAAGAACAAGAATTGATGAGATCGAAATACGGAAATATATATGATTCACTCGTTTCAAAGAAATAACAACAACGATCAATTTGCAAAATATGTCTCAAAAGTGAGAAAAGAGACAGTTGCTTTCTTAAAACGAAACAAAAACATTATAATCGTCGCAGCTGACAAAGGTAATGTCACTGTAGCTATGAATAAAAGCGAGTACGAAGATAAAATCCTAGACCTGTTGTCAGACCGTTCCGTCTACAGGGGAATACGAACTAATCCAATTTCTTCTCTTCAAAATAAAAACAATGAATTTGTAAAATACCTACACACAAACAAATTGATAAGTGACAAAGAAAAGTTAAACATGATAACTTCCACCGCACATCTCCCTTTCATCTATGGATTGCCAAAAATCCACAAATCGAATTTACCACTGAGACCCATTGTGTCGTCTATGAAAGTCCAATGTTATGAATTGTCAAAGTACATAGGTAGAATTCTACAAGGTGTTACTCGCAACTCAAAGTACACTGTAAAATATTCGTTCGATTTTATTGAAAAAACAAGAAAATTAGAACTAAGGGAACATGAAGTCTTAGTTTCCTTCGATGCGGTGTCACTTTTCACGAATATTCCGGTGCAGGTGGCGATAAACATTATAAAGAAAAAGTGGAGTATTATGAGTGAACACTCAAGCCTTAGCTTAAATAAGTTCTTGGAAATGTTTGACTTCTGTTTGAAGGATAACAACCTTTTTCAATATAAAGACAACATATTAAACAAATACATGGAATCCCAATGGGGAATCCACTTTCACCTACCATCGCCGACCTTGTCTTAGATTTTTTGTTAGAAGAAACGTTCAATGCAATAAATCCGCCAAAATTCATCACCAAATACGTTGATGACATATTTGCAGTAATGGAAAATCGTGAGATTGACAAAGTTTTGCAAAGTCTTAACGCATTCAACTCCAAAATCCAATTCACGGTGGAAAAGGAAAAAAAATAAAACGATAGCATTTTTGGACGTAAAAATTAATCGTGAGAGAAACAGACTCACCTTTGACTGGCATCAAAAAGAGACAGCATCAGGAAGAATCGTAAATTTTCGATCAAATCAAGCGAAACATATTAAAGTCAATACGGCTTCCAACCTTATTAAGAAAGTCCTTACGATTAGTGAAAAGAAATTCCATCCCGCCAACAAAGAGAAAATAACAAAAATCCTTATTGATAATGGGTATCCGCTAGATATGATTCGCGAATTAATAGCACAACACCAAACCAATCACCAACAAAGCAATAAACATGAAGGAGCAGGTTATTTCAAAAGTATGGTTTACGTGCCGAAACTTGCTGAAAGTTTTAAGAAAACCATCGCTAGCATAGCTAAAGATGTCAATGTTGCTTACAAATCCAACCAAACACTTAACACACTGTTTACAAAACTTAACAAGAAAAGTGAAAAGGATCAAAGTACCGACGTTGTATATAAGATCAATTGCCTAGGCAACGAAAGAGAAAATTGTGAACTATGTTACATTGGCACTACCAAGCAGCTTTTAAAACAAAGGATCTCAAATCACAAATCTGATATCAAGTCCAAAAGTTCTCAGAAAACAGCCCTTGCTAGTCACAGCTTAGAAAAAAATCATGCTCCAGACTTTAAAAATGTACAAATTCTTCAAACGGAAAAACATACATCGAAACGATATACGCTGGAAACTGCATATTTTGAATAACAAAAATAACATGAACAGGAAGCAGGATACACAGTGTATCTCGTAGGTGTACTGTTTCCTAGTCTCTACATAACTGCGATACATACATACATACATCAATAGTTTTGTTGCTTCTTTAAAAGGAAATTTTATTAAACAGTTGTTGACTAAACTTCTAACTAAGGAGAAGTGTTTTTAATTTAAATATTCAATCACAAAAACTGTCATTTTTTTAATTTATATATATATATATGTAATTTGATAAAATAGTTTCGTTCATATAATTGTAAGTGTAACATCTTAACAACTAAATGTAAACATACAAACGTTTCTCTTATTTTGTTTCATGGTTAATAAAGTGCCCCTGAAGAAGACTGAAAACTCAGTCGAAACGTTGGGAAAACTAATGAATATCTTTCATTAATAAATTATCACGACCAAAAAAGCCCAAGAAGTGAAATCTTCAAATTTTAAAATTGAACATATCGAATTGGTCAAAACACTTTTAATTAAATAATAATAAAAACCATAATAATAAAAATAAAATTAATAATAATAATAGTAAGGATAATAATAATAATAACAATTAGAAACCTAGTCCTTAACCAACGACACTGATTCTAGATTATTAATAACTACATATAAGCCTAAGTATTACAATACCATCTAATAATGGCCAAGCATTTTCCACCCACTCCCCGTAAGCTACATCTACATAAGTGCATCAGATCACTGATTGATATTAATCGATGGTCTGATGTGCTTATGTACAGCGAAGTGACCGCTTATCCTGGTGGCCTGATGTATTTAAATGGTCGATGGACGGTACTGCTACTTATAGTGGAGTGATAGCCCAGTTAATTTTGATGATGAATTATATTCAAAAAAATATATATATATTTTTTTTTTCAGAGATTTTACTTAATTCTGCTAATATCTCAACATTTATGTAGATATCAAATTATAACAAGTATATATCAAATTGTATCAATTTATATACATATATAAAATTATATTCGTGTGTGATGCAAATTTAAATGTTATATAACTCAGAAAGATCTTACATGAAAAAATAAATCCAGCTCATTTTGTAGAATACAGCAAGTTTTGAATTAGGCTAGCTTCTTCTGCTCCTAAGATGAACGATCAATTTCTTCTACACCAAAATAGTTGAAGTATCCTTTTAGGTACACAGATTTGTATTTCGTATTCCTCGTTTTACGGAATAGTTTGTAAAGTATCTTCTTTGTTTCACAGATTTGTATTTCGTTTCATTTTTTGTTTAGTAGTTTATATTAATTAGATTAATTGATTGAACTTGTTCACTAATTTATCTTTGAATCCCTTTTTAGTAATATTATTGTGCACTGTTTTATGAGGTAGTTTTCTCTTCACAGTTTTATTTTGTATTAACTGTTTGCACTATTTTGTGTGTTATTTTTTTTGTTCACAATTTACTTCTTGAATCGTATTAACAGGATATTGTTCGCAATTTGTTTTTTTGCAGTCAGGTCCCTGCTCGGGCGCCAGTAAAAAATCCGTTATTCTTGAACTCAAAAAAAATTATTTTATGGGACCTGCCAACTGGTCCCAGTAATTAAAACAATAGGATTAACGTTATAATCATTTATAAGTTTATTCAGCGCGACCGCACTTTTCTAAGTTACAAAACAGAATGCCAAACTTAAATTCTAAATTACATTTCATTGACTTCATATTAATTTTATTTCGCTGATATGCAGTTCCCATGCAAATGCCCGCCTCATATTTCCCGATGGGAACGATCGCCGACATCCGTCGCTCGAGTGCAGCGTGTGCACTTTTTCTGTCAGGTCAATGCCTGACCGTATTAACTATTATTATTATTATTTTTTTTATTATTATTATAGTTTACACGGGGCATTTCCCACGTATATGCTGATGTAGCATATTAGTGCATTTGACTACGAGGTAAATGCACTGTGTTGTATCAAGGCCAATAAGGAATACGATCTTCATCCGCTGTTCCCATTGGTGGGAAATTCTGATACTGCAATTTACCCTTGCATAGGCGGAGTATGATTACATTTTATTACATTATTAGAAGTCAGTCTTTGTTAGAGATTAGGATTGAACGGTTGTTCCTAAATATATTCTTATAATGTGTATCAGGTCGTTTTTCATTTCACAAGTCGAACCGTTGGGCCGGCCATCAGGCGTTCGCGTTTTTTTGATATCCTCAAAAAGGATATCTTTAACTTTATTATTATTATTATTATTATTATTATTATTATTATTATTATTATTATTATTATTATTATTATATAAAAATTCTTGGAGCCGTTTTTAAGAAATAAATTTGTTTCTTATCGGTTTTTAAAATTTGTATGGGAGGTACCGTTGTTTCATATTTTACGAAAATTATTCCAGATAATGTCAAAAAACTTCAAAATACGAACTTTCGAAAAAATCTATTAAGCCGTATTTGAAATTTTGAAATTAATTTCCAAAAAAAAAATTTCTTTCAAAAATTTTGGCTTACAATAGTGTTTAAATATTTTAGGAGCTTCTGCGTAAAAAATTCAAAAAAATCAAATTAACCGCTTCCCAGAAAATCGAAAACCAAAAAAGTGGTTCTACTAGAGGTACCAAAAATAAGAATTTTTTTTCAATTAGCTCATGGGAGCTACTGTTATTTGTCGTCTTAAAAAAAACTGAAAAAAACGTGTGGGCATATTACCGAAAAAACAATTACATATTCCAAGTTTGAAGTAAATCCATCGAACCGTTTAGGCTGCAGACTCGAGAACAGACATACGGAATTGCGGGACCCACTTTTTCGGTGTTCTCTATATCGTAATGTCATGTTTGATTGTAACACAATTTTTTTTATGAATGCATAACTTGCCTTTTAGTACCTATAATGCAGGTAAAAATGTGATATCAAATACTATTCAAAACTAATATTGGAATTTCCATGAAATAAAAATTAATTTACAGGTTGTGCATTTGTATGGTTTGATGTACTATATAGCTTGCATAAGATGGCTATATACAAGCTATAGCTTGTATAAGATGGCTATATGCAAGCTGTCTACATAAGCACGATATAAGCTATAGCTTGTATAAGATGGCTATATACAAGCTATAGCCTTTATAAGATGGCTATATACAAGCTACCTTGTTACAGCTTGCTTAGGATGGTTATTTACAAGCTACTAGCTTGTATAAGATGTCTATACACAAACTATCTTGATATAGCTAGCATAAGATGGCTATATACAAGCTATTAGCCTGCGAAATTCTGAAAATCGGACATACTGCAAGCTAAATTGTTAGTTGGGTTGTATCATATCAGCTAATTATTCGTGCTCAAACTTCTTACCTAAGAAGAGGACCGTATGGCAACACCAGAAAGCCAACTGGGACGGTATAAGTTATTTCTTCAGGATCTTTAACTGGCCAGTATGCTTCCATGATAGGGTCATGATGGTGGCATATGGAGTGAAGGTTTGCGTTTCTTTAAGAAATACTAGATGAGTTCTTAGACTGTGGTGCTTTTACTTTTACCAAAAATGTATGCCAAAAACTTGACATGGTAAGGTAGAAGGTTGGATTCGAGCCCGACAGTAGACAGTATTATTTAATTTATCCATTCTTAACTGGTAGCCACCCGGCTTTTATAATGATATAGTAAGTAAGACCAATTTTTGAAGTGAAAACTTCTTTAGTGGCGTTGTGACTTTTTGAGATTGGTAAAAAATGTTAAACTCGTGTCAAGGTACGTAACCTGATCGAAAATTCGTAAGACGGTGGGTGAGTAGACCGCGTGCCACCGCCGCGACGTAGGAGGGGAAGAAATATCCTCCTCCCTTTCTACCGCGCGTCAAAAATGTATGCCTGCTCCTGCTGTTTCGTGTAAGCAGCGCAGGGTGGTTGCGTGAGTGTGCGTATGTCTTTGTATTACAGCCTGCCACGCTGTCATCTATGGATGGTGACTGCATTTGGCTTGACCGTCGCGTCGGTATAATCGTAAAATTCGTGTATATACGAGTACGTGTATATAAAGAGTGTGTTTCTTTATTTATTCCGGATAAGGAATAGAATGGATGAAAAGGTCGATGTTGATGTCATCTTTTTCTTTTCTATTCCGGATAGTATTATTGTGTCTTCATTCATTCCATTCTGGATATTCTGCTTTCATTAATTAATTAATGAGAATTCAAGCAATTCGTGCAATTCCCTAAACATTCCAAAATATCAAAAATGCACAACGTTAATGTTCAAGTTTTAACTTCTGCCGGCACTCCCGGTGTCCAACCCATTGTTTTTCCTATCATTTTTTCTAAGTAGAGTGGATTGAGCATAAAGACATGTAACATAAAAATAAAAGTCTCAACTGAAAAAGCAATGAGTTACTCGTATTTAACCAATAATCACACGTTGCCTTAATTTATCACATACAAGGATTTTGAATTCTTTTATTTTCAGGTTCGTCACATACTTGCAAATGGATCGCTATACTTTCCACAATTTGAAGCAGAGGAATTCAGACAAGATGTACATTGGTCAGTGTATAGATGTGTCGCATCTAATTCTGTTGGAACTATTGTGTCAAGAGATGTTGTAGTCAAGGCTGGTACGTATTCAAATTGTTCTTCTTTTTTGTTTAATTAAATTATTAACCTGCAAATTTCACATATTTTAAAAACCATTCAATTCAAATCAAAATCGATTTTTAATAATGATTTTTTCCTCTGCAAGAACCAAACAATTAATATTATCAAGTTTCAACAAAGTTTGTTACTATTGTCTTTATTGGATTGGTAATGTCAAATAGCCATCAGAATCTTATGAATTGTCGTGCTTAGGCATATAAACTTTTGACGCCGAACATAAAGTTGTCATAAAACAAGAAAAAAAAATATTTTCAGAGACACTGTCAGATTGGTTTTTTTTTTTTTTTTTTATATAACTTTGCACGCGCTCAAGGGATTATGAATACCCTTTATATGTTTTTCTTAACACAGCGCGGCATCCGGTGGAAGAAGAGAAAGAAGGATAGGAAAGATATGTGGCGCGATGTTCTGAGACTAGACTAGTTGTTGTCTCAAATTTATCTCCAGGGACGGCGGCTAAACTAATGCGGAGATAATTACCGTGTCTTATTTATATATGTCCCTTATAATTCGCATTATTTTATTTATTTAGTTGTCATATTTTATGGGTATGCTAGTTTACTCAATCACATGTTGTTAGTGTTATGCCTAAACAGCATGTAATGAGCAAAGCAGCAACTTATTTTATGACAATTTTTAGAATTGGTTTTTAATGGAATATAAGAAGACATAGACAACGGCAGGAATCGAACCTGCAACCACGAGGTTGACAGGCGAGCACACATCTATCACGCCACGGCCACCCCCCTTTTACTTATTTGTTCAAAATGCATTTGAAAGTAAACCAACGTATTTAAGCTCATCTTCGACAAGAATGTTTGATAAGATTTTGTTTTTTATTAATTTGCACACACAGCAGTATTTAAATTGGAAAAAAGTGACAGGGTCACTGAAAACTATTTTGTATTTTCGGGATTGACTGATGCGCAAACTTGCGTGGAAATAAACACTCGGGTGATATAACGTTCAATGTGTGTGTTGCCTTATGTCAGAATCAAGTAGCCGTACTGCAACATTTAAAATTAAATGATGTAATATAACAATATCTAAGCATTAAATCATGTTTCATTTAAAAATACTTTCAGAGTGCAAAATGAATGATATGATCCTTGACCTATATATAAATATATATAAAACATTTAAAAAAAAATAGCAATACTATGTAAATACCTACCTATACATGTTAAATTAACATAAAACCGTTTTTGTTAGCTTATTTAGACCTTGGTTATAGGTATATAGGTATCTTTAATTTATTATGTTGTGTATTTTATAGTGGTCAATCAACGATACGAACCAGAAGTACAAAACCCAGGTGGATTTATTGGCAGTAATGTCCTCATTAAATGCAACATACCTTCATTTGTTAAAGAATATGTGACAGTGACATCATGGCTGCAAGAGCCCAACTTTAATATATATCCATCACTAGAGGGAGGTAAGTTCATAATATATATATATTGTATGTATAATAGATTACCTATTTATAAATTTATACTAGTACCAATAAATTGTCTTGCTAGGCAGTCAATTTGAAAAAGGGCTTTGCTTTAACTTTTTCTGAAAACATATTCAGTTTTTGTATGATTACATACTTGCTTTTTAAAGACATTTTTCGTATCAATTGATGCCATTTGAAATAAGGCAAATGGATAGGAGGTGGAGGTAGGTAGGGTAGAAGTAGAAGCTGCAAAAAAAAAAATTGAGTAAAAATATGAGAGGACAGGAAGCGGGTAGGATGGGACTGAGAGGGGGTAGAATGTCCGCTATGGAGGCGATGGCATGCTCGCTGTGCTCGACTCAGCTCGCCGGATTAGGGGGGGATCTTGCCCCCATAGCTAGACCTCGCCTATTCCAAAAAAAACAAAAATCATGCCAAAGAAAAACACACTTAGCCACCACCAAATAGTCCACACTTCAGGAACGCTGCGGCTGATGATGCAGCTTGGCCTATACCCACCCCACCTGGAATTCATTCGGCCCGAATCTCGAATTCCCCTTAGTCGCAAATCAGATCGGATTTACTATCGCGATCGAACCATCGTATCTTCCGGCTACAGTAAGTTCCTCGCTAGCCCTTCCACACCCCCCTGAAAGAAAATTTATTGCACCATTTTAAGCCTCATTGAAGCTCATAAAAACACGTGAAGTTTCGTTATCATTTGACGTGATTTACAGCTTGATTTTATTTTACGAAGGAAAAAAAATTAGACATACATAAATTATAAGAAATAATAAAATTAAAATGTAAAAGATTATAACATTTATATAGGTTCTGGCCTGAACCTCACCTAACTATAATAAATTAATTGGCTTTATTATACCAAATGTTGGGCAAATAGGTGAAAAGTGACGATATGATGTAGACCACCGGTTGAAACGGTGCCTGTCCCGTTCCCGCCAGGGCTGAGTTCCCGTTTTCCACCGGGATTGCCAAGCGGACCTTCTTTTCGTCCGGTATCCCAAACCCCCGTTATCCTACCTACAGAGAGCTCTTTGTGGGTAGCTAAGGAGTCGCAAAATGTTGCTATTTTAGTATCCGGCTGTCTAGGAGAACTCACTCCTCGCAGGACTGACGACTCTTTAGGTATATTCGCGGATTAGCGTCCACTTTTACCCCACTGACCCCAAAAATTCATTTATATATAAAAACTAATAAAAATTATAAAGAAAATTGGAAATTTAACACTCTGGATTACACCAAAAAACAAAAAAAATATGATCACGCCAAAGTGGTTTTTCTTTGTGGTATAAACCGCTCCAGCCTACACACGTAGAACGCCAAACTCCGTCCACCGGAATATTTTAATAACGGGCCCAGAAGCACCAAGCGTTCGGGGCATATAGCGGTGGGTAGGTATTCGATCGAAACCAATCGAATCGTAGGTATTCTCGTACCGAAATAATTTGGTATAGATATAGATATATTTGTATGTTTTATAGGTATGAAAGGGTTTGTAAAGATATATATAGATGAATATGATCACTAGGAGGTTTTTACTTGACCGCCCGGGTCTTACACGGGCCTGGCTACCACCAAGTTTTTTCTCAACTAATTTGGCTGGAATTATAGCTATTTCACGACTTGCAAAGGTCGATCATCAGACCAGCACCACTAGAGCAAAGGAGTCTAATGATCGACCCTGGCAAGTCGTGAAATAGCTATAATTCCAGCCAAATTAGTTGAGAAAAAACTTGGTGGTAGCACACTCAATTTGTTGTTGGGCATTCAAAGTCATCAAATTTTTCTGAAAACTCACTTTTTTTTTAACATCAATCAGAGCTTTACATTCTCTCATAGACTACAAAAATAAGAATATGATAAATATATAATAATAGTTATAATTATAATAATAATAAATATATAATAACTTGAAAATATTTGTTACATATAGACGTTTTTGTATAGAAGAACTTGGTTCTTTTTGCAACATTTATATTTTTGGTTTGATTTCACTTCTTTTTGCAAAGATTTAAACGCAATAATTGTTGAGGATGCGATGATTTTTTTGTTGCAATTCTAATCGCACTTCTTAAATGAAGGTTGTTAACATAGAATACAACATTGAGCACTCTTATTCTTAGAAAAGTCGTGAAATTTCAAGATGCATTTATAATTTCAAAATGATAATAAGCAGACACTTCGAATGAATAAGCTTCTATTTTCTATTTTTCGCTTTGTAACACATCAAGCTCTATTGTTCTAAATGCTCCAAGTAATCTATATCAATTCTATGAAAACGGCCGGGTACCACGCCCCCTGAATGGAAAGTCTTAAATATTCGATTTTTACTTGCGATATAGGTACTATAGGGCAAGTTTTGCATTTTTTGCAAAAAAAATCGAATTCGAGATTTTAATCAAACATTACGATAATAGAGACGGCAACCTCTAATGCTAAACAATTGAAATTTGGTGAATTATCTTAGCCTGGTGAGCTTAGCAAATGCTGCGAAGTTCGAAGTTTCTGACTTTATTGGTACTGAATTTAAATGGGTGTTCGCCTGAGTTTGACTTTTTTTATTACATCTTCATGGTGTTCATGTTTTTATTAAAGTAAAATGTCAGATGACGACAAAATATTGTCAGGTCCGTATTGTAATTTGTCTGATATGATATTAAACAATTCTTTTAAATCAATAGATATGCCATTTTATGATAGTGTATATATGATAGTGCCATTATTTGATAGACATAATTTTATATCAGAGCATAGTAGTACTTTTTTTTTTAATTTTTACAAAGATGGAAAAAGCCATATGCTGCCGACAGGAGAACTTTTGGTATTGAATGTTACACGACTAGATGCACTGAGAATATATCGTTGCAGAACTCATCACCAATTAACACAGGAGGCTGTAGTTAGCAGCAATGTTGGGAAAATACAGTTAACAGGTAAGAATTTTTATATATTAAAATTAGCATTATACCTTTTAATGTTCCATTATTCTATAATTAAGCAAAATAGGTAAATAGTATATCACCTAGAATTAATCCAACATAATTGACAGATATAAGCTTTGGAGTCTTTATTAGCCATGTAATTAATTTTTGATTGTGCACCTCTCTTCAGACGAGAAAACAGATACAGTTAACTTAGCCAAACACACTTCTTGCAAACTTGAAATTAATAGGCTTCAGAGTTTCTGCCATGTGAAAATTAATGCAAATACATGAGGTTGAGATAATGTTTGTTTTTTTTTTTTGGGCAGTGGTAACAGGAATGAAAGTATCTAGGAATGCTGATGACCGCAAACAATATCTTTGCGAACCATATAAAGTGAAAAGTGTAAGAAAGACAAAATTGCACTCGCTATGTGGCCAAAATTTTCTTCTGAAAACAAAATGTGTAAATTTTATCAAAGACTTCAAATGATTAACATTTTGAACAGATCTGTAAAATGGATCAAATCTTTACAAGTTCTTTATTCTCGTAGTGCCTATTATACCCTATAAGTGATAATAGCCAATTTCATGCTTGAACCCTCGTTCAAACTCAGTCCTTAGTCCGAAATTGATGGGTAAACATCTAAGTATCAAAAATTGGTGTTTGAATGCAAAAGGTGGGGTAGTAGCAATTTTTTAGTATGTTGTTATGCTTGGGGCCTTAATCAAAAATCCAAGTTTTCGACCTCCAGGCGGATGGATTGGATTTTAGGTACAAAAAATTGTTTTTTGATAATAACTCAAAAATGGTGGCTTTCACGACAAAAGATGTTTCTACACATTTAAAGGGGATAAGATTTCCTACATTTTTTGTATAAAACATTTTTTTGTAACACACATATGTAAGGAGTTACAGTTCCGTCAATTTGCACTATTTGCAAAAAATGCGGAAAAAAACTAAAAGGCACTTGATTATTATCATTAAACAGTATTTTACTTTTCGTTAACAAAGTTAAAGGCGAAAAGTATAGCTCATATTTGTTTTTTAAATTTAAGAATAGTAAATTATTATTTTAGAGCGTTACAAAAATTAATTTCTACTACAGTTTGATACGTTTCGATGGTCCGGGTTGGTTATTGTCAGTGTCCTGGTCGTAGTTGGCTTTGTCTTGGAAAATTGTCGTCGTCCTCGTCCTCGTCCTCGCTTTCAATGCGGATTGAATGAATAAATTAATGATTGAATTTGGGGTATTGATGTACTGCGACCCTGAAATCTATTGTGCCCCTACAGATCTGGATGATATTAGGTGATGCTCAAGAAGTTGGTATCTGGTGAATAATGACAAATCCCTTGTATGTGGTCTCCCTCTGTACGAGGAGAAACCGGACTTTAACTTTGTTTACGAAAAGTAAAATACCGTTTAATGATAATAGTCAAGTGCCTTTTAGTTTTTTTCTCATAAATATGTAAAAATATAAAGATTATAAAATAAGAATAATGTAATAAAACTCAACGGAAATGAAGTTTCCGCAGTTTTTTCCAAATAGTGCAACTTGACGGAGCTGTAACTCTTATAAACGGGGATTTTTTAAGAGCTTGGTTTTTGAAAATTCAAAAAAACACAGAAACTTGTAAAAAGTGAATGAAATTTTTATTTTGATCGATAAATCAATTTCTGCCATTTACTTTTTAAAAATAATTTCACTTAAATGTTGCCCGCGGCTACACTTCAGGTAGTCCATTCTGAAGGTCCAATTTTGGCAAACTTTTTCACACATTTCGGCCGGAATCTCACCAATGACGCGTTCAATGTTGGCTTCCAAGGCAGCAATCGTGTTTGGCTTGTCCTCATAGAAAATAGACTTAACATAGCCCCACAAAAAATAGTCTAACGGGGTCAAATCACATGATCTTGGTGGCCAATTGACTGCGCCAAAACGTGAGATTAACTGCTCACCAAATTCGCCTCTCAATTGATGCATGGTTTCGCGTGCAGTGTGGCATGTGGCACCGTCCTGTTGGAACCACATGTCGACCGAGTTCAATTCTTGCATTTTCGGCAAAAAAAATCTGTTAACATCGAACGGTACCTTTCTCCATTGACCGTAACCCTGCGGCCTTCATCGTCCTTGAAGAAGTACGGCCCAATGATGCCGCCTGCCCATAAACCGCACCAAACAGTGCATTTTTCGGGATGCATTGGTAGCTGCTGAATTGCCTCTGGCTGCTCTTCACTCCAAATACGGCAATTCTGCTTATTCACGTATCCATTTAGCCAAAAATGAGCCTCGTCGCTGAAGACGATTATGACGACCATAAAACGGACGTAGCTTGCGTAAGTCTATTCATGATGAAAAGGCAAATAATACTGAATCGAAATGTCAAATGTTCGTGGAATTTGTCATGTGTGATCTGTCAAAAATATAAACGTCAAAAACCAAGTAGAAAAAAAATCACCCTTTATATGTGTGCTACAAACAATTTTTTTACACAAAAAATGTAGGAAATTGTATCCTCTTTAAATTTATAGGCACATCTTTTATCGTGAAAGCCACCGTTTTTCAGTAATTATCAAAAAAATACATTTTTGTACTTAAAATCCAAGATGGCGGCTCGAGCGCATCCGCCTCGAGGTCGAAAACTTGGATTTTTCATTAAGGCCGCAAGCCTAACAACATACCAAAAAATTGCTACTACCCCACCTTTTGCATTAAAAAACCCCCACGTACTGGACAATATCCAAGGCTGAACCACGATTTAAATATTTGTACACCTTGTCTGACACAACAAAAACTTAAATGAATCTAGTATTGACTATGGAAGCATTTTCAAATAAATTAACTATATACAGCGTGGATCGGAAAGTAGAAAGGAATATTTGGATTGTTTTGATTTTTGTTTTGTACCGGAGCGGTAACCGGTAATATTATTATTAATGTGTATGTGGTTTAAATTAAAGGGCCATTTGCTTATTTAATATATTTCTGATATAATTATTATTATTCAAATAGTGCTAAGCAAATAACATTTGATTTCGTTTGCTTTTCAGAAATGCGTGAACTTGTCCCACCAATTATAAATGAGAAACTTGTAGCACTGACTGTTCGACTTGGGGATCCTGTGGTAATCCCTTGTGTCGCTTATGCGAATCCAGCACCAGTGTATCGGTGAGTTTTATAGAAATCGTGTTATCATTGATAAAAATTCATCAAGAAAACTGCAAATATGAATTGGCACTGCTGCAAATACATAGCTGATACTGGTCAATATGTGACGTAGTTAAAATTGTATTTTTTACTTGAGTGTAGGTACTATAGGGCAAGTTTTGCATTTGGAAAAAAATCGAACTTGAGATTTTAATCGAAGTTGACATTACGATGATAGAGGACACTAAAAAAGTGGGTCCCGAAATTCCATCTGTCCGTCTGTCTGTACAACTCTCTACAGCCTAAACGGCTGAGGTGATTTTCTTCAAACTTGGTATTTAAGCGTTTTAGGCGATTGTCTAAAACAGATTTTTGAATCGTTCTTTAAAGTCCAAAACTAACGGTACCTGCCATACAATTCTTTCTACTATCTCAATTACCTCGAAGACGGCTCTAAAAATTTTGATAAACATAAAATGCACGACTGGATCGCACGAACTTACTCTAATGTTCCATCACATCGTATGCAAAAGATTTCTATTAAAAATCTAAATATATTTTTAAAGTCGTTTTAACTTAATTTTGTATATATACAAAATTTCCTTAATTTTGTACTAAAATAAATTGGAATGTCAATATTAAATATTTAATACTATAAACTTAAAAACAAAATGTTAAATCGACTTTATCAAAAAAAAAAATAATTCAAAATTCTGAAATAAATACTTAAACTAATTTGAGCTCAAAAAAAGGTACGTCATTTTATTTCTTGGATAAATTTGAATATATGAGAAAAAAATTTTAGAAATCTGTGGAGCGGTTTTTGAGAAAAAAAGTTTTTTTTTCAACTTTTTGAAAACATTTTGCAAAAAGAAATTTAAAAACGCTAATTCATAGGTATTCAGCAAATACATATAACTATAATCTTTGAAAAAAATTTAATGAGCTGTATTCAAAATATAAATTTTTTAGATTTTTTTCTTCAAAATGCTTCTAAAAATACAAAAAAATATTAATTAAAAATATTGGTACGCGGTATAATTTGAGCAACCTAAACCTATATATGTGTGAAACTTCGAAAGAATCGGTTAATCCATTTAAGAGATATTCCAAAGCAAAAAAAAAACGGTCCTATGGAAAGTACCGTTTTTAGACATTTAAAACATGTTTTTTCAACCATATGATCGGTCGTACCTAAAAAGCTGCACCGATTTTTTTAAATCAAAATAGTTAGTGCCGTTTCTGAGGAAAATAGACTTTAACGTAACGGTTATATGGCAGGTACCGTAATTTTTTGAGCTAAAAAAAAAAATGTACAGTTTATCCTCTGTACAATACCTAAAAAATTCTATATACCGTTTGGGCTGTAGGTGTCTATACAAACATATATACAGACAGACTGACAGACTGACAGGCTGACAGACTGACAGACTGACAGACTGACAGACTGACAGCCTGACAGACTGACAGACTGACAGACTGACAGACTGACAGACTGACAGACTGACAGACTGACAGACTGACAGACTGACAGACTGACAGACTGACAGACTGACAGACTGACAGACTGGCAGACTGACAGACTGACAGACTGACAGACTGACAGACTGACAGACTGACAGACTGACAGACTGACAGACTGACAGACTGACAGACTGACAGACTGACAGACTGACAGACTGACAGACTGACAGACTGACAGACTGACAGACTGACAGACTGACAGACTGACAGACTGACAGACTGACAGACTGACAGACTGACAGACTGACAGACTGACAGACTGACAGACTGACAGACTGACAGACTGACAGACTGACAGACTGACAGACTGACAGACTGACAGACTGACAGACTGACAGACTGACAGACTGACAGACTGACAGACTGACAGACTGACAGACTAACAGACTGACAGACTGACAGACTGACAGACTGACAGACTGACAGACTGACAGACTGACAGACTGACAGACTGACAGACTGACAGACTGACAGACTGACAGACTGACAGACTGACAGACTGACAGACAGACATACAGACGGACAAAATTTTAGACCATCTTTTTTCGTCTTCGCTATCATCGTAATGTTAGGTTGGATTGTTATCTCAAATTTTTTTTTTCGCCGAATGCATAACTTGCCTTTAGTACCTACAATTGATTCTTTCGAAATTACACACATATATAGGTTTAGGTTGCCCAATTTATACTTTGTACCAATATTTTTAATTAATATTTATTTGTATTTTTAAAAGCATTTAAAAAAAATTAATTTATATTTTGAAAACTGCTCCATTATTTTTTTTTTCGAAAATTAAAGTTTTATGTATTTGCTGAATACCTATGCATTGGCGTTTTTGAACTTTTTACAAAAATTTTGAAAAAAAACGTTTTTTCTCAAAAACCGCTCCACAGATTTTTTTAAATTTTTTTCTCACTGATTTAAATTTATACAGGAAATAAAATGGCGTACTTTTTTGAGCTCAAATTAGTTTAAATATTTATTTCAGAATTTTGAATTATTTTTTCTTTGATTAAGCGGATTTAATCTTTTGTTTTTAAGTTTATATTATTAAATATTTTTAATTGTCATACCATTTTTTTTTTTTAGAAAAAAAATAAAAAAACTTTGTATAGATAAAAAATAAAGTAAAAAACGGCTTTAAAAATATATTTAGATTTTTAATAGAAATCTTTTGTACTTGCCGTTTAGAAAATCCTAGTGTACTTGCTTTTATGTTCGATCACATTATATGCAAAAGATTCTTAATAGAAACGGCTAAATGTATTTTTAAAGTCGTTTTCATTTAAATTAATAATTAAATTAAAATTCTAAGATTATAATAAATATTTAATAATATAAAGTTAAAAACAAAATTTCAGAAAAATTATTCCACCCATTTTCTAAATATTGGAAAAAACTAGTTTACGAAAATTTTGAAATGCAGTATTATTTAGAATTCGATAGACATCCTGCATAAAAATTTGTTCGAAATCCGTTCACCCGTTTCTGAGAAAGTCGAAAATCAATAATATGGTTGTATGGCAGGAACCGTTAATAACAAAATATTAAAACAAAAATGTTGGCCAAAATGTAGACCATACACAAACTAGTACACATACCAATTTGTATCAAAATCGTTAGAGCCGTTTTCGACATAATTAAAATGGTAGAAAAATTTGTATGGCAAGTACCGTTATTTTTGGGGCTAAAACAACGATTCAAAAATCTATTTTGGACAATCACCTAAAACAAATTGAAGAAAATCGCTTCAGTCGTTTAAGCTGTAGAGAGTTTTACAGACAGACAGACAGGTGGAATTGCGGGACCCACTTTGTTGGTGTTCTCTATCATCGTAATGTCAACTTTGATTAAAATCTCGAGTTCCATTTTTTTGTTCCAAATGCGAAACTTGACCTATAGTACCTAGATCAAGTAAAAATCAATGTATATATCAAAATATAAAATAACCAAACGAAAACCCCATTGAAGACCTAATTGCTTAATGTAATCTGTAAGCCCTCTATTAAAAACAAATAAATGAAAATAATAGAAATGCATATATGTATGTATATATTTAATTAAATAAGTGGAAATGTTTTTTATTCAAAATCAAAATTAGCAGCTTTAAAATTACGCAATTAAAAAAATATGAAATTTCAGAAAAAGATATAAATTCAATAAATGTTTATCTATTGGTAGATATGAGAGGTAGACAATATTTCAAAATATGACTCACCTTGCTTTGCTTCAAATTGTAATATCCGCAATATGCTATCCAAATGCTTTCATGATTTCAAAAAAAAAAATACACTGATTCTACACAACATTTATTTTAAAAACAATTTAATATTGAATTACACACAGAAAACAATTTGTACCGTTTTTTTAAATTCAAAATAGGTAGAACGAAAACTTATTAAAAAAAAAAACTGACTTTCATGACTGAACCACATCAGAAAAAATGAAAACACTTAACACACAGCGCAAACAAAACACTTCTTATTTTAAATTCAAATAATTATTTGAATTTGAATTGAACGATAATTTTTAACCGCGCACCAAACCGAACGAAACAACAACTAAACTTCAACGACCGACGCCATTAGGAGAAAAAAAAAATATTATAAAGACAAATCAGACCGGGTTTTATTTTGCGAAAAAATACACTTTAACCGATGGAATATTATAATTTTTTTGTGGAAAAACGATCGGCACACATTTAAAAACAAATATTTCATATTTTTATGCCCGAATATTTGAAATTTACTTTAAAAATGAATATTTTTTTGGTAAGCGATCGCGACACAATTTAACAACGCAATTCACTTCACTTTAACTGATCTGAAACTCAACGTATGCAAGAGAGAGAGAGAGCAAGAAAAAAAAGCTCATATATGCTGTGCATGTTGAATTTGAATAGTGCAGTGGGTTGGACTATGATACGTCGAATTCGGAATATGGGTAATGGTGGTGTATTATTTTGTTTAATTGTGGGGGGTGAGGTTTCAATATGTAAAATCAATGCTTAAATTGGTAAAGGATGTATTTTGGTTTGGCGTTTGATGTGAAGTAAGTGCCTTGTTTTTAATTTTTTTTATTTGATTAAAATATTTATGTTTTTTTTAAAAGATTTTCGATCCTAAAATTGTTAGTCTGTGGAAAGGTAAATTTGGTCGGGTACCATCTTTTGGTACTTTTTTCTTCTTTTGTACGTAGTTGGTTCAAACATTTAGTTTGATTTCCATTTGTCTTTCACATTTGACTCACTCATAACGTCGGCGTCTATCGGATTTGGTTAAAAATTGATGTAGAATATTGTTATATTATTTAATTTTTTTTACATATTTTGGTTTATTTTTTATTAAACGTTTTAAGATAGAGAGGATTTTTGCTTCCGATATACCTACATATGTATGTAGGTAAAGGTACTAAAGGGCAAGTTTTGCACTTGGAAAAAAATTGAACTCTAGATTTTAATCAAACTTTACATTACGATGATAGAGAACACCAAAAAAGTGGGTCCCACAATTCCGTCTGTCTGTCTGTATAACTACCCACAGCCTAAATTGCTGAAACGATTTTATTCAATCTTGGTATTTAAGCGTTTTAAGCAGTGTTGGTAAGTTACGCGAGATTTGCACATCTAAATTAGTAACGCGTAACTAATGTAATTAACGTAACTAATGTAACGAATTCACGTTTTTAATGTTTCTTGACGGAAATATTCACATCAGAATATAATTGGAAGCAAAAAGTCGCTTCTTTTGAGTTGTAAATTGTTCTAAATTGATAAGTTAAAAATTGTAAAACACTGCCTTGCAACGATTAAAATCACATATGTAAATTTAGGTCCACAAATATGTAATTTCCTTTAAATAGTTATTTATGGTCTTTAGGACCACTTTCCAAGATGCCTATTATATAAATATAATATGCCTATTTAATATAATGGAGTTAAGCGAGAGTTTCAAATCAAATAGTTAGTTGTTTCAGGCAAATTGTGAATTGATAAATAATTGCCAACATTCACTGCTTAACTAGATGACGCTGTCAAGTTATGATTAGTGTCGTTTTTAATTGGTAATACGGAAGGCTTAAGCACTCACAGTTCTAATTCTGAAAAGGAGATAATTTTACTTTTGCATTTGAAATCAGAATCGGAACCAGAAGCACTCACCCATTTATATATACTTGAACGTCAAACTCGATTGTTGTCAAGTTTTGTATCATAATTGTGCAACAAATTTTTTTTTTTAATTTGAATATTTCCATGTACACAATTATTATCACACATACAATCTCATTCAAATTCAGAATCATACAAAAGTGTTCAGTTGGGATCCCGGATCGGAGAAGAATTCCGGATTGCCAAATAAAAACGCCATAGAATTAAAGGTTAAAAAACAATTTGGAAATCACTATAAGTTCAGTCTTGAAAACAGGCTTCATATATGCACTGGCATCTTACTATTTGCATCAGTTCTAATCAAAAGACAAACTAAATAACAATTATCTTTTCGAAATTAACAACTTTCTTTTAAAAATGTTAAACTCGTATGGGTTTAATGAATGGGTTCAGTTTAAAAATCCAAAGATGTCGGGTGCTTTCCTAAATGCAGGAATGCGAACGTCCGAAGAATAACCTCATTCAATAACAGAACTGTTAGCTATCCGGATAGGTTGGTGTTGTTGTATTCCCATGTAATTCTTTTTTTGGGAACAGCTTTTCCATCAAATATGTTCTTACATGGGAACACAACAACACCAACCTATCCGGATAACTTTAGTTTGGTTTTTGATTGAGGCCAATGCATAGCATTCATAAATGCAAATGATGAATTTCAGAGTTTCATAAATGTAAAACGCATGCATTCCAATTTTTTTCTTAAAAAAAAGAGACAGTATGATGTAAACGTTGGTACACCTTCCCTTAAATGCGGTCTCCATTAGCGATGAATCTAGAGCAAGCTTTAAAAGCATGCTTTCAGTATCGAAAACGGAGACCGAAATCGCAGCTATATTTCCATAGCATGCGATAGATACCTAGTATGATTTAATCGCTTACTGTTCATCGCTTGCCTTATCGCAAGAAGAACTCTCATTTTGTTTTGGTGTTTCCAAATATCATTTTTTGTTGTTGTTTTTACCAGCATCAGTTGCCTTCGACAGTCTTCAGTAACTAAAAAAGTATGCTATTAAATGCCCACCCAAGAAAATGTGTCTGTCATTCTGCTACCTGCTTTCTTCTATCGCTATTGCGTTTACCTTTAAATTTATCGCTAATAGCGTGTTACTATTCACATCTGTCTAAATTTCCGCTAGAAGTTGAACTCAAAATTAAAAATACAAATCAGAATTGTTTCTGGTCCACAGGAAAATGAAGCAAATCAGAGAAAGTATTCATAAATGTAATTAAAATGAATGCGCAAATAGTTTTTCTTTCGCAACTGATGGCATGTTAACAAAGCAACCATTCATTTATAAAAGCACCTGTCATTTTTAAAACATTAGCCGATTTGTATGCTCTTTCAAAACTTGTTCTGAAATTGCCAAAAATTCCCACTTCATCCGCCGAAATTGAGTGAACCTTTTCAAAATGGTCGTCATACGCCCTTGAGAAATCGGTTGTCCTTCGGATCGTCAAAAAAATGTAGTTTTATTAGATGTACAAGTTACATAAGTTACGTAAAAATTGAAAAGTAACTACTTTCAATTAGTTACGCCTAACTATATGGGTAACTTACTCAGGGTAATTTACGTTGCCAATACTGGTGATATTGGTGATATTTCAAATAGATTTTTGAATCGTTTTCTTAGCCCTAAAACTAACGGCACTTGCAATACAATTAATTATCTCGAAAACGGATCTAACGATTTTGATTTTTAAAAAATATGTGCACTACATTTTTTATTAACCATACTTGCCATACAACTATTTTTTTATTTTGGTCTCTCTCATAAAAGGTTCGACAGATTTCGATAAAAAAATGTTATACAGGAGTTATTTCAAATTCTAAATGATACGGCATACCAAAATTTTGGAAACATTTTGCTTTTGATTTTTGAAAAAAAAAATTGTTTTTCTTTTTTTGAAAATTCAATATTTCGAAAACGTATGACAATTTTTTTCGAAATTATATTTTTAAACTTAAGTTGTTTCTATGCTTCCTATCTTAAAACTATAAATTCCCTGCATATAGATACATTTGTTCCCCAATTTCCTTTTAATGTTCCGTATACCGCCTGTGTCATGAAGAGACTGACGGTATACTGACGGATATGAGAATAACGCTTACCAATAATTTGTTTTTAAATTTTAAACTCCTCCTCAGTTTTAAACAGTTGCATGTCTGAGGCCAAATAAAGATGCATGATTTTGGCCAGAAACCGCATTGACTTTGTAAAAGCTTTTACGTCTTGTCTTTCTTTACATTTTTTTAAGTATGTTTTGTAGCATTAAGAAACAAGACACACACAATTTAATTTTTTATAGTCAATATGGTTATTTTACTTATTAATTTACGTTTCACTACTTCGTAGTCAGAAAAAAGCATGATTAGTTAAAATATTGATACAAACTGGTTTCTTATTGTTTGAAACCCTCTGGGACTGCAACTTTTCGAAGTCAATGGCTCTTCCGTTATGAAATTTAAAACTAATGACGTAGATGAGCAGTCATTTTTGATTATCTAACGAGAAAATCCTAGTCTCTCTGCTTTTATGTTCGATCACATTATATGCAAAAGATTCTTAATAGAAACGGCTAAATGCATACTATGTGATCATAAGAGCAAGCGATTCAGTCGTGCATTTTGTTTGAAAATGCATTCTTTCGAAAACGGGTGGATGATTTTTAAAATTTTGTTTTTAAGGTTATATTATTAAATATTTAAACTGTCGTACCAATTAAAAAAACATTACAAAATTTTGTACCTATATAAAAATTAAGTAAAAAAGCGACTTTAAAAATTTATTTAGGTTCCTAATAGAAATCTTTTGCATACGATGTGATGGAACGTTAGAGCAAGTGCGTGCGATCCCGTCGTGCATTTTATTTAACTTAAATTTACTTTGCCAAAAATTTAAGAATATTGGTTGTCTGAAAAGTAAATATTAAAATTTAAAATATTCAATTAAAATATTTAGCAAATTCTTGATTCAAATCAAATTCAAATAGATCGCTATATAGCTATACGTAAATAACAGTTTTGAGGATTAGTAAAAAAAATACAAAACTGAGATACGGTCTTCAGTTTTTGTTATTCATAACGTACCGGATACATTTGATTCCTTATTTTGAAGACAGTAGGTGTGTTTTGGTGAGAATATAGCACAGTGTAGTGAAACAAATTCAAGAAAACGATCCACAGCAAGTGTCTTTCTGCTTGGTTAGCTATTTAAGGGTTGGTGCCTCTGCTTGTTGTTCGTTTGACATAAAGATTTGTTCGATTCCTGAGCATTTTTAATTTATCAATTTTGGTCTAAGGCTAACCTCACACTTTTTTTGGTTTATGTTAGATTAAAAAAAAGTTGTCTAAAAATGGCTAATCATGAGGCTTTTTTACGATCTTACATTCGTAGGAAATAGAAGGGCAGATCGCCTGTCCCTTTTTCACGCATTTATTTTTTACATCTTGTGCAGTAAATTGTAGTCTTTTTTGTAATACTACCACATATTAAAATTTAATTATTAAAAATATGAAATAAATAATGAAAACTAATTTCACCATCAACAATCCGTGCGTTCCGTTAGTCAATTGCCGTATTTCACTACAGGTAATGATCCGTATAAGATCATGAGCCTGGTTACACGATTCGTTTGTTTCTTTATTCGTCATTTTGACGGGCACATACGTTCGTGATTACACTGTTCGTGGAAATATGTATGTTATTTCGTTCGCCATTACGACGTTTTGAAAATTGTATGTTGTTTTGTGTATAAATAAACTGTAGTAATTATTCAAAATGTTTTTGAATTACTTCTTTCACAAATATAAAAAGTGTTGAAATTTTCATTCGTGCTTTCGCTTCTTCCTCATAAACGAATCGTCTTATCGCTCTCCATATAATGAAAATAAAACAATACGGATCAGAGTGATAACAGCGCCTTATATTTTTATATTTTTCATGTAAATTTTGTTTCTTTTCTTTGCACTACACTACCATCCCCAGAACTACATTTTTGGATCTTGAAACGTGATCTCTAGAGTTCAAGATCTTTTGTAATGCATGTTTTTTGATAATCCATAATAAAACGACTAATGTTGTATAAAATGATATTAAATGTGAATCCCCCAATGGAAAATGATTTAACTCTAAATAACTATTTTATAAACTCCGCCTAAAAAGGTCACGTGGATGACAAGCCTTAAGATCACAAATCGAACACATCTATTGTAATCTCTTATCAGGTTTACCAGCACAGCAAATACACAAAATTAGATCAGCGCCCTTTAAATTTGAGCAGCACAAAGGAATAATGTCGAGTAACATTTCACTGGAATAAAAGGTAAAAAGGAAGATCCCAGTGGGTTTTTGTTGTTGTATCTCTTGTTATATTTTGACCGACTGAGTTTCTTTTTCTCACCAAAACACGCCTAGTCTCAAAATGCACGACTGGATCGCACGACTTGCTCTTATGTTCGATAACATCGTATGCACAAGATTCTTAGTAGAAATGGCTAAATATATTTTGAAAGTCATTTTTTACTAAATTTTTTATTTACAAATTTTCTTTCTAAAAAAATCTGGGTATGGAAATCTTATGCTTTTAATAATATAGCTTACAAAAAAAGTTTCGAAAAAAAATCTTCATCCTTTTTCGAATTCATTCGAATTCTTGGATGTTCAAAAAAAGTATTTTTTTTTTTTCAAAAATCAAAAAAATATTTTTTGGAAAATTTTAGTATGCAGTATTCTGTTTATGAGAAAGTCTAAAATAAAAAATAAATTGTTGTAGGCGAGGTACCGTTAACAACAAAATATGTAAACAAAATTTGGACAAAAGGGTAGGTTCTACCTAAAGCAGTGCACACACTTTGTTTATCAAAATCGTTAGAGCAGTTTTCGAGATAATTAAGATGGTAGGGGAAAATTGTCTGACAGGTAAAGTTAGTTTTGGGGCTAAGCAAACGATTCAAAAATCTATTTGAGACAATAATCTAAAACGCTTAAATACCAAGTTTGAAGAAAATCACTTCAGCCGTTTAGGCTTTAGATCGTTGTACAGACAGATAGACATACAGATGGAATTGCGGGACCCACTTCCTTCGGCTTCCCTATCATCGTAATGTGAAGTTTGATCCAAATCTGGTGTTGGATTTTTTAAGGAATACATAACTTGCCATATACATAATATGTAATACTTACATAGATATGCATATGTATATCGCAAGTACGGATAGTTTTAGTTGACTTACTTTGGATGGTGATATCTCCGCAAGACCGAAAAATTCTGATGCTGCCAGTGTTCTAAAGGGATTGCACAGACCTTTGTGTGCAATTTATTGTACAATTCTGGACTGCATTTTGTTCGACATTTTAGAAAAAAAATCAAGGCTAACAATCCCTTGCAAAAAAAAATTACATTTTTAACAATGTTTCCCAAACCCAGGTCTGTTCTTTAGGTCCTTGCTAAAAACACTCCAAATCTCAGTCCAAACAAACACTTCTGAAGAAGGATGCAAGCATATGTCTTCATTGGTTACAGCAGTCCTTAGTGTTGTTGACTTTTTTCATTGGCGTAGATCAGAGGAATTTCTATATTTCGGTAATTAAGAACTTGCTTACCTTTATCCAGAATTACACCGTGGTCTTTCGTAACTTCAACTCCTATGATACACTCGTCACATATATCTGCTACTATAAATAGAAATCTGTCGCTCTCAAGCCACATGCTTAAAACAAAATCTCGCAAAAGTGCCTAATTTTAGTCTGCTCGCCAGCCGATGACGCACCTACCTACAATTCCACCATCTAACTTATTTCAAATCCGCAAAGTGAACCAAAAATTAAATGTTGCATAAAATGCTGATGGAACATAAAATTCACATACTTGTATAGTTCTGTCATTTTAGGCATTTTAAATCCCAATCTGCGGAAAAATTCCTAGTGAGTTGAATTTTTGTATACGCCTTTATTACGGTGTTGTACTGAAGATGTGAAAATTCGAAATCGATATCGTGCCGGCTAAGAAAGTTATGAAGGCCAAAAGGTCACGAAAATCAGTTTTTCGCAAATATCTCGCGACCTATTGCTCGGAGGTCAATAGTTGTCAATATAAAAATTGTTCCTAGTAAAATTATCTACAAAAAATGACTCTTGCATTTTTCTGTTACATCCGTTTTCGGAGTAGAGCGCTGAGAAAGCGACTAGAATGCACTCACATACGGTATTGTATACAGTACACCATGGCGTAAACTTTATTTCTTTTTATTAATGTTTGTTAGTGTCTTAAGGACTTTTATCTAGTATTTGAACGTTTCGGGAAAAATATACTTATCTTATAGAGGTTTAGGAACTTAGTAAAATCTACAATAACTTGTCCAAATGACCTCTACTGGCAGATGTTCCCTATTTCATTGTTCCGAGACCCGTCCATGCTTATGACTGTCGGACTGTGTATAGTTCAGTTGAAAATTAGTTCTTGAGTGTTAAACACGATATCTTAGTTGTGGTGTGCTCTTGAACAGTTCATAATGAGCGATACATGTTTTATATGTAATGAATTATTAACGGATGGTGATGCTGTAGCAGTTAGCCGTGGTCCACAAAACAAACATAATTTTTTGTATACAAAAATTCAGCTCACTAGGAATTTTTCCGCAGATAAAACCTAAAATGACTAGACTATAACTTGAAAGTTATTTATCCTTGCACTGCAAAACTAGGGACTACTATAGATGCTCTCGTTGTTAGCCTTCGGGTGGGAAATATTTTTTTTTATTTTCATCCTTTCAGTTCTCTCTACACATTACCCACATCCATTATGTACTTCGATTTGTTACATACATATGTAACGTAGGAAATAGAATTAATTCCTTTGTTTTTTTTTTCTATATCAAATCGTATGTCTTTTGTGTTTGTTGCATACGATGCATATTATAATCAAGCAAAGCTAGCGACATTACAATCAGGATTGAAGTCTTTTTACGAAAATTTAGTATTACAACTTGCAACTGCTTAAAGCAGTCCTTGGCATGTATGTAGACATACGATTATATGCGGCACTGTCGTGTGTATTGTCGTTCTTGGCCATACATTAACCCTTTCTTTTCAGCTTTCAGCACTAGAAGCACCCAGTTCGACATCGGCATCATGACAAAAAACCCGGCAAATATAAGTGTAGTGTGCTTCTATATCGATGTAAGGTATTGTTCATATTATACGCCTACGGAATCCTAGTAGTCATACTCTCCTACCTGCCCCTGTCACCCCACGTACTGAAAGGGGCTCATAATCGTATACCTTTATTTTTGATATGCATATAACCTGATTACACAGAAATGCAATAGCATTGACGAACAAGAAAAACCGACTATACAAGTCATGGAAAATATATCAGTGATTTCAGAACCCAATATTTGATTTCTATGTTGACATCTACAATGTTACCGACCTAAATAAAAGGCACTTACGAAAATAGGATGATCAAAGGGATTTGCATATAAAGCATAATTTTCTGGTCTTTGGCGAGCAGTCAAAAAATTGCTTTCTAAGGGAACTTTATCGAAAAGCTAACTGGAGAATTGGTCAAGAAATGTGTACATATTGTGTATTCTCATTATTATGTCTAAATTAAGATGGAACGATTTCTCCAATAGGAATTTTGCAGAAGGGACACTTGCATCGAATAAACCAATCAGTGTATGGCGCTGAGCCGGCGATGGGGAGGTTAAAAATGGAATATGGGTGGACAATGACTCGATACTGACCATACTTACTTTACATGTACTATATTCTCATACTATACTATACCTACATTTCCTAGCTGTCTAGCTACACTCTTCTACTAAGAACTATACTTACTAACCCTTTGCTACAAACGATATTATATGACTATGAACTTTACCTACCTTTTTAACTAACTAGATGCTTGCTCTATGAACTACAAAAACATTTTTCACACATATACTTACTTTACTTACTATACTTACTAAACAATGACTTATGAACTTACATACTTACCTTGACGAATAGGAACAATTTATTTTGTTATCAGCTTACCGCTTAAGATATGCTAGCATACATAATATCCGACTTACTTGCTTCTCGTAAATGACTTCAAAGCATAGATGAAGACAGATTTTTTCGGAAAAGTTACTTTAGTTTACGATTGGAGGTTCATGTTAGGGGCTATCTCCGAGAACTTGGCCAAGGAGATAGCAATGGTTGTATCTCAGATAAAGCAAAACTGTTTTCCAATAAGAGGTGTTATTTTGATATTCAAAGAAAAATGGCATTTTTGGAGATAAATGATCGGATGTTTACTTCATTATAAAGAGGAAGATATGCCGTTAATAATGGAACACAACATCAGCCAAATGGCCGCCAAGATCACGCTTACAGGACCATATCCTTTTCATGAAATTTTCCATAACCAAATCGCAAAGTGGCTGCCCTATGTCCTCGATAGCCTCACGAATTTCATCTTTGAGGTCTTGAATCGACGCTGGGCTGTTGGCGTAGACCTTATCTTTCACGTGGCCCCAAAGGAAGAAGTCGCAAGGTGTTAAATCACAAGATCTCGGTGGCCAATTGTGATCACCTCTTCGAGAGATAACACGGTACGGAAACTTTTCCCGTAAAAGATCGATGGTTTCATTGCTTGTGTGGCACGTAGCGCCGTCTTGTTGAAAGTAAACGTTGTCCAGATCAATACCATCCAATTCAGGCCATAAAAAATCATTAATCATCTCTCGATAGCGCAATCCATTGACCGTAACTGTTGCTCCAGCCTCATTTTCGAAAAAGTAAGGTGCAATGACCCCGCGGGACCATAAACCGCACCAAACAGTCACGCGTTGAGGATGGAGAGGCTTTTCAACAATAGCTCTTGGGTTTTCCGAGCCCCAGATGCGACAGTTTTGCTTGTTGACGTAGCCTCCGAGGTGGAAATGGGCCTCATCAGTCAAGATGATTTTTCGATGAAATTCCGGTTCATTTTCATGCATTTCAAGGACCCAATCAGCAAAGACACGACGTTGTTGATGATCAGCCGGCTTGAGTTCTTGTGTTAACTGAACTTTATAAGCCTTAAGACCCAAGTCTTTATGCAAAATACGGTGTAATGACGTTTGTGGAATGCCTAATTCCAAAGAACGACGAGGAATGGACAAACCTGGGTTTTCTTCAACACTTTGGGCTACAACAGCAATATTCTCAGTTGTTCTTGAGCGACGTGCACGGGTTTTATTCTTCACATCACTAACTTGTCCCAACAGCTCGAATTTGTCCACCAATTTCTGTATTGCGGTCCGACAAGGTGCTTCACGACGACCCAAAAATGTTTTAGTTTTACGAACCGTCTCTGCCAAATTTTCACCATTTTTATAGTGAGTTTTAATAATTTCAATGCATTGTTGAAGCGTGTATCGTTCCAGTTTTATTAATAGCGTAGTTTCTACTTGTCAAATGTCAAAAAATGACAGCTTCAAAACTGACAGCTACCGAAATAGCGGGCTATTCAAAATAACACCTCTTATTGGAAAACCCGTTACAAGGGTGGGCAGGCCGAACTTTTGCCGACAACATCTGGCAAAACTTTCTAGTGTTTTGACGAACCATCGCATTGGAGAGACAGTGGGACGCTTGAAGTTTAGGGGGGCAAATGTCCTTTTCTTTGATTGGTAGATTTAGGATTTAGATTTAGGTTTAGCTATAGGCAAAAATACATATATATGCGAATTCGAATGAATATTTATATCTGTATATATAAATATTCAACATTTAGAATTTTAGGGCTTAGTATATAGGTTAGTTTAAGTTCCAAAATCAAAGGAGAAGAGATTTGTGTCCGCCATGAGTTTCAAAGCTAACCTCATCCTTTCTTCAATGCAGTGGCATAGGTAACTAGATTTCTGCAATCCCTATCATTTTGATTCCAAGTCCTTACTATCCTATCCTCACAACTTTCCTTTTCCACATCCTTATACAAAGGCACGAGATTTTTTGTTTGCTGAGTAGGAGGTGAGAGCAGGAACTACCCCCAATCCGTCGAGCTTAGCCGTGCAATAAGCAAGCGTGCCATTACTCTCTATCCGCACCGAAGATGCCCCCGTGCCCTTACCTAGACTCACAACAGTCTGCCAGTTTGTCTGTCCTTCAGTATGTATAACGACCTGAAGTCTAACGACTTAAGCGATTACAATAAACGACGCTTTTAAGAAACTTCAAAATGCCACAAATTTTGTTTTTTATAAGCGTGTGTTTCTTATATCCTAACCACTGATATAAGAAACAAGTTTCTTATAAAAAAAAACACGGATAGAAGAAACAGAAATTTCTTATAAAAAATGTTAAGGAAAAAACAATAAATGTTATTATAAAATAACAATGATAGGTGATAGAACAATAACGGAAATAATTACATCTCTTGAATACCATCGCACTGTCATGGCTTTCACTGTTGTATCGTTTTTTTTTTAATTCATTTTTATTAACAATTAACTTATAACTAACTTATAGCTAGACAAACATTCATAAAACAAGCCTACTTATCAATAGCTTATAACTAACTTACTGGCCCCTTACGGGCACTCTAAGCTAAACTATATCTCTTAATCCTAATGTCTTTAGACCTAAAAACTGTAGGAATCCATGCTTATTATTTTATTTTTTATTTTCACCAAGAAAACTTATTGGAAAAAAAACTTAGTATCATATCATTTTTACATTTATTTTAACTTACAAACTACTTTAAGCTAGACTAAAAATAATTGAAAACTAGATACCACTAACTTATACTAACTAAAAATAACTTAAGCTAACTAAGATACCTAAAAATACATACTTAAATCTACTTAAAAACTAGAACAGCCACAGCAGCATTTTTTGTTGTTTTAATTTTGCTTGTGTATTTTAAGTATAAGGATGCAGAGACGTACATACATATATATATGCGCACATACATACACATATGCACCGCATACCTACATATTTTTTTTTGGTGCCCCCTGACTGTCCCTTACCTAATTACCCTAAATCTATGTAAGTCGGCCAAGACAAAATCTTATCCGACTTTACATATCGGTATGTTGTTCAGAAAGCCAACAGAACTGGTTCTCCTGCTTCACCCTATCCCTTCGGTCCTGATCGGAAACAGTCCTACTGAACCGAAGGCGCTCTTCTCCACCTTGGGCGGTGACGTCTCGACCATATAGGAATCGCCTATCTACAGTTCGTCGGCTGACGTGGAAGATTAGCGGAACCGCCATTCTATACTTTATCAGCCCTCGACGGTCTAAATAGAGGAATGCATTGGGCGGGATGTAGCCACTTTGCCGAACATTCTCATAAGATTCGCTACTGGGGTAGTAAGCCCCAAAAATTATGCGGGCGGTTGAGGACATCGCTTTTGCAATATGACTCCGAATTAGCTTAAACAAAACATTATCTATTCTGTTTATGTTCACTCCGTTGTATAGAACCTGGTTGGAATAATATTGTTTGTACTCCGACTCTGGTGTTCGTGTAATCCAAGGCAACGTCTAAGACCCTACCTCTCAAACACCCGAATCTTTTCCATTTGAGATGGCGCAACGTTGAACCACACCGGGCATCCATAGGCAATCATCGGCCTGATGAGGGCCATGTAGCAAATCACCTTCATCCTGCTGTGAAGAAGGCTGCTATAAAACAATCGTTTTGTCAGGGCAAATGCTCCCCTACCCCTGACCAGAGCAGCACTTATATGTCTATCGAAATACAAGTACTGATCCAACCAAGGTCAAGGTCGTTTACTACACTTTTACTCGCCAGTGGATGTTCATGAGGCCCTAAGATCACCAGCTTGCGCAAGTTCTTTTTCGTATCCCTTGAGGCGCTAGACAACGGAGTCCTAAACAGAATAGCTTCTGATTTCTGGAAGTTGATTTTCAACTTCCAGTCATCACAATATCTCTCACTCTTGTCGAAGTCACTTTGCAAAAGAGTTTTGATGACCTCAACTGTATGAGCTGTTCTCTACGCAATAAGATCGTTGGCGTACGCAATTTCCTGAGTTACACTACCTATCAGATCGCTGGTGTAAATGCTGAAAAGAATCGGCGAGTTAACCGCTCCCTGCTGAAGACCATTTTTAATATTAAAAACTGTGGTAGATGTTACATTGGCGCTCTTGACAACAAACTTACTACTTTTTAGCATGTCATAAAGCAAATACAATAGAGGTTTACTTATGCCTAGTCTGGTAAGCTTTAGATAGAGACCTTCTAACCATACGACGTCGAAGGCCTTCTCCAAATCCACCAGACAGGCACCCGTACACTGCTTTTTAGTTTTGTTCCATTGGATATCAGAAACCAGTTTAGACGCGTCATGAATTGTGTCCTGTCCCGCCTTAAAACCGAACTGATTATCCGGTATGATATTGTTGTCCTCCGCCCACTTGAACAGAGCCCTAATAATAATCTTTTCAAATACCTTGCTGATACTCGGAAGAAGACGTATCGACCTGAGATTCGCCGGATTGGAGTTGTCCTTTCCCTTTTTACGGAGAGGATGCACCACTGCTGTCTTCCACCGCACTGGACAATATGCATTATTTTGCGCGTTGTTAATCAGTATGGTATAAATGTCAACTGCTTCTTGAGGCAAATGTCCTAGTACACCGTTCGATATACCATCGACTCCTGCTGACTTATTTTTCTTTAATGAATCGAAGATCTGCTGGAGCTCATTTTTCGAAACTAACAGAGGACTGGGCCCATTTCGGTTGCCGATTATGGCGTTTGCCAAATCTTCAGCATTAAACCCGGTAAAACCAAGGTTCTCAGATCGCCATTCGGTTATATCGTTCCGGAGCCATAAGTGATGAAGCAAAACTCTGTTCTCCAGGTCATGATTCGGGGGAATGCTAGCATTCACCTTGTACACTTGCTGGAAAGCAGCCCCCACAGCCTCCACTTTCTGCTCCGGATCTTCGATTATATAGAGGTCATCGTCCAATACGGCGTCCTCTGGGTCTATGCCTGCTGTCAGAAATACGTCTCTGTTCTCTGACGTCCTCTGAAGATTAAGACACGGAAGATCATTTTGATCCTTTCTTCTGAATATCTTATTAATTTTTGGGAACATACTCGGGTCCCTAGAGCTAACTGCGCGAATTGTATTGTCCAAAAACAAATTAATAGACAACCTATAAAATTCTTTGATCAATTGATGTTTTTGATCGACGACTTTAATGTCCTAGTCTCTAGATCTCGTGTGTCAGTCTGTACAAGTGTTTTAATCTTGTTAGTAATCCATTTTTTGTCGATGTAGTGCGTCAATGGTCGCGTTACTGTACATATCGGCCGCGTTACGTTCTTTGTACTTCGGTATTGTCCTGTTCATTGTTCGTAGGATTGTTTCGTCCATTTGTTCCAAGTATCGGTCGATTTCGATATTTGTCAGGTTCCTGTCATTTGGTGGGGATATACCATTTGAACGTTATTCACTCACTAAGGCATTGGAGAAGCGTGGCCAGCGCACCTTACTGTAGTTGTAAGTATACACAGGCATATACTCCCCCAACTCCATAACTCTTCGGAAGTTGTATTACGGCAGCGAGTCCGTAGTTGTCAATGTCGAACTCGATCGTTCGTAAACAATTTCTTGGCTGTTGACCAACAGTGTCAGTAATTGTTAGTCTTGCGTCTTTCAGCAATAGATCCAGACAGGCACCGCTTCTTGGAAACAATGGCCTATCTGTAGCAAGAAGGTCGATGCGATACTCCATATTGTATTGACCCATCCGATTATACAGATGTTTACTTCGAGGATTTTGTATTTGATTTCCCCAATCTATGTGCTTGGCGTTTAAATCACCATCCATTATGTAAAAGTTCTCTTCCGAGCTCTGTCTTAAGCATTCAAAAAGCTTTTCAAGCTCTGTTATAAACTGGATGGGATAAGTTGTTTCCGGTGCATAGGCAGCAATCACATACATTCGCTTCCCCTGTTGGCGATGAGTGCATATAATGCATGCCTCTAACGTCCGAAATTTTCGCACATCACTATTATATATTACCTTATGACTCATGCCTTTACTTATGAAGATTGCGACGCCTCCTCCTTGAGTTGAATTGGGTCGGTACCTTCTTACGATAATGTAATTGTTGTTAATGAATTTATGTTTCCGGTTATGCTTAGTTTCGCTAGTTAAAACACATCTGGACTAAGATCTTTGCTTATAGTCTAATAAAATAGCCAGTTGCATTCCTCTCCTCACACTATTCAACCGTAATACTCGCGCTTCTGGGAATGCTCATCACTCAGTTTACCCTTTAGTACAAGTTCGGACGTTCTGTTAAGTACAGAGATCCTTCCGTTAGCTGTACAACTCGAATGTGGAATGTTTTACCCGGCTCTGTTTTTCCCTCCCAGTTTGATGTTCAGAAATTCAAAACCATTGCGCATAGTCGTTCGGCTCACTGCTAGTATTGATGTGTCGTCAGCAAAAGTGGCTACGATAGTGTCTGCTGTTTGGTGTATATCACGTTTAAATAAAAGGTACTATATTGGACCTAGAACACTTCCTTGTGGTACCCCAGCCACTATTTCTTTGAGATCCGAGTAATCTGTTCTATGTCTTACTGTAAAAAGTATATTATCTAGATATGCGTTTAGAAGCGTATAAAGTGCTTCAGCCAGAATTTGTTTTAATTTAAAATTAAGGCCTTCATACCACACCTTATCAAAAGCTTGCGACACGTCTAAGAAGACCGCCCAACAAATTTTCTTTTCTTCAAGTTTCCGCAATGACGTCAATGATCCTAAGCAATTATTCAATTGTGGAATGCTTGCTTCTAAATCCGAACTGATGTTCACATATTAGTCGCTTTTCTTCCACTATTGGCTGCAGGCGCAGAAGTAATATTCTTTCAAAGACTTTAGATATAACGAGCGAAGGAGATACGGGTCTATAAAATTTCTTATCATGTTATGGTTTTCCTGGTTTGAAAACTATTATAAATTCCGCAACTTTCCATTGGTTCGGAACGTACTCTAGCCTTAGAGCGGCATTTATTGTATAAAGACGATTTATTAATCCTTTGCGAGAAAGCATTTTGAGAACTTCGGCCGTAGTTAAGTCATATCCCGGAGCTTTCTTATACTTAAGCTTTCTTATTTCTGTACTTAATTCGGCTTGAGTTAGAACGTATATTTAAATTTTCGTTGAGTCCAGCCCATCAAAAGGTTTAAATGTGTTCTCCAGGTAATCCGTGAAAATGTTTGATCTCTCTGTCGCTTTTTGCCCATTCGTTTTGATCATTCTTAATCTGAGGCACTGGGAGCCTTTGGTTTCTTCGTTACTTTAACAGCTTTCCAGAGTGAGTAGTTGGATTCTTTTCCTACTGTCAAGCTTTCAAGCTAATTTCCAAATTCAGAATTTTTGAATTCTGCTATCGTCTTTTCTTGTTAATTACACAAGCGATTTAAATTTATCTTGTGTTGAGGAGATCGAGTTTGCTGCTATTTCTTACGTGCTTTTGTTTCTCTTTTACTAAATCGTTTATTTCCTGCGGATATTTTATGTTTTTAAGGCGCGGCATTTCTCTTTGCTATGAGGTGTTATTCCATGCGACTTGTTGTATGATATCAATGAAGGTATCTACAGCGCCTTCAAGTTCCAGAGGCGTTTGTAGTTATACGCTTAATTCAACTTCATCCTCTATATCTTTCTTAAGACCTTCCCAGTTGGTTTTCCCATTGGTTAGCCTGGGTGGTTGTTCATTTTTAATAAGATTTTCGCTCATAGTGAGAATAACAGCAGAATGATCTGAGAAAAGATCAAAGCTTTCTGTTATTTTAATTTTATTTAAGGGTATTCCTTTGACCATAAAGAAATCAGTAAGATCAGGTATTTTCGATGCATAAGTCGGCCAGTAACTCGGGTTGCCGGTCGAATGAAACTCGCAATTATTTTCCAATCCCGCTTCGTAGAGCATTCGACCCTTTTGATAAAAAGCTGTGCTTCGCATTTAAGTCACCACCAAGGATAAAATTTTGTTTAACTTACTTTAGCGCGTTCATAAATTCATTCTTTTCAATATTACATCGTGGAGGACAGTATATGGAAGATACATTTAGTACAACATTCTGAGTTAATACTTGTCCACTGACTAATTGCATTGATTCAGCCTCTTTTTCGGGCCTATCGTGTGTTCGATGTATTCTTTTATAAATAAAGACGCCCCACCTCTTGCTTTGTTCGAAGGATGAGTTGCGTGGTATTCTAAAAATCCATTGATCTTACTATTTGATTGTTTCTGGACATGCGTTTCCGATATCAAACAAATATCAATATCTTTCTCATGCATAAACATTTCTAGTTCTTCAAGCTTTTTTCATAATCCGTTGGCATTCCAAGTAATTATTTTGAGCTTTTCCATCATATTTTTCCTTTTGTTGGACGTTTGGTCGAAAACTGTTTTCGAGTTTAGTTAGCCTATTAAATATAAATTTATTTGTACCACATTGCTCCTCAATTTTCGAAAGGATTATGTTTAAGACGTTCGTGAGTATATCACCAGCAGTACCTTTTTGTAAAAGCATGTTTTAACCGTTTTATTGGGCATTATGTATTTACACTACCTTTCGTTGGTGTTTGCTTTGGTCGTGTTGATTCTACTTGAGTCCCTTTTCCTTTGGGTATTTGGGCATTTAACCTCTTAGGGGTCTTAACAACTTTCCTTTCTACTTGGCTTGGTCGGTTTCTTTGTGACTGCGTAAATTTTGATCGCCGTTTTTGTAATCCTTTTGCTAATTCGCAGCCTCTATTGTTGATCGGATGACTTTTATTACAATTGATGCACGTTGCTGCCCTTTTGCTATCTGAGGTGCAGTCTTATAAGATGATTTCCGCCTCATTTTAGATACCTAGGTTCTTTTTTGGAATAGGTTTCGGTTTGATTAAATTCTTGACAGCGCTTACACTGCGGAATCAGTTTTGACCTCTTGCTTAAAGATTCGATCTTAACAACAATATTGAGGAATGTTTTAATTTCGTAAATATAGTCGATTTTCTCTGCCTTATTAAAAGTAAGAATATATAGTGGAAGACCACGTTGTACCACATTTGTTTCGCTATCTTTTTTGTGTTTCTCTTTTGATGGTGTTCAGAGCAACTAAGATCCTATAGTTCCTCTTTAGATCGTTAATAATATCGTCTTTTGGACCTGTTCTGTGCAGGCATCTCGCTGCAACACGTAAAGCTGTTTCCGACTTATCTCATAAGTGTACCGTTCTAATTTTTAAGTTAAGTTTTCGCGACAGGAGACGATAACTTTCAGTATCTTTCACGCAAACTTTCCATTTGTTGTTATTAAGTGAAATAACTTTACAATCTGATGGTACTAACGTCTTTAAAATAGTTTGCAGCCGGTTATAATCCACAATACCGACAACATTGAATTTGTGGCGGAGGTATAATTTTAATAGGTGTTTCTTTAATATTGGCATCTTTGGGTGAAGCAATTTTTTCAGAAAAACAGGCGCCATCAGGTAAGGATTCAACCTTGCGTTTGTTACTCGGTCTTTTGTTTGAGGACTTATCTGTTTCGCGAGGTAGCTCTTCTTCATCAGTCTCATAAATAAAATTTTTCGCTTGCGATAAACCAGCATTCGTAGCAGTGATAACTAGGATTCAATATGTCTTAAAAGCACACAACAAGGGTTGAGAGCATGGTGAAGGCACACCAGCAGTGCACTTGCCACTTGGACGTTCAATACGTAGGTCGTGGTGGAATGTACGCTGGTTTTTACAAGATTACAAAAACAACTTGTATGTAACTCGGTGGTTATTTCCAGTGGGAATTTCAGCAACAGGCACCAGTGTATTTTAAAAAGCTCTCCCATTAAGGCTATATTGAATATTTTTGTTGAGCAGTAGTATAGCTATCATTTAATCAAAACAAAATTTACGGAAAAAGTCTATTAACGGTACCTTTAATATAACGGTTTTTTTTTTAATTTTTGGCTTTCTATGTAACGGCTCTTTGAATTTCTGTCAAATCTTATGTTTGAGAACATCTAAGTAGCAAAATTTATTCTGCATATCAAAATTTTGATTTTTTCTAATTAAAATTAATGTTTGAATTTTTTTGTGAAGAATCAATATTTTTAAAACTAATCCAAACAAATTTCTTAAATTTTAAAATAACATTTTTATTATAAAACTCTAAAAAACTACATAGGTACCAACATTTAAAAAAATGTTTTTTCAAAACCCCGATTAAAGTGATGGTTTTGGCAGTTTTTATAAGTTAACAAAAAGATTTTTACTTCGACAAATATTTTTTTGATATATTCATATTTGCCCAAGAATTAAAATGGCACCATTTTTTCTCTCAAACTATAAAACATTTTTGCATACATCACTGAATACCTATGTACTATGTAGGCCTCATACATTTGTAAATATCCTTAAAAAATCACATGAATATTATATACAATATGTTGAACGAACCTATCAATTTTTTCGTGAAAATCATAATTATCTAAAAGATGTTAATCTTAATATTAAGTTTCTTCAAAAAATAAATACATGCAAGTAAAATACAAATAAATGATATAACGTTATAAGCATTACCCACCTACATTCTTGACTTTCAGTATTATATGTACTTATCTACATACCTAGGTTCCATCTAAGTAGGTAAGTACGTATTACCCTCTTAATTTACATAATTAAAATCTATTTAAATATACATTTGTAGCTAAATACCTATGTTACCATTCCTAGAATTGTCCATTCGACAATTCATTATACTAAGAACCAAGGTAATCTTACATACATCGACCTTTAACCTGCCCAATTACAACTAGACTACGAACCTGCTAATAGCGTCATTGGTTAGCTATATTAAAGTTGTTAGCTACAGGAGCAAGTTCGCGTGATCCAATCATTCATTTTAATTTGATTTTAGTCCAACTTCACGCCAACCGCCAGATTGATTAAATGACAAAGCCCACACACAAGTTGATTTGATCAATTTGACAACAAGTTGACAACTAAATACAAAAGTGTGAATATAGCCACATAGCTATACAAAAATAACGCTTACTCCACTAGTGTGGCTGGTCTGGTATCTAAGTGAAATTCACACTGCCAATTTCACTGACGAGAAGTAGTTGTAGGTATATGATTTTTCTGTAAATTGCTCATTATATTTTTAATAAAATTAAATGCAGCAATAAACAATCTATTTAACAACAATATCAAATTCCTATATCAACCCTGTCGTTAAGGAAATGCAGATCATGCAAGGCCGTACTCTATAGAGCAAAAGCTTATACATACCTATAACAAAGGCCATCGAAACGAAAAATAATCACTTCCAGTTTGTATGGTTGGATGAAAACCGGGCCTCACGCGACGTGAAGGTAGAGGTAGAGTATTGGCTTGATGTCAGATACAGTATGTCCCTCTTTTTGTCGATGGGTGCAAAATCCGCAGGGAATGTATTGCTTGAAGCGATATTGAAAAATAAACTCCTTTCGGTGACCTGTCAAAAAGATGTTTAGTTGAGGCATCGAAAGGTATACCAACAAATAAAATAAAATGCGCGACTAAATCGTACGAATTAGCTCTTGTAGCTAACAACTTTTGTTTAGCTAACCACTGACGCTGTTAGTAGGTATAAGCAGTCTAGTTATCCTATGCAGGCTTAAAGCGGATGTAGGTATAGTACCTATAATCGCAAGTAAAAAGTAATTTGAAGTAAATATTTTCTTATAGGTTGCATTGGCGAGGCGTGAATAATTTCAAAAGGCAAGTCGACGAAAAATTAGTCCCCAAAAATTTGAAATTCGGAAGTTTACTTGAAATTATTTTGTGCAATGCATAACTTAGTATCAAACCAGTAGGTTTAGCAATTCAAACCAAATTTGTTATACCTTAAGTCATTTAAGTTAAATGCAACAATTAGCTTAACGCATAAGCGGTTTCGAAAGAAAACTTTTTTGCGGATGCAAATACAATATCTTAATTAAATTTATTGTTAAGTTAAAAATTTGCGGGAATGTTTCACGCAATATTTCGTTTTTTAAATGGCTATGAAGTGCTAAATGCTAAAACGTCAAGTTGTCGAAGAGAAGAAGTTGTATACAAAACTTTAAATCCATTTTTTAAAGGTGTAAAATCAAACAATCCAGGGAAAAAAATTATTAAAGAAGAAATTTTTTCATCTGGATTATCATATTTTGATTTATTAAGTAAATCTAAAAAAATAAATTCCTGTAAGTTTTATATCTTGTATTTAATTGGGATATAATATTGTCTTTTATTTCTACAAAACGACGTTTATAACATGTTTTGGAATCAATTTCGAGCAATCCTCATTTTCGTGGTGTTTCCGCGCAATCGCTTATGCTTTCCAAAATGGATTTAAATTTATTAAGAAAGTCAGAGCTATACCAAGGCTCAAGACTTTCGATTCCCCTTTTTGCAAATTCACATCCGTGTGCTTATTTGCAAAAATTTCAGAAGTATTAAGAAAAAAACAAAAATCTATTGCATCTAATATAATTAAGTCAGTGTCACATTCACTAAGATTGTCTAACATTTTAACAAAAGGTAGAATTATATTTAATCTACAGTTTAAAATGGCGCTTATTCTGCGCGAATGATAATACCAGCGAGTTTCCGATACCCCAGGCTTTCTTCGCGTCGGTTGTCTGTTTGTTTTAAAAGTTTTGAACGTTTGGTTGATTTGTTAAAAAAAAAACGGACAATAGTATTAATACTGCCAAAAAAACTTTTAATTCCCATATATTTTCAAGTGATCGCGTAAAAATTAAATTTAAAACTTGAGCATAGCAAAGAATAAAGTTAGCCATTGTACAAGCATCAAGGACTTTCTTTTTAACACCACCCACTTCCCCAGACATAACTGCCTCACCAACGTAAGATTGACCAATTACTTTGTCCTTGCAGGAGAATATATCAAGTACATTAAAAATATGCTTTGTAGGCTCTTCTGCGGTGCGAGACTCAATAACGTCAAAAAAAAAACATGAAACCTTTCGTCAATTCCATCCTCCGGAAGGTACCGTGGAACTGCACTAAAAACACTTGAAAGTTGAAAAAAAGAGGGCAACAAAAGAGTTTATTTAATTTACAACTCCCTATCAATCAAGTATACTTTTGTTACACGAAAACGTTAAAATGGGAAACGAAACCATCTTTTCATTTTTAATCTATTTTCATGGAAGGGGTAGATCGGCCTAACTCTACAATTTTTTTTTTCTCATTAAAATTATTTGACTCCTCTAAGAGATTATCTGTTAAGCATCATTCTACAACTATTAAAGCCATATTCACTAAAACTTACTACCCAAAAACTTTTCACACTTTTAATTTGAATGTTTCAAATCTAAATTCCAATATTTTCAAAATTCATAACAAACGTAACATCGATTAAGGTATTGCACTGTATTCTCCTTGTAAACTTAAATTTTTAAATAAGTTAAAACTTCATTTGTATTTGCTGAATTCATTTGGGCCAGTTGTACCAGATTATTGAATTGCAGTTATTTTCTGCACTTTCTGCCAAAAATAAATTAAGTTCAATATCATGTTAGTGGACAGTGGAGTGGCAAACTTAATTTCTAAGATACAGGATTCAGCCCAAGGGGGAGATACATATAAATTCATGAGGGAGATACATATAAATTTGCTTTTTTTTATATACCTACCTTACTCAACCATTGTATATTAAATCTATTATATAAATACTGCCTCAACGTCAACCAACCGGCAGGCACAGTGCACTAGGCAACACAGCTCATTAACAGAATGACCCAATAGGAAATTTCGACATCAATGAATTTTTTTGGTGAATTCATCAATGGATTCATCGAATATTTCCATCGATGGGTAGTAGTTTATGATTACATAAGAAAACGGTTGCGCATTTTTTCATCAGTTCACTAAATTCAAATGAATTGAAATCTACAATTCACTACAATTTCAGTTACAAAGTCATAAACTATGATGCCACTAATGAAGAGTAATGCATAGGTTCATGAGTTCGCAAATGATGCTTGGTTCTCTGCGGTGCGGTGGTTATTTTGTTTTCTTCCCGCGAACAAAAAAAAATGCAAACAAAAAAGCCTTAAAAAAAGAGGTTTTATCTGCCATGAGAAGAGCGATGAACATTGGCTTTGTCTACCTACCCCGTAAATTCCCACAGTAGTCAGTCTTCGCTGGTCATGACATGAGTTCATGGTTTTTTTTAGAGAAAGTGAAAAAACATATAAACCAGAAATTCCAGTTTTGTTCGCGATCATTATCATCATTTATAACACAGTAAAAGAAGTTTATTTTTTTTTATCAAAACGTTTTTTTTTGGTCAGAAATTGTATTGAGCCAGCTGAAAGGTTTCAATTATTATTAACCTTAAGATATTTGGCGACTGGTGGGTATTTCTTAGACTTTATTCAAAACAAAATTTAAAAACGCCAATATTTCTTTTAGCGCATTATACTCAAAACGTAATGCTGGCGACTGAAAGTGCAAAACCTACACAGCAGAATTAACAAAATGAATTGCTAAGATCGACATCAGATCAAATTTAAAGAATCAACTATTGATAAGGTTTCTTTTCGCATGAAGATTTTATCAAGACTGCATTTTAATTATTATTAGCTAAACGTTCTTTTTTTTAATTAATACAATGATGTTTGGGGGTATAACATACATATGCAATGTTTATGTTTCGGTTAAAAAAAAACATATTTCCTCTTTCACAGAAAACTGACACTTTCATTTTATTAAATGCATACAAAATGAGGAAACAAAGAAGTAGGTATCATACGGGCTTTACCTAGTGATTTTATAATTGAACCTTCATGGCATTTTTTATCATATAAAATTCAAATGCGAATTAACGAGTTACATTAATGGATGAGCATTCATGCCATTTTTCACCCCCTGAATAAGCAACTCTAAGTTATCTAGTTTCACTGTTAAATATTCACCTCGAAAATCACTTGGTGAACGCCTATGACAGCCCCATGTTAAATGCATTCATGTTTTCATACCAAATTCATGGGTTGTAGTTTCCACTCATTGATAAAAAAGTTGGCGATTCATCCATGAATTTTTTGAAATTTCCTACTGGGGAATAGCATATGAGGGATATATACATATTCACAAAAAAAAAGTCGGTGAACATCGCGTTATTTCCCAGCACACATTTATCTGAAGGTTCAGATTCTAATCACCAAAAATGAAGAATAATATTCAGAAAACCTTCAGTTTTTTTAATGAATTATGAATATATACAAAGATCCTACAAATTCTTACCAGAGAGATACAAAGAGATATGTATTCTGCGTCAAAAAAACAACACTCATATTTTGTTGTTGGATCCTTCATATGGAGATCCTTTTTTGTTCGGCATTTAATTTTTATTTTTACAAAGGGGTAATGATGACGGGTCATTGTAATGACAAAAGTTTCGTTTGCATAGTCGATTATCAGTTCGGAAATTTTTTTCGAAAGATCGGTTTAGATAGGTATATAACCAGCTTGTGTTTTAATAGTAAATGGGTACCTACTTACTTAAAAAAAATTATATATAAAAAAGCAAATGATAAAACAAAGGTATGTAAAAAATGGTGTTAAATTTTCTTAGAAACATACAAATCCCTTCTTTAATTATAGCATCGTGTAACAATTAAGAAGTCCTGGAAGCTATAAAAGCCAAACAAGAGGCAAATCAAAAAATGTTCCGGAGGCTCGCCGATTAAATATTCAATCATAAATGAATCAGAAATAATGAATTCACTTATGATGCAATTTGAGTTCTTTTACCTGGGCTCTTAGACACCGATTTGAATCATTTTAATGATTCATTTATGATCTGAAAATTCTGCAATTAAATGAACGTATATAACCGTTCCATATATTCCTTTAAATGATTAATCCCTGAACATTTTCTGAATCGCAAAACTGATTCCTATACGATTAATTAAAGTGAAGGTATATACTTAGAAATCCTTCACTTAATTTAATTTTATTGGAATTATTTTTATGATTTAGAAAAGATTTAGGCATTAATCATTTAAATAAATATATGGAGCCCTTATATACGTTCATTTAAATGACGAATTTTCAGGTCATAAATGAATCATTACAATGATTCAAATCGGTGTCTAAGAGCCCAGGTAAAAGGATTCAAATTGCATCAAAAGTGAATTCATTTTCGGCTGGTTTCTTCACTTTTATGAATTAATTATCGTTCATTTCTGCATTAAAATATTTGCTGGGTTGTAATAGGACACCAGAATTTGTACTCGCAATTTAAACAAAAAAAAAGAAAAAAAAAATATATTTCAATAAATGAAAAAAAAAAATATGAAAATAAAATGTTAATGAAAGACGAACCATATTAAAATCTGTAAAAAAATATATATACAAAATTTATAAATATAATTATTAATAAAATATCAAATATGTATATGAAAATCTGTAATCTTAAAATAAAAAAAAAACATAACAAATTTTGTTCATATTAGAACTAAGTAACTAAGTATGTATCAATTTTTAAAATGGCTCTTCAATCTTCCTACTACCGCACTAGCAAAAAAATCAGGGATTTTTCTTCTCTTAATTGGGGGGTGATGTAGTGATCCCACTACATGCCCTCTCCTAGAATACTCTAATAATCTTCTTTCCCACAACATCATGATTCATAGAGATACCAGGCGTTCTTTTCGTGTTCGGTTCTTCTGGTATTTCAATAATGCAGATGCCATGCACTTGTGTCGTATACGTCACACCAATATCATTGTTTGTGTTCCGTACACAAAACATAAGTAAATGCCATGCAAAATCCACGATCAAGTGCAAACAACATTGCCTCTTAAATGGGTCAGTGAAGTGCATGAGTATGATAGCAGGCAAATTAACTTATGTTTTGTGTCGTAATCATTGAACTGATGACATAATTCATAAGCACGTTGCACTATAATGAGGGCGATGAAGTGAATATTGGTCGATCGAAATACGAAAGTGATGATGGGAATTCTTTTATAGAATTTTATATATTTTTTTTTATTTTTTAATAACTTTGCACGCGCTCAAGGGATTATGAATACCCTTGATATGTTATTCTTAACACAGCGCGAACATCCGGTGGAAGAAGAGAAAGAAGGATAGGAAAGATGTGTGGCGCGATGTTCTGAGACTAGAGCTGGTTGTTGTCTCAGATTTATATCCAGGGATGGCGGCTGAACTAATGCGGTGAGAATTACAGTGTCTTATTTATTTATGTCACTTATAGTTCGCATTATTTTATTTATTTCGTTGTCATATATTACGGGTATGCTAGTTTACTCAATCACATGTTGTTAGTGTTATGCCTAAACAGCATGTAATGAGCAAAGCAGCAAATTATTTGATGACAATTTTGAGAATTGGTTTTTAATGGAATATAAAAAGACATAGACAACGCCCGGAATCGAACCTGCAACCACGAGGTTGACATGCGAGCACACAACTATTGCGCCGCGGCCAACCCCGCAAGAAACTGTGTATGCGTGGTGGGGATGAAGATTGAATAACATTTTAGAATAAAACTAGTGTTGAAGGGATTGAAGATTCACTGATAGAATATAATTGCAAAACTAAAAGGTCGCAGCGAAGCTGAAGACAGCGGGCCTAATATAAAAATAAAAATTAAATAAATAAAAAAGGTCGCAGCGAAGCTGAAGACAGCGGGCCTTCCATCATACACAATACTAAAATAAATAATAACGAATAAACAGGAAGCATTTCTATTTTTTATGTCCGTCACTCACTCTTCTCGCTGGAATAAGCGAAAGCACGGTAAGCGAACGTAGCACCCATAATACGTGTACTGCCTATTTTTCTTGGACAGAGTATAGCTAGAGCTACTTACCCACCTACATCCTTCATTGTATGTAGGTAGGTACATATTTATCTTACATAATTAAAATCCATAACGTTGATTTAAATATACATTTGTTGGTAGGTTCCTATGTCACTGTTCCTTGAATCATCAATTCGACAATTCATTAAACTTAGAATCAAGGTAATTTTACTTACATCGCATCGAATTTATACATGCTAGATAACTAGACTAACTACCTACTTACAGTGTCAATATTTAGCTTTATTGAGATTGTAAGCTACAAGAGCAAGTTCGTACGATCCAATCGTACATTTTATTTTTTCATATTCAAAACTTGACCTATAGTTACGGTGACCATATTTCTCTGAGCAAAATCCGGGACATAAATTTGAATTGAAAAACCAAAATCAACAAAATTTTCAAAAACAAAAAAAAATAAAAAAACACAGCACAATATGCAAAACCCTTACATTTTTTTTTAATATTCAACCTTTTCTTACCAAGTCTTTCAAAAATAAACCTTAATAACACATTACCAAAAATTTGTTGGTACTTGGTACTTATTTGCCTAACAAATTTCTTCGTTTCCTATTAAATATTTTTTAAATTCCTGGCCGCTAAAATTATAGTTTAATTTTACGTTTAACATGGCTCTGATAGTTTCAACATTTAGTTGTGTGTTTTCATTTGTCCAAATATTATTCATTATGGAAAAAACTCTTTCTGGTGGAGCATTTGAACCTGGCAGACAGAGGCCTAACTCGACAATAAGTAAAAGATTTTTGAAGCTTATACTTTGTTTGCAAATTTTTTTTTGCGACTCTTCTTATAATATGCTCACATGAAAAATTGAGGCTTCGAATTGAATAAAATGGAGAAAGAAGGACCTCAGATGAAATCGGTTAAACAAATTCTTTAAAATAAGAAAAATTCTCTTAAATGATTATAAAGTTGTATTATTCCCTCAATAGCTAATTTGAAAGATAACTTACTAGTTTTGCTGTAACCAACTAGTTAAAAGTATTCAGTGTGAGACTTTTCACAAATTTTCTTAAATTTTTCAACCCAAACAGTGTAGAGATAAAAATACGAACAGTTATTTAAATCGTGAGCAGCACAATTAGCTCCAATGAGATCATAACCGATAATGGCTTGAAGTTTTTCAAAAAATATTCTTCTTGCCTTTTATTGCTGACCAGCTTATGTTTATGGTGTAAGCACAAATTGCCAAAATTTTACCAAAGTTTTATCTATGTATTTTGAATTGATGTCCGATGTTTCCCTGGGAATATTTTCAACCTCCAAAGTTTTGACCACGATACCTAGTTGTGGTGTAAAATAACGAACCAAGAGCTGACACAGTTTTGTATAGAAAAAACTGTCACAAAACTTACTCTGTGTAGAGAAGTTTCAAATTCTTCGATATAATTTGGTTCAAGAACATAGAACACATTAGCTTCACATTTTCGATCAAAACAGCTTTTCATAAGTTTCGATGTACAATCATTAGACCTGAATGATTTCATTAATTGCACTCTTCTTTGCAGGTCCTTGAAAATGTTTCGAATTAAAAAAGCATCGTACACTTTGGTTTGAAGTGGCATCAACGTCAGATTCTTGTTTTTTTTTGGTTTTAAGTGCTGTTCAATATCATATTTTCCACCACTGCTTATAGAAAACGTAGCAACGTATTTTAAACAGGTTACGCTTTTTCATTGTTGCTTATGAAGGAAAATTCCCTCTAAATATCATTGCTGAATTCATTTCACAAATTTCTAAATTTATTGTAAATATTTAAGCCAAACAAATTCCTTTTGTTTGGGTAAGTAAACACTCATATTTTTTCTTTCACTCGGTAGAAACATATAGATTTATCCTTTTAAAATGATGACATATATTTTGTGGATACACACAGAGAACAAATTGAATAGACATGCAGGGGAATTTGATGGGAAATTAGAAACCAAGTCTGTTACAAATACAACGAAATGGAAGTGGTACGAGGAAACAAAGCTATTGGGTAGTACCTGCTCCATCGGCGGCAAAATAAAAATGAAAATGTCTTTCAAATGGGAACGTTTTAGAATTAAATATGATTTTTAACGCAATACTCATATCTGAAAATGAGGAAAATGATGAAACTTGGCCTTTTTTTTCATCCCTTTCTTTCATTCGAAAAATCGTCCGCTCACTTTCTTAAGTTGATTACTTTTTATGCTCGTGTAACCAGGCTCTATCTTTGTGAAGATACAGTTTGAAAAGAAATCTGACAGCTCAACGAAGGTGACAAATTAATGCGTTCAGTGAACATGCTTTTATAGTAAATCCCTCTGAACGATTTGTTAAGGCAGATTCGGACTTTGACATAAAAATATTAAACACATAATTAAATTATTATAAATAAAATTGTTAAAATTTTTTATTCGTATCCTTTCCAACTGACTAAGCTCGACCATGGTTTTAAACAAACAAGCCTAGGTAGAGTCCGTCGACGTCGAAGCTGGGGCCAAAGCATAGTAGAATTGAGCTAAAGAACGGGCGGCGCGGCGTCGTTCTCACCTCATCGTCGTCATTTGCCGAATTTGTTTCCATCCTATAATTCCAGAGCTTTAGGTTGAGAAATAGCAAAAAACATATCACCGCAAGATTCAATTTCACAAGGAGACCGAGGAAGGTTATATTGTGATGATGGTAAAAAAAAATAGGAGTAGGAGGAGGAACATGAGCATGAGCAGAAGCATAAGCATAAGCAAAATCAGAAGTAGAAGCAGAAGCATGCCATTGCCGTACGCGCACTACATTCTTAAAGGATCCCCAGATGCCAGTATCCCAGGGCCATGTAAAAGAATCAGCTGCTTCCATGCCATACTCTGTGTGTGCTATTATGTTTTGTGGAAGGCTTGTCTTCTTCTGAATTATTCATTGTTTCAATCTCTGGTTCTGGGTTTTGCCTCAATAGAAGATAGAGGAGGATATGAATTGTGTGTTGTTCTCTGAGTGCTTTGTATCTTGCTGAATTAGTGAAATGCAGAAGTATAATACATGACGTCTTTTTTTCATATAGCCAAAGCATTTCAGCTGACAACGACAAGGATTGTAAAGGTAATTCAGAACTCCACATTCATATTCACATTCTCATACATAGCTTCATAAAGATACATACATTCAGTCATTGCCATGTCATAACTCTATTTCTCAGGATTAAATGGAAGCTATGTGCTGATTTGCAAAGTTCCTGCCTGCTTTTTTTGTTTGTTTTTTATTTTATCATATACATATAAGGGAGTAGGCATATCTCATCCCCTTCGAAACACAAATTTTGAAAGCAACAGAAATATAAAACAGAGTATAGAGATAGGATGGGCTTTCAAGTATACGAGGCTTAGCATGTGATTGAATTTAAAATTGAATAAAAAGCATCGTTTAGGAAAGTGTTTGAAATGTGTTCTTACGTACTTGTAGGTATCCTCGGGCCTAGAGGAACAAAACAATGCTAACTTATTAAGTCTGCAACGGAGTACGAGTCAATGAATGAAGTGGAGGATTTATCATTTTTACGGTGGGTGCTTTGTGGTTTCACAAGAACAAAAGGTGGTTTTAAATAGAAAATCCTTTATACTAATTACTTTAAACGTTTGGTTAAAATTTAAAAGTCTTTTAAGAGCTTATGCAAAGTCAGTAGGTAGCTTACTAATAACGCGGGGTCACCAAAGATGAGCAATTACATATTCACGCCCTTAGTCAACAGATATTTTTGTTTGGTATTTAAACTTCCAACTGAAATTTTTGCCAGATATTTAATCAAATGTCAAAATAATTTAAATTCTGTAAAGGTACTTTTTGCTGTATTTCTTATGTCGTTTTTATTTGGCAATACGAATACCTAAGGCAAGTTTTGTATTTAAGTTTTATTTTAGAAAACAGCAAAATATTAAGACAACACGATGAATTTCCAAGAAGACTGAAAATTTGAGCTCAAGCTACAGAACTGTCATTAATTAAACAAGTCTGTGATACTAGTTAATAATCCATTCTCCTAGTTTTTTTCTTAATGTATTTAGTTTTTTGTTTTTGCGTTTAAATCTAATACAGTGAAACGCTAATAAGCGGACTCCCATGGTCGCCCAATTTTGTCCGCTTATGAGAACTGACCGCTTAAGGGAAAGCATAAGAAAGCAAATGACTAAATAAATAATAGCAGAAGCAAAGGAAGTGACATATGCAATAATGGAACGCCACCAAAAAATGGAACCAAACGCTTTTAAAATTACACCAACTTAGTTACACGGGAAGACCCCTAGTAAGTTTTCAACAAAACATCGCTCTCTCCGGTTATTAGAGCTTCGAGTCCTGTTATCGGAGATTTTCTTACGTATTAAAAATAAAAGATAAAATATACTGAGAACGGTCCTTTCGTTATTTTGGTTGTTTGATTTGTTGATAAAAAAATAATCCCTCAATAAAGTTATGTGTCCGCATATGGGAGGTCTTATATATAAAATGAGCATGAAAAAGTGTCCACGTCTGTTTATGGGAGTGTTCGTTTATAGGAAAGTAAGTTATATAAGAAATTCAAAAAAAAGGTTGTTCCCGAAAATGTGTCCGTTTAAGGGAATTATCCGTTTTTTGGAGCTGTCCGCAAGAAGTAGATCTTTTACTGTAGTGCAATATAAATGTGAAGTTCAATTAAATAAATGTAAATTACAATAGTCAGCAAAACAAATTCAAAACAATAAATCTATAAAATTCATAAATTATTGTAAAACGTTAAAGGTGCAATAAATAAAACGCAGGACTTTATCGTACAAACTTTGCTCTTGTAGCTAACAACTTTAGTGGGGGGAGAGTACGATAACTTTGGTGCCAAGATATAATAACGGTTTTTGGTAGAGGGGCTTAATACAAGCATTTTTTACTATGGTAGGGGGGGTCTATCTCCCCTCGTTTAGGCGGGAGGGGCAATTTTATAAAAAATTACTTAAAATCTTTAAAAAAATATTAAAAAAGAACGGCAACACTTACAGTTATAAATTATACCTTTTTCAAAAGTCAGAACTCTACAATTTATAATTAATTTTAAATAAAGTTGTTTTAGTCAATAGTTTTTTAAATAATTGACTTCAAAGTCAAAATTTATGAAAAAAAAGTTACAAAAATCACTTTGAATATTATTTTTCTCATGATTATGGATATCGATAAAAAAATAATTGATGTAGTTAACTGCTCCAATTATTTTTTTATTAAACACAGAAAACTACTTCTTTTTATGTCTTCTAGTTTTTAAGATATGTAATTGAAAAATAGTAAAACTATACTTGTTCTTTAAACCCAAAAGATTCTTTAATTTTAAAGAAACTTTGCATATAATAAAATTTTCACCCTCCTCAAGGGCTATAGTGAGCCCAAGCAGGGGGGTTGCAGGGGGGCAGCATGGCCCCCCTTAGGCATCTCACTGTTTGCATCGTAAATTTCATATATACCTTTTTGATTTTATTACAGTTAATGCGGTTATTAAGTGTTTCTTTTTTCTATACGCACAAAGCTCCTATTTCTAACAAGATTTCCTTCTCTGAGTAAAATATTTTTACTTTATTTTTGTTTTTTTGGTTTAAAGAGTTTTTTTGGTATTTACTTTCAGGATCAATTTTAATGATAAGTTCATCTTTGTGACTCAAGTAAGGCAATTCATTTAGCATAACCCAGAATGCACCACGAGGAGGTAGAATTGCAATGCATTCCGCGTCCCAGTCAGTTAGTTTTTAAGTAAGTCAGGAGTTAGTAAAAAATAGTCACGTCAATTTTCAATGTGTTGAAGGTATGTAAGTCTCGTCAATGAATTCATCGTCCGTACTAGTGTCACTGTGGAGTTCGTTAAGTTCGTCAATGCTCAAATATATTAAATGTTAAAGTTTTGGCCAAGTATCTAACCGTATATTTAGAAAAAAGAGATTGAAATGGACATAACATATGTAAATACGTTTATGTATATAATATCAATTATTTTTTTTAATCCAGATTCTTTAAATGCAAAAGAAACTTTACATGCACCCATCTGATACAAAATTATTTTTTTTTGTTTTTCAATTTTCGCAAAAACTAGAAAACATAGAGACGAATAGTTTTCAGTGTTTGATCAAGAAATAATTGGAACAGTTAACTACATCAATTACTTCTGTATTGGTATTTATAATCATGAGAAAAATAATATTCAAAGTGATTTTTTTAACTTTTTTTCATAAATTTTGAGTTTGAAGTCAATTATTTCAAAAACTATTGACTGAAACAACTTTACTTAAAATTTATTATAAATTGTAGAGTCCTGACTTTTTAAAAAAGTATAATTTATAACTGTAAGTGTTGCCGTTCTTTTTAAATATTTTTTTCAAAATTTTAAGTAAATTTTTATAAAATTGCCCCTCCCGCCTAAACGAGGGGAGATAGACCCCCCCTCCCATAGTAAAAAATGCTTGTATTAAGCCCCTCTACCAAAAACCGTTATTATATCTTGGCGCCATAGTTATCGTACTCGTGCCCTTTAGTGTTACTTACTGATGCTGTTGGTAGGTATTAGTGGCTAAGCGTATATATATAACTCGATTCCTTGGGTCTTACCTTTTGAAAATCTCATCCTCAAGAACTTAAGCTTGAAAATCTCATCCTTGACAACTTAAGAGTCTGACAACATGATTCTAGTTTAACACTACACCTGCACACGCTGTCAACATTACTATACCAACTCTTCTTTCAGTGCTTCCCTATACACATGTTTGTTTTTCAACTCACTCCAAAGCAAACATAAAAATATACCAGCAACAAAATAACACGCAAAGTCTCGGGTTATAAAGTTTCTCGCTGGATAGAACAAATTTGTTTTCTTTCCTCACCTTTCATATACTGTTCACTGCGTTTGATACTTCTCTGTTCAATACACGGTTCCTTATGGAAGAAAATAACTCGGTTGTTCATCGACTTTTTACTTGCGATTATAGGTACTATAAGGCAAGTTTTGTATTCGTAAAAAAAATGTTTTTCTAACAATCAAACATGACATTACGATCATAGAGAACACCAAAAAAGTGGGTCCCCTATTTCCATCTGTCTGTCTGTCTGTCATTCTGTCTGTATGTCCTCGAGTCTACAGCCTAAACGCTTTGATAGATTTGCTTCAAACTTAGTATATATTGTTTTTTCGGTAATATGCCCACACGTTTTTTTCATTTCTTTAAGACGACAAATAATAGTACCTCCTGAGCACGGCGTCGAATTGAGGTTGATGGATTGTTTTGAATACTTCCTCGACCAGCAGTAATGTTTTCAGCCGATCTTGGAGTACGTTGTGGTCCATGCTTGCGCCTATCACATACAGACCCTCTTTCTTCGAAATCATTCACTGCACGGTAAATAGTGCGATTTGGTGGCACGTTGTTTCTCCCAAAAATTTCACGTAACTTTCTCATCGTCACAGTAATCGATGATTCATTTTGATATAATGTTTTATCGAATAAAACACGTTGGTTTATCGAATCCGCAATAACTTTGCCACGTGTCTACTTCACGACTGCCAAATATGAAGTGTCAAGACTGATGTTTACCAAAATGGCGGCAAAAGAAAGTAGCGGGTTTTCCAATAAGAGGAGTTATTTTGAATAGCCCGCTATATCGGTAGCTGTCACTTTTGAAGCTGTCATTTTTTGACATTTGACAAGTAGAAACTACGCTATTAATAAAAATGGAACGATACACGCTTCAACAACGCATTGAAATTATTAAAATTCACTATAAAAATGGTGAACATTTGGCAGAGACGGTTCGTAAAACTAAAACATTTTTGGGTCGTCGTGAAGCACCTTGTCGGACCGCAATACAGAAATTGGTGGACAAATTCGAGCTGTTGGGACAAGTTAGTGATGTGAAGAATAAAACCCGTGCACGTCGCTCAAGAACAACTGAGAATATTGCTGTTGTAGCCCAAAGTGTTGAAGAAAACCCAGGTTTGTCCATTCCTCGTCGTTCTTTGGAATTAGGCATTCCACAAACGTAATTACACCGTATTTTGCATAAAGACTTGGGTCTTAAGGCTTATAAAGTTCAGTTAACACAAGAACTCAAGCCGGCTGATCATCAACAACGTCGTGTCTTTGCTGATTGGGTCCTTGAAATGCATGAAAATGAACCGGAATTTCATCGAAAAATCATCTTGACTGATGAGGCCCATTTCCACCTCGGAGGCTACGTCAACAAGCAAAACTGTCGCATCTGGGGCTCGGAAAACCCAAGAGTTATTGTTGAAAAGCCTCTCCATCCTCAACGCGTGACTGTTTGGTGCGGTTTATGGTCCCGCGGGGTCATTGGACCTTACTTTTTCGAAAATGAGGCTGGAGCAACAGTTACGGTCAATGGATTGCGCTATCGAGAGATGATTAATGATTTTTTATGGCCTGAATTGGATCGTATTGATCTGGACAATGTTTACTTTCAACAAGACGGCGCTACGTGCCACACAAGCAATGAAACCATTGATCTTTTACGGGAAAAGTTTCCGGACCGTGTTATCTCTCGAAGAGGTGATCACAATTGGCCACCGAGATCTTGTGATTTAACACCTTGCGACTTCTTCCTTTGGGGCCACGTGAAAGATAAGGTCTACGCCAACAGCCCAGCGTCGATTCAAGACCTCAAAGATGAAATTCGTGAGGCTATCGAGGACATAGGGCAGCCACTTTGCGATTTGGTTATGGAAAATTTCATGAAAAGGATATGGTCCTGTAAGCGTGGTTTTGGCGGCCATTTGGCTGATGTTGTGTTCCATTATTAACGGCATACCTTCCTCTTTATAATGAAATAAACATCCGATCATTTATCTCCAAAAATGCCATTTTTCTTTGAATATCAAAATAACACCTCTTATTGGAAAACCCTTTAGTATACCTTCCCGGCGGACACCCTGTCTGTAGCTACATATTAACCTCCATATACTTACATAATTAAAATCCATAATCTAGATTCAAATATGCATTTGTAGGTAGGTACCTGTGTATCTATTCCTTGAATTATCCATTCGACAATTATTCATTTTACTAAGAATCAAGGTAATCTCCTGCATAGGATAACCAAATTACCTACCTACTTAGTACTAACAGCGTCAATGTTTAACTACATTGAAGTTGTTAGATACAATAGCAAGTTTGTACGATCCAATCTTGCATTTTATTTCTCTATTCATCCAAACATAGTTATATAAAGAATTTATTATCTTGTGCTTTTTTTCTTCTCTGGCATCGAACATGTATTAAACTCACAATATTCCATTCAAACAAATTCTGAGTCGAATATCCCATATGTGTAGAATTAAAATCTGAACGTTTCACTCAAATGGGTCCAAAGGAATTGCAGATTGAGTTCACTATTTTGCGATTTTATCCTATGAAAATTCTTGAGTGCTTGTGCAAGAAATTAATCTTGAACTGCCTTGGTGCGATTGGCTCATATGAACTTGTTTCTTATGTAAATAGATAGGTAGCTGATTTCCTATAGATTTTTGTTAGGTCTTGTGCAAGAAATTATCTTGCACAGCCTTGGTGCGCTTTTTGTTTTGGCTTATATGAACTTTTTTCTTGTGTAAATGGTTAATAAACTGATTTGTATGGACTTTTGTTGGGTTCTTGTGCTTGAATTTACCTTGCAAAGCCTGCACCAACGTTGTCTTGATGGGATTTTTTTATTTTTACTCAATTCACACTATGTTGTTTCACGATAATTATTTCGTTCAAATAACTTTTAAAAATACATACACATAGGTAGCTGGTTAGACAACCTTAAATTTGAAGAATGAATGTATGTGTACTCATAAGTGTTTTATATATTATGGTTTGATAATGCGCCCCCAAAGCTTGGCGCCCTGTGCATTTGCACATCCTGCACATATGGTGGGTCCGGCTCTGGGTACCGTTATTTTTGGGCCTAAGAATAAAATTTCAATTTCCCCTCTGAGGAATGTCAAAAGACTCACACATACCAAATTTGAAGGTAATCGCTTAAGCCGTTCAGGATGTAGCTCGTTATACATACAGACAGACTGACAGACAGACATTTTTTCCCGATCACTTTTTTAGGGTTCTCTATGATCATAATGTCATGTTTGATTGTTAGAATTTTTTTTTCAGAAGGGATAACCTGCCTTATACTACATATAATCGCAAGGAAAAATGGAAAGGGGAGAAATGCCACTTAATAAAAGTTAAAATAGTCTTATAACAGTTGTTCGCCCTCAAAAATGGGGATCTACTGAATCAAACAACTTATTTTTTTAGAAATCGAATGCCTTTTTAGCTCTACGGGGCCGCATAAACTTTATTTTTCTGTCACACTGTTGTGTATAAAAAAAAATAAATAAAATAATTTTAAATCTGATCAATTTTCAATTTTTAAATCTTAAGTACTCGTATGTATCACGAAAACGGCTCTAACTATTTTGGAAAAAAAAGTCAATGCAATATTATAAGTATAGCTTACATTGGGTCCAAAAAAATGCTCACATTAAATGTTATTAACCGTGGCTGGCATAGAACTGTTCATTTTCGATTTTTTCATTTAAATCTCAACGGATTGCGATCAAAATGTTTGAGCACGAGTCCTTTCGAATTCTAAATAATACTGCATACATAAATTTTCCAAAAATATTTTTTTTTAACTTTTGAATACAAATATTTTTTGTTTGAAAATTCAATATTTCGAAAACGAGTTGACGATTTACTTTAAATCGTTGTTTAAGTTGTTCAATACTTCATACCAACATTTCCTTAGAAAAAAAATAGATTTTCTCGAAAAATCTGGTACCTACATACGATGTGATCGAACATAAGGGCAAGTACGTTTATTTTTTGTATTTAGTAAAGAAAACAAACCATAATCCTATTTGTCGAAACAAAAACAAATTCTCCAAAGAACAGTTCTAATTTTTCGAAGTTAAAAGCGACAAATATTTCTCAGACGAAACTGACATAAGCTTAAGTTTTTGTTCAATCATATTTTGTTTCTGAAGTGTATTTTAAATACTCATAATTATATTTCATGAATAAATTCATCATTTTGATGATTGTGTCCATTAATATGATACAAAATTAAATGACGGTGATTTTATTTATTAATTTCATGAACATAAAGTTTAAACATATTTTCATCGTCTTGATGAATTATTTTAATGATTTTAAATGACCAACACCAAATTGAGTGTGCCAGCACTCATATAATTTATAATTTATAATAATTTTTGGCTGGAATTATAACTATTTCACGACTTGCCAAGGTCGATCGTCTACTTTTTTATTTTAATTGAAAAACTTCTTGTACCTCCGTCATTGAACAATGACCAATCTTTTTAGAAGCCAACGCACTTCGCATCACTCCACCGAGCCGACACATAATCAGATCCAACCCAATGCAGTTTTTTCTGTTCATCAATTGTATTGAAACGACTAGCGCTGAATAATTATTTTCATCTATTTCACGAATAAATAATTTTTCTTAATATGGCATTCATCAATATGATGAATTGCTTCATCTAAGTAGTTCATGAATAAATTAATTTTTCTGATGATTGCACTCATCAATATGATGCAAACTTAATTTAAGCCGATTCTGTTATCAATTTATACTAAATATTAAGTCTCACGGGTTGCGAATATCTTCTTCTTTTCCATGGTACTCACGAATCATTTAGAGCAGTGGTGTCCAACCCGTAGTTCGCGGGCGCATGGTAGCCCGCGGTTTGTTTTCCAGGCGCCCGCTAACTCCACGGACTAAGCTCAAGTAAACTCTTCTTGCAGGGTACAATCGGAATTTGAAAGGCGTTTTGAGAAAATGTTCTGTATGGAACCTCTGCTTGGTTTTGTCTTTTTAATCCTTTTATTAATACTGATATTTCAGAATAAGCCCCATTGATGGAGACTCATTGTTGCATCAATAAAACAAAAACTGAATTAAAAATTATTACAGTGATATCATGCTTAAAAGGACAGACAGTAAAAACAACGAGATTTTCAAGCTCATGTACCTCGTTAAATACAAAAACGTACGTAATTGTGCACTCATTCTTAAAGCATCCTTCGGGTCAACGTGTCTATGTAAACGGTGAAGGCGCTGCTTAAAACCAAACGTGATTAAAACGAAAAACAGAAATATGTTAACAATTTAGCGCTTACAAAATTGTAAGTGTAGGAAAGAGGAAGTTTACGGATTGGAGAAAATGGGGAGATTATGTTTGAGGTGCCGCCATAAGCCATCCTGACCTTTGAACAAATTTGAGGATATGTTTAAGTGGCTTTTTAGAGACAATGCCCAGTTCTTCGAAAAAGTAATCCCCGAGAGATTCCTTCCAGGTTCGGGCTAGACTGGGGCATTCACAAAGGAAGTTATATGAGAACTCTTCGAATTTTGGAAACAACTCGAATCCATCGCGTCAGTCCCAAAATTATTATTTTTTTTTAAATTTAATGCCTGTAAGACCTAAGGTCTTTTAAATGCAACCTGAATTGCACGGCACTAGATTGGCTCAGTGGATTTGAGAACCAGGTATTGACTGTCTCATTTTAGCCCATGGGCGGCATCCAATTTAAATTGGAGGTATAGAAAAGAATGCGCCTGGCGTGGGAATCGAACCCACACGCCCTAGTTAGCAATCAAGTACCTTATACACTGTGCCATTGGTTTGTCAAAATCATCGCGCATAATAAATTCAAATCTCACAGAATAAATTCAAATCTAAGTTGAAACATAAGTATCTGTCAAAAATTTCCCAGTGATATTTAAAAAAAACACAAGTTGGCTAACTTTTAAGTTTCAACTCTCGAGTTGAGATTTAAATTGGTGAAGAAAAACAAATTTCAATTTGTCACTCAACTCTCAAATTTGTGTCAACTCTAGAGCTGGCCAACTTGAGAGTTTGCGGCAAGTAGACAATTGTGAAGAATATGGCCCTTACCGTGTCAGTAATATGTAGTGGCGTCTCATTTATTATGGGGGGATTATATTTAGAATGTTACGTTTCCTTATGAACAAAACTAGTTCGGTGTTTACTGCGCTTACAATAAGTCCGCAACTATTGTTCCAAATGCTGAGCTTATCAAGGCCGTTCTGAAGAATTTCGCACAGTTTGTGAACGAATTGCCCTGATGCCCATAACACGATGCTATTAGTATTTTCCACGACTTTGACACTTGTTGGACATAGCCTTAGTAAGATCTGGTTAACGACCAGAAGCCAAAGAAAGGGAGATAGTACCTCTGCATGTCCATACCTTAAGTTTGCAGTCGCCCAATTCTTCATCCAAACCAAATCGACAGTAGCGGGCCAATGCCACTTGAGTCCAGGGCTTATCAAATTGCTTTCTTTTCAACATTGTTAAAGGTCCCTTCTACATGCATAAAAAAAACACCCAGCGTAAACTCTTTGAATTGGATAGATTTTTCAGTTGTGCTTACCACTTCATGAAGTGCTGGCTTAACAAATTTGGCCTTAGTGTAAGCAAGCTGTGCCTGTGAGAGAACACCATCGTATAGCTTCAGGCGAATTTGTACATCTATGAGTATTTCCAGGGCCTTCAATAGGAAGGAAGATAGGCTTCTAGGTCTGAAATCTGTTAGTTCAATGTGGGTAGGCTTTCCAGCTCACTCAATATTTTTTTACTCGGCAGTACCCGCGTAGCTCTGTTAGATTTTCAAAAAATCCCTTTGAGTAATATCAGTTGGACACCACTGATTTAGAAGATCTGTAGTTACTGAGTTCTCTCGATTTTTTTAGGGGTGCAGTATGCTTCAGCTTTAGGATTCGAGTCTTCCACCAGTTCGTCTTCAGTTTGACTACATATAGCTCGCTCTGTGCTTGTTCGATTTAAATGTACTCAAAATCCCTTTAGTGCGCGAGTTAAGGTTACTGAATTAATATTCGTAAAAAAAACAAATTATTTCTTACTTGCGGCACCAAGCCAGGTTTATTCACAACTAAACTGAAAAAATGTTACATTTATAATTATAATTTGTCGATTCGACAATACTGTGAGGCAGCATAATAATGTGAGAAAGAATTATTAAATTATTATGAGAAAAGAATTACAAAATAATATTCAAGTTGATATATGATCGGCAGATCGGCAGTGGAAATGATGATGATTCAAATATGTTGTCGTGTGAGTTAAGGTGTTGTTCTCATGGAAATGACCGGAATGGAGGTCAGGCATGTAACTCGCTCATCATTATAAAAAAATAAAATGCATGACTGGATCGCACGAACTTGCTCGCTTGTTCGATTACATCATATGCAAAAGATTTCTATTAAAAATCTAAACATATACAAAATTTCTTTAATTTATTTCTAAGAAATTGGTATGAGAATCTTAAATATTTGATAATATAAACTTAAAAACAATATATTAATTGGCTTAATTCTTTTAAAAAGAAAAAATTATTCAAAATTCTGAAATAAATACTTAAACTAATTTGAGCTCAAAAAAAGTATAAACCATTTTCTTTCTTGGATAAATTTGAATTTATGAGAAAAAAATTCAAAATCTGTATAGCGGTTTTTGAGAAAAAAGGTGTTTTTTAAAAAACTTTTTGAAAAGATTTTTCCAAAAAAAATCACCAACGCCAATTCACAGGTATTCAGCAAATACATATAACTAGGGCTAAGATTTCCATGCACTTAAAATTGCAAAATATGCGCTTAAAATATGCATTTAGCATATTCCAATCAACTAACATTTTGCGTCTTAGAAAGGTACTACATCATCTAACTGATGAGCTCAACTGTAGTACCTGGGCGCAACGCATAATTTGGACTAAAGGTCCCAAAATAACTAAATTAAAATTAAAGTTACCAAATTACTTTAAACAAAACACAATTATTACAAAATAATAATTTAATTAACGTATGTTTATACAATTTTTACAATATTTAAACCATGAATGGATTTCGGAAGGCGTTTGTTCCATCATCAGCATTGCACTAATTAAGCTGTGGGTAGTGGCATTGTATATACAAATTTTCTGGGGCAAAATTTTAAACAGCCTGATGTTAAGGGCTTACTAATATTTTCCTAATTTTAAACACTTTTTAGCTAGCACCATACTAAATCTATTTTCTTAATAAACTACAACTAAACACGCCTAAAATAGTGCAAACAAATAAGCGAACATAACTTTTTGACGTTTGTAAATGTCAAAGTGGCATATGGATTTAGTACGATACTAAAGAAATAAAGTAGCCATTTTGTGATTTTTAACTTTAGTAAAATGTTAATGTTAGTACGATACTAAACTGGTTTAAAATTAGCAAAATCCTCTTTTTACCCTAGTATCATACTAAAAATGATTTAACATATTACTAAATCGTTTAAAATGTTGTGCCTCTGTCTTTAAATACAATGGTAGTGGCTGTTGGTGACATAGACATACAGTGGTAGGCAGCATCAATGACGAAGATGAAGATTAAAACAGAAAACAAAGAACGGTTAAGTCAATGAACACAAATTAAAGCTTCTGTATTTTTTATATTTTTTTGAAATAGACACGATTCTATATATCCATTATATTGATTTAAGAGGTTGTTGCCCCTTTGGATATAAAAACTTTCATTGACTATAGGCATGTAATTGTTGTTCGTTTCGTACTTGTTTATTTAAGGAGGCTTTACATGGATCTGCATCTGCAGACTTGAAGAAAAGTAGAGCGGGACCATGATATAAAACAAACATAAAAGTAAGACAAGGTACGCACTAATAACTTACTCGAACTTTGCTATAACTTTCTTGACACATCTCAAAATCACATGTTCTTAGCGTTCAGGTATGTAGTTTTAAGAAGCAAATTTTAGCTATTTTCGTTGTTTTTAAGCAAATTGAGGTGAAATGGTAAAAAAAAACTTGAAAATTCGTTATCTGAACGGAACAAATTATGGTGCAGATGAAAATGATATAATGAAGATGAACATGTTCATCTCCACTATAATCTGCAATCTTCAGATTCATACTTCCTATAATCTTCATACATGAAGATGATCTCCATTTTGGTCTAATGTCTATGCAGATGAAGATGAAGATACATGTAAAGCCTCCTTTATGCGTACATTGTCTAGGCTTACATAATGATTCTCTTCTAATATGTGCCCTGCAACGGCCGAACGATTAGGTTGGTTTAAACGAATGCAAGAAAGATGGTCGTTGAATTTCTTTTTTATACTTCTTTTAGGATGTCCAAAATATTCTTTTCCCAAATCATTGCATTTTACAGCGAAGGTATATACCAGATATATCTGAGTCATCTGTCTTGTCATTTGTTGAAGCAAGATAATTCATAAGTTTGCTATTATTTTTGTAAACAACGTCGTATCCATGATCTTTGAATTTTTTCTTTACTTTGTTCGTTATTGCAGGTACAGAACACATTGACACTCGTTGTTTTTTAATTTGCAAAAACAAAGTGGTGTGAGTTGAGTTTTTGGTTTTACGTGAATGATGAGCTACTAACTCGTCTATCATTGTGTCATTCTATCCGTTAACACGAGCAACTTCTTTGATATACTCGTACTGATTTTTGAAATTCGACAAAGAAATAGGAAGTTGGCAAAGTCTATGTACTAAAGAGTGGTAACCAGATTTATTGTGTTGTATAGGATCATGAGAGTCGATGGTTATGTTTCTCATTGTGCTCGTTGGCTTATTATGAATCCCAATTTCAATTTTTTGTTCTATACGTTGTAAACGGTGATTTTTTAAGAGCTTGGTTTTTGAAAATTCAAAAAAAACAGAAACTTGTAAAAAGTGAATGAAATTTTTATTTGCATCGATAAATCAGTTTCTGCCATTTACTTTTTAAAAATAATTTCACTTAAATGTTGCCCGCGTCTACGCTTCAGGTGGTCTATTCTGAAGGTCCAATTTTGGCAAACTTTTTCACACATTTCGGCCGGAATCTCACCAATGACGCGTTCAATGTTGGCTTCCAAGGCAGCAATCGTGTTTGGCTTGTCCCCATAGACAACAGACTTAACATAGCCCCACAAAAAATAGTATAACGGGGTCAAATCACATGATCTTGGTGGCCAATTGACTGCGCCAAAACGTGAGATCAACTGCTCACCAAATTCGCCTCTCAATTGATGCATGGTTTCACGTGCAGTGTGGCATGTGCCACCGTCTTGTTGGAACCATATGTCGACCGAGTTCAATTCTTGCATTTTCGGCAAAAAAAAAATCTGTTATCATCGAACGGTACCTTTCTCCATTGACCGTAACCCTGCGGCCTTCATCGTCCTTGAAGAAGTACGGCCCAATGATGCCGCCTGCCCATAAACCGCACCAAACAGTGCATTTTTCGGGATGCATTGGTAGCTGCTGAATTGCCTCTGGCTGCTCTTCACTCCAAATACGGCAATTCTGCTTATTCACGTATCCATTTAGCCAAAAATGAGCTTAAAATGAATTTAATTCAAGGTCAAGGAATGGCAACTTCCCATTTTGTTCCTTTTCAAAAGTGGATTTGAGAGTTCAGTATTTCTAGAATTTTTGATACATCCGAATTATTAACAATAGCAAAAAACATCATTGAAATATCTCAACCATGCGCGTGGGAGTTACTTTAAATATCTCACCATTAAATTAAGTAACTTTCATACATACAAAGTTTAGCCTCTTCCTGGTATATCGGTTCCCTCTAAAAAATTTTCAAACTCTATTAAAGGGAGGTAACTGGAATACTCGGAAACAATGAGCAATTAAATTAATTAATTTAATGGTTATATAATTTATTATTTTGTAATAATTGTGTTTTGTTTAAAGTAATTTGTTAACGTTAAAATTTACTTATTTTTTGCGAAATCAAATTAAGGTGACTAAAAATATTTATTAATTTACCTACCCTTAGTCTAAAGTATTTCATCAAAAATAAGCCTGATTAGGAATTTTATAGCGAATAAATACATGCAAGATACTTATTATGAATAAATACAAAAAACAAACACTTAATAAAAAAAAACAATTCAAAATTTTTTTTAACTATAGATCTATAGATATTTTCAAAATATTTTTCAACTCTTAACAGGTGGCATACAAATCGAAATGGTAAAGAAGGCCCCATCGATTCGTTTATTGTGAATAGTCATTTCAAAATACGAGACGGAACCTTAATCATAGCTTCTATCGAACAAACTGATGGTGGTTCCTTTTTTTGCACAGCAACGAATTCCGAAGGCAGTGAAATACTCGAGGTACAGCTTTCAATAGTTTCACCATTGGCTAGTAATATTCAGCCTGTCATTCAAACAGTAAATTTAGGCAAGTCCGCAGATCTGGTAAGTTACTTAAGGTTTTATTTATTTTTATTCGTTGAATTTACTATAAGTATGTACAAACTATATGGATAAAGGTATGTAGATGTACGGGGTTTCCCAAAGATAGCATAACGTGGCTAAAAGATGGACAGCCACTGCGTTCTGGAGCCCGCGTTCGTCTATTGTCCAAAGAGCATATACGTATAACATCAATTACAAAAGAAGATAAGGGCATGTATCAGTGTTTCGTTAAAAATGACAAGGATTCAAGCCAGGCAACGGCTGAATTGCGTTTAGGGGGTTAGTTCAACAGATAGTTCCCTTACAGTTTGCCATTTGCAAAACAAAGGGGGCAACTTTTATCTGTGTTTTGATTTTTTTAAAATTCTAATTACAGAAGTAGCACCGCAGCTTATATACAAATTTATTGAGCAAACCATGCAGCCGGGTCCGTCGGTATCATTGAAATGCAGTGCAACTGGCAATCCAACCCCGCGCATAATATGGCATTTGGATGGTTTTCCGCTGCCAAATGTAAGTTGGAATCCTTTTTACATATATTTTGAAAACAAAATGCCACAAAATGTTACTTATACGTGTATACATATCTACATATGTACATAGATATTAAGCAATCCACAGACTACCATAACTACCGCCACTTAACCCTGTGTTAACTCACCCGTAATATAACATCAGAGCTTAAAAACCTAAGGACTGTATGCAGAGAAACAATTACAGATGGGGGCTATATAGCATGTACTCATACAAGATATGTACATATGCATACAAGTTAATAGAAAACTAAACAAACACTGTACGTCAAGCGCATTTTACTCAAACGGAAAACCACATCAACATCACAAATATAAGTACGAGTATATGTTTTCCACTATGCAATTTAAAATTGCTGCTGTTGGGAAAACCAAACCAGGGAACAGACTGCATACGAGAATAGGATACATATATAGAGTATAGTCGTTCAAAATTTCACTCAATGTCACTGGCCCCTGATAGCACAGCCCAAAACGAAGTATTGATTCGAGATAGCTTTTAACTGCCTTCAGTCCACAAAATTTTGCGTTCGTCCCGGCCGGAGCGGCGATCTCACTTGTACTCATCAGTTGTTGACTAGTGAGGGCTTTGCCAATATGCAATTTTTGTTAAGTTCAGTTCATCTTACATTGATTTTTTGACTAAAAACCAATGGGAACTATACCCAACAAGATTACAATTACAAATTCTATAATAAATCAGCCTAGTAGAAGACTTAGCATTATATTTAATCGGACTCTTGATTCAAATTAGCTTTTTAAGGCTGTTTGGGCATCGTCTATTATTTTTTTAATTGTTGGGGTTTTTTTGTTTGTCTTTTAATTTTTCGCCGCCACCAATGCTCACGATGTTACAAAGAAGAATGATCGAAAAGGAAATGAACAATATGGTCAATACTCGATACCACAAATAAGCCATAATAAAGATTGGAAACCTTCGTACGTTTCACCCCCCAAAACCCATTTGTTTACATTAGCTGTGTTTTATTGGGAATCTATCCTTTGTACCGTAAGTAATTCCCAAAAAAACGCATCGACCGTAGCATGGACCGTAGCTTTTTTATTTTTGTAAGAATGGTACACCTGCACAGCAGTCAGCAGTCACAAGTAGTCAAAGAGTCTTTTGCAAAGTAAAATTATTAAAAAATCAAAATTAGACAATAATTAGCTTTTATTCATATAAAATAGAAAGTAGAGAAACGTACCAATATTTAATTTATGTTTCAATTCTATTTCTTGTGTTCATTTTTTCTGCATTTGCAATTTTAAATTCGAACATTCATTTTGCACCAATAGAAAGGAAATGATAAGTGAACGGGATTGTTCATAGACTATGGTCAAGTCCCTTTTTACACAGGGCAATTTTTGTATTGCTTTAAAAACCGACAATGCCTTTCACACGAGGAAACACAATTGCCGGAGATTTGCTTGTTTCCTTTTAATGTTTCTTGGTTTTGAACGCACACTATTCTTCACTCCGGTTACATTTCCCCTTTATATTTCATGCTTTTATTTATTTTCTGAGTAGACCGATAGCTAGAGTCTTATTTTTCAAGTCAATTTACAAATTTATTTTCTGAGTATGTTTAGCTTTCAATTTAATATTCACTCAACAGAGATCATACTGCACTTTACATACGCGGATTAAGGAACAAATAGTTAACATTTTGTTTGCAATTTCCATGCACATGTCCAGAAAAAAAAACAATGGGATCACAAAATTGTACGCCCAGTCAATGTCCATGTAGTGAAGCGAATACCGTTCATGGCCAACGTCCATAAACAGTGAGGAAAAAGCACATTTTGTGAAGTTCAGTTTCCGCTTAGTGCGCTTAGGCCAGGCGCGCACATGCATTTTTTGCGAAACGAAATAGTTTAATCACTAATTGAACGATGATCGCTCACATAAGCAACTTCAAAATCAATCATCGAGATAAACCAACACACAGACAACATATTGATTTAATGTGCGCGCAGTTACATTATAGTTCGGTGTGATTCAAACTGAAGAACTTATTTGGGGCGATCGTTCGATTTGTGCCAAAACAAAAACTTATAAGTTGCTCGAATCGCGGACTGAATAGTTTTTGCATGTGTGCGCACTCTCATATAAGTCCATGGTATTCAATTTAGCAACCAAACTGTCGCAAAACTGTAAGTTGCATATGTGCGCGCCTGGCATTATAGCTCATAGAATTTCATACGAATACATATTTTGCGGCGCAGTGTCGAGCAGTTCCTCTATGGTGCAGTTCCACTCAATGCGGTTTGTCTTCTTAAATTGCTTTTTTGTAGATCTAAATAAAAAGCAGATTTTTTCACCAACCTCCGTTTATTTATAACTATCAATAAAAATTGAACACAAAACGAATATTGCTTTAGTTAGTCAAAAATAAAAGTAAAACCGAATTCATTCCATAGATATTGATTTTTTTTTTCAAAATCGAAATCGAAATTTGTTAAAATTGATTAATTGACATTAGGGGTATGCAAAATTGCAGATATAGGTGGAATTTTAGACGTACTCCAGAAAATAATTGAGCAAAGAATATATTTTTTAATAATAAAAGTCAGAAACTTTTCAGAAGAACAGCTTATAATTTATTAAAAAATGGTATTATCTAAGATCTTAGAAATATAAACTGGTCAACCATAAAAAAAAAAGAAAAAAAGACTCAAAAAGATCGAATTGTCGAATGAAATTAAAAATTTTAACACTCCATGAACACATCCATCGAGATTCAAACCAATTATCAATCGTACCAACAAAACTAACAAAATCAAATTCGAGACTCGAATAAACGTCATCTAGCCATCCACCGTAGCTTCTACTTTAGCTTTTTATCGACCGTAGCGAATTGTATGTAAAATGCTACGACGGATAAACTTACGGCGGATAAATTTCCAAATAAAACACAGCTATTGTTGTATTTGTAGCTTTGAAACCCTATCCATGAATAGATGGGAAATCGAAAAGCAAAACAAAAACAAATTACTAGGGCTGTGTTGTCTATGTGTCTATAGAAAGAGGAACGGAAAAGATTCTTGTGTCCGTTTTTATCAATGTGTCTATTGGAAGAGGAACAGAAATGTTACTTGTGTGCGTGTTTCAGCTTGTAGGCAAATGTCAAATGAAAGCAGAGGTTTCTGGTCTTTAAGTTATTAGTTTATGCTCGATACTTCCGAAAATCTACACGTCATCGCTGTGAAGTAAGATGCATTTTATTATGCATTGCTCAGAACAGTACTAGATATGTACTATGAGGAGTGATACATACTTTTTGTTTGTAGATGGCGTTAAGAAAGGCCTTAAGTAAATAATAATGTTAAGTTTTCTACTTGGCTGATTAATATTTTAGTTATAGAATTTTTATTACCTATAAAAAAACATTCCTAAATAACTTAGTCTGGGCCTGGACAAATTTTTTCAATTTTAATGAATACAAATTTTATTCTTGTTGGATATAGTTCACATTGACTTTTTGTCAAAGAAATCCATGTAAGATGAACTGAACTTAACTAAAAGTATTGCAAGGCCGTCACTAGCCACCTGATAAGTCCAGGTAAGAACGCTAGGTCGAACCGCAGAATTTTATGGACTAGGTGCCGTTTGAAGCTATTTTGAATCAATACTGATTCAGAAGTTGTATTATTAAATACTTTGCAAAACGATGTATTTCGCCTTCGGCGTATTCGTTTATAATACTGATTTTGTAGGAACAATATTCTCCGGATTTAATTGATGGACATACGTTGGTTTTTTAGATCTAACTTATCTATGTTTGCTGAGTTTTTTATAAGTTACATTTTGTTATAAGAACATTTAATGTTCTGACCTTTTAATTTTTTTAAAAATCCTCGGTTTCTTGGAAGTGGAAACATCAAAGATCTTAAGTGCATTTAGAGGCGTTTATGAATATACTTATGTCTATAGTAAAGTAATGCAATTGAGAACTGGGCCACAGTTACTCTTATTCCAGCGTCTTATAATATCTATTCTAGAATAAGGTCTTTCAAAATAAATCGGTTATTTAAAATAAGTTACCCACCCAATAGTTATCTACTCATACCGTAAACGTAAAATGAATTAAAAATAAAAATTTGAATTTGAATTGGGTTTTCGTGAATTTTTGTTTTTGTAAAAGTTAGAAATATATCTATATGTTTTGCAGAATGACCGTCTGATGATTGGGCAATACGTAACTTTATTCGGTGACGTCATTAGTCATGTAAATATATCTGTTGTAAAATCTGAAGACGGTGGTGACTATGAATGCAAAGCAATATCTAAAGCTGGAGAATCATCCCACTCAGCCCGATTAAATATTTATGGTAAGATTTTTTATAATTAAAATATTACTAATTAATTAGGTAATACCTATATATCATCTAAATATATGCAGATTGAAAAAAAAAAAATAAAATATAAATATAAATAACAAACGCATAGCTTCAGTTTACGCAAGCTCATAACTGAAAATATAATATTTGAATATTAATAATAGGTGTTTATGGTATCGTGGGATTTCTGAAAAGTCGCAAAACCACAGCTAAATGGTTTAATAGTATATGAATATCATTTTAAATTTAAACGTATTTTTCAAAATTTTTGTTTTTTTTTTTATCAATATGAGAAGTCTCGATGGTTGTTGTCTATAGTTTGACAGTTGAGAATGTCAAACTCTGTTGACATTTCTGTTCAGTAAGGTTTGGCAGTTCATTAGTTAACCATCATTTAAGTAATTCTTAGATAAAATTAACTACTAAATATTTATTTAAGTTTTTTTGTATGTATTGCATATAGCAGCTAATGCTGCTCCAACATGTTTATAATAACTTAATTTTAAATTTTATAATTTATTTTATTTTATTGGATTTGTGATTATCTTTTTATTATATAGGAATGCCATACGTTCGACCAATGCCGCAAATATCAGCTATAGCTGGAAAGTCGTTTTTTCTTAAGTGCCCCGTAGCCGGATATCCAATCGAAAGTATAATTTTAGAAAAAGGTGAGATTAGATTTTATTATAATTTCACTCGAAAATAACAAACAAAATTGATTAAAGAGCTGATTTGAATTTAAGAAGCATATTACAGCAAAACTGATTTTTTTTATCCAAATCAAATGATTTATTTTCTTAATTTACACGAAATGACGACTTTAAGGTCAAAATTAAACAGGAAATAACCAATCTAGTTTGTATTACATGAGAATAGGAAAATGAGCTATTATTTTATGTACATAAGACAAGAATAAAGCGCATTAAAGAAGGAAAGCCCGTTAGCCCCATCGATGAGATCAAACATGTTTAATAAAATTAATTTCAATTAAAAAGAAATATAAAATTAATAAAAAACGATTTATTAAATAGAAAACTATTAATGATTAATTTAATTCATTAAATTAAAGTAAAAAACTAAATAATAATTTAAAGGGCCAAACAAAATATATCTATTTCTTTCCGTATAATTGAAAGTTTTTGGCTAAGATTCGCGCATGTGAATTGTTTCCCATTTTTGTTTGACATTTTTACTAACATAGGTAAAATCATAGACTCTTACAGCCCTATTAATAAAAAATGCTTATTCCATCATGACTTTACTAAATCATTGAATAAAAGTTAATTTGCGGACTAAAACGTTCAACTAATAAAAAACGAAAATCCACGAACAAAATCTACTACAATAAGTATTAACTCAATCTCTTTTTGCTCTATGTCCCTATAAATTTTGCTGTTAATGTCAATTCTTAGTCCTTCGCTAAACTATCGTCTTCAATGGTTTAGCGAAGGACTAAGTTTTTAAATGTCAAACATCAGAAAAATCTCTTTTATTAATAGCATTTCGCACTAAACCTTCCTCAGTCCATGTTTACTAATTTGGATGTTAGAGACCCGAGACATTTTAACAAATATATCTAGCAGGATTACGTAAATTTCGAAATCCCTCGTCCATCGTAACGTTGAGTTTGAATCACGAAATTGCTATAATCTACGAAAAAACGTCATTCCTGGGTCGATATGGTCTGAATCTAATAACGAACAAAAAAATGAAAATAATAATATTTTTTTCATTTTTTCCTTGGTTAGAATATGTTTTCAAGGTCAGACGCCCAAAATTCATAAAAGAATGTTGTTGCTGGTTTACTTTCTTAGTTTTAATCATTTTCCATAATAGATAACAAATATTTATTATAATGGTGTAATTATTTTTTTATGTAGATGGAGTCAAACTTCCAACTAATATATGACAGCGGATACAAAATGGTACCCTATCAATAGAAAATGTCCAAAAAACTGCAGATCAAGGAACATACTCTTGCATAGCTCGAAACAAACATAATTACACATCACAACGTTCAGTTGACTTAAAAGTTCTCGGTAAGTTTAATTAAATTATTTATAATTAGATTGAGGTACAATCAAATTCATTCTAAATTTCTTATCACTTTCTAAAAAAAAATTAATATGTGCTCACATTTAGTGTTTTTTTTTGTTTGTATCCATGTTCAAAAATTATAATTCATTAACTAATATTTTTTGCGTGGGCACAACTAGAAAAAGGCAGCGGTACGATTGGCCGCGTATTATATGAACATTATATATAACACAATTTTACATTTTCAAGTATTGCTTTCAATAATAATTATCTTGAAAAAAATTTTAAAATCTCGCATTATCAAATGTTTTAATTGTATTGATTTTGTTTCAAATTTGGAGGAAGGGATACTCCTAAATGGGCGATACATACTGCACTATGCCAAGGGATATTTATAATAGTCTTCTTAAAAGAAAAGTGCAGAACAACTCTCCCTTATACGCGCGCCGCGCCGACTATATTAATATTTTATTTTCAGACCCAAGCGGCCTACAGACGATCAATGTTATTGTGGTTTTCTTTTGTCAATTGACAATGATGAAAAATCGCCACCACACGTTCAATGAACATTGCCAATATTGGCCGAAAATCAGTCATCTTTATCACAATAATTCCCACTACACAATGACAAGTGACAATGAACATGGATGAAAACCAAATCAGATCCGATTTTCATAAATGTTTCAATTTTATTTGAAGAGCCTACAAATGATTAATTTTACTTGAACAACAGCTCCTTCAAGTAATATTGTCAAGTAACATTGATCGTCTGTAAGGCGCTTAACACAGTGCAATATGAGGCTCACGGCTTCACACTCTTAAGCGCACTAAAGAGATATGACAATGACAACCCTAAAAATGTTGCAATACATTTAAAATTTAACCCTAGGGCGACTTCAGGGCTCAACGAACAAACCTTATTTCACTTATTGAGAGAACACTTTTTATTAAGTTTTTGGCTGTGTTAAAAATTGTCTGTTTTGGATGTGGAGAAAGGAAGTTTATCAATCTGTTCAGACAGGGAAGGATACTTTCAATATATTCTGCTTTGATAATGGCGAATATGTCATCTACATATTAAGTCATAATTTTTGGTTTGTTTCTCAGTTTTCCAAAGCTACTATCTAAAAGTTCTTCAAGAATTATATCCGCAATGATGGTTGAGGCTTAGTTTCCTATATGCATACGAGGGCGGGTCAATAAGTCCGTGACTTTGAATTTCTGACCACTTTACTGAAACAGCAACACTGCTCCTGTCAACAGGCATCTGTCAGTTGACTCCTGTCAAAATTTAACATGCTGCGTCAGTTAGTTTGTGTTTGACAGCTATTTTTATCAGACTACTCACTAATTTGAGGAGAAAATGGAAAAAAGTGAATTTCGTGTGCTTATTAAGCATTATTTCTTGCGAAAAAAAACCATTACCGAGACCAAGCCTAAGCTTGATAAATACTATGGGGACTCTGCACCATCGATTTCAATGGTAAAAAAGTGGTTTACTGAATTTCGTTGTGGTCGAACAAGTACTGAAGATGCCGAACGTCCTGGACGCCCAGTTGAGGTCTCTACACCCGACACAATCGAAAAAATTCACGATATGGTGTTGGCCGACCGAAGATTGAAAGTGCGAGAGATTGTGGAAGCCGTAGGGATCTCGCATGGCTCAGTGGTTTCAATTTTGAATGATCACTTGGGCATGAGAAAGCTTTCCGCAAGATAGGTGCCGCGTTTGCTCACAGTCGACCACAAACGCAATCATGTAAAAACTTCACAGGAAAGCTTGGCGTTGTTTAATCGCAATATGGAGGAGTTTTTGCGCCGTTTTGTAACCGTGGACGAAACAAGGATCCATCACAACACACCAGAGACCAAACAACAGTCAAAACAGTGGGTTTCTAAGGGTGAATCGGCCGGCGCCAAAGAAGGCCAAGGTGGGTTTGTCAGCCAATAAAGTTATGGCGACTGTTTTTGGGATGCACGCGGGATAATCCACATTGACTACCTTCAAAAGGGAAGAACAATCAATGGGGAATATTATGCCAACTTATTGGACCGATTCAATGACGATTTGAAAAAAAACCGACCTCATTTGGCCAAGAAAAAAGTTCTTTTCCCCCAAGACAATGCAAGGGTGCACACATGTGCAGTTGCCATGGCAAAAATCCATAAATTGGGCTATGAATTGCTCCCTCATCCACCCTATTCTCCAGATTTGGCTCCGAGCGACTACTTCTTGTTCCCAAACCTGAAGAAATGGCTTGGTGGAAAAAGATTTGACTCCAATGATGAAGTCATCTCGCAAACAAAGGCCTATTTTGAGGACGTCGACAAATCATTTTTTTTGGAAGGGATAAAAAAATTGGAGAAGCGTTGGACAAAGTGTATAGAGCTCAAGGAACAACTACGTTAAAAAATAAAATTATTTTTTTTATCAAAAAATCTGTTTTATTCCCAAAGTCACGGATTTATTGACCCGCCCTCGTACCATCTCTTTGTTGATAAGTTTTGTTCCCATAGACCAAGTAGTCATTGTCGATTACACAAAAGCGAATAAGTTCAATAAATGTTGCTTTCTTAATAAGGGTATATTCCCTTATGTTTGCTTATTAGTTCTAATGTCGTTTTAAGCGGAATGTTCGTAAAAAGGGATATTAAATTGATAGACACTAGAACCTCGTCGTATCCTGTTGTGTAGTATCTTGTCGTTCTGTTTACAAGAACATAAATATTTGTATTTTCTGTGCAACATAAATGTATCAAGTGTAAGTTTATATTGTTTGTACATTTTGTAAGAATTATGTAATTAATATTTATCAATGCAAATATAGATTTTCGTAGTCATTCATCTGATGATGTCCATAGACATGGACGAAACGTCATGGAAAATAAATAACTTGTTTGATTTGACCATTCAACAAAACAATTTGTGAAGAAAAAGGTCACCACAATTCCATCATAAAGTTTATAATTTAGGTGGAATATACATTTTATATATGTGATTTTTAAACCCATATATAAAAGTATGAGGGCTTACAGAGTATGTATACATATTCAGTATTCAGTGAAATGAAATATAATTAGGAAGCAATAAATACCACATAATAAAATCTTTTTAGATTGCGTAGTTGTTAAAGTTTGAGGGAAAAAAATGCCATTTGAATTCTTGCACAAATATGAATACATACATCATTAATCATCTCTCGATAGCGCAATCCATTGACCGTAACTGTTGCTCCAGCCTCATTTTCGAAAAAGTAAGGTCCAATGACCCCGCGGGACCATAAACCGCACCAAACAGTCACGCGTTGAGGATGGAGAGGCTTTTCAACAATAACTCTTGGGTTTTCCGAGCCCCAGATGCGACAGTTTTGCTTGTTGACGTAGCCTCCGAGGTGGAAATGGGCCTCATCAGTCAAGATGATTTTTCGATGAAATTCCGGTTCATTTTCATGCATTTCAAGGACCCAATCAGCAAAGACACGACGTTGTTGATGATCAGCCGGCTTGAGTTCTTGTGTTAACTGAACTTTATAAGCCTTAAGACCCAAGTCTTTATGCAAAATACGGTGTAATGACGTTTGTGGAATGCCTAATTCCAAAGAACGACGATGAATGGACAAACCTGGGTTTTCTTCAACACTTTGGGCTACAACAGCAATATTCTCAGTTGTTCTTGAGCGACGTGCACGGGTTTTATTCTTCACATCACTAACTTGTCCCAACAGCTCGAATTTGTCCACCAATTTCTGTATTGCGGTCCGACAAGGTGCTTCACGACGACCAAAAAATGTTTTAGTTTTACGAACCATCTCTGCCAAATTTTCACCATTTTTATAGTGAATTTTAATAATTTCAATGCGTTTTTGAAGCGTGTATCGTTCCATTTTTATTAATAGCGTAGTTTCTACTTGTCAAATGTCAAAAGTGACAGCTACCGAAATAGCGGGCTATTCAAAATAACACCTCTTATTGGAAAACCCGCTATAAAAAAAAATCTAAAACCGTTGGAGCGGCTTAAAAAAATAGTTTTTTTATTTCTAAAATTTTGAAAACATTTTTTAGAAAAAAATTTGAAACGCCATGTTGAATTAATTATTAATGCACATATAATATTTCAATTCCAAAACAATTCAGGTTTTTGATGAAATCGATTTTTCAAAAAAAAATTATTTATTTTTTAGAAATCACTGAATTTTGTTTGACATTTGAATTTTATATGTATATTAGATAATCTTCAAAATGGCGATTCCATTTTATTTTTTCTAGAAATTTTTTTAAAATTTTATGCATAATAAATTAATTTTCTTATATATATATTCTTATTTATCCAGGAATTCAATGGCATCTTTGTTTTATTTATTTATTTATTTCATTTAACATCAATTAGAGATATTTAAATCTACAATTAGACTAATAAAAATAAGTATATACATAATTATAAGATATATAAAATAATGAACTAATTTGAAAAGTACAACATTAAGTTATTTCTTAAAGTAAGTCTACTTAAATGAAAATTGATGTCAATATTGTAAGAAACAAGATTGGTTTCTCTAACACAGCGAGTTATATGTTCGTTGAGTGCATAGTTTACCCTATGTTCACTTTCACGAAGCATAACACGTTCTCTTAGCTGTCGAGATGGAGCATAAATATCGATCAAAGATAAAAGAAAGGCGCATTTAATATTATTAGATAAAAATTCCCTTATGAACATCACCGAAAAAACTTTCCTTCTATTAGCCAGTGACTGTATTCCAAGAAGCTTACATCAAGTTGGGTACGCTGGAGTTTCAATGTTCCAGCCCAATTTCCTAATTACGAATCTAGTGAAAGTCTTTTGAATCTTTTCAATTCTATTAGAATAAATATTGTAATATGGGTTTCAAATCACACAGCAATACTCTAAAATATGAGTTTTAAAGGGTTTTAAGCGTGAAAGGATCTTTAAAGTCTTTGGAGTACCGTTTAACAAAACATAACATGGAGTTTGCATTAGCTGCAATATATTCCACATGCTTAACAAATTTTAATTTAGAGTCAAAAACCACACCTTGGTCTTTTTTTTTTCAGATACTCTTTATGGAATATGACTATAAATTTTGTATTAAAAAAAACTTGTATATAATTGCAAAAAAAAAAGTAAAGCAATGACATTTTGAGACATGAAGCAATAAAGGCATCCGTTGATAGGTCACTTGCTACCTCGAGGTGGATGGCCTTTGTTGTAAAGCAAACAAAAACACAGATGTAGGCTTTTACTGGTGCTCGTCCTCGAATTTTTGACGTGATGCGAATAGGGCCACAAAAGTCAATCTCAGTTGTTAGAAATAGACGGCCAGGCTGAACGCGTTCGGCTGGTAAATTACCCATCAGTGCTTGATCCTTTGTAGGTTATGTACGAAAACATCTGATGTAGTTGTTGACTACATCACGACAAGCGTGTTTTCCGTTGATGGGCCAGTAGCATTGTCGAAGGGCAGTCAATAGCATTTGTGGACCAGCATGCAAATACATGAAATGAAAGGATTTAATTAGCAATTTTGAAATATCATTTTTGGGTAAAATAATTTGGTGTTTAGAGTTATTGGGAAGGAGAGAATTTTGAAGACTACCGCTAACGCGAATCAGACCATTTTTGACTAAAAAGGGACTTAAACTCTTTAAGCGTATGTAAGTTAAGGGTAAGTTTGTGCCAAGAATTTCGATGATTAGTTAGTGAAAACATTTCCAAATAATGAGTGGTGAGAAGAACGGAAGTTGTATGTCGTTGATCAGGAATGTCACCAACTTCTTCTTCAAGTTGAAAACATGGGCAAGTCTCAGGAGAATGCTATAAGAAATCAGGGCCATAATTCCAAAGATCTGACTTCAAAAAGGTTTCGGGCATAGCACCGCGAGAGACGATGTCTGCAGGATTTTCCTTAGTGTATATATAATTCCATTCCTCAATTCTGGAAAGCTCTTGAATTTTGGCAACGCGGTTAGCGACAAATATATGCCAGGTGTGTGAAGATGTCGCAATCCATGCTAAGACTATTTTTGAGTCGGTGATCTTTTGCTAATACGGACAGGTAATATAGCTTGAAGTCGCTCAATTAACTCAATCATCAAAAGTGCAGCACAAATCTCCAAGCGTGGAAGCGTTACTGTTTTTGTAGGAGCAACTTTTGACTTGGAGCAAATGAGTCTTATCGTAACATCTCCGTTTTCATCTTCACTGCGTACGTAGCAACATGCTCCATAAGCTCTTTTACTACTATCAGAGAAGGCGTGTATTTGAATGTTCGTTGCGAAGGTGTTTGATAGCAGGTGTCGTGGTATTTTTAGGTTATGAAGCAATTTTTATTATTGAGTATATCGATACCATTTCTCCTCATAAGCTAGTGGCAGTGGTTTGCCCCAAGATTGTTCGAGTTTCCAAAGTTCTTGGAGAAAAATTTTAGCCAAAACAGTTACTGGCCCTATAAGGCCGAGTGGGTCGAAGATTTTTCCAAGGTCTGATAATACACTGCGCTTAGTAGTTGTCGGATGTTCGTCAAAGGATATACGAAATATGAAGGAATCTGCAATAGGTTCCCAAGCCAATCCGAATGTTTTAACCACATCATTTTTGCCAATTTTGAGTAAAAGTTCCCTATGATTTTCTGGAATGGAGATTAGAAGCGAAGTTTCGTTAGAGGAAAATTTTTGAAGTTCAAATCGGCCCTTTCCCAACAGTTTAATAGGGTCGGTTTGCAATGAAAACCCATCGTCTAAGTTATGTGAACTTGTCATAATATCATCTACATATGTTTCTTTTAAAATAGAATCGGAAGCACTTGGAAAGTTATTTTTCTCCTCGATTGCGAGTTGATTAAGGCAGCGTGTCGCTAAAAATGGGGCTGCTGACGTCCCATAGGTAAAAGTATTGAGCTCAAAGTATTCTACAGGTTCATCAGGATTTGGCGGCCAAGTAATCATTTGATATGGTCTATCAACTGTGTCTACATCAATTTGTCGGTATATTTGCTTGATGTCTGTGGTAAACAACCATCGATATGTTCGAAATCGTGTTAAGATCGTAAAAAAATCTGACTGAATGGTGGGTCCAGTCATTGTTGGTCGTTGATTTGGCCGAAGCATTGAATACTACCCGTACCTTTGTGGAGGAGCCGTCGAAATAATTCTCGAGAGGCAGTGGTGCTGATACCTTACGCATGTGTTGAAGATACTAATACTCATTCATAAGCACTATATATTGCTGTTGGAGCTCGGGTTGACGTTTAAACTTGCGCCCAAGTGAAGAGAAGCGCATTTGTGCAGTTTTAAGTGAGTTTCCTAAAGCTGAAGGCTGATTTCGGAAAGGCAGCCGAACAATAAATATGCCATCATCTGAACGACGAACGGTGTCTAAGAAATGCTGCTCCCAAAGTTTTTCCTCTTCAGTCAGGATCTTGTTAGGTGTGCTGTGACCTTCAAGCTCCCAAAATTGACGCACAATTTTTTCGATTGAAGCTATGGATGGATAAGTAGCCAAGTTGCAGTGAAATGATGTGTTAATTCTTTCACGGTCAAAATTGATTGGACCACCATCTATATATCCAAGTTGTGTATTTTGTAAGTACGCTAAGCTATCTCCAAGACGTATCTGATCTTGAATCAATAAGTCATAAAAAATGTCTGCCCCTATTAAAATATCAATTTTGGACGGTTTATTGAAATTGGGATCTTGCCAAAATCACATTTGAAGGATATTCCCAAGTCGTAGTATCAAAGCTGAAGTTAGGCATGAGATCACTTATCCGCGAAAGGATGTGGAAGCAAAGTTCCCTTCAGTAGGCTGTTACAAGCGATTGAATGTGTGTATACAGAGTATGGCGTGCTGACGTACAAAGTCTCTTCGACTCCGCAGGTAGGAGTGAACGATTTGTAGCGTGTGAAGTTCTAATTGCTGCGCTAAGGCATCTGTCATTAAATTAATTTGAGATCCAGGATCTAGGACAGCTCGAGCAGTAAATTTTTGTCCTTGTTTTCCAAGAACACAAACCGCGCCGTATCAAGGAGCGTTTGTTGACCATGAGATCCAGATCGCATAGTTCCCAGACTAGCCGTGGTTGCAGTTAGTATCTTGTAAGTTATTTCTTTGGGTGATGGTAGGGTTAATAGCATATTTAAAATGGAAACGGAAATACATGGCTCGTGGAGAAGCAAATGATGGTTACCTTGACATATTTTGCATTTTTGCGATTCACAAACGGTATGGTCGTGACCAAATCGAAGGCTGTTAGTACAAAGCTTATTATTAGAAACAGTTAAGAGACGCTTTTTCGATGTTAGTGACAAGAATTTTCTACAGCTATATATAAAATGATTTAATCTTGAGCAATAAGTACATACCTTCTGGTTTTGGATCGTGACAAATGATGTCTTTGAGAAGAATGTTCGATTGCTTACCCTCGATGCTGCTGTTGACGTTGAAGCTGCGGCCAGCTGCGATGTCTTTTGGTCCAACTGTTGACATCGTTTGTCCAAAAACTTAAACAACTCCTTGAGTGTCGGTAGCCTTTCGGTTGCACGTTCATCAATCCACCGTTCGTTTGTCGTTGAATCTAGTTTAGAAAGAATGATACTTATAATGATGTCATCCCAATGAGCAACTAGTCGACCGAGTGACGTAAGGGAGCGCAAGTGAATGCTAACCATGTCAACGAGATCGCTAATGTCGCTGGAGAATGCTTTAACAACCGGGGGGCAATTGAGAAGTCTCTTAACGTGTTTTTCAACGATTACAATAGTATTCGCGTACCGATCCTTCAGAATTTTAAGTGCTTCATGGTAATTCTTTGCGGTTATGTCAATGGATTCGATACAACGTAGGGGTTGACCCGACAAAGAAGAAATTAAAAAGTGAAAATTAGCAACGGTATCAATGGAGTCATTATTATAAATCAAAGAACAAAATGATTCGAAATAAGTTGTCCACTTAGTATTATCTCCGGAGAATATGGCTAGAGTGAACTTTGGAAACTTTACGGTTGAACCACCGACGGTCGTATTAATAATAGTTCTATCTTTTTTAGGAAACTCATTGCTAATCTGGTTACACTTATTTATGGCGAAAGCGAGACTTGGCTGAAGTTTTAAGTAAAGTTCTTCAAAAGACGCTCGAACAGATGTCTCACCTTCCGCGTAATCTAATTCTTCGATTGACGATTGAATGCTCTGAAATTCGATGTTATATTTTTCGAGTGCATTTAACCGAGCTTCTAACTCAAATTTCTTAGCTTCTGACAAGTTACTATCTACAAATTCTTTGGCCTTATCTTGTTGGCCGACAAGCGTTTGTCGTTTTGTTTTAAGAATTGCCAACTTCTTCTCACTCATTATTTTTATATTGTCCTTTTGTTTTAATCGGATATAAAGTGTTGATTTTAATTTAGAGATACGGTATGACGAAACGGGTTTTTTTCCACGAACACATCTCGCCTGATCGTCGAACAGCTATTAGGTTGTCTGTATACCGTTTATCGAGTTCGTTATATACCACCTTTGTCTAACCTTCAGGACGGTTTTTTTGTTTTCGCGAAGCCACACGATGTATATGTAGTCTTTGACCCTGAGATTTAATATAACCCTTTTCATATAATTGACGTTAACTTATCAAAGAATAATATCAAAAAGAAATTATTAAATTGTTAATTTTTATATCTAATCACTAATGTTAAATCTTAATACTTTATAATCAACTTAGATGTAATATTTGCAGTTGAGTTAAATAAATAAATAAATATAAAAACATATGTATTATCCATTTATTTCTACTTAGTTATATAGCATTCTTACGTTTTTTTTGCGTACGTCACAAATAATACATACAATGTAGGCTTTCATACATTTATATACACATTTGTATCTTTAAAACTCACATGAATCTTATTTATATTGCACTTTAATTATAAAGTTATATGCATATAGCTGCCTACATACCTAAATCCTTAACTTTCATTTGTACATATTTGCATACCTAGGTTCCATCTATGTATGAAGGCTCCTAACTTACATAATTAAAATCCATAATCTGGATTTAAATATGCATTTGTATAGGTCGGTACCTATGTAACTTTTCCTTGAATCATCCATTTAACAATTCATTTAACTAAGGAATAAAGTACCTCTAAGCCTACCTAATGATAACTAGACTACGTACCTACTAACAGCCCAAGTGGTAAGCTGCATTCAAGTTGTTAGCTATAAGAGCAAGTTCGTATGATCCAGTCGTGCATTTTATTTTTATAAAAATCGATGGCGCCGTTTTCAGAAAAACCTATGTAACTTTTCCTTGAATCATCCATTTGACAATTCATTTAACTAAGGAATAAAGTATCTCTAAGCCTACCTAATGATAACTAGACTACGTACCTACTAACAGCCCAAGTGGTAAGCTGCATTCAAGTTGTTAGCTATAAGAGCAAGTTCGTACGATCCAGTCGTGCATTTTATTTTTATAAAAATCGATGGAGCCGTTTTGAGAAAAATAAGAGTTTTCTTTTTGGCCAAACAAAAAATTGTATGCAAGTACCCTTAATTTTAGTCTTAAAAAAATGAAAAACCTGTGCACTCAGTGTAGTTTATAACATGGGGCATTTTCAAAGCTATTCATGGTATACATTAATATTATTTTGCATTCATTATAATTTTTGGAATTTTAATTTGGTGAGATATCAATATGTATTACGAATTTTCTATGATGCGAGATTTTTAATACAAGATTTTGAAATGAGGCCAATCGCACCCAAGTCTAAATAAAAAAAAAAAAACAAAGTAGCTATAGATCATAAATCTAATAAAGTATTATTGTCTTTTCTTTCTTTTTGCTAATCAAACACGCACCATTCAAACAACGCACTTTATGATGTCTATATAATAACGCACCTTTCTTGAATGCATCTAATATACATAATTTAACTGCTCGACACTGCATTACATATTGTATAAAATTTTGCACCTTTACATACAATTTAAAATTTGGGTAATTTATAATATCCATATTGGATTCTTAATTTTTATTTTCTTAATTAATTCTTAATATTTATTTAAAAAAGTCCCACCAAAAATAACGCCATTTTCATTTGCCCGAGATTTGAATGTTGGCGATCGTACAAGCATTCAATGTGTTATCGGGACCGGTGATTTACCGTTGAGTTTTACATGGTTTAAAGATGGCCAACAACTATTCCCCGATGGAAGCACTAGTGTTCGAGATAGTTCGGGTAGTGATGGTGGCCAAGTATCATTTCAAAGTAGTGCTATGAATTTGGATGATGATGGGTCGAACCCGAGAGATAGGGTTAGTTATAATGCCGAAGGCGTTGTGACGATACGCCAAAATGATGATTTCACAAGTGCATTAAGTATAACGAGTGTGACGCAATCTCAGGGCGGCACATACACTTGTCGAGTACAAAATAATGCGGCGACCGTATCGCATTCGGCACAGCTTCGAGTCAATGGTAAATAAGTAGAAACAATACAATTATTAAGTAAACATATCTAATATAGACCAGTCGACGAGTCGAAGGTTTTTCATAAATGTTATGATTACAATTGGCATAGGGGATAAAAGTACCTAATTTTATTTAGTTTGACTTCGGCGAACATGGGGTTCGGATCACTAGTGTGAAGCCGACAAGTGGTACAGTTATTATCCCCTCGGAATCGATACGACATAAAAGCCGTCGGATAAAGCAAGAAGAAGAACAAGTACCGTCATTGGAAACATAAAACAGCTTTAACCAATGTTTCAAAAACAGCTAATACTTACATATGTGAGGGTTTTTCACAACTTTTTTTTTTAATTTTCGGCACTTTACTCTATAGCAGCCAGCAAAAATGTTGACACTGTAAACGCCCTACAGAAGATCAATGTTACGTGACAAGTATTATTGACGTTTTCTCTTGTAAACTTTTATGAAAAGTTGCCATCACACGTTTAACGATCATTGACAAAATTGGCTGAAAATCACAAATCTTTATCACAATAATTCTCACTACACAATGACAAGTGACAACGAAAATTGGTGAAAGCCAAACCAGATCTGATTTTCGTCAATATTTCTTTATTGAATAATTTATAATAGCTTGCACATCTCGGCTCCTCGTGGTTATTTGATTTTGGCTTAACCACACACAAGATGAACATTGCAGCTTAAAACTTCAAATTTGTACGCCTCCAGTAGCGCCTCTTAGCATAGTAGCGAATTTTGTTCCCGGTACGTAGACGGATCCATTCGGGCACCGATTTGTGTTCATCCACTCTTGGCGAAGATTGGGAACATATATATTTCAATTTTACTTGATAGTAATATTGAAATGCCTACAAATGATCAATTTTACTTGAACAACATCTCCCTTAAGTAATATTGTAAAGTAACATTGATCGTCTGTAGGGCGATTTACTCTGAAATTGGGGGTGGCCGTGGCGCGATAGTTGTGTGTTCGCTTGTCAACCTCATGGTCACAGGTTCGATTCCTGCCGTAGTCTATGTCTTCTTATTTTTCCATTAAAAACCAATTCTAAAAATAAATGTCATACAATGAGTTGCTGGTTTACTCATTACATGCTGTTTAGGCATAGAACTAACAACATGTGATTGAGTAAAAACTAGTATACCGATAAAATATGACAAAAAGAATTAAAAAATTAATGCGAATTATAAGGGACATCTATAAATAAGACACGGAAATTTCTCCGCATTAGTTCAGCCGCCATCCCTGGAGATAAAATCTGAGACAACAACCACCTACAGTCTCCGAATATCGCGCCACACATCTTTCCTATCATTCTTTCTCTTCCTTAACCTCACCCCCACGCCCGCGCTGTGTTGAAACATTTAAAGAGTATTCATACTCCCTTGAGCGCGCGTAGATTATAAAAAAAAAAAAAAAAAAAAGAAATGCTCTCCAACTTTTTAGTTTCTTAAACAAACAAATCGTTCTCGAGATATTGGTTAAGCGATGCACGCTCAACATTGTAATACTATGTTCTAAATATCTCACTGTATCCAGACTAACTCACTTATCAATTCTAATCATATTTCATTTGCATTGTTTTCAGAGAAAAACAATAACCGACTGAGCAGAAAATTTATTTAGATAAGTGTCAGAGAGCAGCGCTGTAGAGAGTACATCATGCACGTACTTTTGCAACTTCTTTTTACAGACTATTAGCAGCGATTACAGGGTTCTGGAACAGTGTCGGTGAGGGTGATGCTATGGTGGAGGGATGGTGGAAGTGGTAGAGGTTTGGTGTATTGGATGAGCCGCTGTGTGGTATGGTGGATGTGGATGGTGTATTGGATAATAGGGTTGTGGATGGTATACTTGTATACTAATATACAAAGATACCACAAAGCAGCACTTCCAATACACCAACCCTTCACCATCCACTGTTCCAGAACCGTCGAAACGCTACTACTCAGACTGTAGATATATAAATGTGTTATATATCTTTTTTATTTAACAGGTAGATTGAAAAAAAAATCAATTCACCGTATTATAATTTAAGGTTTGAATGTCTGTCATGGGTTATTGCTTTTGGAATCGTAAATATATCCTTTGCTTTTCCGCACACTAACGTTTACTATTGCTTGACGTTACTTTAAAAAAAAATTATACATATAACTATACAGGGAATATACAGGATGGCCGTGAATTTAGAAGTGCCGTAAGTTAAAAAACTAAAGGAATAAATTTGATTGTTGAAAACCAATTTCTAGATCAATGTCCCTTATTTATCGAAGCGTTAATTTTATTAAGGAGATGATATTTATAATTTAAAATGTTTATATTATTATCTTTTTATGTATATGTACATACGCACCCCAATATATGATTAAATAAAGAACGAAATGTATCAACGATAATTTGCCATTTTTGTGTGGCGGGTAGTTAGATACTATTATTTTAAAACCACTAATCATGCACCTATGCACTTAGAAATTACAATTTTATATTATTTTTCTAAATAAGGTAATATAATCCTCAATATATTGACTTATTTAAAAAAAATTAATGAAAACATCATCTTCAAAACTTTTTACTTGCATTCACTTATTCGCAAAACGTTTAGTGCCCCCTCGTATTTCTCCATATAATTTCGAAGAAGAAATTACCGAAGGAATGCGCACCCAGTTAATGTGCTCCAGCAGTCAAGGCGATCAGCCGTTTAATATAACATGGCTCAAGGACGACGTACCCATTCAGAGCAGTAGCGAAGGCGATGGTGCTTCAGCAACGGGAAGAACTATAAAGAAATCGTCGGATCCTTCATTGTACATAAACGAATACGCGCCGTTTTCAAGTATTCTGTCCATTCACAATGTTAGTTCGAGGCACAATGGTAATTACTCCTGTCGCATAACGAATCGTGCTGGATCTGTTGAGTATACAGCTGTCCTTTCTGTAGCTGGTAACGTAAAGAACAGTTTTTAGTTGTCAATTCACACCCGTATAAGCACCGATTTTATTTTTTTTTTGCACAAGGCACAATAAAGCGCAAACCATCACAAGCACAATTTTTAATTATATTATTTAAGAATGTTTTTTGTGTGATTTTTTATTTTTATGAAATGGATTTTTCTTATAAATATGTAGATATATAGGAAAATAACACGCCCGCCATAAAGAAATACCATCAGCGAGACTTATAGTCAGAATTAAACCTGCAAATAATAATCAATCCCATTTAAATCGGAGGGCTAATTTAAACTTTTAGTTATTAAAAAAAAAAAAAAAAATATAAAAATATATATCGAAATCGAAGTTCACAATGTGAAAATCGCACTTTCACTTTCGAAATCGAGAATGCGACAATTAACCTAGAGAAGAAATAACTAAAATTAAATTTATTTACGCTTGAGCACCATTTAAAATAATATGTACTGAATTAGAAACAAATCAGTCTTTCCATTTAGGTTCAAGCTCGAATTATAGTTGCCTCAAAAAGTGACCACCGATATGATGAAAACCGTTTTTAATGACTTAAGTTCAATTACGTTAAAATACAAGGCTAGAACTTAAGATGGTGGCCGTATTTTTTTTAAATTTAGAATAAATAATTTCTATCCATCCCTAGGGAGTAAAGAATTTCGATTAGGTAGTTGTTTTGCATGTGGGTACATAGCTCAGTTATTCCATTGCTGAATAAAATAATGCTTTGGCCAAAGCTGGCGAAATGACACAAGCAACAGTAATATCGTTGTTTCTCAATTGCAATTTATGGTATCACAATTCAATCAAAATTGTTCGACACATTACTTGCGAGCTCGAAAAATTTCATTTTAAACTACAAAAAACCCATGGGACGTCAAGATTTATTTCGTATAAATTTTCATCAGGTAATGAATAAATGTTTCCATTTTAATGGTGAAATATAAATACAAAATATAATCCCTTTAATTCATTAGGCGTTTTTTAATTTTAACCATTAAAAGTAAAAACTGCGTTTTATTATCTACGGGTCTGGGTTATTTTTTAAAACGAATTACAAAAACAACACGAGATCCAGGTTTCTATCGGGGTTTCTATCTGGGATTGCAAATATTAGTATTAAATTCGGCGAACAGAGAGTACATTTAAGTACTTAACCCAGATCGTTTAATTTTCACGGGGTGAACCATATGGGTTATTGGCGATATTAAAACACGGCTAATATAACACAAAACTATCCTTTATTGTACGCAAGAATATGATACACACCAGTTACAGAAAATCAACAAGCGATCAACTTCCTTCGCCAACTTAATTGTATCTAATTATTTTTTTATTCACATTTTCCTATTCACACACATGCCAATTGGTGCGTTCAGCAATTTACTCATGTGCTCAGTTGATTTATGTGCGAGCACATCGAGTGCGATCTGCTCATGTTCAGAACAAAAAAGAAACACACATTTGGAGCTCTGAATGATCTGAGTTAAAAAGCAACACAAACAATTTTTTTGGCAACTCAGACTCTGCGCTGAACTAAAAAAAAACGCCTATTGTATGTTTTTATTGCGGTCTTCAATGGTCTGTCAAATATAACGGAATTTATTTTTGACATTTGTGACGTTCTTGGCACTGTAGCTCCACTTGTAATATTTGATGCAATGGCAATATCAATGACAATAACACGAAAGAAAGAAAAATAGAATGCTAGAAAATTTGGCATTGGGCATTCCATAGCATACTATTTCAATTGCACAAATGTCGCGAAGGAATATGTATCGCTGTAGCATTACAAGACTTAAAAAAACCTTCAACAAAAGGAATTAAACAACAAAAACAAAGAATTATAACAATACACACACCACAAACGATCACCAGCAACAAACTCTAAGCTCAAAGTGAAAATGGCAGCCAAATAGTATAATATCGATAGAATGCTATGAGCTGTGCAATGTCTAGTATGAATTTTTTTATAGAATGCTTTTCTGGTCTTCATGAGCAATTTTCATAGAATGCCACCTAGCTTACTAAAAAATCTAGATCGTAGAGACACCATGTAACGCACGGCACTCTCTTAAAATTGACGGGAAGCCATTTTGAAATATGAGAATATATTTCCTCGGAGATGGAAAGCAGTTATTGCCTTTCATCGATTGCATTGCCATTGCCATTGCCATACCGCCTCCGTTGGCAATATTAAAGCCAATTGTTGTATGTGAGTTAATTTTTTCATTTTTTTTTTATAACTTTTGCTAACGAATTTTAATTTTCATGAGCATCATTTTTATTATTTTTTTTCTTTGATATGAAGATGAATGCAAGTAACGCGTTCAATGACAGAAAACAAAAATTGACATTTCCGAACTGAGACTTTGTCATTGTCGTCGGCTAGAAGCTTGTCGGTTCATGCTTCTTGATTTCGTTGAAAGTTTGTGCGTTCAGTCAATTTTGTATTGCATAAAAATTGATTATTTGACTTAAGGCTCAGTACGCATTTATGTTAACTAATGTAAAATTTTATTTTAGATATACGTGCAGATTTCCTGCTAAAAAAAAAACCTGACAGAATTTGTAAACCGCTACACTGCGGTATAATATTGGGGGGTTCATCAAGCAAATTTTTTAAACATCTAGTGTTCCAAACCAACTAGAGTTAAAAGGGTCGGAAGATGTGCGATAGTTACACAATATGTCAACATGTTGTTATTTCTACAAAGTTTGAAATATTAATTGATATAATCCTATTTTATTACAAATAATTGGAATGAAATGGTAGAAACAATGCAGTATGCGACTTTATTAGCAAAAACTGGAGATTTCATTTCTTCATACTCGTAGTTTTGCAAGAAAAACTCACTGCCACCCAATTTCCTTAATAAATAAAGTCTAAGGTTCATTACACAAATAAATCCTCAATACAAGAACGAATCATTATAAATCTAAAAGCTTTTTTATTTACACCACATCTTTCGGGAATGAATGTGCCGTGTCCTTAAATGTACTTCACCACACTTCGAGAAAGCTTAAGCTTTAAAAAGAAAAAACTTTAATTTTAGCCGAGACATTATTATTTACAAGTGTAAGTTCGCTAAAGCTCTTTTTTTAAAGCTGTAGTTTTTTTTATTTCTGCATGTGCAGACAATAATGTGAATTAATATTTCAAAGTTATTATTTAAAACCGTTTTAAAATAGTTCCGCCCAGGTGGGTAACTAAACCAACCGACCGGAATGCCATTCTTGGAAATCCGGTAATGATTACTTGCCACGCAGATGGCTTTCCGGTTCCGAATATAACTTGGAAGCAAGCTATAGGTTTGTATGAGAGCAAATATATTTCTATTTTGTTTTAAGTTTTTTTTTCAGAATTTAATGTGATTGTGATTGGATATAATTATTATAATAGGTGAAAATTCAGGAGAGTACCGCGAGTTAAGCTATTCTGGTGGAAATTCAATGATTGTTAGCCACCAAAATGGATCGTTAATTATACCAAAAGTTATCAAGGAGCACGAGGGTAGTTATTTGTGCCAAGCAAGTAATGGGATCGGAGCAGGACTTAGTACGCTAATCAAGCTGACGGTGCATGGTGAGCTTTTTTTCTATTTAAGTATACATGATTTTTAGATTGGCTGGATTTTTGTTTGAAGCACAGTTGGCCCTCAAGTTACTGTGCGTAATAAGCAGCTAACAGTTCGTCGTGGTGATAGGGTGAATTTACGATGCGAAGCGGAAGGTGATCAGCCATTGGATATATATTGGCGTGCCAAAGGAAATCGCATCGACACTGCATATGACATAAGATATAATTTAAAAGATTCGCCTATAAGCCGTGGAATTGTTTCAGAGTTAAGCATATTGCAGGCAGTAATATCCGATAGAGGAGAATACACATGTGTGGCTAGCAATGCATATGGACACGATACAGCTGTTTTGAATCTTCAAGTTCAGGAGCCACCGAATTTTCCAATAAATTTACATGTCATGGAGCTGGGAAGTCGTACAATAACATTGGCTTGGTCACGAAATGATCAAGATCAAACCAACGTGTACCGGGAATCTCAGCCGATTTCGAATTACATACTGCAATATAAAAAAGCACAAGGTGAGAATTTTGTAAACAATTTACTTTTTTCAGCAATATTTAAAAATATTAAAAAGGATTGGCGTGTAAAGTAAAAAAAAAACATATTTAATTATAAGCTATCTTTTTTTAATTCTTGTAAAAAAATACATATGGAACAACTGCTTCCGATAGGCAATAGTTCCTCGATTTTCATGTAACTCTTATACTTCTACTCTTATTTTTGAAACTTAAATTTCTAAATCAAGTTCATTTTTAATTTTTTTTAGAAGTTTGGCACGAACACAACAATCAAAAATTATTGCCAGGAGATAAAACATCTGCGCAAGTGTCTTCGCTGAAACCTTCACAGGTATATCACTTTCGTTTGTATGCAGAAAATCATCTGGGAACAAGTGCGCCGAGCGATATTCTCTTAGCTCAAACGGATACAGAAGTTCCAAGTGGACGTCCGCAGGCGGTTGCAGCTGAACCCCTAGGGCCTCAACAATTGTTGATAACCTGGCGTCCACCTGAACGAGATAGTTGGAATGGCGAACTTTTGGGTTACACAATTGGCTATCAAAAACATGAGGATAGCTCGTATAACTATACCAAAGTCGGAATATTAGTTGGCGAGGGATTACACGATTTTAGATTAACAGGCCTGGAAAAGTATACACAATATGATATTACCGTGTCGGCTTTCAATATCAAAGGAGATGGACCTCCAAGTGAGCCTATAATGGCACACACTTTGGAGGATGTGCCATCAATTTCGCCTCAAGGTGTCACTTGTATCGCATTAACAGCACAAAACATACAAATTTCGTGGCAGGCACCACCAAAGGAAAACATCCATGGAATAATCCAGGGCTATAAGATTCTTTATGAGCCGTGGAATGATGAAAGCGATTATGGGAACCGCGAGACCAAGATAACTTCATCATTAAATACAGTCTTACATGGACTTCAACCCTTTACTAAGTATAGTGTTCAGGTGTTGGGTTTTACTAGAGCTGGAGAGGGTGTTTTGAGTCCAGTTGTTACGTGCACTACAGAAGAAGCAGTTCCAGATGCTCCTGAAAGAGTGAAATCCGTAGTTAATAGTGAATCTTCAGTGATAATAAGTTGGTTGCCGCCACGTCGACCAAATGGAATTGTAACTAAATACAATGTTTACATTCGAATATTGGATAAAGGACAAGAGCTAAAAATTTTAAAGGAAGTTCTACCGGCTCACAATCGTCACTTTGAAGCCAAAGATTTGACAACAAGGGAAACCTACGAGGCCTGGGTTACAGCTTCTACTCGGGTGGGACAAGGTCCTAGTACTCCGGTTATAAAATTGTCGCCTAGCTTTGCAGTGCCTGCGGCAATAATATCATTTGGGCAGTCATTGAGTGTGAGCTGGAAAGTAGATATGAAGTTAATGTGTTTATTTGTGGGTAATCCAAAGCCGAATGTTGAATGGAAGCTTTTAAATTCGAGGGCTAAAAAACAGTTTCGATTGGAGGTGGGCAGTGACAATACTCTAACCCTCAGGAATATACAACGAAGCCATGAGGGTAATTATACGTGCGGGGTCCGAAATGCTTTGGGGTCAGATCACGTAGTCTATCAGTTGTTTGTTCAAGGTAAGTTAAATTTTCTACTATTTTTTGTATATGTTACCCCAGTCCAATGAAGTGTTTTTACATTTCTCAATTTTATAAACAGTTCCACCAGCGGCTCCAATCTTGTCCATTACTGGAAGTACAGTCAATTCTGTATCGATGCAATGGCATGTAGATGATATTGGTGGTGCACCTCTTAGAGGTTTTACTTTAACATATCGAAAGGAATTTGGTGAATGGGACGAATTGCAACTAGATCGCCGTATTCATTCATATCTATTAGAGAATTTGCAATGCGGAACACGTTATCAATTTACAATAACTACATATAATAAAATTGGAACGGGTCAAACCAGTATGATTGAATCTGCAAAAACAAAAGGTCGGATACGCCCCTAATAAATTATTTTTTTATATACCCTTTGTGTTAATATCTTTAAATATCTTAGCAAAATAGAACATAGTAGTGTGTCTAACTTCACCTTCTTCCTTATTTTATAACTTCGTCGATCTACAAGCTACCGAATTAAACTTACAATTCAAAAAATATATATATATTACAGGCAACAAACCAATACCTCCACGCAAACATAACCTTATCCGGCCAAATATTACATCGGTAGTTCTTGAGTTATCATCATGGCAGGATGAAGGATGCCCTATTCTATATTTTACCATAGAATTCCGAAGATATGGAATCTCAAGTGATTGGATTATTGTTTCCAGTAGTATTGCTACCCAGCCCCGATATACGCTTGGAGATTTGGAGCCTGCGACAGCGTACAGTCTACGAATAACAGCTCACAACCATGCAGGGTCGACTCTGACCGAATACCTGTTTGACACATTGCATTTAACAGGTTTGTCAATAAGCGACAAAAATGAGAACGATGTACCAGAAGTAGGACCATTGTTTCGAGATGTACATTTCATTGCGATTCTCATAACATCTGTCTTCGGGACAATCTTGGCACTCGTGGGAGCATGTATTTGCTTTAGACATTGTAAGTAGATATATTTTATTAATGTATGCATTTGTACCTTAACACTTTTAAGCTCCTTATTAGATCCAAGGCAACTGCTAGATCGAGATGTAAATTCGATGCGACCACCTTTGTCAGAGGGCAAAGACCCGCGGCATCAAAATCGTGAGGATTTCTCTATGCGATCAAGCATATACGAGTTGTTCCAATCTTTAAAAAAAAAAATATTTTTCAGGTTTGGAACGAATCCCTGAATATTCGGAGGATATTTATCCGTACGCCACATTTCATCTACCAGATCATGATAACCAATCTGGAAATATCAATCGAAATGGAATGATTTATGAGTCTCGTGATCAAGAGGCTCTATCTAGCTCAAATAACAAACGCTCGGCAATTGCTGGAGTAAATACTGGTGAAGCCAGTACACCCATCGTAACAGAAAAAAGTTCCACTGGCACAGAAAAGCGACAAAAACGTATTTCGAATACAATCAAATCCGAATCAGAAGAATACGATTCGCTTAATTCGGATAGTGATATATCCGCAGAGAGGAATGGCATCAATAGTCGTACAGAATCTAACAGTCATCTAGATGATCCTGGTTCTGTCATATGTACCTAAAGTTTAATATACATTTTTTCTTTAATGTTTGTATCATTTTGTAAAAAAAAAATAATATCAATTCGTTTCAGCACATGGTCACAGCCCGGTACCTCGAAGTGGTGGTAATAAGGAAAGGCTATCAATATTCAATAGAACCCCGCTGCACAGTAAGTTAGTACCTGTTCCTTTTGATAAATCAAAAAAAACTTTATTTCTATTTAGATAATGATTTACAAAAAAAAACTAACTAACACGCACTAAAAGTGTGTATTAATTTGTTTCAATTTACCTATAAGACTTTGTTAACAAATAAAGAGAAAACAATGGCAATCAATATATAGCTCATTCATTTATACATACATAGGTATTTATTTTATTGGTGGTATAAGTTACAATTCGCTGTTGTAGAAAATTAAGGACTCAAGCATATTATCTTTTTTATTGGACCCAGTTCTGAAAATTTGAATTAATTCTGTACTTAGTAAAATAATTTTTTTATTTATCCAGATAAGGTGTATCCACCAGCACTTAAGATTTGATTGAAGCTGCTCTTGGTGCCTAAATATGTTTTTTTCTATATATATTTTTTAATAATTGTCTAATGTGATGTTTGAGATTGACACATACAATTAAGTACCCATTTTACCCATTGCCGGTAACACATGCTTTTCTATAAGCACACTCCCTAAAATTAGAGATACTTATACTCCTAACACCTTACCATACCAGCTTATTTAAAGTCATTATTTTTTAAAATTTGACAAATGAAAAGTTTAAAGAACACACATGTGTATTAGAGCACAACTAAAAAAATATATTTAAAAAAAATACGTACACGCCCGCCACAGTGTATCAATGTTTCACAAAACATCGGACTGAATTACAGATTATTTTAAATTGTAAAAATCATATGAAATGACTGCCAAATTCGATACCGCAATACTTTCGAAAAGTTTGTATATATAAACGGTGATTTTTTAAGAGCTTGGTTTTTGAAAATTCAAAAAAACACAGAAACTTGTAAAAAGTGAATAAAATTTTTATTTGGATCGATAAATCAATTTCTGCCATTTACTTTTTAAAAATAATTTCACTTAAATGTTGCCCGCGGCTACGCTTCAGGTGGTCCATTCTGAAGGTCCAATTTTGGCAAACTTTTTCACACATTTCGGCCGGAATCTCACCAATGACGCGTTCAATGTTGGCTTCCAAGGCAGCAATCGTGTTTGGCTTGTCCCCATAGACAATAGACTTAACATAGCCCCACAAAAAATAGTCTAACGGGGTCAAATCACATGATCTTGGTGGCCAATTGACTGCGCCAAAACGTGAGATCAACTGCTCACCAAATTCGCCTCTCAATTGATGCATGGTTTCGCGTGCAGTGTGGCATGTGGCACCGTCCTGTTGGAACCACATGTCGACCGAGTTCAATTCTTGCATTTTCGGCAAAAAAAAATCTGTTATCATCGAACGGTACCTTTCTCCATTGACCGTAACCCTGCGGCCTTCATCGTCCTTGAAGAAGTACGGCCCAATGATGCCGCCTGCCCATAAACCGCACCAAACAGTGCATTTTTCGGGATGCATTGGTAGCTGCTGAATTGCCTCTGGCTGCTCTTAACTCCAAATACGGCAATTCTGCTTATTCACGTATCCATTTAGCCAAAAATGAGCCTCGCCATAAAACGGACGTAGCTTGCGAAACACATTTTTCACAGAGCACGAATTTTGATAATAAATTTCAATAATTTGGAAACGTTGTTCAGGCGTAAGTCTATTCATGATGAAATGGCAAACAATACTGAATCGAAATGTCAAATGTTCGTGGAATTTGTCATGTGTGATCTGTCAAAAATATAAACGTCAAAAACCAAATAGCAAAAAAATCACCCGTTATAACAGTTTCTTAGTATTCGTTGGTCCACAAGATTTTTTTCACTGCGAATTAAACTTTTTATATTTTTAAAAGCTCCTTAACGCCTCGCCTCTAAACTAGAAAACGTTATTTATATTTATACGACTTTTAAGCCGTTAAAGAGTGCTTACACCCGAAGAAGAATGGTTTGAATGGATATATTCGGGGTATTGATGTACTGCGACATTGAGATCTATTGTGTCATAATTAATTATTAATTTTTCTCGGATTAACTGCGTAAATTAAAATTAAGAGTACACTTTGCTGTACTCACCCCGAACATTTGGCATCAAGTTTCATTGAGCGAGGTTACCTTGGCGAAGGGTGTTTTAAGCTTTATCTGGGACGATCTTAAGGCGTTGATAATCGGACCCATAACTGTCGTCCCGATTGAAATTTTTATGACGCTTGATCTCAATCGCTTCGCGTACTAACCGTGGGATGTAATGGAGCTAAAACCTTTTCTTTGTCAAAATGAATCCAGTGATGTTCATCTGGATTGTCCAATATATGCTCACAAATCGCCGACTTTCCCGCTGTTTTTTGCTCACAGCACTAATGTGCTCTGTTAAGCGGGTGGCAATACACTCCTTTGTGCTTGTCCAACATATCAAGAAGTATTATTTGCTCCCAACAACCTGCATTTCAGCAAAAACAACAAAATGAAATAGAAGAACTAACGCACCACTACAACCTGCGTAGCCAATCGAACACACAATATTTTTTTCAATAGCAGTTTCCCGGTGACCACGCTCAATGAAATTTGATGCGAAACGTTCGGGGTGAGTAAAACAAAGTACACTCTTAATTTTAATTTACGCGGTTACTCCGAGAAAAATAAATAATGAATTATGTCCAACAACCGCGAAAACCTTAAAAGTTATATCTATTGTTTCACTTTGACCTTAGATATCATTTACAAGTATACCATTGAGAGAGAGAGAGAGGTCTGTACCTAGATAGATAGAGTGTTATTCTGGCTTTGTATACACTATACATATTATCCACAGTACACATATTTTAAGATAGTATATTACGCATGCTGTTATAAATCAAAAATTCTGTTGTCATATTGCACAAAATATCTTAATCGTTATTTTGGTAATTCTTGATTCCCGAGTCATCGCATAAATTCGTTACAATCGTTACAAATTAATTGAATCGGGAACAACTTAAAATTGCTTAGTACTTCTGACAAAGCAGTACGTCTTTAACATTTTTTTTAAAAATAAAAACTAATGTGAAAACTAAGAAAGAAAAACTGACGGAATAAAGCAATTATGTCAATCGACAATTTTGATCGAACCGAATAGCAGAATATCGATGATAAATCGATGCGTAATTAATTTTAAAATTGTAGTTGAAAATAGTTTATTAGATCATTAATTGTTTATTTTAGTAACATGAATTTATAACTTTTATTTAAAAGTAGCAGTAACAGGTATTGTAACTAGCAGTTTGGCCCATGTATATGCCATGTTCATGCCATGTGATACGAGTGTCTGAGTTCTGACACATACGCGAACTTGATAATTGAAATACTAAGAGTTAAATTAATGTGAACAGTAAATCGCAACAATGAGCTAATAATTAATAATTACCCAATACACTTTCTTTACCAACTAGCTATTTTGTGTGTACGCAGTGTCTAGCCGTGGCGAGCTAAATTGTACTACCGAACTGAACAAAAAAGGAAAATTTGCAAATTTAACAATTGTTGTTTTATGGTAAAGAAAAAATAATTACTTGTCAAATGTACATAGTAGTTGGCTTTTACTTGTATAATTGTTAAATTGTAGTTTTTTTTGGTACAGGCCCAATTTTCAACTATAAGAAATTGTAAAAAAAACAACAACAAAAAACATTTATTTGTCGCGAAAGAAACTAGGTTTTGTTATATTCATGATCTGATCAGATTCTGAAAAAAAAAACAAAAATGGCCACCAAGTGATATAATAATATAACCATCTCTGTTTCCTTTCAGTGTTTTATGCCTTATACATAAATATTTGTTGTCTTTTTTCGTTGCACAAAATAAATAGCTGTCAAACGAAATCATTGAAATAGATGCAGATAAAAACAGGACTATCTAATTGTGTTTTAATTTGTACGTGTTAGACATTAATCCGTACATTTAATTATAATGGGGATAATAAGGCAGACAGAAACTTAAAGTTTTTTGTATATGTATTTGTATTATATATATCTAGATATATTTATATGATTTTTTGTATTTTAATATTCGTATATTTATTGTTTCTTGTTGTTTATTTCCCATGTAGAAATTCTACTTTACTATTTTCTATTTTAAAATTTTAAAAGATTTTGAAACATCAACAGTAACGGCATGGATATGCCCCTCGACCACAGACTCTTTGACCCGCCGCCAAAACAACATGCACAATCCGCAGCAGCTACATCTGCCCATAAGCAGCAGCGCCATTATTCCCACCTTAGCAACAGCCAACAACACCACAATAATTCATCATCAGTCAGCAGCACAAATCTGTCCGGTCTATCCTTTGCCAAAGGTCATCAAAATGAACCATCCGAAGTGTGCGGCACGCGTATCACCCAATCGGGCTCATATGTCGAAATTCTAAAAAACACCGCCTATCAAAATTTACATGATGAACAGGGACAGAAGCCTGGAGCAATTGGAAGTGGATTGAAAAACGGTAATCTTTCATCGTCATCCTGTCAGAATAAAAGCTACGGTGATTTTCTTACCATCACACCACGTCGTAAAGGCAAACTACTATCGACTTCAGCAGCTATTGGCAACGATCGTTATCAGCACAGCATTGAGCCACTACACTTGTTAGGCGTTCGAAATGACCATAACGGAATCATGAAATCTACGAAACTATATGATTACAGAACTATGGAAACACTCAGCAATGCTGATACTCTTCTCTTAGGCGCAACAATCTACCCGCAGCTCAATAAATCATATTGCTCTGGCATACCGAATCTTTCATCTAGTGGCAATAACTTGGATTATAGCACCAACAACAGTAATAATACATCAAATTTTGGTGAGTTTCAACCAATATTAACAGAAAAAAACGTAAGCCCACCGTCAGCATTTAGCGATGGGGCTTAAAAAAAATTCGCTGTCGTAAAAGACTGATAGAAAGACTTTTATTTAGTTATGTTTGTTACCTAAAACAACTGCGTTGAGATTCCTCTATTAAAACAAATAACTAACATATCAAATCCATCAATTATTGTCCATATGTTGTATAAAGTAATACATATATTATACCTACCAGGTCACGAGAGAAAACATTGAATTTTATGGGACTTGTCCTTCGGTATATTCTTCCTTTTTAATCTTTATCGCAAATCAAAAACAGATTGTATACATCTTACAAAACTATATACATACGAATATAAAAGATTTAAATTTAAAAAAAAAACGATATTAAAAAAAAATAAAGTAGAAGAATTTTAACGAGGAGTCAAAACGTGAGTTCTATTTTTTACAAAAAAAAAAAGAAGAAAAAAAAAAACAATTAACAAGCACTGTGTCAATTCTTACAATTTAACTTTTATGTTGTGATAACCGGTAAAGAGAGAAGTATTTAAATTGCCTGTGTCGTAACTTCAATGGAGATATTTTTAAAACATTTTTGTATTACTAATTATTTGAACGCACACATAATTTTATTTGTATTTACACAATAATAGCATAGTTAACTTTTGGTTTTATTTATGTTAGTTATTCGTAATGGGTAGTGAATTTAAGGTTGAGTATTGTAACATACGTGGGCTTAGGAAGAATTTCTATGCTGCGTGTGTTCATGTTGCGAACAGCAGGCCAGGTGTTCTTGCACCAAGTGAAACCCAAGTAGGGGAAGATTCTGACCCCTTAAAATTTACCCTACATGGATATAGCTTAGTGCCATTATTTTTCCAAAATCATGGAATCGCCATATATGCGCGAAAAGATGTTGTTTATAAGCTTCAACCGCAATATGGTGCTTGTTTAAATACAAATTTTAACTTTATGTGGTTTAAATTTACCGTCAATAAGCACATCATTCACACATGTTTTATATATCGCAGCCCTAGTTTGGACAGTAATTCGACTTTTAACTATCCAAAGAATTTTTTCTCAATATCCGCACATAGAAATTGTTCTTACGGTCGATTTCAATGTAAACAATTCCAAGTGGCTATGCTATTCTGGTCAGACATCGCCCAAAGGAAGGTATGTCGAGCTTTTTGCTGAGGTAAACAATCTGACTCAACTGGTTACAGAGCCAACACAGATACCTGACGTTGCAAGTCACTCCGCCCAACCCTAGACTTGTTTCTTACCTCTAAACCTGGTAAATACACTATTAGTGTGTTAACGCCTCTAGGCACATCGGACCATTATGTCATATCAGCCAATTTGTCGTGCTCAAACTTCTCAGTTAAGGAAAACATTCCTAAGAGGACCGTATGGCAATACGAGAAAGTCAACTGGGACGGTCTGAATAATTTCTTCTGGATCATTAACTTGTCACTATGCTTCCTCGATAGTGACGTTGACTACAGCACTGATATGATTACAAATATAATTCTTAAGGAGATGAAAGCTTTTTTACCGAACAAAACCAAAAGCATCAAACCAAAAGAAAACTCGTGGTTCGATTTGAGCTGTAAAGAAGTTATCAGATTGAGAGAGGTAAGTTTCCGATGTTATAAAGCCAACCCAACTGAGGAAAACCGGAAAAAGTTCAAACAAGCCAGTGGTCATATTCAAGGAACCAAATTTGAGCAAAAATTAAGGCAATAAATACTACAATATCCCAAAGGTAGCATAAATTTTTGGTCATTTATAAAACATGTACGAAATTCCACCTCCTCGTCGGTTCCAACGCTCGTTACCGATAACACTCCTGTGGTAAGCGCACAACAAAAAGCAAATTCGTTAGCAACTCAGTTTTCTGCTAACTCTACAACTCTACGCTTCCACAAAGTGTCATGACTCCTCCTGTACTTGAGAGCATTAAGAGTTTCATGGGATGTATCATCTTTCGTACTCGTACAGTTGCTAGAGTTCTTAAAGATCTTGGCATACACAAATCCGCTGGTCCAGATAGTATCTCCCCTATTGTTCTGAAGAGGTGTTCTTCTATTTTGGCAAAACCACTGCGTAAGCTTTTCCATCTGTCCTATTCTACTGGTCTCTTTCCGAGTGGATGGAAAACAGCATTTGTCGAGCCTGTCCCTAAAAAATGCGAATCTTCTTCACCCTCTAACTACCGTCCAATTGCACTTACGTCCCTTCTTTCCAAGGTCATGGAAACGCTGATTAATTATCAGCTTAAGAAATATCTTGAAGAACGAAAGCTCCTTAATGACCGGCAGTATGGCTTTCGTAGCAGTAGGTCCCTGGTGATCTGATGGTATATCTCACCGAACAGTGGCACAAATCTTTACATCGTTTTGTAGAAAGTAAGATTATTGCACTTGGTATTTCAAAAGCATTTGGTAGAGTGGAATCTTCTGGACAGAATCCAAAAAAGAGCTTTAGAAATGATAGGTTATGAAACAATAATGGAAACAATTGCACCTCTCGAACACCGTCGGAATGTTTCATGCATTTGAATATTCTATCGGTATTTTTATAGACAGTGTTCTAGTGAAATAGCCGGTTGCATTCCTGCTCCTAAGCAATTAACCGTAACCCTCGCGCTACTTACCCTTGAGTCCAACTTCGGACGTACTGTCAAGTATAGAAATTCCTTCTTTAGCCGTACTACACGAATGTGGAATGCTTTAATCGGCCGAATTTTTCCCTCCCATTGCGATATTCAAGCATTTAAAACCAATGTGCATCGACATCTCCTGTCTAATCCTATCGCATTTTCCTGATCGCTAGCACTGTGTTTATACTTTATAAGGGTAGTCATAACCCCTTGAGTGCGCGCATATTTAAAAAAAAATTGTCCGAAATATGTGATCAAACTTTATTCACACACCGACACACAGACGCCTTCAAAACTCCATGCATAAACTCAACACCATGATATTGGCATCCATCGCCAAGCCAATGAATTGTTACCAATATTTCTTGCAATAGAGTTAAAGCGTCATTGCAATTCGTTGGATAAGTAATTAAAAGTCCCAAGCGCTCCAACAAATATTGTACACATGTCGTAGGCATCCGGAATTTCGTAACGAAGTATATGTATGTCTTCCAAACTGAAATTTATTCTTTCCAAAAACTATCTTGGCCCTCTTTTTCGAAGTTGTAAATCTTCGTTAAAAATTAAATTCATTGTTTCCTTTTATTATTTTAAAAATGTTTGTTTCGTTTTGAAGAAATAGACTTTTATGGAAATTTATCACAATTTATTTAAGTAAATGTCGAAATAAAAATATCACATAAAACAAAACTGATTTTGTTTTCAAATCTATGAAACTAATCCTAGTCTGTTTTCTTCTGTTCTAAAAAGAATTTAAACAAAATCTCGAAGTGTCACCATTGTTCAGGTCTTAATCCAATTACCTGAGCTTGAACCCTGGTTGGACAATAAAGGCATTATCTCTCCCTCCTTTTCATCATAATTATTTTTATCTGAAACTTCTATTCAAATATATGGTTTTGCTGACGACTAACAGTACCCTATGCTTTTCATACTCATTTTCAGATCACACCCATGTCCTTCGGATGTGGAACTTGAACGGCAGCGTATGATCAGCTCATTATATTCTGATCTCGACCGCATATTCCAATGGGGAAAAAGAAACCGGGTTTAATTTAATACTTCAAAAACTCAATGCAGCCTCTTGTCGTTAAAGCGGAACCCTCCTCCAATGCCGATCACCTTTTGGTGCTGGTGCACGCTGCAAGGTGTTTGGATTTTCTGTGACGAGGCAAGACATTTTTCTCCACTTCCGATCTGGCTGTAATCTATAAAGCATACATTCGTCCAAAGCTAGTACAATTGTCATATCTGGGCATGTGCTCCAATAATTCATTTAAGTCTATTGGACAGAATCCAAAAAGAGATTTAAAAATGATAGGTCGCAATGTTTCATTCCTTTCATTGTTCTATCGGTAATATTTTAGACAGTGTTCTATATGAAATAGCCCAGTCAGTTGCTATCCTCCACTAAAACAATTCAACCGTAATACTCCCGGTTCTAGATATGCTCATCAGCTTACCCTTGAGCTCAACTTCGGACGTGTTATCAAGTATAGGAATTCCTTTTTTAGCCGCACCTGTCTCAAATAAAAACTCGAACCCCCAAAGAGAAATGCCAATCTGAAACCAATCTACTCGACCCTGCACACACTTTAAAATTTTCAAAATATGAATGTATGTAATGTAAATGTACATTATAAGTTTCTTTTTTCAAAATTCAGATCGCATTTTGAGTTCAAACCCACTCCTACCTACTATATCTACTTTCGCTGTTGACAAGAAAAATGCCAATTTATACCTGTTGTTACAGTTTTTTGCCAATGAAAGTGTGAAATGTTCCCACTCTTCGGGGTTGCTGGATCAAGCAACAAAGTTCCGGTAGTAGAATGTACTTCTAACCCTGCGGGGTACTCGCACCAGCCCGCAGCGCAGACCATTACAATCAGCAACAACATCGTACTCCAAGCTCAAACCAAGATTAATTGTAATAAATGTTAAAGTGTTTAGGGACGATTAAAACTGCCTCTGAGGAACTTATAGTTCTTCATTTTCCAGAAATAAGTGACACACGTTTTGTTCGAAAATGGCTTTTTTGACATGGTTCTATATCCAACCAACTATAAACAAGAACAAAAAACTAGTCTTTGTACCTCATTTTAGTCTGCTCGTCAATCATACATAACTGAGTTCTTGTATCTGAATGTGATACGGATGTATAAGACAAATTAAATAAGGCTTTATAATTTTCTAGAATCCCGCTGGATTACGAGTCAAATATTTAAATTTTACAAATAAATAAGTGAGCTGTAAAAAATAATTTACTTCTTTACATATTAAAAAAAACGAGTATGTATTTAAAATCCACTACCAATTTATCAAAAACACACAGGCAATTTTGTTTCAGTTAAAAAATATTTGAATTTAACGATTTCAAATTTATATTAAAAAAAATATGGTAAAAAACTATTTAAACTAATCAAACAAAACAAAATATGTAGGAACAAAATTTACATACAAAATATAAAAGGAAAACATTTATAGATGTTGGTTTATAAAGCAATTAAAAATAAAGCGCAATTTGAAATTAAAAAAAAAATACTTTATATTATAAAATTAAAAAAAAATAGATCAATTATGTTATGTCTGTAATAATGTTAAACTTAAAGAAATAATATTAGACTTTACATCAATGTATTCCATTGTAATTGATATTTATATATTGAATAAAAACTAACAATAAAAAATTTGTGTTGAAGTATGTATGACACCAATATAAAATAAATATAAGTTATGAAAAAGTCATAGAAATAAATAGATTAAAAATGCATTAATAAAATGCATATAAATAAAATTTAAATAAAATATATTTTAATTAAATTTAAGTAACTAAATTGCGACATTTTAAATGCAAAAAATACATTCAAATAAATCATATATTGATTTAATAGTATAAATATAAATGATAATGACAAAAATTACTTGTGGCATGGTTTTCTTTGGCAATAAAACATTAAGGAAAAAGTAAGTTTTGGATTATAGCAAGCACAAAATCGGTTCAAGGCAGAAAATAACGTTAATAATAATGAAGCAGGACTGTCTAAGTACGACTTTATTATTACAGAGATTAACATACATAAATGTATAATGCTTTACCAGAGTTTAAAAAATATAAGAATGTTATTAATGTTAATGGTTAATTAAATGTCCGTTTATTTTTAAATTTAAAAAAAATGCATCATTTTTGTTTCGAACCTATTCGAAAGTTGTTTTCAATGCTATTTTTAAGTGGTACTGTACTGGAAAGTAGCATCCACTGTTCGCGTATTCGACTCTTCGCCACATAATCTCATATTAATACTGTTCTTTTCATTTAATAAGTGCTTTTATAAAGAATTAATAAGTTGATATTTTACGAATTGGAACAATTATTGTAGAATTTAATTACATCGGGTGCTTTCATAAATGCATGGTTGCCAAAGTCCGACGAATGCATAGCATTCCTAAATGAAAACGATGAGTGTCGGAGTTTCATAAATGATTTTTCTTTCTAACACACTAAACGCTTTATTATTCCACTTATAATAAATCTATACCAATTACAAACTCAAATATATTTTGTTACAACCAACTCAACACTTGCGCTTTCAAAAATAAACTGTCCTGTTTCGCAATTAGTGGAGCGGTATTTATACTTGTTTAAGCTTCCTAGATACACCGTGATAGTTCTCGCCAAACGGTTCTAGCAAGTTCCTTTCCAATGGCTTATTGGGTTTGCGTCTTCTATTATTGAAAAATCTCCACTAAGTGCAATAAGTATGTAGCATACTTCAGTTGTTGTTTTGGTTAGAATTTGTAGCATACTTCCAGTTGTTGTTGGTTGGAGTTTGTAGCATACTTCAGGTATTACGTTTTATATAAAATAGTCCGTTCAGAATTCAAAAGTAATCAGATAGTACAATTCGTTATATTGCCCCCCTCTTACGACTGTTCGTTACGAACAATTCCAGTATTCCCATCATCGTTATATCGATGCAACCGGTCATAATGCACTATCTTTTGCTTACCTCTAGCCCCTTTCCGAATACGATAAACGACATTATTGATTTTTGTATCAACAGTATAAGGGCCCTCCCAATTTTGTTGTTGTTTCGGAGACAATCTCTTTTGGTCGTGCGAGTTGTAAGGCCACACAAGATCTCCTGCCTCAAATCTGTTGTTGTTGCTCTTATGTCGTATCGTGTTTTCATTCGATCGCTAGCTACCTTTATCTTGGCCCTTGTTCTTTCGTCAATGTCAATAAGCCGTTCCCTGAGGATATCCACATATTCCTCCATTCCATGAGGCTCATTTGTCGGGCATCCAAATTTAACTTCACTCGTGAGTTTAATTGTCGTTCCAAATAGAATTTCCGATGGTTTATGTCCTGTTGAACTGTGTACTGCACGTCTATAGGCCATCAAGAATAATTTAATGTGTCGATCCCAGTCTCGTTGGTAGTCGCCCAGAACCTTGGAAAGGTGTTCTTTGAGGGTGCTATTAAATCGTTCGCCCATCCCATCCGACTGTGGGTGAAGCGGTGTTGTCCTCGTCTTTTTAATGCCAAGAAGCGAGCCATCCTCATGAAAGATGTTAGATTCGAAATTCTTCCTTTTGTCCGAATGGAGTTCCAGAGGTACACCGAATCTGCTCACCCAATTGAACACAAACTGGTCGGCTATTATTTTGGCCTCTTGGTTTGGGATGGCAATCGCCTCTGGTCATTTTCTGAAATAATCCATGAACACGAGAATGTATTTGGTCCCGCTGACAGTTTCAGGGAAAGGGCCCCTTGATATCCAGTGCAATCCTTTCAAAAGTGCACCCACATTGTATTGCTGCATTTTATTTTGAATTTTCCACCTGCTCCTTTGATCTTAGCATAAGTATCACATTTACGAAACCACCTGGGACTGGGCTCCTATCAGAGACTTCACTCCATCCTAGTTTTTCTTCATGTTCTTTCATGCAAGAATGCGTTCGATATCCGAATCTTGTTGTTGGGCCGTTCTCAATTCTTCGTTGTTCCAACCGTAAATGGGATCAACTCTTAGCCTCTGAATGGCAGATATCTCCTTTTCTTCTTGCCGCGTGCAATGCTTGCATGGTCGCCGACATATTGCATCTGCGTTTGAGTGCAGCTTTCCTCGCCGATGTTGAATCTGGTAGTCGTATATCTGTAGTCTCTCGATCCACCTTGCTACTTGACCTTCTCTTAAGCGCGGCATGGTCTGTTCGCAGAAGGAATTTCTGTCCATAGATGTATTTATGGAAGTGTTTCGTGGCCAATATTAGAGCTAGGAATTCAGGTTTCGAGAGTACCCTGCTGTAGTGGGTGACAAATTTTTTTCTTTTCCGTCATGAACTTGGGACAGCACAGCTAATTTTCCAACGTTGCTCGCATCAGCGTTGATGATAAAAGGTTTATCTGGAGCTGGATAGGTCAGCAAAGGAGCGTTACATAAGCGCACCTGCAGTTCCTGAAAACTTTTCTCGCACTCACCTGACCATTTGAACGGTTTGCCCCTTTCAGTTAGCTTATGTAAATCTTTAGATCTGTTTTTACTCCATAGGACGAGATAATATGGCCCAGGTAATTAACTTCGGTCTTGAAAAGCGCACGTTTATCTGGATTCAGTTAAAGGTGATCTTCTCGAAGTCTTCTGAATACGGCTTTAAGGTTCTCACAATGTTCATCAAATGTTTTTCCGTAAACGATGACATCGTCCAGATAAACAAGCCAAGATTTCCAAGTAAATCCTGGCAAAACGCACTCCATCAAACGCTCAAACGTTGCCGAGGCGGTACATAGTCCGAACGGCATCACATTAAATTGTCGAGAAAGCCGTTTTCTCCCGATCTTCTGGGTAGATTTCTGCCTGCCAATAGCCACTTTTCAAGTCTAAAGTGGAGAACCATAGAGCTCCTTCCATTGCATCCAAACTATCACTAATTCTGGGCAAAGGGAAGCTAACTTCCTTCGTCACATCGTTCAGCCTACGGTAGTCACCAACAAATCGAGTGCTTCCATCTTTCTTCTTGAAAAGAACCACAGGTAATGCCCAAGGGCTTTTTGAATTTTCGATTAGCCCATCTTTCTTCATGCTCGATATCATTTCTTCGAATTCTGCTTGTTTAACCAATGGGAGACAGCTTGCTGGTTGACGAATCGGCCTCGCGTCTCCTCTATCGATTCGATGTGGCACACGTTGTGTTCGACCATACTGCCCGTTTGGTGAGGAGGATATATCAGCGTACTCATGAAGAAGGCTATCAGCAACACTAAGCTGATGTTCACTTCCATTGGATGACTTGAAAAATTTAGCTTTTATGGTCTTCAAATGTTCGCGATTCATCGACTTCTGGCTGTCCATTTCTGTGATCTTTGTTATTGCCGACACAGATTCACATTTTCCACCTACTTCTCCTTTTCTGAGTTTAACTTAGTACGGTTTGATGTTCAGTATCCGTACAGGCACCATGTTGTTTTTTGGTGCCATCAGAGTTTTCCATACTACAAAGTTTTGGGAATATTGCACAGAGTCTGGTTCCACCATTAGGTACCGATGACTACCCGAATCACACTTTAATTTTGTCCAAACAACCAGTGAAGGAGGCAAGCATTTATCTTCTTTGATTTCAGTTTTTAAAGTTGATGAGCTTTCGTTCCCGTAGAACATAGGAATTGCAATATTTCGCTTACCGATTTCCAAAATAACTCCGCGCTCTTTCATCATTCGTCACATATATCTGCTACTAGAAATAGATGTGAAAACTAAAATTCTGCAAATCGGATCTTCAGGCGAACTTCTCCGTGCACTTTCGCTGCCTCTCCAGTCACTGTTTTCAAACGACAGCTATTGGTGTGTAGCCATGTCACCTTGACCAAGTCTCTACACACAATCGAGGCAGTGGCACCAGTGTCAATTGTAGCCACTTGCTTCCTGTTGTTTACAATTGTCTCTTGTGTCAGACTTTTGTTGGTGCGTTTAGTCTGTGAGACCTGGATGGTAGCTCTAAGGCCATCGATAGAAACCAGCTTCTACCCCTCGAAGTTGGCACTAGGGCGAGCAGGAGTGTTGGATGTATTGCTGAGTTGTTCTGTCTTGTTTCTGTGTCCACAATGTTGACACACATCTCTTTTTGATGGCAATCTGCACTGACGTTGGGGATGGCCGGTATTGTTACGATTCCAGCATCGAACAGGCTCATTTATTTCACTCCTTTGGAACTCAGTTCTCTTACAAAAGCACTCCTCGACCTACAGTTCTCTTACCCGATGATAAACTCTTTAAGAAGCATGTTCTGTTGCTTCCGTTGTCAAATAAAATACTAATGCTTCTGGAAGAGTACGTATTCCAACTGTTCGGATTGCTCGCTGAAGGTTTCTGTCAGAAACGGCACAGACAAATGCTTGGAGTTGTTGTAGGCTTTCACCACTAGTGTCAGTGCAATAAACTTATCTTCATCATCCCAGCCAGAATTTTGCCTATCAAAGGTTGACGGATGCACTTCTTTTCTCTTTGGACAGTTACCAGAATCTCTCGAAAATTTATTTTTCTCACTTTGTCCAATTCCTGTGTTAAATTTTCAATCTTGTCTCCCACTTTCTAAGACTTTCCATGAAAATTTTCAAGCTGTGCGTCTACGAGTTCTTTCGAAAATTGCTTTTCGACGCCTTCTTAATTTCGTTAAGAGCAATGCATTTGTTCTCAACTGCAACTAACTTACCTTCGATTAGGGTTCTGTGATTTTCTATAAGGTTCTTCTGCTCATTGTGTTGTTCCTCAAATCGTTCGAGAAGATTCTTTTGTACATTGCGTTGTTTTTCAAATCGTTCGTTTTGTTCGTTCATTTGTTCATCAAACTTGGCGAGCAAAACAGCCATCATATTTGAGAAGTCAAAACCAGTACTTGCGTGGTGTTCCCCCATTTCACTGTTAAATTAATATGTGTCTGGATTTTCTTCTTTTTGTTTTGAATGTTCTTGCAAACGATTAATAAGGAGTTTTTTTTTAATAAAACAAATTCTATATACTACTGAAATACATCAGCCAAGTAGAAGACTTAGCACTATAATATTTGGACTTGTTGAATTATTGATTCAAAATAGCTTTTAACGGCCTTTAGTCCAACAAAAATTGGCGTTTCGTCCCGGCGATCTCACATGGACTCATCAGTTGACTAGTGAGGACCTTTGTCAATACGCAATTTTTGCCATGTTCAGTTCATCTTACATAGATTTCGTGAAGAACATCTGGTGTGAACTTTTTCCAACAAGACTAGAATTCCTAATCATTAAATTGGAAATTTTTGTTTTTTGCCCGTGGCCTGGCATTATTTATATAAGAAGTTTTTTTTAATAATACAAATTCTATATACTACTGAAATACATCAGCCAAGTAGAAGACTTAGCACTATAATAATGCCGGCGATCGAGAACCCGCCTATTTATACTACTGTAATGAACTGTTCATGTCACGATTTTTAAAATCCATTTATTACTCCGACTTTTAAATTCTATGCTCCCTTTGACACCATATAAATATCAAAACACTCACCATTTCTAGCTACATACTTTCAACACATAAATTAACTCAATGGCCACAAGAAAAAATTAAATCAACCGCCCGGTACTGTCAGTACGAATATGAAATTCCGACCTAGCGGACCAAGGGCCCTACTATGTAACTTCGTTCTACTTTAGCACCTATTGCATTGTATATATATTCCATAGTACTATCATGAAGCGGAACGTCCGAGGCGCCCTCTGATGACTACGCTGAAAGGTACAACTCTGCTGATTGGACAGACACGAGCGAGAATTTGAAGGATAGACAAATAAAAAATAAGGTAAGACAAATAGATAATGAGGGAGAAGAATGCAAAAAGCTAAAGCAGGATAAAAGAAAATATATTTTTTGCATTTTTCTTTCACATTTATCATAAACTGGAGAAAATACCTATGTATGAAGAATATCCCAATTTCAATGTGTAAGTATCCCGTTCGACCTACTTTTGTTTAGGATATACCTAGGTATATTTCGATTTGTTTTGGTTTTTTTAACCAAGATTTTGTGTAATTTTTCTTTGGCGATTGTAGGTACGTGAGTGAAATATATTCTTCCGTCGGTTGTGTAAAAAAAAAGCAATTCGGTATTTTTTTTATTTTTGTGTGATAAAGTGTTTTGTGAAGTTGAAGTTAATTAGTGATGTTGGGTGAAAAAATTGTGAAGTGTCTTCATACCTATATAGTAGTTAAAAATATTTTTTTCAGATCAAAATACCTAGGTATGTAGGTACCTACCTGCAGTGAGTAAAAATGCATTCTTATAATAATAAAATGCGCCACTACTGGATCGTACAAACTTGCTATTGTTGCTAACAACTTTAATGTAGGTAAGAATTGAAGCTGTTAGAAAGTAGGTATTCTAGGTATCAATTGATTTGCAATTTAAATATACAAAACTATTAAACATTTTTGTAAGCATTTCCATTAAAAAAAAATATTTTGAACGCTTCATTCAAAAATGATAAGGTATAAAATATGAAAAACGGTTCTATACCTACATACCTACATATCTGAAATTTAAAGTGCACATATTACATTATATATCAAGCCTTGAAATTGAATTGAAATGTAATGTAAATAAATCCGAATGGAAAACCTAAATATAAAAATATTTTATGCATTAACAAACATATAAAATCAAAATTGAAAAATGTTTGCATTAAATATTAATAACAAACATTTAATAGCAACCGATTGATCTCTTTTTCCTTATACCACTGCAAAGGTCTGTTCAATCAGTTTCAAGTGCTGAAAACCGCAGCTTTTTCTGAGGCGTGGTTGCTGAGATATCAGCTTCCAAAGCAAATCAAATGCAGTTGGGTTGACAATCACGGGAACTATTTTGGATTGCAATATCGCGAGAACCGGATGCTGCAGAAGCGTTTGGTTTTCAGGAGTCAATAGGTATTGAACATACCTTTCTTCACGTGTATATATCGATGGGTTTGGGAAACATTTTTGAAAATACAATTTTTTTCCGCAAGGGGTTAGCCTTGAATTTTTTTCAAAAATCTTCAAAAAAATTAAATCGTCAAATTGTATACCACTGCAAAGGTCTGTTCAATCCCTTTCAAGTGCTGAAAACCGCAGCTTTTTCTGAGGCGTGGTTGCTGAGATATCAGCTTCCAAAGCAAATCAAATGCAGTTGGGTTGACAATCACGGGAACTACTTTGGATTGCAATATCTCGAGAACCGGAGGCTGCAGAAGCGTTTGGTTTTCAGATGTGAATAGGTATTGAACAGACCTTTCGTTTCATGTATATATCGATGGGTTTGGGAAACATTTTTGAAAATACAATTTTTTTCCGCAAGGGGTTAGCCTTGAATTTTTTTCAAAAATCTTCAAAAAAATTAAATCGTCAAATTTTATATCACTGCAAAGGTCTGTTCAATCCCTTTCAAGTGCTGAAAACCGCAGCTTTTTCTGAGGCGTGGTTGCTGAGATATCAGATTCCAAAGCAAATCAAATGCAGTTGGGTTGACAATCACGGGAACTACTTTGGATTGCAATATCTCGAGAACCGGAGGCTGCAGAAGCGTTTGGTTTTCAGATGTGAATAGGTATTGAACAGACCTTTCGTTTCATGTATATATCGATGGGTTTGGGAAACATTTTTGAAAATACAATTTTTTTCCGCAAGGGGTTAGCCTTGAATTTTTTTCAAAAATCTTCAAAAAAATTAAATCGTCAAATTTTATACCACTGCAAAGGTCTGTTCAATCCCTTTCAAGTGCTGAAAACCACAGCTTTTTCTGAGGCGTGGTTGCTGAGATATCAGCTTCCAAAGCAAATCAAATGCAGTTGGGTTGACAATCACGGGAACTACTTTGGATTGCAATATCTCGAAAACCGGAGGCTGCAGAAGCGTTTGGTTTTCAGGAGTGAATAGGTATTGAACATACCTTTCTTTACGTGTATATATAGATGGGTTTGGGAAATATTTTTGAAAATACAATTTTTTTCCGCAAGGGGTTAGCCTTGAATTTTTTTCAAAAATCTTCAAAAAAATTAAATCGTCAAATTTTATACCACTGCAAAGGTCTGTTCAATCCCTTTCAAGTGCTGAAAACCGCAGCTTTTTCTGAGGCGTGGTTGCTGAGATATCAGCTTCCAAAGCAAATCAAATGCAGTTGGGTTGACAATCACGGGAACTACTTTGGATTGCAATATCTCGAGAACCGGAAGCTGCAGAAGCGTTTGGGTTTCAGATGTGAATAGGTATTGAACAGACCTTTCGTTTCATGTATATATCGATGGGTTTGGGAAACATTTTTGAAAATACAATTTTTTTCCGCAAGGGTAGCCTTGAATTTTTTTCAAAAATCTTCAAAAAAATTAAATCGTCAAATTTTATACCACTGCAAAGGTCTGTTCAATCCCTTTCAAGTGCTGAAAACCGCAGCTTTTTCTGAGGCGTGGTTGCTGAGATATCAGCTTCCAAAGCAAATCAAATGCAGTTGGGTTGACAATCACGGGAACTATTTTGGATTGCAATATCGCGAGAACCGGATGCTGCAGAAGCGTTTGGTTTTCAGGAGTCAATAGGTATTGAACATACCTTTCTTCACGTGTATATATCGATGGGTTTGGGAAACATTTTTGAAAATACAATTTTTTTCCGCAAGGGGTTAGCCTTGAACTTTTTTCAAAAATCTTCAAAAAAATTAAATCGTCAAATTGTATACCACTGCAAAGGTCTGTTCAATCCCTTTCAAGTGCTGAAAACCGCAGCTTTTTCTGAGGCGTGGTTGCTGAGATATCAGCTTCCAAAGCAAATCAAATGCAGTTGGGTTGACAATCACGGGAACTACTTTGGATTGCAATATCTCGAGAACCGGAGGCTGCAGAAGCGTTTGGTTTTCAGATGTGAATAGGTATTGAACAGACCTTTCGTTTACTGTATATATCGATGGGTTTGGGAAAAATTTTTGAAAATACAATTTTTTTCCGCAAGGGGCCTTGAATTTTTTTCAAAAATCTTCAAAAAAATTAAATCGTCAAATTTTATACCACTGCAAAGGTCTGTTCAATCCCTTTCAAGTGCTGAAAACCGCAGCTTTTTCTGAGGCGTGGTTGCTGAGATATCAGCTTCCAAAGCAAATCAAATGCAGTTGGGTTGACAATCACGGGAACTACTTTGGATTGCAATGTCTCGAGAACCGGAGGCTGCAGAAGCGTTTGGTTTTCAGATGTGAATAGGTATTGAACAGACCTTTCGTTTCATGTATAAATCGATGGGTTTGGGAAACATTTTTGAAAATACAATTTTTTTCCGCAAGGGGTTAGCCTTGAATTTTTTTCAAAAATCTTCAAAAAAATTAAATCGTCAAATTTAATACCACTGCAAAGGTCTGTTCAATCCCTTTCAAGTGCTGAAAACCGCAGCTTTTTCTGAGGCGTGGTTGCTGAGATATCAGCTTCCAAAGCAAATCAAATGCAGTTGGGTTGACAATCACTGGAACTACTTTGGATTGCAATATCTCGAGAACCGGAGGCTGCAGAAGCGTTTGGTTTTCAGATGTGAATAGGTATTGAACAGACCTTTCGTTTAATGTATATATCGATGGGTTTGGGAAACATTTTTGAAAATACAATTTTTTTCCGCAAGGGGTTAGCCTTGAATTTTTTTCAAAAATCTTCAAAAAAATTAAATCGTCAAATTTTATACCACTGCAAAGGTCTGTTCAATCCCTTTCAAGTGCTGAAAACCGCAGCTTTTTCTGAGGCGTGGTTGCTGAGATATCAGCTTCCAAAGCAAATCAAATGCAGTTGGGTTGACAATCACTGGAACTACTTTGGATTGCAATATCTCGAGAACCGGAGGCTACAGAAGCGTTTGGTTTTCAGGAGTGAATAGGTATTGAACATACCTTTCTTTACGTGTATATATCGATGGGTTTGGGAAATATTTTTGAAAATACAATTTTTTTCCGCAAGGGGTTAGCCTTGAATTTTTTTCAAAAATCTTCAAAAAAATTAAATCATCAAATTTTATACCACTGTAAAGGTCTGTTCAATCCCTTTCAAGTGCTGAAAACCGCAGCTTTTTCTGAGGCGTGGTTGCTGAGATATCAGCTTCCAAAGCAAATCAAATGCAGTTGGGTTGACAATCACGGGAACTATTTTGGATTGCAATATCGCGAGAACCGGATGCTGCAGAAGCGTTTGGTTTTCAGGAGTCAATAGGTATTGAACATACCTTTCTTTACGTGTATATATCGATGGGTTTGGGAAATATTTTTGAAAATACAATTTTTTTCCGCAAGGGGTTAGCCTTGAATTTTTTTCAAAAATCTTCAAAAAAATTAAATCGTCAAATTTTATACCACTGCAAAGGTCTGTTCAATCCCTTTCAAGTGCTGAAAACCGCAGCTTTTTCTGAGGCGTGGTTGCTGAGATATCAGCTTCCAAAGCAAATCAAATGCAGTTGGGTTGACAATCACGGGAACTACTTTGGATTGCAATATCTCGAGAACCGGAGGCTGCAGAAGCGTTTGGTTTTCAGATGTGAATAGGTATTGAACAGACCTTTCGTTTAATGTATATATTGATGGGTTTGGGAAAAATTTTTGAAAATACAATTTTTTTCCGCAAGGGGCCTTGAATTTTTTTCAAAAATCTTCAAAAAAATTAAATCGTCAAATTTTATACCACTGCAAAGGTCTGTTCAATCCCTTTCAAGTGCTGTAAACCGCAGCTTTTTCTGAGGCGTGGTTGCTGAGATATCAGCTTCCAAAGCAAATCAAATGCAGTTGGGTTGACAATCACTGGAACTACTTTGGATTGCAATATCTCGAGAACCGGAGGCTGCAGAAGCGTTTGGTTTTCAGGAGTGAATAGGTATTGAACATACCTTTCTTTACGTGTATATATCGATGGGTTTGGGAAATATTTTTGAAAATACAATTTTTTTCCGCAAGGGGTTAGCCTTGAATTTTTTTCAAAAATCTTCAAAAAAATTAAATCGTCAAATTTTATACCACTGCAAAGGTCTGTTCAATCCCTTTCAAGTGCTGAAAACCGCAGCTTTTTCTGAGGCGTGGTTGCAGAGATATCAGCTTCCAAAGCAAATCAAATGCAGTTGGGTTGACAATCACGGGAACTATTTTGGATTGCAATATCGCGAGAACCGGATGCTGCAGAAGCGTTTGGTTTTCAGGAGTCAATAGGTATTGAACATACCTTTCTTTACGTGTATATATCGATGGGTTTGGGAAATATTTTTGAAAATACAATTTTTTTCCGCAAGGGGTTAGCCTTGAATTTTTTTCAAAAATCTTCAAAAAAATTAAATCGTCAAATTTTATACCACTGCAAAGGTCTGTTCAATCCCTTTCAAGTGCTGAAAACCGCAGCTTTTTCTGAGGCGTGGTTGCTGAGATATCAGCTTCCAAAGCAAATCAAATGCAGTTGGGTTGACAATCACGGGAACTACTTTGGATTGCAATATCTCGAGAACCGGAGGCTGCAGAAGCGTTTGGTTTTCAGATGTGAATAGGTATTGAACAGACCTTTCGTTTAATGTATATATCGATGGGTTTGGGAAACATTTTTGAAAATACAATTTTTTTCCGCAAGGGGTTAGCCTTGAATTTTTTTCAAAAATCTTCAAAAAAATTAAATCGTCAAATTTTATACCACTGCAAAGGTCTGTTCAATCCCTTTCAAGTGCTGAAAACCGCAGCTTTTTCTGAGGCGTGGTTGCTGAGATATCAGCTTCCAAAGCAAATCAAATGCAGTTGGGTTGACAATCACGGGAACTACTTTGGATTGCAATATCTCGAGAACCGGAGGCTGCAGAAGCGTTTGGTTTTCAGATGTGAATAGGTATTGAACAGACCTTTCGTTTAATGTATATATCGATGGGTTTGGGAAATATTTTTGAAAATACAATTTTTTTCCGCAAGGGGTTAGCCTTGAATTTTTTTCAAAAATCTTCAAAAAAATTAAATCGTCAAATTTTATACCACTGCAAAGGTCTGTTCAATCCCTTTCAAGTGCTGAAAACCGCAGCTTTTTCTGAGGCGTGGTTGCTGAGATATCAGCTTCCAAAGCAAATCAAATGCAGTTGGGTTGACAATCACGGGAACTAATTTGGATTGCAATATCTCGAGAACCGGAGGCTGCAGAAGCGTTTGGTTTTCAGATGTGAATAGGTATTGAACAGACCTTTCGTTTAATGTATATATCGATGGGTTTGGGAAACATTTTTGAAAATAAAATTTTTTTCCGCAAGGGGTTAGCCTTGAATTTTTTTCAAAAATCTTCAAAAAAATTAAATCGTCAAATTTTATACCACTGCAAAGGTCTGTTCAATCCCTTTCAAGTGCTGAAAACCGCAGCTTTTTCTGAGGCGTGGTTGCTGAGATATCAGCTTCCAAAGCAAATCAAATGCAGTTGGGTTGACAATCACTGGAACTACTTTGGATTGCAATATCTCGAGAACCGGAGGCTGCAGAAGCGTTTGGTTTTCAGGAGTGAATAGGTATTGAACATACCTTTCTTTACGTGTATATATCGATGGGTTTGGGAAATATTTTTGAAAATACAATTTTTTTCCGCAAGGGGTTAGCCTTGAATTTTTTTCAAAAATCTTCAAAAAAATTAAATCGTCAAATTTTATACCACTGCAAAGGTCTGTTCAATCCCTTTCAAGTGCTGAAAACCGCAGCTTTTTCTGAGGCGTGGTTGCAGAGATATCAGCTTCCAAAGCAAATCAAATGCAGTTGGGTTGACAATCACGGGAACTATTTTGGATTGCAATATCGCGAGAACCGGATGCTGCAGAAGCGTTTGGTTTTCAGGAGTCAATAGGTATTGAACATACCTTTCTTTACGTGTATATATCGATGGGTTTGGGAAATATTTTTGAAAATACAATTTTTTTCCGCAAGGGGTTAGCCTTGAATTTTTTTCAAAAATCTTCAAAAAAATTAAATCGTCAAATTTTATACCACTGCAAAGGTCTGTTCAATCCCTTTCAAGTGCTGAAAACCGCAGCTTTTTCTGAGGCGTGGTTGCTGAGATATCAGCTTCCAAAGCAAATCAAATGCAGTTGGGTTGACAATCACGGGAACTACTTTGGATTGCAATATCTCGAGAACCGGAGGCTGCAGAAGCGTTTGGTTTTCAGGAGTGAATAGGTATTGAACATACCTTTCTTTACGTGTATATATCGATGGGTTTGGGAAATATTTTTGAAAATACAATTTTTTTCCGCAAGGGGTTAGCCTTGAATTTTTTCAAAAATCTTCAAAAAAATTAAATCGTCAAATTTTATACCACTGCAAAGGTCTGTTCAATCCCTTTCAAGTGCTGTAAACCGCAGCTTTTTCTGAGGCGTGGTTGCTGAGATATCAGCTTCCAAAGCAAATCAAATGCAGTTGGGTTGACAATCACTGGAACTACTTTGGATTGCAATATCTCGAGAACCGGAGGCTGCAGAAGCGTTTGGTTTTCAGGAGTGAATAGGTATTGAACATACCTTTCTTTACGTGTATATATCGATGGGTTTGGGAAATATTTTTGAAAATACAATTTTTTTCCGCAAGGGGTTAGCCTTGAATTTTTTTCAAAAATCTTCAAAAAAATTAAATCGTCAAATTTTATACCACTGCAAAGGTCTGTTCAATCCCTTTCAAGTGCTGAAAACCGCAGCTTTTTCTGAGGCGTGGTTGCAGAGATATCAGCTTCCAAAGCAAATCAAATGCAGTTGGGTTGACAATCACGGGAACTATTTTGGATTGCAATATCGCGAGAACCGGATGCTGCAGAAGCGTTTGGTTTTCAGGAGTCAATAGGTATTGAACATACCTTTCTTTACGTGTATATATCGATGGGTTTGGGAAATATTTTTGAAAATACAATTTTTTTCCGCAAGGGGTTAGCCTTGAATTTTTTTCAAAAATCTTCAAAAAAATTAAATCGTCAAATTTTATACCACTGCAAAGGTCTGTTCAATCCCTTTCCAGTGCTGAAAACCGCAGCTTTTTCTGAGGCGTGGTTGCTGAGATATCAGCTTCCAAAGCAAATCAAATGCAGTTGGGTTGACAATCACGGGAACTACTTTGGATTGCAATATCTCGAGAACCGGAGGCTGCAGAAGCGTTTGGTTTTCAGATGTGAATAGGTATTGAACAGACCTTTCGTTTAATGTATATATCGATGGGTTTGGGAAACATTTTTGAAAATACAATTTTTTTCCGCAAGGGGTTAGCCTTGAATTTTTTTCAAAAATCTTCAAAAAAATTAAATCGTCAAATTTTATACCACTGCAAAGGTCTGTTCAATCCCTTTCAAGTGCTGAAAACCGCAGCTTTTTCTGAGGCGTGGTTGCTGAGATATCAGCTTCCAAAGAAAATCAAATGCAGTTGGGTTGACAATCACGGGAACTACTTTGGATTGCAATATCTCGAGAACCGGAGGCTGCAGAAGCGTTTGGTTTTCAGATGTGAATAGGTATTGAACAGACCTTTCGTTTAATGTATATATCGATGGGTTTGGGAAATATTTTTGAAAATACAATTTTTTTCCGCAAGGGGTTAGCCTTGAATTTTTTTCAAAAATCTTCAAAAAAATTAAATCGTCAAATTTTATACCACTGCAAAGGTCTGTTCAATCCCTTTCAAGTGCTGAAAACCGCAGCTTTTTCTGAGGCGTGGTTGCTGAGATATCAGCTTCCAAAGCAAATCAAATGCAGTTGGGTTGACAATCACGGGAACTAATTTGGATTGCAATATCTCGAGAACCGGAGGCTGCAGAAGCGTTTGGTTTTCAGATGTGAATAGGTATTGAACAGACCTTTCGTTTAATGTATATATCGATGGGTTTGGGAAACATTTTTGAAAATAAAATTTTTTTCCGCAAGGGGTTAGCCTTGAATTTTTTTCAAAAATCTTCAAAAAAATTAAATCGTCAAATTTTATACCACGGCAAAGGTCTGTTCAATCCCTTTCAAGTGCTGAAAACCGCAGCTTTTTCTGAGGCGTGGTTGCTGAGATATCAGCTTCCAAAGCAAATCAAATGCAGTTGGGTTGACAATCACTGGAACTACTTTGGATTGCAATATCTCGAGAACCGGAGGCTGCAGAAGCGTTTGGTTTTCAGGAGTGAATAGGTATTGAACATACCTTTCTTTACGTGTATATATCGATGGGTTTGGGAAATATTTTTGAAAATACAATTTTTTTCCGCAAGGGGTTAGCCTTGAATTTTTTTCAAAAATCTTCAAAAAAATTAAATCGTCAAATTTTATACCACTGCAAAGGTCTGTTCAATCCCTTTCAAGTGCTGAAAACCGCAGCTTTTTCTGAGGCGTGGTTGCTGAGATATCAGCTTCCAAAGCAAATCAAATGCAGTTGGGTTGACAATCACGGGAACTACTTTGGATTGCAATATCTCGAGAACCGGAGGCTGCAGAAGCGTTTGGTTTTCAGATGTGAATAGGTATTGAACAGACCTTTCGTTTAGTGTATATATCGATGGGTTTGGGAAACATTTTTGAAAATACAATTTTTTTCCGCAAGGGGTTAGCCTTGAATTTTTTTCAAAAATCTTCAAAAAAATTAAATCGTCAAATTTTATACCACTGCAAAGGTCTGTTCAATCCCTTTCAAGTGCTGAAAACCGCAGCTTTTTCTGAGGCGTGGTTGCTGAGATATCAGCTTCCAAAGCAAATCAAATGCAGTTGGGTTGACAATCACTGGAACTACTTTGGATTGCAATATCTCGAGAACCGGAGGCTGCAGAAGCGTTTGGTTTTCAGGAAAGAATAGGTATTGAACAGACCTTTCGTTTAATGTATATATCGATGGGTTTGGGAAACATTTTTGAAAATACAATTTTTTTCCGCAAGGGGTTGTTAGCCTTGAATTTTTTTCAAAAATCTTCAAAAAAATTAAATCGTCAAATTTTATACCACTGCAAAGGTCTATTCAATCCCTTTCAAGTGCTGAAAACCGCAGCTTTTTCTGAGGCGTGGTTGCTGAGATATCAGCTTCCAAAGCAAATCAAATGCAGTTGGGTTGACAATCACTGGAACTAATTTGGATTGCAATATCTCGAGAACCGGAGGCTACAGAAGCGTTTGGTTTTCAGGAGTGAATAGGTATTGAACATACCTTTCTTTACGTGTATATATCGATGGGTTTGGGAAATATTTTTGAAAATACAATTTTTTTCCGCAAGGGGTTAGCCTTGAATTTTTTTCAAAAATCTTCAAAAAAATTAAATCGTCAAATTTTATACCACTGCAAAGGTCTGTTCAATCCCTTTCAAGTGCTGAAAACCGCAGCTTTTTCTGAGGCGTGGTTGCTGAGATATCAGCTTCCAAAGCAAATCAAATGCAGTTGGGTTGACAATCACGGGAACTACTTTGGATTGCAATATCTCGAGAACCGGATGCTGCAGAAGCGTTTGGTTTTCAGATGTGAATAGGTATTGAGCAGACCTTTCGTTTAATGTATATATCGATGGGTTTGGGAAACATTTTTGAAAATACAATTTTTTTCCGCAAGGGGTTAGCCTTGAATTTTTTTCAAAAATCTTCAAAAAAATTAAATCGTCAAATTTTATACCACTGCAAAGGTCTGTTCAATCCCTTTCAAGTGCTGAAAACCGCAGCTTTTTCTGAGGCGTGGTTGCTGAGATATCAGCTTCCAAAGCAAATCAAATGCAGTTGGGTTGACAATCACTGGAACTACTTTGGATTGCAATATCTCGAGAACCGGAGGCTACAGAAGCGTTTGGTTTTCAGGAGTGAATAGGTATTGAACATACCTTTCTTTACGTGTATATATCGATGGGTTTGGGAAATATTTTTGAAAATACAATTTTTTTCCGCAAGGGGCCTTGAATTTTTTTCAAAAATCTTCAAAAAAATTAAATCGTCAAATTTTATACCACTGCAAAGGTCTGTTCAATCCCTTTCAAGTGCTGAAAACCGCAGCTTTTTCTGAGGCGTGGTTGCTGAGATATCAGCTTCCAAAGCAAATCAAATGCAGTTGGGTTGACAATCACTGGAACTACTTTGGATTGCAATATCTCGAGAACCGGAGGCTGCAGAAGCGTTTGGTTTTCAGGAGTGAATAGGTATTGAACATACCTTTCTTTACGTGTATATATCGATGGGTTTGGGAAATATTTTTGAAAATACAATTTTTTTCCGCAAGGGGTTAGCCTTGAATTTTTTTCAAAAATCTTCAAAAAAATTAAATCGTCAAATTTTATACCACTGCAAAGGTCTGTTCAATCCCTTTCAAGTGCTGTAAACCGCAGCTTTTTCTGAGGCGTGGTTGCTGAGATATCAGCTTCCAAAGCAAATCAAATGCAGTTGGGTTGACAATCACTGGAACTACTTTGGATTGCAATATCTCGAGAACCGGAGGCTGCAGAAGCGTTTGGTTTTCAGGAGTGAATAGGTATTGAACATACCTTTCTTTACGTGTATATATCGATGGGTTTGGGAAATATTTTTGAAAATACAATTTTTTTCCGCAAGGGGTTAGCCTTGAATTTTTTTCAAAAATCTTCAAAAAAATTAAATCGTCAAATTTTATACCACTGCAAAGGTCTGTTCAATCCCTTTCAAGTGCTGAAAACCGCAGCTTTTTCTGAGGCGTGGTTGCAGAGATATCAGCTTCCAAAGCAAATCAAATGCAGTTGGGTTGACAATCACGGGAACTATTTTGGATTGCAATATCGCGAGAACCGGATGCTGCAGAAGCGTTTGGTTTTCAGGAGTCAATAGGTATTGAACATACCTTTCTTTACGTGTATATATCGATGGGTTTGGGAAATATTTTTGAAAATACAATTTTTTTCCGCAAGGGGTTAGCCTTGAATTTTTTTCAAAAATCTTCAAAAAAATTAAATCGTCAAATTTTATACCACTGCAAAGGTCTGTTCAATCCCTTTCAAGTGCTGAAAACCGCAGCTTTTTCTGAGGCGTGGTTGCTGAGATATCAGCTTCCAAAGCAAATCAAATGCAGTTGGGTTGACAATCACGGGAACTACTTTGGATTGCAATATCTCGAGAACCGGAGGCTGCAGAAGCGTTTGGTTTTCAGATGTGAATAGGTATTGAACAGACCTTTCGTTTAATGTATATATCGATGGGTTTGGGAAACATTTTTGAAAATACAATTTTTTTCCGCAAGGGGTTAGCCTTGAATTTTTTTCAAAAATCTTCAAAAAAATTAAATCGTCAAATTTTATACCACTGCAAAGGTCTGTTCAATCCCTTTCAAGTGCTGAAAACCGCAGCTTTTTCTGAGGCGTGGTTGCTGAGATATCAGCTTCCAAAGCAAATCAAATGCAGTTGGGTTGACAATCACGGGAACTAATTTGGATTGCAATATCTCGAGAACCGGAGGCTGCAGAAGCGTTTGGTTTTCAGATGTGAATAGGTATTGAACAGACCTTTCGTTTAATGTATATATCGATGGGTTTGGGAAATATTTTTGAAAATACAATTTTTTTCCGCAAGGGGTTAGCCTTGAATTTTTTTCAAAAATCTTCAAAAAAATTAAATCGTCAAATTTTATACCACTGCAAAGGTCTGTTCAATCCCTTTCAAGTGCTGAAAACCGCAGCTTTTTCTGAGGCGTGGTTGCTGAGATATCAGCTTCCAAAGCAAATCAAATGCAGTTGGGTTGACAATCACGGGAACTAATTTGGATTGCAATATCTCGAGAACCGGAGGCTGCAGAAGCGTTTGGTTTTCAGATGTGAATAGGTATTGAACAGACCTTTCGTTTAATGTATATATCGATGGGTTTGGGAAACATTTTTGAAAATAAAATTTTTTTCCGCAAGGGGTTAGCCTTGAATTTTTTTCAAAAATCTTCAAAAAAATTAAATCGTCAAATTTTATACCACTGCAAAGGTCTGTTCAATCCCTTTCAAGTGCTGAAAACCGCAGCTTTTTCTGAGGCGTGGTTGCTGAGATATCAGCTTCCAAAGCAAATCAAATGCAGTTGGGTTGACAATCACTGGAACTACTTTGGATTGCAATATCTCGAGAACCGGAGGCTGCAGAAGCGTTTGGTTTTCAGGAGTGAATAGGTATTGAACATACCTTTCTTTACGTGTATATATCGATGGGTTTGGGAAATATTTTTGAAAATACAATTTTTTTCCGCAAGGGGTTAGCCTTGAATTTTTTTCAAAAATCTTCAAAAAAATTAAATCGTCAAATTTTATACCACTGCAAAGGTCTGTTCAATCCCTTTCAAGTGCTGAAAACCGCAGCTTTTTCTGAGGCGTGGTTGCTGAGATATCAGCTTCCAAAGCAAATCAAATGCAGTTGGGTTGACAATCACGGGAACTACTTTGGATTGCAATATCTCGAGAACCGGAGGCTGCAGAAGCGTTTGGTTTTCAGATGTGAATAGGTATTGAACAGACCTTTCGTTTAATGTATATATCGATGGGTTTGGGAAACATTTTTGAAAATACAATTTTTTTCCGCAAGGGGTTAGCCTTGAATTTTTTTCAAAAATCTTCAAAAAAATTAAATCGTCAAATTTTATACCACTGCAAAGGTCTGTTCAATCCCTTTCAAGTGCTGAAAACCGCAGCTTTTTCTGAGGCGTGGTTGCTGAGATATCAGCTTCCAAAGCAAATCAAATGCAGTTGGGTTGACAATCACGGGAACTATTTTGGATTGCAATATCGCGAGAACCGGATGCTGCAGAAGCGTTTGGTTTTCAGGAGTCAATAGGTATTGAACATACCTTTCTTTACGTGTATATATCGATGGGTTTGGGAAATATTTTTGAAAATACAATTTTTTTCCGCAAGGGGTTAGCCTTGAATTTTTTTCAAAAATCTTCAAAAAAATTAAATCGTCAAATTTTATACCACTGCAAAGGTCTGTTCAATCCCTTTCAAGTGCTGAAAACCGCAGCTTTTTCTGAGGCGTGGTTGCTGAGATATCAGCTTCCAAAGCAAATCAAATGCAGTTGGGTTGACAATCACGGGAACTACTTTGGATTGCAATATCTCGAGAACCGGAGGCTGCAGAAGCGTTTGGTTTTCAGATGTGAATAGGTATTGAACAGACCTTTCGTTTAATGTATATATCGATGGGTTTGGGAAACATTTTTGAAAATACAATTTTTTTCCGCAAGGGGTTAGCCTTGAATTTTTTTCAAAAATCTTCAAAAAAATTAAATCGTCAAATTTTATACCACTGCAAAGGTCTGTTCAATCCCTTTCAAGTGCTGAAAACCGCAGCTTTTTCTGAGGCGTGGTTGCTGAGATATCAGCTTCCAAAGCAAATCAAATGCAGTTGGGTTGACAATCACGGGAACTAATTTGGATTGCAATATCTCGAGAACCGGAGGCTGCAGAAGCGTTTGGTTTTCAGATGTGAATAGGTATTGAACAGACCTTTCGTTTAATGTATATATCGATGGGTTTGGGAAATATTTTTGAAAATACAATTTTTTTCCGCAAGGGGTTAGCCTTGAATTTTTTTCAAAAATCTTCAAAAAAATTAAATCGTCAAATTTTATACCACTGCAAAGGTCTGTTCAATCCCTTTCAAGTGCTGAAAACCGCAGCTTTTTCTGAGGCGTGGTTGCTGAGATATCAGCTTCCAAAGCAAATCAAATGCAGTTGGGTTGACAATCACGGGAACTAATTTGGATTGCAATATCTCGAGAACCGGAGGCTGCAGAAGCGTTTGGTTTTCAGATGTGAATAGGTATTGAACAGACCTTTCGTTTAATGTATATATCGATGGGTTTGGGAAACATTTTTGAAAATAAAATTTTTTTCCGCAAGGGGTTAGCCTTGAATTTTTTTCAAAAATCTTCAAAAAAATTAAATCGTCAAATTTTATACCACTGCAAAGGTCTGTTCAATCCCTTTCAAGTGCTGAAAACCGCAGCTTTTTCTGAGGCGTGGTTGCTGAGATATCAGCTTCCAAAGCAAATCAAATGCAGTTGGGTTGACAATCACTGGAACTACTTTGGATTGCAATATCTCGAGAACCGGAGGCTGCAGAAGCGTTTGGTTTTCAGGAGTGAATAGGTATTGAACATACCTTTCTTTACGTGTATATATCGATGGGTTTGGGAAATATTTTTGAAAATACAATTTTTTTCCGCAAGGGGTTAGCCTTGAATTTTTTTCAAAAATCTTCAAAAAAATTAAATCGTCAAATTTTATACCACTGCAAAGGTCTGTTCAATCCCTTTCAAGTGCTGAAAACCGCAGCTTTTTCTGAGGCATGGTTGCTGAGATATCAGCTTCCAAAGCAAATCAAATGCAGTTGGGTTGACAATCACTGGAACTACTTTGGATTGCAATATCTCGAGAACCGGAGGCTGCAGAAGCGTTTGGTTTTCAGGAGTGAATAGGTATTGAACATACCTTTCTTTACGTGTATATATCGATGGGTTTGGGAAATATTTTTGAAAATACAATTTTTTTCCGCAAGGGGTTAGCCTTGAATTTTTTTCAAAAATCTTCAAAAAAATTAAATCGTCAAATTTTATACCACTGCAAAGGTCTGTTCAATCCCTTTCAAGTGCTGAAAACCGCAGCTTTTTCTGAGGCGTGGTTGCTGAGATATCAGCTTCCAAAGCAAATCAAATGCAGTTGGGTTGACAATCACTGGAACTACTTTGGATTGCAATATCTCGAGAACCGGAGGCTGCAGAAGCGTTTGGTTTTCAGGAGTGAATAGGTATTGAACATACCTTTCCTTACGTGTATATATCGATGGGTTTGGGAAATATTTTTGAAAATACAATTTTTTTCCGCAAGGGGTTAGCCTTGAATTTTTTTCAAAAATCTTCAAAAAAATTAAATCGTCAAATTTTATACCACTGCAAAGGTCTGTTCAATCCCTTTCAAGTGCTGAAAACCGCAGCTTTTTCTGAGGCGTGGTTGCTGAGATATCAGCTTCCAAAGCAAATCAAATGCAGTTGGGTTGACAATCACGGGAACTATTTTGGATTGCAATATCGCGAGAACTGGATGCTGCAGAAGCGTTTGATTTTCAGGAGTCAATAGGTATTGAACATACCTTTCTTTACGTGTATATATCGATGGGTTTGGGAAATATTTTTGAAAATACAATTTTTTTCCGCAAGGGGTTAGCCTTGAATTTTTTTCAAAATTATTCAAAAAAATTAAATCGTCAAATTTTATACCACTGCAAAGGTCTTTTCAACCCCTTTCAAGTGCTGAAAACCGCAGCTTTTTCTGAGGCGTGGTTGCTGAGATATCAGCTTCCAAAGCAAATCAAATGCAGTTGGGTTGACAATCACGGGAACTACTTTGGATTGCAATATCTCGAGAACCGGAGGCTGCAGAAGCGTTTGGTTTTCAGATGTGAATAGGTATTGAACAGACCTTTCGTTTAATGTATATATCGATGGGTTTGGGAAACATTTTTGAAAATACAATTTTTTTCCGCAAGGGGTTAGCCTTGAATTTTTTTCAAAAATCTTCAAAAAAATTAAATCGTCAAATTTTATACCACTGCAAAGGTCTGTTCAATCCCTTTCAAGTGCTGAAAACCGCAGCTTTTTCTGAGGCGTGGTTGCTGAGATATCAGCTTCCAAAGCAAATCAAATGCAGTTGGGTTGACAATCACTGGAACTACTTTGGATTGCAATATCTCGAGAACCGGAGGCTGCAGAAGCGTTTGGTTTTCAGGAGTGAATAGGTATTGAACATACCTTTCTTTACGTGTATATATCGATGGGTTTGGGAAATATTTTTGAAAATACAATTTTTTTCCGCAAGGGGTTAGCCTTGAATTTTTTTCAAAAATCTTCAAAAAAATTAAATCATCAAATTTTATACCACTGCAAAGGTCTGTTCAATCCCTTTCAAGTGCTGAAAACCGCAGCTTTTTCTGAGGCGTGGTTGCTGAGATATCAGCTTCCAAAGCAAATCAAATGCAGTTGGGTTGACAATCACGGGAACTATTTTGGATTGCAATATCGCGAGAACCGGATGCTGCAGAAGTGTTTGGTTTTCAGGAGTCAATAGGTATTGAACATACCTTTCTTTACGTGTATATATCGATGGGTTTGGGAAATATTTTTGAAAATACAATTTTTTTCCGCAAGGGGTTAGCCTTGAATTTTTTTCAAAAATCTTCAAAAAAATTAAATCGTCAAATTTTATACCACTGCAAAGGTCTGTTCAATCCCTTTCAAGTGCTGAAAACCGCAGCTTTTTCTGAGGCGTGGTTGCTGAGATATCAGCTTCCAAAGCAAATCAAATGCAGTTGGGTTGACAATCACGGGAACTACTTTGGATTGCAATGTCTCGAGAACCGGAGGCTGCAGAAGCGTTTGGTTTTCAGATGTGAATAGGTATTGAACAGACCTTTCGTTTAATGTATATATCGATGGGTTTGGGAAACATTTTTGAAAATACAATTTTTTTCCGCAAGGGGTTAGCCTTGAATTTTTTTCAAAAATCTTCAAAAAAATTAAATCGTCAAATTTTATACCACTGCAAAGGTCTGTTCAATCCCTTTCAAGTGCTGAAAACCGCAGCTTTTTCTGAGGCGTGGTTGCTGAGATATCAGCTTCCAAAGCAAATCAAATGCAGTTGGGTTGACAATCACTGGAACTACTTTGGATTGCAATATCTCGAGAACCGGAGGCTGCAGAAGCGTTTGGTTTTCAGGAGTGAATAGGTATTGAACATACCTTTCCTTACGTGTATATATCGATGGGTTTGGGAAATATTTTTGAAAATACAATTTTTTTCCGCAAGGGGTTAGCCTTGAATTTTTTTCAAAAATCTTTAAAAAAATTAAATCATCAAATTTTATACCACTGCAAAGGTCTGTTCAATCCCTTTCAAGTGCTGAAAACCGCAGCTTTTTCTGAGGCGTGGTTGCTGAGATATCAGCTTCCAAAGCAAATCAAATGCAGTTGGGTTGACAATCACGGGAACTATTTTGGATTGCAATATCGCGAGAACCGGATGCTGCAGAAGTGTTTGGTTTTCAGGAGTCAATAGGTATTGAACATACCTTTCTTTACGTGTATATATCGATGGGTTTGGGAAATATTTTTGAAAATACAATTTTTTTCCGCAAGGGGTTAGCCTTGAATTTTTTTCAAAAATCTTCAAAAAAATTAAATCGTCAAATTTTATACCACTGCAAAGGTCTGTTCAATCCCTTTCAAGTGCTGAAAACCGCAGCTTTTTCTGAGGCGTGGTTGCTGAGATATCAGCTTCCAAAGCAAATCAAATGCAGTTGGGTTGACAATCACGGGAACTACTTTGGATTGCAATGTCTCGAGAACCGGAGGCTGCAGAAGCGTTTGGTTTTCAGATGTGAATAGGTATTGAACAGACCTTTCGTTTAATGTATATATCGATGGGTTTGGGAAACATTTTTGAAAATACAATTTTTTTCCGCAAGGGGTTAGCCTTGAATTTTTTTCAAAAATCTTCAAAAAAATTAAATCGTCAAATTTTATACCACTGCAAAGGTCTGTTCAATCCCTTTCAAGTGCTGAAAACCGCAGCTTTTTCTGAGGCGTGGTTGCTGAGATATCAGCTTCCAAAGCAAATCAAATGCAGTTGGGTTGACAATCACTGGAACTACTTTGGATTGCAATATCTCGAGAACCGGAGGCTGCAGAAGCGTTTGGTTTTCAGGAGTGAATAGGTATTGAACATACCTTTCCTTACGTGTATATATCGATGGGTTTGGGAAATATTTTTGAAAATACAATTTTTTTCCGCAAGGGGTTAGCCTTGAATTTTTTTCAAAAATCTTCAAAAAAATTAAATCGTCAAATTTTATACCACTGCAAAGGTCTTTTCAATCCCTTTCAAGTGCTGAAAACCGCAGCTTTTTCTGAGGCGTGGTTGCTGAGATATCAGCTTCCAAAGCAAATCAAATGCAGTTGGGTTGACAATCACTGGAACTACTTTGGATTGCAATGTCTCGAGAACCGGAGGCTGCAGAAGCGTTTGGTTTTCAGATGTGAATAGGTATTGAACAGACCTTTCGTTTAATGTATATATCGATGGGTTTGGGAAACATTTTTGAAAATACAATTTTTTTCCGCAAGGGGTTAGCCTTGAATTTTTTTAAAAAATCTTCAAAAAAATTAAATCGTCAAATTTTATACCACTGCAAAGGTCTGTTCAATCCCTTTCAAGTGCTGAAAACCGCAGCTTTTTCTGAGGCGTGGTTGCTGAGATATCAGCTTCCAAAGCAAATCAAATGCAGTTGGGTTGACAATCACTGGAACTACTTTGGATTGCAATATCTCGAGAACCGGAGGCTGCAGAAGCGTTTGGTTTTCAGGAGTGAATAGGTATTGAACATACCTTTCTTTACGTGTATATATCGATGGGTTTGGGAAATATTTTTGAAAATACAATTTTTTTCCGCAAGGGGTTAGCCTTGAATTTTTTTCAAAAATCTTCAAAAAAATTAAATCATCAAATTTTATACCACTGCAAAGGTCTGTTCAATCCCTTTCAAGTGCTGAAAACCGCAGCTTTTTCTGAGGCGTGGTTGCTGAGATATCAGCTTCCAAAGCAAATCAAATGCAGTTGGGTTGACAATCACGGGAACTATTTTGGATTGCAATATCGCGAGAACCGGATGCTGCAGAAGTGTTTGGTTTTCAGGAGTCAATAGGTATTGAACATACCTTTCTTTACGTGTATATATCGATGGGTTTGGGAAATATTTTTGAAAATACAATTTTTTTCCGCAAGGGGTTAGCCTTGAATTTTTTTCAAAAATCTTCAAAAAAATTAAATCGTCAAATTTTATACCACTGCAAAGGTCTGTTCAATCCCTTTCAAGTGCTGAAAACCGCAGCTTTTTCTGAGGCGTGGTTGCTGAGATATCAGCTTCCAAAGCAAATCAAATGCAGTTGGGTTGACAATCACGGGAACTACTTTGGATTGCAATGTCTCGAGAACCGGAGGCTGCAGAAGCGTTTGGTTTTCAGATGTGAATAGGTATTGAACAGACCTTTCGTTTAATGTATATATCGATGGGTTTGGGAAACATTTTTGAAAATACAATTTTTTTGGGTTTGGGAAACATTTTTGAAAATACAATTTTTTTCCGCAAGGGGCCTTGAATTTTTTTCATAAATCTTCAAAAAAATTAAATCGTCAAATTTTATACCACTGCAAAGGTCTGTTCAATCCCTTTCAAGTGCTGAAAACCGCAGCTTTTTCTGAGGCGTGGTTGCTGAGATATCAGCTTCCAAAGCAAATCAAATGCAGTTGGGTTGACAATCACTGGAACTACTTTGGATTGCAATATCTCGAGAACCGGAGGCTGCAGAAGCGTTTGGTTTTCAGGAGTGAATAGGTATTGAACATACCTTTCCTTACGTGTATATATCGATGGGTTTGGGAAATATTTTTGAAAATACAATTTTTTTCCGCAAGGGGTTAGCCTTGAATTTTTTTCAAAAATCTTCAAAAAAATTAAATCGTCAAATTTTATACCACTGCAAAGGTCTTTTCAATCCCTTTCAAGTGCTGAAAACCGCAGCTTTTTCTGAGGCGTGGTTGCTGAGATATCAGCTTCCAAAGCAAATCAAATGCAGTTGGGTTGACAATCACTGGAACTACTTTGGATTGCAATGTCTCGAGAACCGGAGGCTGCAGAAGCGTTTGGTTTTCAGATGTGAATAGGTATTGAACAGACCTTTCGTTTAATGTATATATCGATGGGTTTGGGAAACATTTTTGAAAATACAATTTTTTTCCGCAAGGGGTTAGCCTTGAATTTTTTTAAAAAATCTTCAAAAAAATTAAATCGTCAAATTTTATACCACTGCAAAGGTCTGTTCAATCCCTTTCAAGTGCTGAAAACCGCAGCTTTTTCTGAGGCGTGGTTGCTGAGATATCAGCTTCCAAAGCAAATCAAATGCAGTTGGGTTGACAATCACTGGAACTACTTTGGATTGCAATATCTCGAGAACCGGAGGCTGCAGAAGCGTTTGGTTTTCAGGAGTGAATAGGTATTGAACATACCTTTCTTTACGTGTATATATCGATGGGTTTGGGAAATATTTTTGAAAATACAATTTTTTTCCGCAAGGGGTTAGCCTTGAATTTTTTTCAAAAATCTTCAAAAAAATTAAATCATCAAATTTTATACCACTGCAAAGGTCTGTTCAATCCCTTTCAAGTGCTGAAAACCGCAGCTTTTTCTGAGGCGTGGTTGCTGAGATATCAGCTTCCAAAGCAAATCAAATGCAGTTGGGTTGACAATCACGGGAACTATTTTGGATTGCAATATCGCGAGAACCGGATGCTGCAGAAGTGTTTGGTTTTCAGGAGTCAATAGGTATTGAACATACCTTTCTTTACGTGTATATATCGATGGGTTTGGGAAATATTTTTGAAAATACAATTTTTTTCCGCAAGGGGTTAGCCTTGAATTTTTTTCAAAAATCTTCAAAAAAATTAAATCGTCAAATTTTATACCACTGCAAAGGTCTGTTCAATCCCTTTCAAGTGCTGAAAACCGCAGCTTTTTCTGAGGCGTGGTTGCTGAGATATCAGCTTCCAAAGCAAATCAAATGCAGTTGGGTTGACAATCACGGGAACTACTTTGGATTGCAATGTCTCGAGAACCGGAGGCTGCAGAAGCGTTTGGTTTTCAGATGTGAATAGGTATTGAACAGACCTTTCGTTTAATGTATATATCGATGGGTTTGGGAAACATTTTTGAAAATACAATTTTTTTCCGCAAGGGGCCTTGAATTTTTTTCAAAAATCTTCAAAAAAATTAAATCGTCAAATTTTATACCACTGCAAAGGTCTGTTCAATCCCTTTCAAGTGCTGAAAACCGCAGCTTTTTCTGAGGCGTGGTTGCTGAGATATCAGCTTCCAAAGCAAATCAAATGCAGTTGGGTTGACAATCACTGGAACTATTTTGGATTGCAATATCTCGAGAACCGGAGGCTGCAGAAGCGTTTGGTTTTCAGGAGTGAATAGGTATTGAACATACCTTTCTTTACGTGTATATATCGATGGGTTTGGGAAATATTTTTAAAATACAATTTTTTTCCGCAAGGGGTTAGCCTTGAATTTTTTTCAAAAATCTTCAAAAAAATTAAATCGTCAAATCTTATACCACTGCAAAGGTCTGTTCAATCCCTTTCAAGTGCTGAAAACCGCAGCTTTTTCTGAGGCGTGGTTGCTGAGATATCAGCTTCCAAAGCAAATCAAATGCAGTTGGGTTGACAATCACTGGAACTACTTTGGATTGCAATATCTCGAGAACCGGAGGCTGCAGAAGCGTTTGGTTTTCAGGAGTGAATAGGTATTGAACATACCTTTCTTTACGTGTATATATCGATGGGTTTGGGAAATATTTTTGAAAATACAATTTTTTTCCGCAAGGGGTTAGCCTTGAATGTTTTTCAAAAATCTTCAAAAAAATTAAATCGTCAAATTTTATACCACTGCAAAGGTCTGTTCAATCCCTTTCAAGTGCTGAAAACCGCAGCTTTTTCTGAGGCGTGGTTGCTGAGATATCAGCTTCCAAAGCAAATCAAATGCAGTTGGGTTGACAATCACTGGAACTACTTTGGATTGCAATATCTCGAGAACCGGAGGCTGCAGAAGCGTTTGGTTTTCAGGAGTGAATAGGTATTGAACATACCTTTCTTTACGTGTATATATCGATGGGTTTGGGAAATATTTTTGAAAATACAATTTTTTTCCGCAAGGGGTTAGCCTTGAATTTTTTTCAAAAATCTTCAAAAAAATTAAATCGTCAAATTTTATACCACTGCAAAGGTCTGTTCAATCCCTTTCAAGTGCTGAAAACCGCAGCTTTTTCTGAGGCGTGGTTGCTGAGATATCAGCTTCCAAAGCAAATCAAATGCAGTTGGGTTGACAATCACGGGAACTACTTTGGATTGCAATATCTCGAGAACCGGAGGCTGCAGAAGCGTTTGGTTTTCAGATGTGAATAGGTATTGAACAGACCTTTCGTTTAATGTATATATCGATGGGTTTGGGAAACATTTTTGAAAATACAATTTTTTTCCGCAAGGGGTTAGCCTTGAATGTTTTTCAAAAATCTTCAAAAAAATTAAATCGTCAAATTTTATACCACTGCAAAGGTCTGTTCAATCCCTTTCAAGTGCTGAAAACCGCAGCTTTTTCTGAGGCGTGGTTGCTGAGATATCAGCTTCCAAAGCAAATCAAATGCAGTTGGGTTGACAATCACTGGAACTACTTTGGATTGCAATATCTCGAGAACCGGAGGCTGCAGAAGCGTTTGGTTTTCAGGAGTGAATAGGTATTGAACATACCTTTCTTTACGTGTATATATCGATGGGTTTGGGAAATATTTTTGAAAATACAATTTTTTTCCGCAAGGGGTTAGCCTTGAATTTTTTTCAAAAATCTTCAAAAAAATTAAATCGTCAAATTTTATACCACTGCAAAGGTCTGTTCAATCCCTTTCAAGTGCTGAAAACCGCAGCTTTTTCTGAGGCGTGGTTGCTGAGATATCAGCTTCCAAAGCAAATCAAATGCAGTTGGGTTGACAATCACGGGAACTATTTTGGATTGCAATATCGCGAGAACCGGATGCTGCAGAAGCGTTTGGTTTTCAGGAGTCAATAGGTATTGAACATACCTTTCTTTACGTGTATATATCGATGGGTTTGGGAAATATTTTTGAAAATACAATTTTTTTCCGCAAGGGGTTAGCCTTGAATTTTTTTCAAAAATCTTCAAAAAAATTAAATCGTCAAATTTTATACCACTGCAAAGGTCTGTTCAATCCCTTTCAAGTGCTGAAAACCACAGCTTTTTCTGAGGCGTGGTTGCTGAGATATCAGCTTCCAAAGCAAATCAAATGCAGTTGGGTTGACAATCACGGGAACTAATTTGGATTGCAATATCTCGAGAACCGGAGGCTGCAGAAGCGTTTGGTTTTCAGATGTGAATAGGTATTGAACAGACCTTTCGTTTAATGTATATATCGATGGGTTTGGGAAACATTTTTGAAAATACAATTTTTTTCCGCAAGGGGTTAGCCTTGAATTTTTTTCAAAAATCTTCAAAAAAATTAAATCGTCAAATTTTATACCACTGCAAAGGTCTGTTCAATCCCTTTCAAGTGCTGAAAACCGCAGCTTTTTCTGAGGCGTGGTTGCTGAGATATCAGCTTCCAAAGCATATCAAATGCAGTTGGGTTGACAATCACGGGAACTATTTTGGATTGCAATATCGCGAGAACCGGATGCTGCAGAAGCGTTTGGTTTTCAGGAGTCAATAGGTATTGAACATACCTTTCTTTGCGTGTATATATCGATGGGTTTGGGAAATATTTTTGAAAATACAATTTTTTTCCGCAAGGGGTTAGCCTTGAATTTTTTTCAAAAATCTTCAAAAAAATTAAATCGTCAAATTTTATACCACTGCAAAGGTCTGTTCAATCCCTTTCAAGTGCTGAAAACCGCAGCTTTTTCTGAGGCGTGGTTGCTGAGATATCAGCTTCCAAAGCAAATCAAATGCAGTTGGGTTGACAATCACGGGAACTACTTTGGATTGCAATATCTCGAGAACCGGAGGCTGCAGAAGCGGTTGGTTTTCAGATGTGAATAGGTATTGAACAGACCTTTCGTTTAATGTATATATCGATGGGTTTGGGAAACATTTTTGAAAATACAATTTTTTTCCGCAAGGGGTTAGCCTTGAATTTTTTTCAAAAATCTTCAAAAAAATTAAATCGTCAAATTTTATACCACTGCAAAGGTCTGTTCAATCCCTTTCAAGTGCTGAAAACCGCAGCTTTTTCTGAGGCGTGGTTGCTGAGATATCAGCTTCCAAAGCATATCAAATGCAGTTGGGTTGACAATCACGGGAACTATTTTGGATTGCAATATCGCGAGAACCGGATGCTGCAGAAGCGTTTGGTTTTCAGGAGTCAATAGGTATTGAACATACCTTTCTTTGCGTGTATATATCGATGGGTTTGGGAAATATTTTTGAAAATACAATTTTTTTCCGCAAGGGGTTAGCCTTGAATTTTTTTCAAAAATCTTCAAAAAAATTAAATCGTCAAATTTTATACCACTGCAAAGGTCTGTTCAATCCCTTTCAAGTGCTGAAAACCGCAGCTTTTTCTGAGGCGTGGTTGCTGAGATATCAGCTTCCAAAGCAAATCAAATGCAGTTGGGTTGACAATCACGGGAACTACTTTGGATTGCAATATCTCGAGAACCGGAGGCTGCAGAAGCGTTTGGTTTTCAGATGTGAATAGGTATTGAACAGACCTTTCGTTTAATGTATATATCGATGGGTTTGGGAAACATTTTTGAAAATACAATTTTTTTCCGCAAGGGGTGCCTTGAATTTTTTTCAAAAATCTTCAAAAAAATTAAATCGTCAAATTTTATACCACTGCAAAGGTCTGTTCAATCCCTTTCAAGTGCTGAAAACCGCAGCTTTTTCTGAGGCGTGGTTGCTGAGATATCAGCTTCCAAAGCAAATCAAATGCAGTTGGGTTGACAATCACTGGAACTACTTTGGATTGCAATATCTCAAGAACCGGAGGCTGCAGAAGCGTTTGGTTTTCAGGAGTCAATAGGTATTGAACATACCTTTCTTTACGTGTATATATCGATGGGTTTGGGAAATATTTTTGAAAATACAATTTTTTCCGCAAGGGGTTAGCCTTGAATTTTTTTCAAAAATCTTCAAAAAAATTAAATCGTCAAATTTTATACCACTGCAAAGGTCTGTTCAATCCCTTTCAAGTGCTGAAAACCGCAGCTTTTTCTGAGGCGTGGTTGCTGAGATATCAGCTTCCAAAGCAAATCAAATGCAGTTGGGTTGACAATCACGGGAACTACTTTGGATTGCAATATCTCGAGAACCGGAGGCTGCAGAAGCGTTTGGTTTTCAGATGTGAATAGGTATTGAACAGACCTTTCGTTTAATGTATATATCGATGGGTTTGGGAAACATTTTTGAAAATACAATTTTTTTCCGCAAGGCGTATCGTCAAATTTTATACCACTGCAAAGGTCTGTTCAATCCCTTTCAAGTGCTGAAAACCGCAGCTTTTTCTGAGGCGTGGTTGCTGAGATATCAGCTTCCAAAGCAAATCAAATGCAGTTGGGTTGACAATCACTGGAACTACTTTGGATTGCAATATCTCGAGAACCGGAGGCTGCAGAGGCGTTTGGTTTTCAGGAGTGAATAGGTATTGAACATACCTTTCTTTACGTGTATATATCGATGGGTTTGGGAAATATTTTTGAAAATACAATTTTTTTCCGCAAGGGGTTAGCCTTGAATTTTTTTCAAAAATCTTCAAAAAAATTAAATCGTCAAATTTTATACCACTGCAAAGGTCTGTTCAATCCCTTTCAAGTGCTGAAAACCGCAGCTTTTTCTGAGGCGTGGTTGCTGAGATATCAGCTTCCAAAGCAAATCAAATGCAGTTGGGTTGACAATCACGGGAACTACTTTGGATTGCAATATCTCGAGAACCGGAGGCTGCAGAAGCGTTTGGTTTTCAGATGTGAATAGGTATTGAACAGACCTTTCGTTTAATGTATATATCGATGGGTTTGGGAAACATTTTTGAAAATACAATTTTTTTCCGCAAGGGGTGCCTTGAATTTTTTTCAAAAATCTTCAAAAAAATTAAATCGTCAAATTTTATACCACTGCAAAGGTCTGTTTAATCCCTTTCAAGTGCTGAAAACCGCAGCTTTTTCTGAGGCGTGGTTGCTGAGATATCAGCTTCCAAAGCAAATCAAATGCAGTTGGGTTGACAATCACTGGAACTACTTTGGATTGCAATATCTCAAGAACCGGAGGCTGCAGAAGCGTTTGGTTTTCAGGAGTCAATAGGTATTGAACATACCTTTCTTTACGTGTATATATCGATGGGTTTGGGAAATATTTTTGAAAATACAATTTTTTCCGCAAGGGGTTAGCCTTGAATTTTTTTCAAAAATCTTCAAAAAAATTAAATCGTCAAATTTTATACCACTGCAAAGGTCTGTTCAATCCCTTTCAAGTGCTGAAAACCGCAGCTTTTTCTGAGGCGTGGTTGCTGAGATATCAGCTTCCAAAGCAAATCAAATGCAGTTGGGTTGACAATCACGGGAACTACTTTGGATTGCAATATCTCGAGAACCGGAGGCTGCAGAAGCGTTTGGTTTTCAGATGTGAATAGGTATTGAACAGACCTTTCGTTTAATGTATATATCGATGGGTTTGGGAAACATTTTTGAAAATACAATTTTTTTCCGCAAGGCGTATCGTCAAATTTTATACCACTGCAAAGGTCTGTTCAATCCCTTTCAAGTGCTGAAAACCGCAGCTTTTTCTGAGGCGTGGTTGCTGAGATATCAGCTTCCAAAGCAAATCAAATGCAGTTGGGTTGACAATCACTGGAACTACTTTGGATTGCAATATCTCGAGAACCGGAGGCTGCAGAAGCGTTTGGTTTTCAGGAGTGAATAGGTATTGAACATACCTTTCTTTGCGTGTATATATCGATGGGTTTGGGAAATATTTTTGAAAATACAATTTTTTTCCGCAAGGGGTTAGCCTTGAATTTTTTTCAAAAATCTTCAAAAAAATTAAATCGTCAAATTTTATACCACTGCAAAGGTCTGTACAATCCCTTTCAAGTGCTGAAAACCGCAGCTTTTTCTGAGGCGTGGTTGCTGAGATATCAGCTTCCAAAGCAAATCAAATGCAGTTGGGTTGACAATCACGGGAACTATTTTGGATTGCAATATCGCGAGAACCGGATGCTGCAGAAGCGTTTGGTTTTCAGGAGTCAATAGGTATTGAACATACCTTTCTTTACGTGTATATATCGATGGGTTTGGGAAATATTTTTGAAAATACAATTTTTTTCCGCAAGGGGTTAGCCTTGAATTTTTTTCAAAAATCTTCAAAAAAATTAAATCGTCAAATTTTATACCACTGCAAAGGTCTGTTCAATCCCTTTCAAGTGCTGAAAAGCGCAGCTTTTTCTGAGGCGTGGTTGCTGAGATATCAGCTTCCAAAGCAAATCAAATGCAGTTGGGTTGACAATCACGGGAACTACTTTGGATTGCAATATCTCGAGAACCGGAGGTTGCAGAAGCGTTTGGTTTTCAGATGTGAATAGGTATTGAACAGACCTTTCGTTTAATGTATATATCGATGGGTTTGGGAAACATTTTTGAAAATACAATTTTTTTCCGCAAGGGGTTAGCCTTGAATTTTTTTCAAAAATCTTCAAAAAAATTAAATCGTCAAATTTTATACCACTGCAAAGGTCTGTTCAATCCCTTTCAAGTGCTGAAAACCGCAGCTTTTTCTGAGGCGTGGTTGCTGAGATATCAGCTTCCAAAGCAAATCAAATGCAGTTGGGTTGACAATCACTGGAACTATTTTGGATTGCAATATCGCGAGAACCGGATGCTGCAGAAGCGTTTGGTTTTCAGGAGTCAATAGGTATTGAACATACCTTTCTTTACGTGTATATATCGATGGGTTTGGGAAATATTTTTGAAAATACAATTTTTTTCCGCAAGGGGTTAGCCTTGATTTTTTTTCAAAAATCTTCAAAAAAATTAAATCGTCAAATTTTATACCACTGCAAAGGTCTGTTCAATCCCTTTCAAGTGCTGAAAAGCGCAGCTTTTTCTGAGGCGTGGTTGCTGAGATATCAGCTTCCAAAGCAAATCAAATGCAGTTGGGTTGACAATCACGGGAACTACTTTGGATTGCAATATCTCGAGAACCGGAGGTTGCAGAAGCGTTTGGTTTTCAGATGTGAATAGGTATTGAACAGACCTTTCGTTTAATGTATATATCGATGGGTTTGGGAAACATTTTTGAAAATACAATTTTTTTCCGCAAGGGGTTAGCCTTGAATTTTTTTCAAAAATCTTCAAAAAAATTAAATCGTCAAATTTTATACCACTGCAAAGGTCTGTTCAATCCCTTTCAAGTGCTGAAAACCGCAGCTTTTTCTGAGGCGTGGTTGCTGAGATATCAGCTTCCAAAGCAAATCAAATGCAGTTGGGTTGACAATCACTGGAACTATTTTGGATTGCAATATCGCGAGAACCGGATGCTGCAGAAGCGTTTGGTTTTCAGGAGTCAATAGGTATTGAACATACCTTTCTTTACGTGTATATATCGATGGGTTTGGGAAATATTTTTGAAAATACAATTTTTTTCCGCAAGGGGTTAGCCTTGATTTTTTTTCAAAAATCTTCAAAAAAATTAAATCGTCAAATTTTATACCACTGCAAAGGTCTGTTCAATCCCTTTCAAGTGCTGAAAACCGCAGCTTTTTCTGAGGCGTGGTTGCTGAGATATCAGCTTCCAAAGCAAATCAAATGCAGTTGGGTTGACAATCACTGGAACTACTTTGGATTGCAATATCTCGAGAACCGGAGGCTGCAGAAGCGTTTGGTTTTCAGGAGTGAATAGGTATTGAACATACCTTTCTTTACGTGTATATATCGATGGGTTTGGGAAATATTTTTGAAAATACAATTTTTTTCCGCAAGGGGTTAGCCTTGAATTTTTTTCAAAAATCTTCAAAAAAATTAAATCGTCAAATTTTATACCACTGCAAAGGTCTGTTCAATCCCTTTCAAGTGCTGAAAACCGCAGCTTTTTCTGAGGCGTGGTTGCTGAGATATCAGCTTCCAAAGCAAATCAAATGCAGTTGGGTTTCACGGGAACTATTTTGGATTGCAATATCGCGAGAACCGGATGCTGCAGAAGCGTTTGGTTTTCAGATGTGAATAGGTATTGAACAGACCTTTCGTTTAATGTATATATCGATGGGTTTGGGAAACATTTTTGAAAATACAATTTTTTTCCGCAAGGGGTTAGCCTTGAATTTTTTTCAAAAATCTTCAAAAAAATTAAATCGTCAAATTTTATACCACTGCAAAGGTCTGTTCAATCCCTTTCAAGTGCTGAAAACCGCAGCTTTTTCTGAGGCGTGGTTGCTGAGATATCAGCTTCCAAAGCAAATCAAATGCAGTTGGGTTGACAATCACTGGAACTACTTTGGATTGCAATATCTCGAGAACCGGAGGCTGCAGAAGCGTTTGGATTTCAGGAGTGAATAGGTATTGAACATACCTTTCTTTACGTGTATATATCGATGGGTTTGGGAAATATTTTTGAAAATACAATTTTTTTCCGCAAGGGGTTAGCCTTGAATTTTTTTCAAAAATCTTCAAAAAAAATAAATCGTCAAATTTTATACCACTGCAAAGGTCTGTTCAATCCCTTTCAAGTGCTGAAAACCGCAGCTTTTTCTGAGGCGTGGTTGCTGAGATATCAGCTTCCAAAGCAAATCAAATGCAGTTGGGTTGACAATCACTGGAACTACTTTGGATTGCAATATCTCGAGAACCGGAGGCTGCAGAAGCGTTTGGTTTTCAGGAGTGAATAGGTATTGAACATACCTTTCTTCACGTGTATATATCGATGGGTTTGGGAAATATTTTTGAAAATACAATTTTTTTCCGCAAGGGGTTAGCCTTGAATTTTTTTCAAAAATCTTCAAAAAAATTAAATCGTCAAATTTTATACCACTGCAAAGGTCTGTTCAATCCCTTTCAAGTGCTGAAAACCGCAGCTTTTTCTGAGGCGTGGTTGCTGAGATATCAGCTTCCAAAGCAAATCAAATGCAGTTGGGTTTCACGGGAACTATTTTGGATTGCAATATCGCGAGAACCGGATGCTGCAGAAGCGTTTGGTTTTCAGATGTGAATAGGTATTGAACAGACCTTTCGTTTAATGTATATATCGATGGGTTTGGGAAACATTTTTGAAAATACAATTTTTTTCCGCAAGGGGTTAGCCTTGAATTTTTTTCAAAAATCTTCAAAAAAATTAAATCGTCAAATTTTATACCACTGCAAAGGTCTGTTCAATCCCTTTCAAGTGCTGAAAACCGCAGCTTTTTCTGAGGCGTGGTTGCTGAGATATCAGCTTCCAAAGCAAATCAAATGCAGTTGGGTTGACAATCACTGGAACTACTTTGGATTGCAATATCTCGAGAACCGGAGGCTGCAGAAGCGTTTGGATTTCAGGAGTGAATAGGTATTGAACATACCTTTCTTTACGTGTATATATCGATGGGTTTGGGAAATATTTTTGAAAATACAATTTTTTTCCTCAAGGGGTTAGCCTTGAATTTTTTTCAAAAATCTTCAAAAAAATTAAATCGTCAAATTTTATACCACTGCAAAGGTCTGTTCAATCCCTTTCAAGTGCTGAAAACCGCAGCTTTTTCTGAGGCGTGGTTGCTGAGATATCAGCTTCCAAAGCAAATCAAATGCAGTTGGGTTGACAATCACTGGAACTACTTTGGATTGCAATATCTCGAGAACCGGAGGCTGCAGAAGCGTTTGGTTTTCAGGAGTGAATAGGTATTGAACATACCTTTCTTTACGTGTATATATCGATGGGTTTGGGAAATATTTTTGAAAATACAATTTTTTTCCGCAAGGGGGTTGCCTTGATTTTTTTTCAAAAATCTTCAAAAAAATTAAATCGTCAAATTTTATACCACTGCAAAGGTCTGTTCAATCCCTTTCAAGTGCTGAAAACCGCAGCTTTTTCTGAGGCGTGGTTGCTGAGATATCAGCTTCCAAAGCAAATCAAATGCAGTTGGGTTTCACGGGAACTATTTTGGATTGCAATATCGCGAGAACCGGATGCTGCAGAAGCGTTTGGTTTTCAGATGTGAATAGGTATTGAACAGACCTTTCGTTTAATGTATATATCGATGGGTTTGGGAAACATTTTTGAAAATACAATTTTTTTCCGCAAGGGGTTAGCCTTGAATTTTTTTCAAAAATCTTCAAAAAAATTAAATCGTCAAATTTTATACCACTGCAAAGGTCTGTTCAATCCCTTTCAAGTGCTGAAAACCGCAGCTTTTTCTGAGGCGTGGTTGCTGAGATATCAGCTTCCAAAGCAAATCAAATGCAGTTGGGTTGACAATCACTGGAACTACTTTGGATTGCAATATCTCGAGAACCGGAGGCTGCAGAAGCGTTTGGTTTTCAGGAGTGAATAGGTATTGAACATACCTTTCTTTACGTGTATATATCGATGGGTTTGGGAAATATTTTTGAAAATACAATTTTTTTCCGCAAGGGGTTAGCCTTGAATTTTTTTCAAAAATCTTCAAAAAAATTAAATCGTCAAATTTTATACCACTGCAAAGGTCTGTTCAATCCCTTTCAAGTGCTGAAAACCGCAGCTTTTTCTGAGGCGTGGTTGCTGAGATATCAGCTTCCAAAGCAAATCAAATGCAGTTGGGTTGACAATCACGGGAACTATTTTGGATTGCAATATCGCGAGAACCGGATGCTGCAGAAGCGTTTGGTTTTCAGGAGTCAATAGGTATTGAACATACCTTTCTTTACGTGTATATATCGATGGGTTTGGGAAATATTTTTGAAAATACAATTTTTTTCCGCAAGGGGTTAGCCTTGAATTTTTTTCAAAAATCTTCAAAAAAATTAAATCGTCAAATTTTATACCACTGCAAAGGTCTGTTCAATCCCTTTCAAGTGCTGAAAACCGCAGCTTTTTCTGAGGCGTGGTTGCTGAGATATCAGCTTCCAAAGCAAATCAAATGCAGTTGGGTTGACAATCACGGGAACTACTTTGGATTGCAATATCTCGAGAACCGGAGGCTGCAGAAGCGTTTGGTTTTCAGATGTGAATAGGTATTGAACAGACCTTTCGTTTAATGTATATATCGATGGGTTTGGGAAACATTTTTGAAAATACAATTTTTTTTCCGCAAGGGGTTAGCCTTGAATTTTTTTTCAAAAATCTTCAAAAAAATTAAATCGTCAAATTTTATACCACTGCAAAGGTCTGTTCAATCCCTTTCAAGTGCTGAAAACCGCAGCTTTTTCTGAGGCGTGGTTGCTGAGATATCAGCTTCCAAAGCAAATCAAATGCAGTTGGGTTGACAATCACTGGAACTACTTTGGATTGCAATATCTCGAGAACCGGAGGCTGCAGAAGCGTTTGGTTTTCAGGAGTGAATAGGTATTGAACATACCTTTCTTTACGTGTATATATCGATGGGTTTGGGAAATATTTTTGAAAATACAATTTTTTTCCGCAAGGGGGTTAGCCTTGATTTTTTTTCAAAAATCTTCAAAAAAATTAAATCGTCAAATTTTATACCACTGCAAAGGTCTGTTCAATCCCTTTCAAGTGCTGAAAACCGCAGCTTTTTCTGAGGCGTGGTTGCTGAGATATCAGCTTCCAAAGCAAATCAAATGCAGTTGGGTTTCACGGGAACTATTTTGGATTGCAATATCGCGAGAACCGGATGCTGCAGAAGCGTTTGGTTTTCAGATGTGAATAGGTATTGAACAGACCTTTCGTTTAATGTATATATCGATGGGTTTGGGAAACATTTTTGAAAATACAATTTTTTTCCGCAAGGGGTTAGCCTTGAATTTTTTTCAAAAATCTTCAAAAAAATTAAATCGTCAAATTTTATACCACTGCAAAGGTCTGTTCAATCCCTTTCAAGTGCTGAAAACCGCAGCTTTTTCTGAGGCGTGGTTGCTGAGATATCAGCTTCCAAAGCAAATCAAATGCAGTTGGGTTGACAATCACTGGAACTACTTTGGATTGCAATATCTCGAGAACCGGAGGCTGCAGAAGCGTTTGGTTTTCAGGAGTGAATAGGTATTGAACATACCTTTCTTTACGTGTATATATCGATGGGTTTGGGAAATATTTTTGTAAATACAATTTTTTTCCGCAAGGGGTTAGCCTTGAATTTTTTTCAAAAATCTTCAAAAAAATTAAATCGTCAAATTTTATACCACTGCAAAGGTCTGTTCAATCCCTTTCAAGTGCTGAAAACCGCAGCTTTTTCTGAGGCGTGGTTGCTGAGATATCAGCTTCCAAAGCAAATCAAATGCAGTTGGGTTGACAATCACGGGAACTACTTTGGATTGCAATATCTCGAGAACCGGAGGCTGCAGAAGCGTTTGGTTTTCAGATGTGAATAGGTATTGAACAGACCTTTCGTTTAATGTATATATCGATGGGTTTGGGAAACATTTTTGAAAATACAATTTTTTTCCGCAAGGGGTTAGCCTTGAATTTTTTTCAAAAATCTTCAAAAAAATTAAATCGTCAAATTTTATACCACTGCAAAGGTCTGTTCAATCCCTTTCAAGTGCTGAAAACCGCAGCTTTTTCTGAGGCGTGGTTGCTGAGATATCAGCTTCCAAAGCAAATCAAATGCAGTTGGGTTGACAATCACGGGAACTATTTTGGATTGCAATATCGCGAGAACCGGATGCTGCAGAAGCGTTTGGTTTTCAGGAGTCAATAAGTATTGAACATACCTTTCTTTACGTGTATATATCGATGGGTTTGGGAAATATTTTTGAAAATACAATTTTTTTCCGCAAGGGGTTATAGCCTTGAATTTTTTTCAAAAATCTTCAAAAAAAATTAAATCGTCAAATTTTATACCACTGCAAAGGTCTGTTCAATCCCTTTCAAGTGCTGAAAACCGCAGCTTTTTCTGAGGCGTGGTTGCTGAGATATCAGCTTCCAAAGCAAATCAAATGCAGTTGGGTTGACAATCACGGGAACTACTTTGGATTGCAATATCTCGAGAACCGGAGGCTGCAGAAGCGTTTGGTTTTCAGATGTGAATAGGTATTGAACAGACCTTTCGTTTAATGTATATATCGATGGGTTTGGGAAATATTTTTGAAAATACAATTTTTTTCCGCAAGGGGTTAGCCTTGAATTTTTTTCAAAAATCTTCAAAAAAATTAAATCGTCAAATTTTATACCACTGCAAAGGTCTGTTCAATCCCTTTCAAGTGCTGAAAACCGCAGCTTTTTCTGAGGCGTGGTTGCTGAGATATCAGCTTCCAAAGCAAATCAAATGCAGTTGGGTTGACAATCACGGGAACTATTTTGGATTGCAATATCGCGAGAACCGGAGGCTGCAGAAGCGTTTGGTTTTCAGATGTGAATAGGTATTGAACAGACCTTTCGTTTAATGTATATATCGATGGGTTTGGGAAATATTTTTGAAAATACAATTTTTTTCCGCAAGGGGTTAGCCTTGAATTTTTTTCAAAAATCTTCAAAAAAATTAAATCGTCAAATTTTATACCACTGCAAAGGTCTGTTCAATCCCTTTCAAGTGCTGAAAACCGCAGCTTTTTCTGAGGCGTGGTTGCTGAGATATCAGCTTCCAAAGCAAATCAAATGCAGTTGGGTTGACAATCACTGGAACTACTTTGGATTGCAATATCTCGAGAACCGGAGGCTGCAGAAGCGTTTGGTTTTCAGGAGTGAATAGGTATTGAACATACCTTTCTTTACGTGTATATATCGATGGGTTTGGGAAATATTTTTGAAAATACAATTTTTTTCCGCAAGGGGTTAGCCTTGAATTTTTTTCAAAAATCTTCAAAAAAATTAAATCGTCAAATTTTATACCACTGCAAAGGTCTGTTCAATCCCTTTCAAGTGCTGAAAACCGCAGCTTTTTCTGAGGCGTGGTTGCTGAGATATCAGCTTCCAAAGCAAATCAAATGCAGTTGGGTTGACAATCACTGGAACTACTTTGGATTGCAATATCTCGAGAACCGGAGGCTGCAGAAGCGTTTGGTTTTCAGGAGTGAATAGGTATTGAACATACCTTTCTTTACGTGTATATATCGATGGGTTTGGGAAATATTTTTGAAAATACAATTTTTTTCCGCAAGGGGTTATTAGCCTTGAATTTTTTTCAAAAATCTTCAAAAAAATTAAATCGTCAAATTTTATACCACTGCAAAGGTCTGTTCAATCCCTTTCAAGTGCTGAAAACCGCAGCTTTTTCTGAGGCGTGGTTGCTGAGATATCAGCTTCCAAAGCAAATCAAATGCAGTTGGGTTTCACGGGAACTATTTTGGATTGCAATATCGCGAGAACCGGATGCTGCAGAAGCGTTTGGTTTTCAGATGTGAATAGGTATTGAACAGACCTTTCGTTTAATGTATATATCGATGGGTTTGGGAAACATGTTTGAAAATACAATTTTTTTCCGCAAGGGGTTAGCCTTGAATTTTTTTCAAAAATCTTCAAAAAAATTAAATCGTCAAATTTTATACCACTGCAAAGGTCTGTTCAATCCCTTTCAAGTGCTGAAAACCGCAGCTTTTTCTGAGGCGTGGTTGCTGAGATATCAGCTTCCAAAGCAAATCAAATGCAGTTGGGTTGACAATCACTGGAACTACTTTGGATTGCAATATCTCGAGAACCGGAGGCTGCAGAAGCGTTTGGTTTTCAGGAGTGAATAGGTATTGAACATACCTTTCTTTACGTGTATATATCGATGGGTTTGGGAAATATTTTTGAAAATACAATTTTTTTCCGCAAGGGGTTAGCCTTGAATTTTTTTCAAAAATCTTCAAAAAAATTAAATCGTCAAATTTTATACCACTGCAAAGGTCTGTTCAATCCCTTTCAAGTGCTGAAAACCGCAGCTTTTTCTGAGGCGTGGTTGCTGAGATATCAGCTTCCAAAGCAAATCAAATGCAGTTGGGTTGACAATCACGGGAACTACTTTGGATTGCAATATCTCGAGAACCGGAGGCTGCAGAAGCGTTTGGTTTTCAGATGTGAATAGGTATTGAACAGACCTTTCGTTTAATGTATATATCGATGGGTTTGGGAAACATTTTTGAAAATACAATTTTTTTCCGCAAGGGGTTAGCCTTGAATTTTTTTCAAAAATCTTCAAAAAAATTAAATCGTCAAATTTTATACCACTGCAAAGTTCTGTTCAATCCCTTTCAAGTGCTGAAAACCGCAGCTTTTTCTGAGGCGTGGTTGCTGAGATATCAGCTTCCAAAGCAAATCAAATGCAGTTGGGTTGACAATCACTGGAACTACTTTGGATTGCAATATCTCGAGAGCCGGAGGCTGCAGAAGCGTTTGGTTTTCAGGAGTGAATAGGTATTGAACATACCTTTCTTTACGCGTATATATCGATGGGTTTGGGAAATATTTTTGAAAATACAATTTTTTTCCGCAAGGGGTTAGCCTTGAATTTTTTTTCAAAAATCTTCAAAAAAATTAAATCGTCAAATTTTATACCACTGCAAAGGTCTGTTCAATCCCTTTCAAGTGCTGAAAACCGCAGCTTTTTCTGAGGCGTGGTTGCTGAGATATCAGCTTCCAAAGCAAATCAAATGCAGTTGGGTTGACAATCACGGGAACTATTTTGGATTGCAATATCGCGAGAACCGGATGCTGCAGAAGCGTTTGGTTTTCAGGAGTCAATAGGTATTGAACATACCTTTCTTTACGTGTATATATCGATGGGTTTGGGAAATATTTTTGAAAATACAATTTTTTTCCGCAAGGGGTTAGCCTTGAATTTTTTTCAAAAATCTTCAAAAAAAATTAAATCGTCAAATTTTATACCACTGCAAAGGTCTGTTCAATCCCTTTCAAGTGCTGAAAACCGCAGCTTTTTCTGAGGCGTGGTTGCTGAGATATCAGCTTCCAAAGCAAATCAAATGCAGTTGGGTTGACAATCACGGGAACTACTTTGGATTGCAATATCTCGAGAACCGGAGGCTGCAGAAGCGTTTGGTTTTCAGATGTGAATAGGTATTGAACAGACCTTTCGTTTAATGTATATATCGATGGGTTTGGGAAACATTTTTGAAAATACAATTTTTTTCCGCAAGGGGTTAGCCTTGAATTTTTTTCAAAAATCTTCAAAAAAATTAAATCGTCAAATTTTATACCACTGCAAAGGTCTGTTCAATCCCTTTCAAGTGCTGAAAACCGCAGCTTTTTCTGAGGCGTGGTTGCTGAGATATCAGCTTCCAAAGCAAATCAAATGCAGTTGGGTTGACAATCACTGGAACTACTTTGGATTGCAATATCTCGAGAACCGGAGGCTGCAGAAGCGTTTGGTTTTCAGGAGTGAATAGGTATTGAACATACCTTTCTTTACGTGTATATATCGATGGGTTTGGGAAATATTTTTGAAAATACAATTTTTTTCCGCAAGGGGTTAGCCTTGAATTTTTTTCAAAAATCTTCAAAAAAATTAAATCGTCAAATTTTATACCACTGCAAAGGTCTGTTCAATCCCTTTCAAGTGCTGAAAACCGCAGCTTTTTCTGAGGCGTGGTTGCTGAGATATCAGCTTCCAAAGCAAATCAAATGCAGTTGGGTTGACAATCACTGGAACTACTTTGGATTGCAATATCTCGAGAACCGGAGGCTGCAGAAGCGTTTGGTTTTCAGGAGTGAATAGGTATTGAACATACCTTTCTTTACGTGTATATATCGATGGGTTTGGGAAATATTTTTGAAAATACAATTTTTTTCCGCAAGGGGTTATTAGCCTTGAATTTTTTTCAAAAATCTTCAAAAAAATTAAATCGTCAAATTTTATACCACTGCAAAGGTCTGTTCAATCCCTTTCAAGTGCTGAAAACCGCAGCTTTTTCTGAGGCGTGGTTGCTGAGATATCAGCTTCCAAAGCAAATCAAATGCAGTTGGGTTTCACGGGAACTATTTTGGATTGCAATATCGCGAGAACCGGATGCTGCAGAAGCGTTTGGTTTTCAGATGTGAATAGGTATTGAACAGACCTTTCGTTTAATGTATATATCGATGGGTTTGGGAAACATTTTTGAAAATACAATTTTTTTCCGCAAGGGGTTAGCCTTGAATTTTTTTCAAAAATCTTCAAAAAAATTAAATCGTCAAATTTTATACCACTGCAAAGGTCTGTTCAATCCCTTTCAAGTGCTGAAAACCGCAGCTTTTTCTGAGGCGTGGTTGCTGAGATATCAGCTTCCAAAGCAAATCAAATGCAGTTGGGTTGACAATCACTGGAACTACTTTGGATTGCAATATCTCGAGAACCGGAGGCTGCAGAAGCGTTTGGTTTTCAGGAGTGAATAGGTATTGAACATACCTTTCTTTACGTGTATATATCGATGGGTTTGGGAAATATTTTTGAAAATACAATTTTTTTCCGCAAGGGGTTAGCCTTGAATTTTTTTCAAAAATCTTCAAAAAAATTAAATCGTCAAATTTTATACCACTGCAAAGGTCTGTTCAATCCCTTTCAAGTGCTGAAAACCGCAGCTTTTTCTGAGGCGTGGTTGCTGAGATATCAGCTTCCAAAGCAAATCAAATGCAGTTGGGTTGACAATCACGGGAACTATTTTGGATTGCAATATCGCGAGAACCGGATGCTGCAGAAGCGTTTGGTTTTCAGGAGTCAATATGTATTGAACATACCTTTCTTTACGTGTATATATCGATGGCTTTGGGAAATATTTTTGAAAATACAATTTTTTCCGCAAGGGGTTAGCCTTGAATTTTTTTCAAAAATCTTCAAAAAAATTAAATCGTCAAATTTTATACCACTGCAAAGGTCTGTTCAATCCCTTTCAAGTGCTGAAAACCGCAGCTTTTTCTGAGGCGTGGTTGCTGAGATATCAGCTTCCAAAGCAAATCAAATGCAGTTGGGTTGACAATCACGGGAACTACTTTGGATTGCAATATCTCGAGAACCGGAGGCTGCAGAAGCGTTTGGTTTTCAGATGTGAATAGGTATTGAACAGACCTTTCGTTTAATGTATATATCGATGGGTTTGGGAAACATTTTTGAAAATACAATTTTTTTCCGCAAGGGGTTAGCCTTGAATTTTTTTCAAAAATCTTCAAAAAAATTAAATCGTCAAATTTTATACCACTGCAAAGGTCTGTTCAATCCCTTTCAAGTGCTGAAAACCGCAGCTTTTTCTGAGGCGTGGTTGCTGAGATATCAGCTTCCAAAGCAAATCAAATGCAGTTGGGTTGACAATCACTGGAACTACTTTGGATTGCAATATCTCGAGAGCCGGAGGCTGCAGAAGCGTTTGGTTTTCAGGAGTGAATAGGTATTGAACATACCTTTCTTTACGCGTATATATCGATGGGTTTGGGAAATATTTTTGAAAATACAATTTTTTTCCGCAAGGGGTTAGCCTTGAATTTTTTTCAAAAATCTTCAAAAAAAATTAAATCGTCAAATTTTATACCACTGCAAAGGTCTGTTCAATCCCTTTCAAGTGCTGAAAACCGCAGCTTTTTCTGAGACGTGGTTGCTGAGATATCAGCTTCCAAAGCAAATCAAATGCAGTTTGGTTGACAATCACGGGAACTACTTTGGATTGCAATATCTCGAGAACCGGAGGCTGCAGAAGCGTTTGGTTTTCAGATGTGAATAGGTATTGAACAGACCTTTCGTTTAATGTACATATCGATGGGTTTGGGAAATATTTTTGAAAATACAATTTTTTTCCGCAAGGGGTTAGCCTTGAATTTTTTTCAAAAATCTTCAAAAAAATTAAATCGTCAAATTTTATACCACTGCAAAGGTCTGTTCAATCCCTTTCAAGTGCTGAAAACCGCAGCTTTTTCTGAGGCGTGGTTGCTGAGATATCAGCTTCCAAAGCAAATCAAATGCAGTTGGGTTGACAATCACGGGAACTATTTTGGATTGCAATATCGCGAGAACCGGATGCTGCAGAAGCGTTTGGTTTTCAGGAGTCAATAGGTATTGAACATACCTTTCTCTACGTGTATATATCGATGGGTTTGGGAAATATTTTTAAAAATACAATTTTTTTCCGCAAGGGGTTAGCCTTGAATTTTTTTCAAAAATCTTCAAAAAAATTAAATCGTCAAATTTTATACCACTGCAAAGGTCTGTTCAATCCCTTTCAAGTGCTGAAAACCGCAGCTTTTTCTGAGGCGTGGTTGCTGAGATATCAGCTTCCAAAGCAAATCAAATGCAGTTGGGTTGACAATCACGGGAACTACTTTGGATTGCAATATCTCGAGAACCGGAGGCTGCAGAAGCGTTTGGTTTTCAGATGTGAATAGGTATTGAACAGACCTTTCGTTTAATGTATATATCGATGGGTTTGGGAAACATTTTTGAAAATACAATTTTTTTCCGCAAGGGGTTAGCCTTGAATTTTTTTCAAAAATCTTCAAAAAAATTAAATCGTCAAATTTTATACCACTGCAAAGGTCTGTTCAATCCCTTTCAAGTGCTGAAAACCGCAGCTTTTTCTGAGGCGTGGTTGCTGAGATATCAGCTTCCAAAGCAAATCAAATGCAGTTGGGTTGACAATCACTGGAACTACTTTGGATTGCAATATCTCGAGAACCGGAGGCTGCAGAAGCGTTTGGTTTCCAGGAGTGAATAGGTATTGAACATACCTTTCTTTACGTGTATATATCGATGGGTTTGGGAAATATTTTTGAAAATACAATTTTTGAATTTTTTTTCAAAAATCTTCAAAAAAATTAAATCGTCAAATTTTATACCACTGCAAAGGTCTGTTCAATCCCTTTCAAGTGCTGAAAACCGCAGCTTTTTCTGAGGCGTGGTTGCTGAGATATCAGCTTCCAAAGCAAATCAAATGCAGTTGGGTTGACAATCACTGGAACTACTTTGGATTGCAATATCTCGAGAACCGGAGGCTGCAGAAGCGTTTGGTTTTCAGGAGTGAATAGGTATTGAACATACCTTTCTTTACGTGTATATATCGATGGGTTTGGGAAATATTTTTGAAAATACAATTTTTTTCCGCAAGGGGTTAGCCTTGAATTTTTTCAAAAATCTTCAAAAAAATTAAATCGTCAAATTTTATACCACTGCAAAGGTCTGTTCAATCCCTTTCAAGTGCTGAAAACCGCAGCTTTTTCTTAGGCGTGGTTGCTGAGATATCAGCTTCCAAACAAATCAAATGCAGTTGGGTTGACAATCACGGGAACTACTTTGGATTGCAATATCTCGAGAACCGGAGGCTGCAGAAGCGTTTGGTTTTCAGATGTGAATAGGTATTGAACAGACCTTTCGTTTAATGTATATATCGATGGGTTTGGGAAACATTTTTGAAAATACAATTTTTTTCCGCAAGGGGTTAGCCTTGAATTTTTTTCAAAAATCTTCAAAAAAATTAAATCGTCAAATTTTATACCACTGCAAAGGTCTGTTCAATCCCTTTCAAGTGCTGAAAACCGCAGCTTTTTCTGAGGCGTGGTTGCTGAGATATCAGCTTCCAAAGCAAATCAAATGCAGTTGGGTTGACAATCACGGGAACTACTTTGGATTGCAATATCTCGAGAACCGGATGCTGCAGAAGCGTTTGGTTTTCAGGAGTGAATAGGTATTGAACATACCTTTCTTTACGTGTATATATCGATGGGTTTGGGAAATATTTTTGAAAATACAATTTTTTTCCGCAAGGGGTTAGCCTTGAATTTTTTTCAAAAATCTTCAAAAAAATTAAATCGTCAAATTTTATACCACTGCAAAGGTCTGTTCAATCCCTTTCAAGTGCTGAAAACCGCAGCTTTTTCTGAGGCGTGGTTACTGAGATATCAGCTTCCAAAGCAAATCAAATGCAGTTGGGTTGACAATCACGGGAACTACTTTGGATTGCAATATCTCGAGAACCGGATGCTGCAGAAGCGTTTGGTTTTCAGATGTGAATAGGTATTGAACAGACCTTTCGTTTAATGTATATATCGATGGGTTTGGGAAACATTTTTGAAAATACAATTTTTTTCCGCAAGGGGTTAGCCTTGAATTTTTTTCAAAAATCTTCAAAAAAATTAAATCGTCAAATTTTATACCACTGCAAAGGTCTGTTCAATCCCTTTCAAGTGCTGAAAACCGCAGCTTTTTCTGAGGCGTGGTTGCTGAGATATCAGCTTCCAAAGCAAATCAAATGCAGTTGGGTTGACAATCACGGGAACTACTTTGGATTGCAATATCTCGAGAACCGGATGCTGCAGAAGCGTTTGGTTTTCAGGTGTGAATAGGTATTGAACAGACCTTTCGTTTAATGTATATATCGATGGGTTTGGGAAACATTTTTGAAAATACAATTTTTTTCCGCAAGGGGTTAGCCTTGAATTTTTTTCAAAAATCTTCAAAAAAATTAAATCGTCAAATTTTATACCACTGCAAAGGTCTGTTCAATCCCTTTCAAGTGCTGAAAACCGCAGCTTTTTCTGAGGCGTGGTTGCTGAGATATCAGCTTCCAAAGCAAATCAAATGCAGTTGGGTTGACAATCACGGGAACTACTTTGGATTGCAATATCTCGAGAACCGGAGGCTGCAGAAGTGTTTGGTTTTCAGATGTGAATAGGTATTGAACAGACCTTTCGTTTAATGTATATATCGATGGGTTTGGGAAACATTTTTGAAAATACAATTTTTTTCCGCAAGGGGTTAGCCTTGAATTTTTTTCAAAAATCTTCAAAAAAATTAAATCGTCAAATTTTATACCACTGCAAAGGTCTGTTCAATCCCTTTCAAGTGCTGAAAACCGCAGCTTTTTCTGAGGCGTGGTTGCTGAGATATCAGCTTCCAAAGCAAATCAAATGCAGTTGGGTTGACAATCACTGGAACTACTTTGGATTGCAATATCTCGAGAACCGGATGCTGCAGAAGCGTTTGGTTTTCAGGAGTGAATAGGTATTGAACATACCTTTCTTTACGTGTATATATCGATGGGTTTGGGAAATATTTTTGAAAATACAATTTTTTTCCGCAAGGGGTTAGCCTTGAATTTTTTTCAAAAATCTTCAAAAAAATTAAATCGTCAAATTTTATACCACTGCAAAGGTCTGTTCAATCCCTTTCAAGTGCTGAAAACCGCAGCTTTTTCTGAGGCGTGGTTACTGAGATATCAGCTTCCAAAGCAAATCAAATGCAGTTGGGTTGACAATCACGGGAACTACTTTGGATTGCAATATCTCGAGAACCGGATGCTGCAGAAGCGTTTGGTTTTCAGATGTGAATAGGTATTGAACAGACCTTTCGTTTAATGTATATATCGATGGGTTTGGGAAACATTTTTGAAAATACAATTTTTTTCCGCAAGGGGTTAGCCTTGAATTTTTTTCAAAAATCTTCAAAAAAATTAAATCGTCAAATTTTATACCACTGCAAAGGTCTGTTCAATCCCTTTCAAGTGCTGAAAACCGCAGCTTTTTCTGAGGCGTGGTTGCTGAGATATCAGCTTCCAAAGCAAATCAAATGCAGTTGGGTTGACAATCACGGGAACTACTTTGGATTGCAATATCTCGAGAACCGGATGCTGCAGAAGCGTTTGGTTTTCAGGTGTGAATAGGTATTGAACAGACCTTTCGTTTAATGTATATATCGATGGGTTTGGGAAACATTTTTGAAAATACAATTTTTTTCCGCAAGGGGTTGTTAGCCTTGAATTTTTTTCAAAAATCTTCAAAAAAATTAAATCGTCAAATTTTATACCACTGCAAAGGTCTGTTCAATCCCTTTCAAGTGCTGAAAACCGCAGCTTTTTCTGAGGCGTGGTTGCTGAGATATCAGCTTCCAAAGCAAATCAAATGCAGTTGGGTTGACAATCACGGGAACTACTTTGGATTGCAATATCTCGAGAACCGGATGCTGCAGAAGCGTTTGGTTTTCAGGTGTGAATAGGTATTGAACAGACCTTTCGTTTAATGTATATATCGATGGGTTTGGGAAACATTTTTGAAAATACAATTTTTTTCCGCAAGGGGTTAGCCTTGAATTTTTTTCAAAAATCTTCAAAAAAATTAAATCGTCAAATTTTATACCACTGCAAAGGTCTGTTCAATCCCTTTCAAGTGCTGAAAACCGCAGCTTTTTCTGAGGCGTGGTTGCTGAGATATCAGCTTCCAAAGCAAATCAAATGCAGTTGGGTTGACAATCACGGGAACTACTTTGGATTGCAATATCTCGAGAACCGGAGGCTGCAGAAGTGTTTGGTTTTCAGATGTGAATAGGTATTGAACAGACCTTTCGTTTAATGTATATATCGATGGGTTTGGGAAACATTTTTGAAAATACAATTTTTTTCCGCAAGGGGTTAGCCTTGAATTTTTTTCAAAAATCTTCAAAAAAATTAAATCGTCAAATTTTATACCACTGCAAAGGTCTGTTCAATCCCTTTCAAGTGCTGAAAACCGCAGCTTTTTCTGAGGCGTGGTTGCTGAGATATCAGCTTCCAAAGCAAATCAAATGCAGTTGGGTTGACAATCACTGGAACTACTTTGGATTGCAATATCTCGAGAACCGGAGGCTGCAGAAGCGTTTGGTTTTCAGGAGTGAATAGGTATTGAACATACCTTTCTTTACGTGTATATATCGATGGGTTTGGGAAATATTTTTGAAAATACAATTTTTTTCCGCAAGGGGTTAGCCTTGAATTTTTTTCAAAAATCTTCAAAAAAATTAAATCGTCAAATTTTATACCACTGCAAAGGTCTGTTCAATCCCTTTCAAGTGCTGAAAACCGCAGCTTTTTCTGAGGCGTGGTTGCTGAGATATCAGCTTCCAAAGCAAATCAAATGCAGTTGGGTTGACAATCACTGGAACTACTTTGGATTGCAATATCTCGAGAACCGGAGGCTGCAGAAGCGTTTGGTTTTCAGGAGTGAATAGGTATTGAACATACCTTTCTTTACGTGTATATATCGATGGGTTTGGGAAATATTTTTGAAAATACAATTTTTTTCCGCAAGGGGTTAGCCTTGAATTTTTTTCAAAAATCTTCAAAAAAATTAAATCGTCAAATTTTATACCACTGCAAAGGTCTGTTCAATCCCTTTCAAGTGCTGAAAACCGCAGCTTTTTCTTAGGCGTGGTTGCTGAGATATCAGCTTCCAAAGCAAATCAAATGCAGTTGGGTTGACAATCACGGGAACTACTTTGGATTGCAATATCTCGAGAACCGGAGGCTGCAGAAGCGTTTGGTTTTCAGATGTGAATAGGTATTGAACAGACCTTTCGTTTAATGAATATATCGATGGGTTTGGGAAACATTTTTGAAAATACAATTTTTTTCCGCAAGGGGTTAGCCTTGAATTTTTTTCAAAAATCTTCAAAAAAATTAAATCGTCAAATTTTATACCACTGCAAAGGTCTGTTCAATCCCTTTCAAGTGCTGAAAACCGCAGCTTTTTCTGAGGCGTGGTTGCTGAGATATCAGCTTCCAAAGCAAATCAAATGCAGTTGGGTTGACAATCACTGGAACTACTTTGGATTGCAATATCTCGAGAACCGGAGGCTGCAGAAGCGTTTGGTTTTCAGGAGTGAATAGGTATTGAACATACCTTTCTTTACGTGTATATATCGATGGGTTTGGGAAATATTTTTGAAAATACAATTTTTTTCCGCAAGGGGTTAGCCTTGAATTTTTTTCAAAAATCTTCAAAAAAATTAAATCGTCAAATTTTATACCACTGCAAAGGTCTGTTCAATCCCTTTCAAGTGCTGAAAACCGCAGCTTTTTCTGAGGCGTGGTTGCTGAGATATCAGCTTCCAAAGCAAATCAAATGCAGTTGGGTTGACAATCACTGGAACTACTTTGGATTGCAATATCTCGAGAACCGGAGGCTGCAGAAGCGTTTGGTTTTCAGGAGTGAATAGGTATTGAACATACCTTTCTTTACGTGTATATATCGATGGGTTTGGGAAATATTTTTGAAAATACAATTTTTTTCCGCAAGGGGTTAGCCTTGAATTTTTTTCAAAAATCTTCAAAAAAATTAAATCGTCAAATTTTATACCACTGCAAAGGTCTGTTCAATCCCTTTCAAGTGCTGAAAACCGCAGCTTTTTCTTAGGCGTGGTTGCTGAGATATCAGCTTCCAAAGCAAATCAAATGCAGTTGGGTTGACAATCACGGGAACTACTTTGGATTGCAATATCTCGAGAACCGGAGGCTGCAGAAGCGTTTGGTTTTCAGATGTGAATAGGTATTGAACAGACCTTTCGTTTAATGAATATATCGATGGGTTTGGGAAACATTTTTGAAAATACAATTTTTTTCCGCAAGGGGTTAGCCTTGAATTTTTTTCAAAAATCTTCAAAAAAATTAAATCGTCAAATTTTATACCACTGCAAAGGTCTGTTCAATCCCTTTCAAGTGCTGAAAACCGCAGCTTTTTCTGAGGCGTGGTTGCTGAGATATCAGCTTCCAAAGCAAATCAAATGCAGTTGGGTTGACAATCACTGGAACTACTTTGGATTGCAATATCTCGAGAACCGGAGGCTGCAGAAGCGTTTGGTTTTCAGGAGTGAATAGGTATTGAACATACCTTTCTTTACGTGTATATATCGATGGGTTTGGGAAATATTTTTGAAAATACAATTTTTTTCCGCAAGGGGTTAGCCTTGAATTTTTTTCAAAAATCTTCAAAAAAATTAAATCGTCAAATTTTATACCACTGTAAAGGTCTGTTCAATCCCTTTCAAGTGCTGAAAACCGCAGCTTTTTCTGAGGCGTGGTTGCTGAGATATCAGCTTCCAAAGCAAATCAAATGCAGTTGGGTTGACAATCACGGGAACTATTTTGGATTGCAATATCGCGAGAACCGGATGCTGCAGAAGCGTTTGGTTTTCAGGAGTCAATAGGTATTGAACATACCTTTCTTTACGTGTATATATCGATGGGTTTGGGAAATATTTTTGAAAATACAATTTTTTTCCGCAAGGGGTTAGCCTTGAATTTTTTTCAAAAATCTTCAAAAAAATTAAATCGTCAAATTTTATACCACTGCAAAGGTCTGTTCAATACCTATTCACAGCTGAAAACCGCAGCTTTTTCTGAGGCGTGGTTGCTGAGATATCAGCTTCCAAAGCAAATCAAATGCAGTTGGGTTGACAATCACGGGAACTACTTTGGATTGCAATATCTCGAGAACCGGAGGCTGCAGAAGCGTTTGGTTTTCAGATGTGAATAGGTATTGAACAGACCTTTCGTTTAATGTATATATCGATGGGTTTGGGAAACATTTTTGAAAATACAATTTTTTTCCGCAAGGGGTTAGCCTTGATTTTTTTTCAAAAATCTTCAAAAAAATTAAATCGTCAAATTTTATACCACTGCAAAGGTCTGTTCAATCCCTTTCAAGTGCTGAAAACCGCAGCTTTTTCTTAGGCGTGGTTGCTGAGATATCAGCTTCCAAAGCAAATCAAATGCAGTTGGGTTGACAATCACGGGAACTACTTTGGATTGCAATATCTCGAGAACCGGAGGCTGCAGAAGTGTTTGGTTTTCAGATGTGAATAGGTATTGAACAGACCTTTCGTTTAATGTATATATCGATGGGTTTGGGAAACATTTTTGAAAATACAATTTTTTTCCGCAAGGGGTTAGCCTTGAATTTTTTTCAAAAATCTTCAAAAAAATTAAATCGTCAAATTTTATACCACTGCAAAGGTCTGTTCAATCCCTTTCAAGTGCTGAAAACCGCAGCTTTTTCTGAGGCGTGGTTGCTGAGATATCAGCTTCCAAAGCAAATCAAATGCAGTTGGGTTGACAATCACTGGAACTAATTTGGATTGCAATATCTCGAGAACCGGAGGCTGCAGAAGCGTTTGGTTTTCAGGAGTGAATAGGTATTGAACATACTTTTCTTTACGTGTATATATCGATGGGTTTGGGAAATATTTTTGAAAATACAATTTTTTTCCGCAAGGGGTTAGCCTTGAATTTTTTTCAAAAATCTTCAAAAAAATTAAATCGTCAAATTTTATACCACTGCAAAGGTCTGTTCAATCCCTTTCAAGTGCTGAAAACCGCAGCTTTTTCTGAGGCGTGGTTGCTGAGATATCAGCTTCCAAAGCAAATCAAATGCAGTTGGGTTGACAATCACTGGAACTACTTTGGATTGCAATATCTCGAGAACCGGAGGCTGCAGAAGCGTTTGGTTTTCAGGAGTGAATAGGTATTGAACATACCTTTCTTTACGTGTATATATCGATGGGTTTGGGAAATATTTTTGAAAATACAATTTTTTTCCGCAAGGGGTTAGCCTTGAATTTTTTTCAAAAATCTTCAAAAAAATTAAATCGTCAAATTTTATACCACTGCAAAGGTCTGTTCAATCCCTTTCAAGTGCTGAAAACCGCAGCTTTTTCTTAGGCGTGGTTGCTGAGATATCAGCTTCCAAAGCAAATCAAATGCAGTTGGGTTGACAATCACGGGAACTACTTTGGATTGCAATATCTCGAGAACCGGAGGCTGCAGAAGCGTTTGGTTTTCAGATGTGAATAGGTATTGAACAGACCTTTCGTTTAATGTATATATCGATGGGTTTGGGAAACATTTTTGAAAATACAATTTTTTTCCGCAAGGGGTTAGCCTTGAATTTTTTTCAAAAATCTTCAAAAAAATTAAATCGTCAAATTTTATACCACTGCAAAGGTCTGTTCAATCCCTTTTAAGTGCTGAAAACCGCAGCTTTTTCTGAGGCGTGGTTGCTGAGATATCAGCTTCCAAAGCAAATCAAATGCAGTTGGGTTGACAATCACGGGAACTACTTTGGATTGCAATATCTCGAGAACCGGAGGCTGCAGAAGCGTTTGGTTTTCAGATGTGAATAGGTATTGAACAGACCTTTCGTTTAATGTATATATCGATGGGTTTGGGAAACATTTTTGAAAATACAATTTTTTTCCGCAAGGGGTTAGCCTTGATTTTTTTTCAAAAATCTTCAAAAAAATTAAATCGTCAAATTTTATACCACTGCAAAGGTCTGTTCAATCCCTTTCAAGTGCTGAAAACCGCAGCTTTTTCTGAGGCGTGGTTGCTGAGATATCAGCTTCCAAAGCAAATCAAATGCAGTTGGGTTGACAATCACTGGAACTACTTTGGATTGCAATATCTCGAGAACCGGAGGCTGCAGAAGCGTTTGGTTTTCAGGAGTGAATAGGTATTGAACATACCTTTCTTTACGTGTATATATCGATGGGTTTGGGAAATATTTTTGAAAATACAATTTTTTTCCGCAAGGGGTTAGCCTTGAATTTTTTTCAAAAATCTTCAAAAAAATTAAATCGTCAAATTTTATACCACTGCAAAGGTCTGTTCAATCCCTTTCAAGTGCTGAAAACCGCAGCTTTTTCTGAGGCGTGGTAGCTGAGATATCAGCTTCCAAAGCAAATCAAATGCAGTTGGGTTGACAATCACGGGAACTACTTTGGATTGCAATATCTCGAGAACCGGAGGCTGCAGAAGCGTTTGGTTTTCAGATGTGAATAGGTATTGAACAGACCTTTCGTTTAATGTATATATCGATGGGTTTGGGAAACATTTTTGAAAATACAATTTTTTTCCGCAAGGGGTTAGCCTTGAATTTTTTTCAAAAATCTTCAAAAAAATTAAATCGTCAAATTTTATACCACTGCAAGGGTCTGTTCAATTACTTTCAAGTGCTGAAAACCGCAGCTTTTTCTGAGGCGTGGTTGCTGAGATATCAGCTTCCAAAGCAAATCAAATGCAGTTGGGTTGACAATCACGGGAACTATTTTGGATTGCAATATCGCGAGAACCGGATGCTGCAGAAGCGTTTGGTTTTCAGGAGTCAATAGGTATTGAACATACCTTTCTTTACGTGTATATATCGATGGGTTTGGGAAATATTTTTGAAAATACAATTTTTTTCCGCAAGGGGTTAGCCTTGAATTTTTTTCAAAATTCTTCAAAAAAATTAAATCGTCAAATTTTATACCACTGCAAAGGTCTGTTCAATCCCTTTCAAGTGCTGAAAACCGCAGCTTTTTCTTAGGCGTGGTTGCTGAGATATCAGCTTCCAAAGCAAATCAAATGCAGTTGGGTTGACAATCACGGGAACTACTTTGGATTGCAATATCTCGAGAACCGGAGGCTGCAGAAGTGTTTGGTTTTCAGATGTGAATAGGTATTGAACAGACCTTTCGTTTAATGTATATATCGATGGGTTTGGGAAACATTTTTGAAAATACAATTTTTTTCCGCAAGGGGTTAGCCTTGAATTTTTTTCAAAAATCTTCAAAAAAATTAAATCGTCAAATTTTATACCACTGCAAAGGTCTGTTCAATCCCTTTCAAGTGCTGAAAACCGCAGCTTTTTCTGAGGCGTGGTTGCTGAGATATCAGCTTCCAAAGCAAATCAAATGCAGTTGGGTTGACAATCACTGGAACTACTTTGGATTGCAATATCTCGAGAACCGGAGGCTGCAGAAGCGTTTGGTTTTCAGGAGTGAATAGGTATTGAACATACCTTTCTTTACGTGTATATATCGATGGGTTTGGGAAATATTTTTGAAAATACAATTTTTTTCCGCAAGGGGTTAGCCTTGAATTTTTTTCAAAAATCTTCAAAAAAATTAAATCGTCAAATTTTATACCACTGCAAAGGTCTGTTCAATCCCTTTCAAGTGCTGAAAACCGCAGCTTTTTCTTAGGCGTGGTTGCTGAGATATCAGCTTCCAAAGCAAATCAAATGCAGTTGGGTTGACAATCACGGGAACTACTTTGGATTGTAATATCTCGAGAACCGGAGGCTGCAGAAGCGTTTGGTTTTCAGATGTGAATAGGTATTGAACAGACCTTTCGTTTAATGTATATATCGATGGGTTTGGGAAACATTTTTGAAAATACAATTTTTTTCCGCAAGGGGTTAGCCTTGAATTTTTTTCAAAAATCTTCAAAAAAATTAAATCGTCAAATTTTATACCACTGCAAAGGTCTGTTCAATCCCTTTCAAGTGCTGAAAACCGCAGCTTTTTCTGAGGCGTGGTTGCTGAGATATCAGCTTCCAAAGCAAATCAAATGCAGTTGGGTTGACAATCACGGGAACTATTTTGGATTGCAATATCGCGAGAACCGGATGCTGCAGAAGCGTTTGGTTTTCAGGAGTCAATAGGTATTGAACATACCTTTCTTTACGTGTATATATCGATGGGTTTGGGAAATATTTTTGAAAATACAATTTTTTTCCGCAAGGGGTTAGCCTTGAATTTTTTTCAAAAATCTTCAAAAAAATTAAATCGTCAAATTTTATACCACTGCAAAGGTCTGTTCAATCCCTTTCAAGTGCTGAAAACCGCAGCTTTTTCTTAGGCGTGGTTGCTGAGATATCAGCTTCCAAAGCAAATCAAATGCTGTTGGGTTGACAATCACGGGAACTACTTTGGATTGCAATATCTCGAGAACCGGAGGCTGCAGAAGCGTTTGGTTTTCAGATGTGAATAGGTATTGAACAGACCTTTCGTTTAATGTATATATCGATGGGTTTGGGAAACATTTTTGAAAATACAATTTTTTTCCGCAAGGGGTTAGCCTTGAATTTTTTTCAAAAATCTTCAAAAAAATTAAATCGTCAAATTTTATACCACTGCAAAGGTCTGTTCAATCCCTTTCAAGTGCTGAAAACCGCAGCTTTTTCTGAGGCGTGGTTGCTGAGATATCAGCTTCCAAAGCAAATCAAATGCAGTTGGGTTGACAATCACTGGAACTACTTTGGATTGCAATATCTCGAGAACCGGAGGCTGCAGAAGCGTTTGGTTTTCAGGAGTGAATAGGTATTGAACATACCTTTCTTTACGTGTATATATCGATGGGTTTGGGAAATATTTTTGAAAATACAATTTTTTTCCGCAAGGGGTTAGCCTTGAATTTTTTTTCAAAAATCTTCAAAAAAATTAAATCGTCAAATTTTATACCACTGTAAAGGTCTGTTCAATCCCTTTCAAGTGCTGAAAACCGCAGCTTTTTCTGAGGCGTGGTTGCTGAGATATCAGCTTCCAAAGCAAATCAAATGCAGTTGGGTTGACAATCACGGGAACTATTTTGGATTGCAATATCGCGAGAACCGGATGCTGCAGAAGCGTTTGGTTTTCAGGAGTCAATAGGTATTGAACATACCTTTCTTTACGTGTATATATCGATGGGTTTGGGAAATATTTTTGAAAATACAATTTTTTTCCGCAAGGGGTTAGCCTTGAATTTTTTTCAAAAATCTTCAAAAAAATTAAATCGTCAAATTTTATACCACTGCAAAGGTCTGTTCAATCCCTTTTAAGTGCTGAAAACCGCAGCTTTTTCTGAGGCGTGGTTGCTGAGATATCAGCTTCCAAAGCAAATCAAATGCAGTTGGGTTGACAATCACGGGAACTACTTTGGATTGCAATATCTCGAGAACCGGAGGCTGCAGAAGCGTTTGGTTTTCAGATGTGAATAGGTATTGAACAGACCTTTCGTTTAATGTATATACCGATGGGTTTGGGAAACATTTTTGAAAATACAATTTTTTTCCGCAAGGGGTTAGCCTTGAATTTTTTTCAAAAATCTTCAAAAAAATTAAATCGTCAAATTTTATACCACTGCAAGGGTCTGTTCAATTACTTTCAAGTGCTGAAAACCGCAGCTTTTTCTGAGGCGTGGTTGCTGAGATATCAGCTTCCAAAGCAAATCAAATGCAGTTGGGTTGACAATCACGGGAACTATTTTGGATTGCAATATCGCGAGAACCGGATGCTGCAGAAGCGTTTGGTTTTCAGGAGTCAATAGGTATTGAACATACCTTTCTTTACGTGTATATATCGATGGGTTTGGGAAATATTTTTGAAAATACAATTTTTTTCCGCAAGGGGTTAGCCTTGAATTTTTTTCAAAAATCTTCAAAAAAATTAAATCGTCAAATTTTATACCACTGCAAAGGTCTGTTCAATCCCTTTCAAGTGCTGAAAACCGCAGCTTTTTCTTAGGCGTGGTTGCTGAGATATCAGCTTCCAAAGCAAATCAAATGCAGTTGGGTTGACAATCACGGGAACTACTTTGGATTGCAATATCTCGAGAACCGGAGGCTGCAGAAGTGTTTGGTTTTCAGATGTGAATAGGTATTGAACAGACCTTTCGTTTAATGTATATATCGATGGGTTTGGGAAACATTTTTGAAAATACAATTTTTTTCCGCAAGGGGTTAGCCTTGAATTTTTTTCAAAAATCTTCAAAAAAATTAAATCGTCAAATTTTATACCACTGCAAAGGTCTGTTCAATCCCTTTCAAGTGCTGAAAACCGCAGCTTTTTCTGAGGCGTGGTTGCTGAGATATCAGCTTCCAAAGCAAATCAAATGCAGTTGGGTTGACAATCACTGGAACTAATTTGGATTGCAATATCTCGAGAACCGGAGGCTGCAGAAGCGTTTGGTTTTCAGGAGTGAATAGGTATTGAACATACCTTTCTTTACGTGTATATATCGATGGGTTTGGGAAATATTTTTGAAAATACAATTTTTTTCCGCAAGGGGTTAGCCTTGAATTTTTTTCAAAAATCTTCAAAAAAATTAAATCGTCAAATTTTATACCACTGCAAAGGTCTGTTCAATCCCTTTCAAGTGCTGAAAACCGCAGCTTTTTCTGAGGCGTGGTTGCTGAGATATCAGCTTCCAAAGCAAATCAAATGCAGTTGGGTTGACAATCACTGGAACTACTTTGGATTGCAATATCTCGAGAACCGGAGGCTGCAGAAGCGTTTGGTTTTCAGGAGTGAATAGGTATTGAACATACCTTTCTTTACGTGTATATATCGATGGGTTTGGGAAATATTTTTGAAAATACAATTTTTTTCCGCAAGGGGTTAGCCTTGAATTTTTTTCAAAAATCTTCAAAAAAATTAAATCGTCAAATTTTATACCACTGCAAAGGTCTGTTCAATCCCTTTCAAGTGCTGAAAACCGCAGCTTTTTCTTAGGCGTGGTTGCTGAGATATCAGCTTCCAAAGCAAATCAAATGCAGTTGGGTTGACAATCACGGGAACTACTTTGGATTGCAATATCTCGAGAACCGGAGGCTGCAGAAGCGTTTGGTTTTCAGATGTGAATAGGTATTGAACAGACCTTTCGTTTAATGTATATATCGATGGGTTTGGGAAACATTTTTGAAAATACAATTTTTTTCCGCAAGGGGTTAGCCTTGAATTTTTTTCAAAAATCTTCAAAAAAATTAAATCGTCAAATTTTATACCACTGCAAAGGTCTGTTCAATCCCTTTCAAGTGCTGAAAACCGCAGCTTTTTCTTAGGCGTGGTTGCTGAGATATCAGCTTCCAAAGCAAATCAAATGCAGTTGGGTTGACAATCACGGGAACTACTTTGGATTGCAATATCTCGAGAACCGGAGGCTGCAGAAGCGTTTGGTTTTCAGATGTGAATAGGTATTGAACAGACCTTTCGTTTAATGTATATATCGATGGGTTTGGGAAACATTTTTGAAAATACAATTTTTTTCCGCAAGGGGTTAGCCTTGAATTTTTTTCAAAAATCTTCAAAAAAATTAAATCGTCAAATTTTATACCACTGCAAAGGTCTGTTCAATCCCTTTCAAGTGCTGAAAACCGCAGCTTTTTCTGAGGCGTGGTTGCCGAGATATCAGCTTCCAAAGCAAATCAAATGCAGTTGGGTTGACAATCACTGGAACTACTTTGGATTGCAATATCTCGAGAACCGGAGGCTGCAGAAGCGTTTGGTTTTCAGGAGTGAATAGGTATTGAACATACCTTTCTTTACGTGTATATATCGATGGGTTTGGGAAATATTTTTGAAAATACAATTTTTTTCCGCAAGGGGTTAGCCTTGAATTTTTTTCAAAAATCTTCAAAAAAATTAAATCGTCAAATTTTATACCACTGCAAAGGTCTGTTCAATCCCTTTTAAGTGCTGAAAACCGCAGCTTTTTCTGCAATTGAACATACCTTTCTTTACGTGTATATATCGATGGGTTTGGGAAATATTTTTGAAAATACAATTTTTTTCCGCAAGGGGTTAGCCTTGAATTTTTTTCAAAAATCTTCAAAAAAATTAAATCGTCAAATTTTATACCACTGCAAAGGTCTGTTCAATCCCTTTCAAGTGCTGAAAACCGCAGCTTTTTCTGAGGCGTGGTTGCTGAGATATCAGCTTCCAAAGCAAATCAAATGCAGTTGGGTTGACAATCACTGGAACTACTTTGGATTGCAATATCTCGAGAACCGGAGGCTGCAGAAGCGTTTGGTTTTCAGGAGTGAATAGGTATTGAACATACCTTTCTTTACGTGTATATATCGATGGGTTTGGGAAATATTTTTGAAAATACAATTTTTTTCCGCAAGGGGTTAGCCTTGAATTTTTTTCAAAAATCTTCAAAAAAATTAAATCGTCAAATTTTATACCACTGCAAAGGTCTGTTCAATCCCTTTTAAGTGCTGAAAACCGCAGCTTTTTCTGAGGCGTGGTTGCTGAGATATCAGCTTCCAAAGCAAATCAAATGCAGTTGGGTTGACAATCACGGGAACTACTTTGGATTGCAATATCTCGAGAACCGGAGGCTGCAGAAGCGTTTGGTTTTCAGATGTGAATAGGTATTGAACAGACCTTTCGTTTAATGTATATATCGATGGGTTTGGGAAACATTTTTGAAAATACAATTTTTTTCCGCAAGGGGTTAGCCTTGAATTTTTTTCAAAAATCTTCAAAAAAATTAAATCGTCAAATTTTATACCACTGCAAAGGTCTGTTCAATCCCTTTCAAGTGCTGAAAACCGCAGCTTTTTCTGAGGCGTGGTTGCTGAGATATCAGCTTCCAAAGCAAATCAAATGCAGTTGGGTTGACAATCACTGGAACTACTTTGGATTGCAATATCTCGAGAACCGGAGGCTGCAGAAGCGTTTGGTTTTCAGGAGTGAATAGGTATTGAACATACCTTTCTTTACGTGTATATATCGATGGGTTTGGGAAATATTTTTGAAAATACAATTTTTTTCCGCAAGGGGTTAGCCTTGAATTTTTTTCAAAAATCTTCAAAAAAATTAAATCGTCAAATTTTATACCACTGCAAAGGTCTGTTCAATCCCTTTTAAGTGCTGAAAACCGCAGCTTTTTCTGCAATTGAACATACCTTTCTTTACGTGTATATATCGATGGGTTTGGGAAATATTTTTGAAAATACAATTTTTTTCCGCAAGCGGTTAGCCTTGAATTTTTTTCAAAAATCTTCAAAAAAATTAAATCGTCAAATTTTATACCACTGCAAAGGTCTGTTCAATCCCTTTTAAGTGCTGAAAACCGCAGCTTTTTCTGAGGCGTGGTTGCTGAGATATCAGCTTCCAAAGCAAATCAAATGCAGTTGGGTTGACAATCACGGGAACTACTTTGGATTGCAATATCTCGAGAACCGGAGGCTGCAGAAGCGGTTGGTTTTCAGATGTGAATAGGTATTGAACAGACCTTTCGTTTAATGTATATATCGATGGGTTTGGGAAATATTTTTGAAAATACAATTTTTTTCCGCAAGGGGTTAGCCTTGAATTTTTTTCAAAAATCTTCAAAAAAATTAAATCGTCAAATTTTATACCACTGCAAAGGTCTGTTCAATCCCTTTTAAGTGCTGAAAACCGCAGCTTTTTCTGAGGCGTGGTTGCTGAGATATCAGCTTCCAAAGCAAATCAAATGCAGTTGGGTTGACAATCACGGGAACTACTTTGGATTGCAATATCTCGAGAACCGGAGGCTGCAGAAGCGTTTGGTTTTCAGATGTGAATAGGTATTGAACAGACCTTTCGTTTAATGTATATATCGATGGGTTTGGGAAACATTTTTGAAAATACAATTTTTTTCCGCAAGGGGTTAGCCTTGAATTTTTTTCAAAAATCTTCAAAAAAATTAAATCGTCAAATTTTATACCACTGCAAAGGTCTGTTCAATCCCTTTCAAGTGCTGAAAACCGCAGCTTTTTCTGAGGCGTGGTTGCTGAGATATCAGCTTCCAAAGCAAATCAAATGCAGTTGGGTTGACAATCACTGGAACTACTTTGGATTGCAATATCTCGAGAACCGGAGGCTGCAGAAGCGTTTGGTTTTCAGGAGTGAATAGGTATTGAACAGACCTTTCTTTACGTGTATATATCGATGGGTTTGGGAAATATTTTTGAAAATACAATTTTTTTCCGCAAGGGGTTAGCCTTGAATTTTTTTCAAAAATCTTCAAAAAAATTAAATCGTCAAATTTTATACCACTGCAAAGGTCTGTTCAATCCCTTTCAAGTGCTGAAAACCGCAGCTTTTTCTGAGGCGTGGTTGCTGAGATATCAGCTTCCAAAGCAAATCAAATGCAGTTGGGTTGACAATCACGGGAACTATTTTGGATTGCAATATCGCGAGAACCGGATGCTGCAGAAGCGTTTGGTTTTCAGGAGTCAATAGGTATTGAACATACCTTTCTTTACGTGTATATATCGATGGGTTTGGGAAATATTTTTGAAAATACAATTTTTTTCCGCAAGGGGTTAGCCTTGAATTTTTTTCAAAAATCTTCAAAAAAATTAAATCGTCAAATTTTATACCACTGCAAAGGTCTGTTCAATCCCTTTCAAGTGCTGAAAACCGCAGCTTTTTCTGAGGCGTGGTTGCTGAGATATCAGCTTCCAAAGCAAATCAAATGCAGTTGGGTTGACAATCACGGGAACTAATTTGGATTGCAATATCTCGAGAACCGGATGCTGCAGAAGCGTTTGGTTTTCAGGAGTCAATAGGTATTGAACATACCTTTCTTTACGTGTATATATCGATGGGTTTGGGAAATATTTTTGAAAATACAATTTTTTTCCGCAAGGGGTTGTTAGCCTTGAATTTTTTTCAAAAATCTTCAAAAAAATTAAATCGTCAAATTTTATACCACTGCAAAGGTCTGTTCAATCCCTTTCAAGTGCTGAAAACCGCAGCTTTTTCTGAGGCGTGGTTGCTGAGATATCAGCTTCCAAAGCAAATCAAATGCAGTTGGGTTGACAATCACGGGAACTACTTTGGATTGCAATATCTCGAGAACCGGAGGCTACAGAAGCGTTTGGTTTTCAGATGTGAATAGGTATTGAACAGACTTTTCGTTTAATGTATATATCGATGGGTTTGGGAAACATTTTTGAAAATACAATTTTTTTCCGCAAGGGGTTAGCCTTGAATTTTTTTCAAAAATCTTCAAAAAAATTAAATCGTCAAATTTTATACCACTGCAAAGGTCTGTTCAATCCCTTTCAAGTGCTGAAAACCGCAGCTTTTTCTGAGGCGTGGTTGCTGAGATATCAGCTTCCAAAGCAAATCAAATGCAGTTGGGTTGACAATCACTGGAACTACTTTGGATTGCAATATCTCGAGAACCGGAGGCTGCAGAAGCGTTTGGTTTTCAGGAGTGAATAGGTATTGAACATACCTTTCTTTACGTGTATATATCGATGGGTTTGGGAAATATTTTTGAAAATACAATTTTTTTCCGCAAGGGGTTATCCTTGAATTTTTTTCAAAAATCTTCAAAAAAATTAAATCGTCAAATTTTATACCACTGCAAAGGTCTGTTCAATCCCTTTCAAGTGCTGAAAACCGCAGCTTTTTCTGAGGCGTGGTTGCTGAGATATCAGCTTCCAAAGCCAATCAAATGCAGTTGGGTTGACAATCACGGGAACTATTTTGGATTGCAATATCGCGAGAACCGGATGCTGCAGAAGCGTTTGGTTTTCAGGAGTCAATAGGTATTGAACAGACCTTTCGTTTAATGTATATGTCGATGGGTTTGGGAAACATTTTTGAAAATACAATTTTTTTCCGCAAGGGTCAAAAATCTTCAAAAAAATTTAATCGTAAATTTTATATCACTGCAAAGGTCTGTTCAATCCCTTTCAAGTGCTGAAAACCGCAGCTTTTTCTGAGGCGTGGTTGCTGAGATATCAGCTTCCAAAGCAAATCAAATGCAGTTGGGTTGACAATCACGGGAACTACTTTGGATTGCAATATCTCGAGAACCGGAGGCTGCAGAAGCGTTTGGTTTTCAGATGTGAATAGGTATTGAACAGACCTTTCGTTTAATGTATATATCGATGGGTTTGGGAAACATTTTTGAAAATACAATTTTTTTCCGCAAGGGGTTAGCCTTGAATTTTTTTCAAAAATCTTCAAAAAAATTAAATCGTCAAATTTTATACCACTGCAAAGGTCTGTTCAATCCCTTTCAAGTGCTGAAAACCGCAGCTTTTTCTGAGGCGTGGTTGCTGAGATATCAGCTTCCAAAGCAAATCAAATGCAGTTGGGTTGACAATCACTGGAACTACTTTGGATTGCAATATCTCGAGAACCGGAGGCTGCAGAAGCGTTTGGTTTTCAGGAGTGAATAGGTATTGAACATACCTTTCTTTACGTGTATATATCGATGGGTTTGGGAAATATTTTTGAAAATACAATTTTTTTCCGCAAGGGGTTATCCTTGAATTTTTTTCAAAAATCTTCAAAAAAATTAAATCGTCAAATTTTATACCACTGCAAAGGTCTGTTCAATCCCTTTCAAGTGCTGAAAACCGCAGCTTTTTCTGAGGCGTGGTTGCTGAGATATCGGCTTCCAAAGCAAATCAAATGCAGTTGGGTTGACAATCACGGGAACTACTTTGGATTGCAATATCTCGAGAACCGGAGGCTGCAGAAGCGTTTGGTTTTCAGGAGTGAATAGGTATTGAACATACCTTTCTTTACGTGTATATATCGATGGGTTTGGGAAATATTTTTGAAAATACAATTTTTTTCCGCAAGGGGTTAGCCTTGAATTTTTTTCAAAAATCTTCAAAAAAATTAAATCGTCAAATTTTATACCACTGCAAAGGTCTGTTCAATCCCTTTCAAGTGCTGAAAACCGCAGCTTTTTCTGAGGCGTGGTTGCTGAGATATCAGCTTCCAAAGCAAATCAAATGCAGTTGGGTTGACAATCACTGGAACTACTTTGGATTGCAATATCTCGAGAACCGGAGGCTGCAGAAGCGTTTGGTTTTCAGATGTGAATAGGTATTGAACAGACCTTTCGCTTAATGTATATATCGATGGGTTTGGGAAACATTTTTGAAAATACAATTTTTTTCTGCAAGGGGTTAGCCTTGAATTTTTTTCAAAAATCTTCAAAAAAATTAAATCGTCAAATTTTATACCACTGCAAAGGTCTGTTCAATCCCTTTCAAGTGCTGAAAACCGCAGCTTTTTCTGAGGCGTGGTTGCTGAGATATCAGCTTCCAAAGCAAATCAAATGCAGTTGGGTTGACAATCACTGGAACTACTTTGGATTGCAATATCTCGAGAACCGGAGGCTGCAGAAGCGTTTGGTTTTCAGGAGTCAATAGGTATTGAACATACCTTTCTTTACGTGTATATATCGATGGGTTTGGGAAATATTTTTGAAAATACAATTTTTTTCCGCAAGGGGTTAGCCTTGAATTTTTTTCAAAAATCTTCAAAAAAATTAAATCGTCAAATTTTATACCACTGCAAAGGTCTGTTCAATCCCTTTCAAGTGCTGAAAACCGCAGCTTTTTCTGAGGCGTGGTTGCTGAGATATCAGCTTCCAAAGCAAATCAAATGCAGTTGGGTTGACAATCACGGGAACTACTTTGGATTGCAATATCTCGAGAACCGGAGGCTGCAGAAGCGTTTGGTTTTCAGATGTGAATAGGTATTGAACAGACCTTTCGCTTAATGTATATATCGATGGGTTTGGGAAACATTTTTGAAAATACAATTTTTTTCTGCAAGGGGTTAGCCTTGAATTTTTTTCAAAAATCTTCAAAAAAATTAAATCGTCAAATTTTATACCACTGCAAAGGTCTGTTCAATCCCTTTCAAGTGCTGAAAACCGCAGCTTTTTCTGAGGCGTGGTTGCTGAGATATCAGCTTCCAAAGCAAATCAAATGCAGTTGGGTTGACAATCACTGGAACTACTTTGGATTGCAATATCTCGAGAACCGGAGGCTGCAGAAGCATTTGGTTTTCAGGAGTCAATAGGTATTGAACATACCTTTCTTTACGTGTATATATCGATGGGTTTGGGAAACATTTTTGAAAATACAATTTTTTTCTGCAAGGGGTTAGCCTTGAATTTTTTTCAAAAATCTTCAAAAAAATTAAATCGTCAAATTTTATACCACTGCAAAGGTCTGTTCAATCCCTTTCAAGTGCTGAAAACCGCAGCTTTTTCTGAGGCGTGGTTGCTGAGATATCAGCTTCCAAAGCAAATCAAATGCAGTTGGGTTGACAATCACGGGAACTACTTTGGATTGCAATATCTCGAGAACCGGAGGCTGCAGAAGCGTTTGGTTTTCAGATGTGAATAGGTATTGAACAGACCTTTCGCTTAATGTATATATCGATGGGTTTGGGAAACATTTTTGAAAATACAATTTTTTTCCGCAAGGGGTTAGCCTTGAATTTTTTTCAAAAATCTTCAAAAAAATTAAATCGTCAAATTTTATACCACTGCAAAGGTCTGTTCAATCCCTTTCAAGTGCTGAAAACCGCAGCTTTTTCTGAGGCGTGGTTGCTGAGATATCAGCTTCCAAAGCAAATCAAATGCAGTTGGGTTGACAATCACTGGAACTACTTTGGATTGCAATATCTCGAGAACCGGAGGCTGCAGAAGCGTTTGGTTTTCAGGAGTGAATAGGTATTGAACATACCTTTCTTTACGTGTATATATCGATGGGTTTGGGAAATATTTTTGAAAATACAATTTTTTTCCGCAAGGGGTTATCCTTGAATTTTTTTCAAAAATCTTCAAAAAAATTAAATCGTCAAATTTTATACCACTGCAAAGGTCTGTTCAATCCCTTTCAAGTGCTGAAAACCGCAGCTTTTTCTGAGGCGTGGTTGCTGAGATATCAGCTTCCAAAGCAAATCAAATGCAGTTGGGTTGACAATCACGGGAACTATTTTGGATTGCAATATCGCGAGAACCGGATGCTGCAGAAGCGTTTGGTTTTCAGGAGTCAATAGGTATTGAACATACCTTTCTTTACGTGTATATATCGATGGGTTTGGGAAATATTTTTGAAAATACAATTTTTTTCCGCAAGGGGTTAGCCTTGAATTTTTTTCAAAAATCTTCAAAAAAATTAAATCGTCAAATTTTATACCACTGCAAAGGTCTGTTCAATCCCTTTCAAGTGCTGAAAACCGCAGCTTTTTCTGAGGCGTGGTTGCTGAGATATCAGCTTCCAAAGCAAATCAAATGCAGTTGGGTTGACAATCACGGGAACTACTTTGGATTGCAATATCTCGAGAACCGGAGGCTGCAGAAGCGTTTGGTTTTCAGATGTGAATAGGTATTGAACAGACCTTTCGCTTAATGTATATATCGATGGGTTTGGGAAACATTTTTGAAAATACAATTTTTTTCTGCAAGGGGTTAGCCTTGAATTTTTTTCAAAAATCTTCAAAAAAATTAAATCGTCAAATTTTATACCACTGCAAAGGTCTGTTCAATCCCTTTCAAGTGCTGAAAACCGCAGCTTTTTCTGAGGCGTGGTTGCTGAGATATCAGCTTCCAAAGCAAATCAAATGCAGTTGGGTTGACAATCACTGGAACTACTTTGGATTGCAATATCTCGAGAACCGGAGGCTGCAGAAGCGTTTGGTTTTCAGGAGTGAATAGGTATTGAACATACCTTTCTTTACGTGTATATATCGATGGGTTTGGGAAATATTTTTGAAAATACAATTTTTTTCCGCAAGGGGTTATCCTTGAATTTTTTTCAAAAATCTTCAAAAAAATTAAATCGTCAAATTTTATACCACTGCAAAGGTCTGTTCAATCTCTTTCAAGTGCTGAAAACCGCAGCTTTTTCTGAGGCGTGGTTGCTGAGATATCAGCTTCCAAAGCAAATCAAATGCAGTTGGGTTGACAATCACGGGAACTATTTTGGATTGCAATATCGCGAGAACCGGATGCTGCAGAAGCGTTTGGTTTTCAGGAGTCAATAGGTATTGAACATACCTTTCTTTACGTGTATATATCGATGGGTTTGGGAAATATTTTTGAAAATACAATTTTTTTCCGCAAGGGGTTAGCCTTGAATTTTTTTCAAAAATCTTCAAAAAAATTAAATCGTCAAATTTTATACCACTGCAAAGGTCTGTTCAATCCCTTTCAAGTGCTGAAAACCGCAGCTTTTTCTGAGGCGTGGTTGCTGAGATATCAGCTTCCAAAGCAAATCAAATGCAGTTGGGTTGACAATCACGGGAACTACTTTGGATTGCAATATCTCGAGAACCGGAGGCTGCAGAAGCGTTTGGTTTTCAGATGTGAATAGGTATTGAACAGACCTTTCGCTTAATGTATATATCGATGGGTTTGGGAAACATTTTTGAAAATACAATTTTTTTCTGCAAGGGTTAGCCTTGAATTTTTTTCAAAAATCTTCAAAAAAATTAAATCGTCAAATTTTATACCACTGCAAAGGTCTGTTCAATCCCTTTCAAGTGCTGAAAACCGCAGCTTTTTCTGAGGCGTGGTTGCTGAGATATCAGCTTCCAAAGCAAATCAAATGCAGTTGGGTTGACAATCACTGGAACTACTTTGGATTGCAATATCTCGAGAACCGGAGGCTGCAGAAGCGTTTGGTTTTCAGGAGTCAATAGGTATTGAACATACCTTTCTTTACGTGTATATATCGATGGGTTTGGGAAACATTTTTGAAAATACAATTTTTTTCTGCAAGGGGTTAGCCTTGAATTTTTTTCAAAAATCTTCAAAAAAATTAAATCGTCAAATTTTATACCACTGCAAAGGTCTGTTCAATCCCTTTCAAGTGCTGAAAACCGCAGCTTTTTCTGAGGCGTGGTTGCTGAGATATCAGCTTCCAAAGCAAATCAAATGCAGTTGGGTTGACAATCACGGGAACTACTTTGGATTGCAATATCTCGAGAACCGGAGGCTGCAGAAGCGTTTGGTTTTCAGATGTGAATAGGTATTGAACAGACCTTTCGTTTAATGTATATATCGATGGGTTTGGGAAACATTTTTGAAAATACAATTTTTTTCCGCAAGGGGTTAGCCTTGAATTTTTTTCAAAAATCTTCAAAAAAATTAAATCGTCAAATTTTATACCACTGCAAAGGTCTGTTCAATCCCTTTCAAGTGCTGAAAACCGCAGCTTTTTCTGAGGCGTGGTTGCTGAGATATCAGCTTCCAAAGCAAATCAAATGCAGTTGGGTTGACAATCACTGGAACTACTTTGGATTGCAATATCTCGAGAACCGGAGGCTGCAGAAGCGTTTGGTTTTCAGGAGTGAATAGGTATTGAACATACCTTTCTTTACGTGTATATATCGATGGGTTTGGGAAATATTTTTGAAAATACAATTTTTTTCCGCAAGGGGTTAGCCTTGAATTTTTTTCAAAAATCTTCAAAAAAATTAAATCGTCAAATTTTATACCACTGCAAAGGTCTGTTCAATCCCTTTCAAGTGCTGAAAACCGCAGCTTTTTCTGAGGCGTGGTTGCTGAGATATCAGCTTCCAAAGCATATCAAATGCAGTTGGGTTGACAATCACGGGAACTACTTTGGATTGCAATATCTCGAGAACCGGAGGCTGCAGAAGCGTTTGGTTTTCAGATGTGAATAGGTATTGAACAGACCTTTCGCTTAATGTATATATCGATGGGTTTGGGAAACATTTTTGAAAATACAATTTTTTTCTGCAAGGGGGTTAGCCTTGAATTTTTTTCAAAAATCTTCAAAAAAATTAAATCGTCAAATTTTATACCACTGCAAAGGTCTGTTCAATCCCTTTCAAGTGCTGAAAACCGCAGCTTTTTCTGAGGCGTGGTTGCTCAGATATCAGCTTCCAAAGCAAATCAAATGCAGTTGGGTTGACAATCACTGGAACTACTTTGGATTGCAATATCTCGAGAACCGGAGGCTGCAGAAGCGTTTGGTTTTCAGGAGTCAATAGGTATTGAACATACCTTTCTTTACGTGTATATATCGATGGGTTTGGGAAATATTTTTGAAAATACAATTTTTTTCCGCAAGGGGTTAGCCTTGAATTTTTTTCAAAAATCTTCAAAAAAATTAAATCGTCAAATTTTATACCACTGCAAAGGTCTGTTCAATCCCTTTCAAGTGCTGAAAACCGCAGCTTTTTCTGAGGCGTGGTTGCTGAGATATCAGCTTCCAAAGCAAATCAAATGCAGTTGGGTTGACAATCACGGGAACTATTTTGGATTGCAATATCGCGAGAACCGGATGCTGCAGAAGCGTTTGGTTTTCAGGAGTCAATAGGTATTGAACATACCTTTCTTTACGTGTATATATCGATGGGTTTGGGAAATATTTTTGAAAATACAATTTTTTTCCGCAAGGGGTTAGCCTTGAATTTTTTTCAAAAATCTTCAAAAAAATTAAATCGTCAAATTTTATACCACTGCAAAGGTCTGTTCAATCCCTTTCAAGTGCTGAAAACCGCAGCTTTTTCTGAGGCGTGGTTGCTGAGATATCAGCTTCCAAAGCAAATCAAATGCAGTTGGGTTGACAATCACGGGAACTACTTTGGATTGCAATATCTCGAGAACCGGAGGCTGCAGAAGCGTTTGGTTTTCAGATGTGAATAGGTATTGAACAGACCTTTCGCTTAATGTATATATCGATGGGTTTGGGAAATATTTTTGAAAATACAATTTTTTTCCGCAAGGGGTTAGCCTTGAATTTTTTTCAAAAATCTTCAAAAAAATTAAATCGTCAAATTTTATACCACTGCAAAGGTCTGTTCAATCCCTTTCAAGTGCTGAAAACCGCAGCTTTTTCTGAGGCGTGGTTGCTGAGATATCAGCTTCCAAAGCAAATCAAATGCAGTTGGGTTGACAATCACTGGAACTACTTTGGATTGCAATATCTCGAGAACCGGAGGCTGCAGAAGCGTTTGGTTTTCAGGAGTCAATAGGTATTGAACATACCTTTCTTTACGTGTATATATCGATGGGTTTGGGAAACATTTTGAAAATACAATTTTTTTCTGCAAGGGGTTAGCCTTGAATTTTTTTCAAAAATCTTCAAAAAAATTAAATCGTCAAATTTTATACCACTGCAAAGGTCTGTTCAATCCCTTTCAAGTGCTGAAAACCGCAGCTTTTTCTGAGGCGTGGTTGCTGAGATATCAGCTTCCAAAGCAAATCAAATGCAGTTGGGTTGACAATCACTGGAACTACTTTGGATTGCAATATCTCGAGAACCGGAGGCTGCAGAAGCGTTTGGTTTTCAGGAGTGAATAGGTATTGAACATACCTTTCTTTACGTGTATATATCGATGGGTTTGGGAAATATTTTTGAAAATACAATTTTTTTCCGCAAGGGGTTAGCCTTGAATTTTTTTCAAAAATCTTCAAAAAAATTAAATCGTCAAATTTTATACCACTGCAAAGGTCTGTTCAATCCCTTTCAAGTGCTGAAAACCGCAGCTTTTTCTGAGGCGTGGTTGCTGAGATATCAGCTTCCAAAGCAAATCAAATGCAGTTGGGTTGACAATCACGGGAACTACTTTGGATTGCAATATCTCGAGAACCGGAGGCTGCAGAAGCGTTTGGTTTTCAGATGTGAATAGGTATTGAACAGACCTTTCGCTTCATGTATATATCGATGGGTTTGGGAAACATTTTTGAAAATACAATTTTTTTCTGCAAGGGGTTAGCCTTGAATTTTTTTCAAAAATCTTCAAAAAAATTAAATCGTCAAATTTTATACCACTGCAAAGGTCTGTTCAATCCCTTTCAAGTGCTGAAAACCGCAGCTTTTTCTGAGGCGTGGTTGCTGAGATATCAGCTTCCAAAGCAAATCAAATGCAGTTGGGTTGACAATCACTGGAACTACTTTGGATTGCAATATCTCGAGAACCGGAGGCTGCAGAAGCGTTTGGTTTTCAGGAGTCAATAGGTATTGAACATACCTTTCTTTACGTGTATATATCGATGGGTTTGGGAAACATTTTTGAAAATACAATTTTTTTCCGCAAGGGGTTTGCCTTGAATTTTTTTCAAAAATCTTCAAAAAAATTAAATCGTCAAATTTTATACCACTGCAAAGGTCTGTTCAATCCCTTTCAAGTGCTGAAAACCGCAGCTTTTTCTGAGGCGTGGTTGCTGAGATATCAGCTTCCAAAGCAAATCAAATGCAGTTGGGTTGACAATCACTGGAACTACTTTGGATTGCAATATCTCGAGAACCGGAGGCTGCAGAAGCGTTTGGTTTTCAGGAGTGAATAGGTATTGAACATACCTTTCTTTACGTGTATATATCGATGGGTTTGGGAAATATTTTTGAAAATACAATTTTTTTCCGCAAGGGGTTAGCCTTGATTTTTTTTCAAAAATCTTCAAAAAAATTAAATCGTCAAATTTTATACCACTGCAAAGGTCTGTTCAATCCCTTTCAAGTGCTGAAAACCGCAGCTTTTTCTGAGGCGTGGTTGCTGAGCAAAAGCAAATCAAATGCAGTTGGGTTGACAATCACGGGAACTATTTTGGATTGCAATATCGCGAGAACCGGATGCTGCAGAAGCGTTTGGTTTTCAGGAGTCAATAGGTATTGAACATACCTTTCTTTACGTGTATATATCGATGGGTTTGGGAAATATTTTTGAAAATACAATTTTTTTCCGCAAGGGGTTAGCCTTGAATTTTTTTCAAAAATCTTCAAAAAAATTAAATCGTCAAATTTTATACCACTGCAAAGGTCTGTTCAATCCCTTTCAAGTGCTGAAAACCGCAGCTTTTTCTGAGGCGTGGTTGCTGAGATATCAGCTTCCAAAGCAAATCAAATGCAGTTGGGTTGACAATCACGGGAACTATTTTGGATTGCAATATCGCGAGAACCGGATGCTGCAGAAGCGTTTGGTTTTCAGGAGTCAATAGGTATTGAACATACCTTTCTTTACGTGTATATATCGATGGGTTTGGGAAATATTTTTGAAAATACAATTTTTTTCCGCAAGGGGTTAGCCTTGAATTTTTTTTCAAAAATCTTCAAAAAAATTAAATCGTCAAATTTTATACCACTGCAAAGGTCTGTTCAATCCCTTTCAAGTGCTGAAAACCGCAGCTTTTTCTGAGGCGTGGTTGCTGAGATATCAGCTTCCAAAGCAAATCAAATGCAGTTGGGTTGACAATCACGGGAACTATTTTGGATTGCAATATCGCGAGAACCGGATGCTGCAGAAGCGTTTGGTTTTCAGGAGTCAATAGGTATTGAACATACCTTTCTTTACGTGTATATATCGATGGGTTTGGGAAATATTTTTGAAAATACAATTTTTTTCCGCAAGGGGTTAGCCTTGAATTTTTTTCAAAAATCTTCAAAAAAATTAAATCGTCAAATTTTATACCACTGCAAAGGTCTGTTCAATCCCTTTCAAGTGCTGAAAACCGCAGCTTTTTCTGAGGCGTGGTTGCTGAGATATCAGCTTCCAAAGCAAATCAAATGCAGTTGGGTTGACAATCACGGGAACTAATTTGGATTGCAATATCTCGAGAACCGGAGGCTGCAGAAGCGTTTGGTTTTCAGATGTGAATAGGTATTGAACAGACCTTTCGCTTAATGTATATATCGATGGGTTTGGGAAACATTTTTGAAAATACAATTTTTTTCCGCAAGGGGTTAGCCTTGAATTTTTTTCAAAAATCTTCAAAAAAATTAAATCGTCAAATTTTATACCACTGCAAAGGTCTGTTCAATCCCTTTCAAGTGCTGAAAACCGCAGCTTTTTCTGAGGCGTGGTTGCTGAGATATCAGCTTCCAAAGCAAATCAAATGCAGTTGGGTTGACAATCACGGGAACTATTTTGGATTGCAATATCGCGAGAACCGGATGCTGCAGAAGCGTTTGGTTTTCAGGAGTCAATAGGTATTGAACATACCTTTCTTTACGTGTATATATCGATGGGTTTGGGAAATATTTTTGAAAATACAATTTTTTTCCGCAAGGGGTTAGCCTTGAATTTTTTTCAAAAATCTTCAAAAAAATTAAATCGTCAAATTTTATACCACTGCAAAGGTCTGTTCAATCCCTTTCAAGTGCTGAAAACCGCAGCTTTTTCTGAGGCGTGGTTGCTGAGATATCAGCTTCCAAAGCATATCAAATGCAGTTGGGTTGACAATCACGGGAACTACTTTGGATTGCAATATCTCGAGAACCGGAGGCTGCAGAAGCGTTTGGTTTTCAGATGTGAATAGGTATTGAACAGACCTTTCGCTTAATGTATATATCGATGGGTTTGGGAAACATTTTTGAAAATACAATTTTTTTCTGCAAGGGGGTTAGCCTTGAATTTTTTTCAAAAATCTTCAAAAAAATTAAATCGTCAAATTTTATACCACTGCAAAGGTCTGTTCAATCCCTTTCAAGTGCTGAAAACCGCAGCTTTTTCTGAGGCGTGGTTGCTCAGATATCAGCTTCCAAAGCAAATCAAATGCAGTTGGGTTGACAATCACTGGAACTACTTTGGATTGCAATATCTCGAGAACCGGAGGCTGCAGAAGCGTTTGGTTTTCAGGAGTCAATAGGTATTGAACATACCTTTCTTTACGTGTATATATCGATGGGTTTGGGAAATATTTTTGAAAATACAATTTTTTTCCGCAAGGGGTTAGCCTTGAATTTTTTTCAAAAATCTTCAAAAAAATTAAATCGTCAAATTTTATACCACTGCAAAGGTCTGTTCAATCCCTTTCAAGTGCTGAAAACCGCAGCTTTTTCTGAGGCGTGGTTGCTGAGATATCAGCTTCCAAAGCAAATCAAATGCAGTTGGGTTGACAATCACGGGAACTATTTTGGATTGCAATATCGCGAGAACCGGATGCTGCAGAAGCGTTTGGTTTTCAGGAGTCAATAGGTATTGAACATACCTTTCTTTACGTGTATATATCGATGGGTTTGGGAAATATTTTTGAAAATACAATTTTTTTCCGCAAGGGGTTAGCCTTGAATTTTTTTCAAAAATCTTCAAAAAAATTAAATCGTCAAATTTTATACCACTGCAAAGGTCTGTTCAATCCCTTTCAAGTGCTGAAAACCGCAGCTTTTTCTGAGGCGTGGTTGCTGAGATATCAGCTTCCAAATCAAATCAAATGCAGTTGGGTTGACAATCACTGGAACTACTTTGGATTGCAATATCTCGAGAACCGGAGGCTGCAGAAGCGTTTGGTTTTCAGGAGTCAATAGGTATTGAACATACCTTTCTTTACGTGTATATATCGATGGGTTTGGGAAACATTTTGAAAATACAATTTTTTTCTGCAAGGGGTTAGCCTTGAATTTTTTTCAAAAATCTTCAAAAAAATTAAATCGTCAAATTTTATACCACTGCAAAGGTCTGTTCAATCCCTTTCAAGTGCTGAAAACCGCAGCTTTTTCTGAGGCGTGGTTGCTGAGATATCAGCTTCCAAAGCAAATCAAATGCAGTTGGGTTGACAATCACTGGAACTACTTTGGATTGCAATATCTCGAGAACCGGAGGCTGCAGAAGCGTTTGGTTTTCAGGAGTGAATAGGTATTGAACATACCTTTCTTTACGTGTATATATCGATGGGTTTGGGAAATATTTTTGAAAATACAATTTTTTTCCGCAAGGGGTTAGCCTTGAATTTTTTTCAAAAATCTTCAAAAAAATTAAATCGTCAAATTTTATACCACTGCAAAGGTCTGTTCAATCCCTTTCAAGTGCTGAAAACCGCAGCTTTTTCTGAGGCGTGGTTGCTGAGATATCAGCTTCCAAAGCAAATCAAATGCAGTGGGGTTGACAATCACGGGAACTACTTTGGATTGCAATATCTCGAGAACCGGAGGCTGCAGAAGCGTTTGGTTTTCAGATGTGAATAGGTATTGAACAGACCTTTCGCTTAATGTATATATCGATGGGTTTGGGAAACATTTTTGAAAATACAATTTTTTTCTGCAAGGGGTTAGCCTTGAATTTTTTTCAAAAATCTTCAAAAAAATTAAATCGTCAAATTTTATACCACTGCAAAGGTCTGTTCAATCCCTTTCAAGTGCTGAAAACCGCAGCTTTTTCTGAGGCGTGGTTGCTGAGATATCAGCTTCCAAAGCAAATCAAATGCAGTTGGGTTGACAATCACTGGAACTACTTTGGATTGCAATATCTCGAGAACCGGAGGCTGCAGAAGCGTTTGGTTTTCAGGAGTCAATAGGTATTGAACATACCTTTCTTTACGTGTATATATCGATGGGTTTGGGAAACATTTTTGAAAATACAATTTTTTTCCGCAAGGGGTTTGCCTTGAATTTTTTTCAAAAATCTTCAAAAAAATTAAATCGTCAAATTTTATACCACTGCAAAGGTCTGTTCAATCCCTTTCAAGTGCTGAAAACCGCAGCTTTTTCTGAGGCGTGGTTGCTGAGATATCAGCTTCCAAAGCAAATCAAATGCAGTTGGGTTGACAATCACTGGAACTACTTTGGATTGCAATATCTCGAGAACCGGAGGCTGCAGAAGCGTTTGGTTTTCAGGAGTGAATAGGTATTGAACATACCTTTCTTTACGTGTATATATCGATGGGTTTGGGAAATATTTTTGAAAATACAATTTTTTTCCGCAAGGGGTTAGCCTTGAATTTTTTTCAAAAATCTTCAAAAAAATTAAATCGTCAAATTTTATACCACTGCAAAGGTCTGTTCAATCCCTTTCAAGTGCTGAAAACCGCAGCTTTTTCTGAGGCGTGGTTGCTGAGCAAAAGCAAATCAAATGCAGTTGGGTTGACAATCACGGGAACTATTTTGGATTGCAATATCGCGAGAACCGGATGCTGCAGAAGCGTTTGGTTTTCAGGAGTCAATAGGTATTGAACATACCTTTCTTTACGTGTATATATCGATGGGTTTGGGAAATATTTTTGAAAATACAATTTTTTTCCGCAAGGGGTTAGCCTTGAATTTTTTTCAAAAATCTTCAAAAAAATTAAATCGTCAAATTTTATACCACTGCAAAGGTCTGTTCAATCCCTTTCAAGTGCTGAAAACCGCAGCTTTTTCTGAGGCGTGGTTGCTGAGATATCAGCTTCCAAAGCAAATCAAATGCAGTTGGGTTGACAATCACGGGAACTATTTTGGATTGCAATATCGCGAGAACCGGATGCTGCAGAAGCGTTTGGTTTTCAGGAGTCAATAGGTATTGAACATACCTTTCTTTACGTGTATATATCGATGGGTTTGGGAAATATTTTTGAAAATACAATTTTTTTCCGCAAGGGGTTAGCCTTGAATTTTTTTTCAAAAATCTTCAAAAAAATTAAATCGTCAAATTTTATACCACTGCAAAGGTCTGTTCAATCCCTTTCAAGTGCTGAAAACCGCAGCTTTTTCTGAGGCGTGGTTGCTGAGATATCAGCTTCCAAAGCAAATCAAATGCAGTTGGGTTGACAATCACGGGAACTATTTTGGATTGCAATATCGCGAGAACCGGATGCTGCAGAAGCGTTTGGTTTTCAGGAGTCAATAGGTATTGAACATACCTTTCTTTACGTGTATATATCGATGGGTTTGGGAAATATTTTTGAAAATACAATTTTTTTCCGCAAGGGGTTAGCCTTGAATTTTTTTCAAAAATCTTCAAAAAAATTAAATCGTCAAATTTTATACCACTGCAAAGGTCTGTTCAATCCCTTTCAAGTGCTGAAAACCGCAGCTTTTTCTGAGGCGTGGTTGCTGAGATATCAGCTTCCAAAGCAAATCAAATGCAGTTGGGTTGACAATCACGGGAACTAATTTGGATTGCAATATCTCGAGAACCGGAGGCTGCAGAAGCGTTTGGTTTTCAGATGTGAATAGGTATTGAACAGACCTTTCGCTTAATGTATATATCGATGGGTTTGGGAAACATTTTTGAAAATACAATTTTTTTCCGCAAGGGGTTAGCCTTGAATTTTTTTCAAAAATCTTCAAAAAAATTAAATCGTCAAATTTTATACCACTGCAAAGGTCTGTTCAATCCCTTTCAAGTGCTGAAAACCGCAGCTTTTTCTGAGGCGTGGTTGCTGAGATATCAGCTTCCAAAGCAAATCAAATGCAGTTGGGTTGACAATCACGGGAACTATTTTGGATTGCAATATCGCGAGAACCGGATGCTGCAGAAGCGTTTGGTTTTCAGGAGTCAATAGGTATTGAACATACCTTTCTTTACGTGTATATATCGATGGGTTTGGGAAATATTTTTGAAAATACAATTTTTTTCCGCAAGGGGTTAGCCTTGAATTTTTTTCAAAAATCTTCAAAAAAATTAAATCGTCAAATTTTATACCACTGCAAAGGTCTGTTCAATCCCTTTCAAGTGCTGAAAACCGCAGCTTTTTCTGAGGCGTGGTTGCTGAGATATCAGCTTCCAAAGCAAATCAAATGCAGTTGGGTTGACAATCACGGGAACTATTTTGGATTGCAATATCTCGAGAACCGGAGGCTGCAGAAGCGTTTGGTTTTCAGATGTGAATAGGTATTGAACAGACCTTTCGTTTAATGTATATATCGATGGGTTTGGGAAACATTTTTGAAAATACAATTTTTTTCCGCAAGGGGTTAGCCTTGAATTTTTTTCAAAAATCTTCAAAAAAATTAAATCGTCAAATTTTATACCACTGCAAAGGTCTGTTCAATCCCTTTCAAGTGCTGAAAACCGCAGCTTTTTCTGAGGCGTGGTTGCTGAGATATCAGCTTCCAAAGCAAATCAAATGCAGTTGGGTTGACAATCACTGGAACTACTTTGGATTGCAATATCTCGAGAACCGGAGGCTGCAGAAGCGTTTGGTTTTCAGGAGTGAATAGGTATTGAACATACCTTTCTTTACGTGTATATATCGATGGGTTTGGGAAATATTTTTGAAAATACAATTTTTTTCCGCAAGGGGTTATCCTTGAATTTTTTTCAAAAATCTTCAAAAAAATTAAATCGTCAAATTTTATACCACTGCAAAGGTCTGTTTAATCCCTTTCAAGTGCTGAAAACCGCAGCTTTTTCTGAGGCGTGGTTGCTGAGATATCAGCTTCCAAAGCAAATCAAATGCAGTTGGGTTGACAATCACGGGAACTATTTTGGATTGCAATATCGCGAGAACCGGATGCTGCAGAAGCGTTTGGTTTTCAGGAGTCAATAGGTATTGAACAGACCTTTCGTTTAATGTATATGTCGATGGGTTTGGGAAACATTTTTGAAAATACAATTTTTTTCCGCAAGGGGTTAGCCTTGAATTTTTTTCAAAAATCTTCAAAAAAATTAAATCGTCAAATTTTATACCACTGCAAAGGTCTGTTCAATCCCTTTCAAGTGCTGAAAACCGCAGCTTTTTCTGAGGCGTGGTTGCTGAGATATCAGCTTCCAAAGCAAATCAAATGCAGTTGGGTTGACAATCACGGGAACTACTTTGGATTGCAATATCTCGAGAACCGGAGGCTGCAGTAGCGTTTGGTTTTCAGGAGTGAATAGGTATTGAACATACCTTTCTTTACGTGTATATATCGATGGGTTTGGGAAATATTTTTGAAAATACAATTTTTTTCCGCAAGGGGTTAGCCTTGAATTTTTTTCAAAAATCTTCAAAAAAATTAAATCGTCAAATTTTATACCACTGCAAAGGTCTGTTCAATCCCTTTCAAGTGCTGAAAACCGCAGCTTTTTCTGAGGCGTGGTTGCTGAGATATCAGCTTCCAAAGCAAATCAAATGCAGTTGGGTTGACAATCACGGGAACTATTTTGGATTGCAATATCGCGAGAACCGGATGCTGCAGAAGCGTTTGGTTTTCAGGAGTCAATAGGTATTGAACATACCTTTCTTTACGTGTATATATCGATGGGTTTGGGAAATATTTTTGAAAATACAATTTTTTTCCGCAAGGGGTTAGCCTTGAATTTTTTTCAAAAATCTTCAAAAAAATTAAATCGTCAAATTTTATACCACTGCAAAGGTCTGTTCAATCCCTTTCAAGTGCTGAAAACCGCAGCTTTTTCTGAGGCGTGGTTGCTGAGATATCAGCTTCCAAAGCAAATCAAATGCAGTTGGGTTGACAATCACGGGAACTATTTTGGATTGCAATATCGCGAGAACCGGATGGTGCAGAAGCGTTTGGTTTTCAGGAGTCAATAGGTATTGAACATACCTTTCTTTACGTGTATATATCGATGGGTTTGGGAAATATTTTTGAAAATACAATTTTTTTCCGCAAGGGGTTAGCCTTGAATTTTTTTCAAAAATCTTCAAAAAAATTAAATCGTCAAATTTTATACCACTGCAAAGATATGTTCAATCCCTTTCAAGTGCTGAAAACCGCAGCTTTTTCTGAGGCGTGGTTGCCGAGATATCAGCTTCCAAAGCAAATCAAATGCAGTTGGGTTGACAATCACGGGAACTACTTTGGATTGCAATATCTCGAGAACCGGAGGCTGCAGAAGCGTTTGGTTTTCAGATGTGAATAGGTATTGAACAGACCTTTCGCTTAATGTATATATCGATGGGTTTGGGAAACATTTTTGAAAATACAATTTTTTTCTGCAAGGGGTTAGCCTTGAATTTTTTTCAAAAATCTTCAAAAAAATTAAATCGTCAAATTTTATACCACTGCAAAGGTCTGTTCAATCCCTTTCAAGTGCTGAAAACCGCAGCTTTTTCTGAGGCGTGGTTGCTGAGATATCAGCTTCCAAAGCAAATCAAATGCAGTTGGGTTGACAATCACTGGAACTACTTTGGATTGCAATATCTCGAGAACCGGAGGCTGCAGAAGCGTTTGGTTTTCAGGAGTGAATAGGTATTGAACATACCTTTCTTTACGTGTATATATCGATGGGTTTGGGAAATATTTTTGAAAATACAATTTTTTTCCACAAGGGGTTAGCCTTGAATTTTTTTCAAAAATATTCAAAAAAATTAAATCGTCAAATTTTATACCTCTGCAAAGGTCTGTTCAATCCCTTTCAAGTGCTGAAAACCGCAGCTTTTTCTGAGGCGTGGTTGCTGAGATATCAGCTTCCAAAGCAAATCAAATGCAGTTGGGTTGACAATCACGGGAACTATTTTGGATTGCAATATCGCGAGAACCGGATGCTGCAGAAGCGTTTGGTTTTCAGGAGTCAATAGGTATTGAACATACCTTTCTTTACGTGTATATATCGATGGGTTTGGGAAATATTTTTGAAAATACAATTTTTTTCCGCAAGGGGTTAGCCTTGAATTTTTTTCAAAAATCTTCAAAAAAATTAAATCGTCAAATTTTATACCACTGCAAAGGTCTGTTCAATCCCTTTCAAGTGCTGAAAACCGCAGCTTTTTCTGAGGCGTGGTTGCTGAGATATCAGTTTCCAAAGCAAATCAAATGCAGTTGGGTTGACAATCACGGGAACTACTTTGGATTGCAATATCTCGAGAACCGGAGGCTGCAGAAGCGTTTGGTTTTCAGATGTGAATAGGTATTGAACAGACCTTTCGTTTAATGTATATATCGATGGGTTTGGGAAACATTTTTGAAAATACAATTTTTTTCCGCAAGGGGTTAGCCTTGAATTTTTTTCAAAAATCTTCAAAAAAATTAAATCGTCAAATTTTATACCACTGCAAAGGTCTGTTCAATCCCTTTCAAGTGCTGAAAACCGCAGCTTTTTCTGAGGCGTGGTTGCTGAGATATCAGCTTCCAAAGCAAATCAAATGCAGTTGGGTTGACAATCACGGGAACTATTTTGGATTGCAATATCGCGAGAACCGGATGCTGCAGAAGCGTTTGGTTTTCAGGAGTCAATAGGTATTGAACATACCTTTCTTTACGTGTATATATCGATGGGTTTGGGAAATATTTTTGAAAATACAATTTTTTTCCGCAAGGGGTTAGCCTTGAATTTTTTTCAAAAATCTTCAAAAAAATTAAATCGTCAAATTTTATACCACTGCAAAGGTCTGTTCAATCCCTTTCAAGTGCTGAAAACCGCAGCTTTTTCTGAGGCGTGGTTGCTGAGATATCAGCTTCCAAACCAAATCAAATGCAGTTGGGTTGACAATCACGGGAACTACTTTGGATTGCAATATCTCGAGAACCGGAGGCTGCAGAAGCGTTTGGTTTTCAGATGTGAATAGGTATTGAACAGACCTTTCGTTTAATGTATATATCGATGGGTTTGGGAAACATTTTTGAAAATACAATTTTTTTCCGCAAGGGGTTAGCCTTGAATTTTTTTCAAAAATCTTCAAAAAAATTAAATCGTCAAATTTTATACCACTGCAAAGGTCTGTTCAATCCCTTTCAAGTGCTGAAAACCGCAGCTTTTTCTGAGGCGTGGTTGCTGAGATATCAGCTTCCAAACCAAATCAAATGCAGTTGGGTTGACAATCACGGGAACTACTTTGGATTGCAATATCTCGAGAACCGGAGGCTGCAGAAGCGTTTGGTTTTCAGATGTGAATAGGTATTGAACAGACCTTTCGTTTAATGTATATGTCGATGGGTTTGGGAAACATTTTTGAAAATACAATTTTTTTCCGCAAGGGGTTAGCCTTGAATTTTTTTCAAAAATCTTCAAAAAAAATTAAATCGTCAAATTTTATACCACTGCAAAGGTCTGTTCAATCCCTTTCAAGTGCTGAAAACCGCAGCTTTTTCTGAGGCGTGGTTGCTGAGATATCAGCTTCCAAAGCAAATCAAATGCAGTTGGGTTGACAATCACGGGAACTACTTTGGATTGCAATATCTCGAGAACCGGAGGCTGCAGAAGCGTTTGGTTTTCAGATGTGAATAGGTATTGAACAGACCTTTCGTTTAATGTATGTATCGATGGGTTTGGGAAACATTTTTGAAAATACAATTTTTTTCCGCAAGGGGTTAGCCTTGATTTTTTTTCAAAAATCTTCAAAAAAATTAAATCGTCAAATTTTATACCACTGCAAAGGTCTGTTCAATCCCTTTCAAGTGCTGAAAACCGCAGCTTTTTCTGAGGCGTGGTTGCTGAGATATCAGCTTCCAAAGCAAATCAAATGCAGTTGGGTTGACAATCACGGGAACTACTTTGGATTGCAATATCTCGAGAACCGGAGGCTGCAGAAGCGTTTGGTTTTCAGGGGTGAATAGGTATTGAACATACCTTTCTTTACGTGTATATATCGATGGGTTTGGGAAATATTTTTGAAAATACAATTTTTTTCCGCAAGGGGTTAGCCTTGAATTTTTTTCAAAAATCTTCAAAAAAATTAAATCGTCAAATTTTATACCACTGCAAAGGTCTGTTCAATCCCTTTCAAGTGCTGAAAACCGCAGCTTTTTCTGAGGCGTGGTTGCTGAGATATCAGCTTCCAAAGCAAATCAAATGCAGTTGGGTTGACAATCACGGGAACTATTTTAGATTGCAATATCGCGAGAACCGGATGCTGCAGAAGCGTTTGGTTTTCAGGAGTCAATAGGTATTGAACATACCTTTCTTTACGTGTATATATCGATGGGTTTGGGAAATATTTTTGAAAATACAATTTTTTTCCGCAAGGGGTTAGCCTTGAATTTTTTTCAAAAATCTTCAAAAAAATTAAATCGTCAAATTTTATACCACTGCAAAGGTCTGTTCAATCCCTTTCAAGTGCTGAAAACCGCAGCTTTTTCTGAGGCGTGGTTGCTGAGATATCAGCTTCCAAAGCAAATCAAATGCAGTTGGGTTGACAATCACGGGAACTACTTTGGATTGCAATATCTCGAGAACCGGAGGCTGCAGAAGCGTTTGGTTTTCAGATGTGAATAGGTATTGAACAGACCTTTCGCTTAATGTATATATCGATGGGTTTGGGAAACATTTTTGAAAATACAATTTTTTTCTGCAAGGGGTTAGCCTTGAATTTTTTTCAAAAATCTTCAAAAAAATTAAATCGTCAAATTTTATACCACTGCAAAGGTCTGTTCAATCCCTTTCAAGTGCTGAAAACCGCAGCTTTTTCTGAGGCGTGGTTGCTGAGATATCAGCTTCCAAAGCAAATCAAATGCAGTTGGGTTGACAATCACGGGAACTATTTTGGATTGAAATATCTCGAGAACCGGAGGCTGCAGAAGCGTTTGGTTTTCAGGAGTGAATAGGTATTGAACATACCTTTCTTTACGTGTATATATCGATGGGTTTGGGAAATATTTTTGAAAATACAATTTTTTTCCGCAAGGGGTTAGCCTTGAATTTTTTTCAAAAATCTTCAAAAATATTAAATCGTCAAATTTTATACCACTGCAAAGGTCTGTTCAATCCCTTTCAAGTGCTGAAAACCGCAGCTTTTTCTGAGGCGTGGTTGCTGAGATATCAGCTTCCAAAGCAAATCAAATGCAGTTGGGTTGACAATCACGGGAACTACTTTGGATTGCAATATCTCGAGAACCGGAGGCTGCAGAAGCGTTTGGTTTTCAGGAGTGAATAGGTATTGAACATACCTTTCTTTACGTGTATATATCGATGGGTTTGGGAAATATTTTTGAAAATACAATTTTTTTCCGCAAGGGGTTAGACTTGAATTTTTTTCAAAAATCTTCAAAAAAATTAAATCGTCAAATTTTATACCACTGCAAAGGTCTGTTCAATCCCTTTCAAGTGCTGAAAACCGCAGCTTTTTCTGAGGCGTGGTTGCTGAGATATCAGCTTCCAAAGCAAATCAAATGCAGTTGGGTTGACAATCACGGGAACTATTTTGGATTGCAATATCGCGAGAACCGGATGCTGCAGAAGCGTTTGGTTTTCAGGAGTCAATAGGTATTGAACATACCTTTCTTTACGTGTATATATCGATGGGTTTGGGAAATATTTTTGAAAATACAATTTTTTTCCGCAAGGGGTTAGCCTTGAATTTTTTTCAAAAATCTTCAAAAATTTAAATCGTCAAATCTTATACCACTGCAAAGGTCTGTTCAATCCCTTTCAAGTGCTGAAAACCGCAGCTTTTTCTGAGGCGTGGTTGCTGAGATATCAGCTTCCAAAGCAAATCAAATGCAGTTGGGTTGACAATCACGGGAACTACTTTGGATTGCAATATCTCGAGAACCGGAGGCTGCAGAAGCGTTTGGTTTTCAGATGTGAATAGGTATTGAACAGACCTTTCGTTTAATGTATATATCGATGGGTTTGGGAAACATTTTTGAAAATACAATTTTTTTCCGCAAGGGGTTAGCCTTGAATTTTTTTCAAAAATCTTCAAAAAAATTAAATCGTCAAATTTTATACCACTGCAAAGGTCTGTTCAATCCCTTTCAAGTGCTGAAAACCGCAGCTTTTTCTGAGGCGTGGTTGCTGAGATATCAGCTTCCAAAGCAAATCAAATGCAGTTGGGTTGACAATCACTGGAACTACTTTGGATTGCAATATCTCGAGAACCGGAGGCTGCAGAAGCGTTTGGTTTTCAGGAGTGAATAGGTATTGAACATACCTTTCTTTACGTGTATATATCGATGGGTTTGGGAAATATTTTTGAAAATACAATTTTTTTCCGCAAGGGGTTAGCCTTGAATTTTTTTCAAAAATCTTCAAAAATTTAAATCGTCAAATTTTATACCACTGCAAAGGTCTGTTCAATCCCTTTCAAGTGCTGAAAACCGCAGCTTTTTCTGAGGCGTGGTTGCTGAGATATCAGCTTCCAAAGCAAATCAAATGCAGTTGGGTTGACAATCACTGGAACTACTTTGGATTGCAATATCTCGAGAACCGGAGGCTGCAGAAGCGTTTGGTTTTCAGGAGTGAAAAGGTATTGAACATACCTTTCTTTACGTGTATACATCGATGGGTTTGGGAAATATTTTTGAAAATACAATTTTTTTCCACAAGGGGTTAGACTTGAATTTTTTTCAAAAATATTCAAAAAAAATTAAATCGTCAAATTTTATACCACTGCAAAGGTCTGTTCAATCCCTTTCAAGTGCTGAAAACCGCAGCTTTTTCTGAGGCGTGGTTGCTGAGATATCAGCTTCCAAAGCAAATCAAATGCAGTTGGGTTGACAATCACGGGAACTACTTTGGATTGCAATATCTCGAGAACCGGAGGCTGCAGAAGCGTTTGGTTTTCAGGAGTGAATAGGTATTGAACATACCTTTCTTTACGTGTATATATCGATGGGTTTGGGAAATATTTTTGAAAATACAATTTTTTTCCGCAAGGGGTTAGACTTGAATTTTTTTCAAAAATCTTCAAAAAAATTAAATCGTCAAATTTTATACCACTGCAAAGGTCTGTTCAATCCCTTTCAAGTGCTGAAAACCGCAGCTTTTTCTGAGGCGTGGTTGCTGAGATATCAGCTTCCAAAGCAAATCAAATGCAGTTGGGTTGACAATCACGGGAACTATTTTGGATTGCAATATCGCGAGAACCGGATGCTGCAGAAGCGTTTGGTTTTCAGGAGTCAATAGGTATTGAACATACCTTTCTTTACGTGTATATATCGATGGGTTTGGGAAATATTTTTGAAAATACAATTTTTTTCCGCAAGGGGTTAGCCTTGAATTTTTTTCAAAAATCTTCAAAAATTTAAATCGTCAAATTTTATACCACTGCAAAGGTCTGTTCATTCCCTTTCAAGTGCTGAAAACCGCAGCTTTTTCTGAGGCGTGGTTGCTGAGATATCAGCTTCCAAAGCAAATCAAATGCAGTTGGGTTGACAATCACGGGAACTACTTTGGATTGCAATATCTCGAGAACCGGAGGCTGCAGAAGCGTTTGGTTTTCAGATGTGAATAGGTATTGAACAGACCTTTCGTTTAATGTATATATCGATGGGTTTGGGAAACATTTTTGAAAATACAATTTTTTTCCGCAAGGGGTTAGCCTTGAATTTTTTTCAAAAATCTTCAAAAAAATTAAATCGTCAAATTTTATACCACTGCAAAGGTCTGTTCAATCCCTTTCAAGTGCTGAAAACCGCAGCTTTTTCTGAGGCGTGGTTGCTGAGATATCAGCTTCCAAAGCAAATCAAATGCAGTTGGGTTGACAATCACTGGAACTACTTTGGATTGCAATATCTCGAGAACCGGAGGCTGCAGAAGCGTTTGGTTTTCAGGAGTGAATAGGTATTGAACATACCTTTCTTTACGTGTATATATCGATGGGTTTGGGAAATATTTTTGAAAATACAATTTTTTTCCGCAAGGGGTTAGCCTTGAATTTTTTTCAAAAATCTTCAAAAAAATTAAATCGTCAAATTTTATACTACTGCAAAGGTCTGTTCAATCCCTTTCAAGTGCTGAAAACCGCAGCTTTTTCTGAGGCGTGGTTGCTGAGATATCAGCTTCCAAAGCAAATCAAATGCAGTTGGGTTGACAATCACGGGAACTATTTTGGATTGCAATATCTCGAGAACCGGAGGCTGCAGAAGCGTTTGGTTTTCAGATGTGAATAGGTATTGAACAGACCTTTCGTTTAATGTATATATCGATGGGTTTGGGAAACATTTTTGAAAATACAATTTTTTTCCGCAAGGGGTTAGCCTTGAATTTTTTTTCAAAAATCTTCAAAAAAATTAAATCGTCAAATTTTATACCACTGCAAAGGTCTGTTCAATCCCTTTCAAGTGCTGAAAACCGCAGCTTTTTCTGAGGCGTGGTTGCTGAGATATCAGCTTCCAAAGCAAATCAAATGCAGTTGGGTTGACAATCACGGGAACTACTTTGGATTGCAATATCTCGAGAACCGGAGGCTGCAGAAGCGTTTGGTTTTCAGATGTGAATAGGTATTGAACAGACCTTTCGTTTAATGTATATAACGATGGGTTTGGGAAACATTTTTGAAAATACAATTTTTTTCCGCAAGGGGTTAGCCTTGAATTTTTTTCAAAAATCTTCAAAAATTTAAATCGTCAAATTTTATACCACTGCAAAGGTCTGTTCAATCCCTTTCAAGTGCTGAAAACCGCAGCTTTTTCTGAGGCGTGGTTGCTGAGATATCAGCTTCCAAAGCAAATCAAATGCAGTTGGGTTGACAATCACTGGAACTACTTTGGATTGCAATATCTCGAGAACCGGAGGCTGCAGAAGCGTTTGGTTTTCAGGAGTGAAAAGGTATTGAACATACCTTTCTTTACGTGTATACATCGATGGGTTTGGGAAATATTTTTGAAAATACAATTTTTTTCCACAAGGGGTTAGACTTGAATTTTTTTCAAAAATATTCAAAAAAAATTAAATCGTCAAATTTTATACCACTGCAAAGGTCTGTTCAATCCCTTTCAAGTGCTGAAAACCGCAGCTTTTTCTGAGGCGTGGTTGCTGAGATATCAGCTTCCAAAGCAAATCAAATGCAGTTGGGTTGACAATCACGGGAACTACTTTGGATTGCAATATCTCGAGAACCGGAGGCTGCAGAAGCGTTTGGTTTTCAGGAGTGAATAGGTATTGAACATACCTTTCTTTACGTGTATATATCGATGGGTTTGGGAAATATTTTTGAAAATACAATTTTTTTCCGCAAGGGGTTAGACTTGAATTTTTTTCAAAAATCTTCAAAAAAATTAAATCGTCAAATTTTATACCACTGCAAAGGTCTGTTCAATCCCTTTCAAGTGCTGAAAACCGCAGCTTTTTCTGAGGCGTGGTTGCTGAGATATCAGCTTCCAAAGCAAATCAAATGCAGTTGGGTTGACAATCACGGGAACTATTTTGGATTGCAATATCGCGAGAACCGGATGCTGCAGAAGCGTTTGGTTTTCAGGAGTCAATAGGTATTGAACATACCTTTCTTTACGTGTATATATCGATGGGTTTGGGAAATATTTTTGAAAATACAATTTTTTTCCGCAAGGGGTTAGCCTTGAATTTTTTTCAAAAATCTTCAAAAATTTAAATCGTCAAATTTTATACCACTGCAAAGGTCTGTTCATTCCCTTTCAAGTGCTGAAAACCGCAGCTTTTTCTGAGGCGTGGTTGCTGAGATATCAGCTTCCAAAGCAAATCAAATGCAGTTGGGTTGACAATCACGGGAACTACTTTGGATTGCAATATCTCGAGAACCGGAGGCTGCAGAAGCGTTTGGTTTTCAGATGTGAATAGGTATTGAACAGACCTTTCGTTTAATGTATATATCGATGGGTTTGGGAAACATTTTTGAAAATACAATTTTTTTCCGCAAGGGGTTAGCCTTGAATTTTTTTCAAAAATCTTCAAAAAAATTAAATCGTCAAATTTTATACCACTGCAAAGGTCTGTTCAATCCCTTTCAAGTGCTGAAAACCGCAGCTTTTTCTGAGGCGTGGTTGCTGAGATATCAGCTTCCAAAGCAAATCAAATGCAGTTGGGTTGACAATCACTGGAACTACTTTGGATTGCAATATCTCGAGAACCGGAGGCTGCAGAAGCGTTTGGTTTTCAGGAGTGAATAGGTATTGAACATACCTTTCTTTACGTGTATATATCGATGGGTTTGGGAAATATTTTTGAAAATACAATTTTTTTCCGCAAGGGGTTAGCCTTGAATTTTTTTCAAAAATCTTCAAAAAAATTAAATCGTCAAATTTTATACTACTGCAAAGGTCTGTTCAATCCCTTTCAAGTGCTGAAAACCGCAGCTTTTTCTGAGGCGTGGTTGCTGAGATATCAGCTTCCAAAGCAAATCAAATGCAGTTGGGTTGACAATCACGGGAACTATTTTGGATTGCAATATCTCGAGAACCGGAGGCTGCAGAAGCGTTTGGTTTTCAGATGTGAATAGGTATTGAACAGACCTTTCGTTTAATGTATATATCGATGGGTTTGGGAAACATTTTTGAAAATACAATTTTTTTCCGCAAGGGGTTAGCCTTGAATTTTTTTTCAAAAATCTTCAAAAAAATTAAATCGTCAAATTTTATACCACTGCAAAGGTCTGTTCAATCCCTTTCAAGTGCTGAAAACCGCAGCTTTTTCTGAGGCGTGGTTGCTGAGATATCAGCTTCCAAAGCAAATCAAATGCAGTTGGGTTGACAATCACGGGAACTACTTTGGATTGCAATATCTCGAGAACCGGAGGCTGCAGAAGCGTTTGGTTTTCAGATGTGAATAGGTATTGAACAGACCTTTCGTTTAATGTATATAACGATGGGTTTGGGAAACATTTTTGAAAATACAATTTTTTTCCGCAAGGGGTTAGCCTTGAATTTTTTTCAAAAATCTTTAAAAAAATTAAATCGTCAAATTTTATACCACTGCAAAGGTCTGTTCAATCCCTTTCAAGTGCTGAAAACCGCAGCTTTTTCTGAGGCGTGGTTGCTGAGATATCAGCTTCCAAAGCAAATCAAATGCAGTTGGGTTGACAATCACTGGAACTACTTTGGATTGCAATATCTCGAGAACCGGAGGCTGCAGAAGCGTTTGGTTTTCAGGAGTGAAAAGGTATTGAACATACCTTTCTTTACGTGTATATATCGATGGGTTTGGGAAATATTTTTGAAAATACAATTTTTTTCCACAAGGGGTTAGCCTTGAATTTTTTTTCAAAAATATTCAAAAAAAATTAAATCGTCAAATTTTATACCACTGCAAAGGTCTGTTCAATCCCTTTCAAGTGCTGAAAACCGCAGCTTTTTCTGAGGCGTGGTTGCTGAGATATCAGCTTCCAAAGCAAATCAAATGCAGTTGGGTTGACAATCACGGGAACTATTTTGGATTGCAATATCGCGAGAACCGGATGCTGCAGAAGCGTTTGGTTTTCAGGGGTCAATAGGTATTGAACATACCTTTCTTTACGTGTATATATCGATGGGTTTGGGAAATATTTTTGAAAATACAATTTTTTTCCGCAAGGGGTTAGCCTTGAATTTTTTTCAAAAATCTTCAAAAAAATTAAATCGTCAAATTTTATACCACTGCAAAGGTCTGTTCAATCCCTTTCAAGTTCTGAAAACCGCAGCTTTTTCTGAGGCGTGGTTGCTGAGATATCAGCTTCCAAAGCAAATCAAATGCAGTTGGGTTGACAATCACGGGAACTACTTTGGATTGCAATATCTCGAGAACCGGAGGCTGCAGAAGCGTTTGGTTTTCAGATGTGAATAGGTATTGAACAGACCTTTCGTTTAATGTATATATCGATGGGTTTGGGAAACATTTTTGAAAATACAATTTTTTTCCGCAAGGGGTTAGCCTTGAATTTTTTTCAAAAATCTTCAAAAAAATTAAATCGTCAAATTTTATACCACTGCAAAGGTCTGTTCAATCCCTTTCAAGTGCTGAAAACCGCAGCTTTTTCTGAGGCGTGGTTGCTGAGATATCAGCTTCCAAAGCAAATCAAATGCAGTTGGGTTGACAATCACGGGAACTACTTTGGATTGCAATATCTCGAGAACCGGAGGCTGCAGAAGCGTTTGGTTTTCAGATGTGAATAGGTATTGAACAGACCTTTCGTTTAATGTATATATCGATGGGTTTGGGAAACATTTTTGAAAATACAATTTTTTTCCGCAAGGGGTTAGCCTTGAATTTTTTTCAAAAATCTTCAAAAGAATTAAATCGTCAAATTTTATACCACTGCAAAGGTCTATTCAATCCCTTTCAAGTGCTGAAAACCGCAGCTTTTTCTGAGGCGTGGTTATTGAGATATCAGCTTCCAAAGCAAATCAAATGCAGTTGGGTTGACAATCACTGGAACTAATTTGGATTGCAATATCTCGAGAACCGGAGGCTGCAGAAGCGTTTGGTTTTCAGGAGTGAATAGGTATTGAACATACCTTTCTTTACGTGTATATATCGATGGGTTTGGGAAATATTTTTGAAAATACAATTTTTTTCCGCAAGGGGTTACCTTGAATTTTTTTCAAAAATCTTCAAAAAAATTAAATCGTCAAATTTTATACCACTGCAAAGGTCTGTTCAATCCCTTTCAAGTGCTGAAAACCGCAGCTTTTTCTGAGGCGTGGTTGCTGAGATATCAGCTTCCAAAGCAAATCAAATGCAGTTGGGTTGACAATCACGGGAACTACTTTGGATTGCAATATCTCGAGAACCGGAGGCTGCAGAAGCGTTTGGTTTTCAGATGTGAATAGGTATTGAACAGACCTTTCGTTTAATGTATATATCGATGGGTTTGGGAAACATTTTTGAAAATACAATTTTTTTCCGCAAGGGGTTAGCCTTGAATTTTTTTCAAAAATCTTCAAAAGAATTAAATCGTCAAATTTTATACCACTGCAAAGGTCTATTCAATCCCTTTCAAGTGCTGAAAACCGCAGCTTTTTCTGAGGCGTGGTTGCTGAGATATCAGCTTCCAAAGCAAATCAAATGCAGTTGGGTTGACAATCACTGGAACTAATTTGGATTGCAATATCTCGAGAACCGGAGGCTGCAGAAGCGTTTGGTTTTCAGGAGTGAATAGGTATTGAACATACCTTTCTTTACGTGTATATATCGATGGGTTTGGGAAATATTTTTGAAAATACAATTTTTTTCCGCAAGGGGTTAGCCTTGAATTTTTTTCAAAAATCTTCAAAAAAATTAAATCGTCAAATTTTATACCACTGCAAAGGTCTGTTCAATCCCTTTCAAGTGCTGAAAACCGCAGCTTTTTCTGAGGCGTGGTTGCTATCAGCTTCCAAAGCAAATCAAATGCAGTTGGGTTGACAATCACTGGAACTACTTTGGATTGCAATATCTCGAGAACCGGAGGCTGCAGAAGCGTTTGGTTTTCAGGAGTGAATAGGTATTGAACATACCTTTCTTTACGTGTATATATCGATGGGTTTGGGAAATATTTTTGAAAATACAATTTTTTTCCGCAAGGGGTTAGCCTTGAATTTTTTTCAAAAATCTTCAAAAAAATTAAATCGTCAAATTTTATACCACTGCAAAGGTCTGTTCAATCCCTTTCAAGTGCTGAAAACCGCAGCTTTTTCTGAGGCGTGGTTGCTGAGATATCAGCTTCCAAAGCAAATCAAATGCAGTTGGGTTGACAATCACGGGAACTATTTTGGATTGCAATATCGCGAGAACCGGATGCTGCAGAAGCGTTTGGTTTTCAGGAGTCAATAGGTATTGAACATACCTTTCTTTACGTGTATATAACGATGGGTTTGGGAAATATTTTTGAAAATACAATTTTTTTCCGCAAGGGGTTAGCCTTGAATTTTTTTCAAAAATCTTCAAAAAAATTAAATCGTCAAATTTTATACCACTGCAAAGGTCTGTTCAATCCCTTTCAAGTGCTGAAAACCGCAGCTTTTTCTGAGGCGTGGTTGCTGAGATATCAGCTTCCAAAGCAAATCAAATGCAGTTGGGTTGACAATCACGGGAACTACTTTGGATTGCAATATCTCGAGAAACGGAGGCTGCAGAAGCGTTTGGTTTTCAGATGTGAATAGGTATTGAACAGACCTTTCGTTTAATGTATATATCGATGGGTTTGGGAAACATTTTTGAAAATACAATTTTTTTCCGCAAGGGGTTAGCCTTGAATTTTTTTCAAAAATCTTCAAAAAAATTAAATCGTCAAATTTTATACCACTGCAAAGGTCTGTTCAATCCCTTTCAAGTGCTGAAAACCGCAGCTTTTTCTGAGGCGTGGTTGCTGAGATATCAGCTTCCAAAGCAAATCAAATGCAGTTGGGTTGACAATCACTGGAACTACTTTGGATTGCAATATCTCGAGAACCGGAGGCTGCAGAAGCGTTTAGTTTTCAGGAGTGAATAGGTATTGAACATACCTTTCTTTACGTGTATATATCGATGGGTTTGGGAAATATTTTTGAAAATACAATTTTTTTCCGCAAGGGGTTAGCCTTGAATTTTTTTCAAAAATCTTCAAAAAAATTAAATCGTCAAATTTTATACTACTGCAAAGGTCTGTTCAATCCCTTTCAAGTGCTGAAAACCGCAGCTTTTTCTGAGGCGTGGTTGCTGAGATATCAGCTTCCAAAGCAAATCAAATGCAGTTGGGTTGACAATCACGGGAACTATTTGGATTGCAATATCTCGAGAACCGGAGGCTGCAGAAGCGTTTGGTTTTCAGATGTGAATAGGTATTGAACAGACCTTTCGTTTAATGTATATATCGATGGGTTTGGGAAACATTTTTGAAAATACAATTTTTTTCCGCAAGGGGTTAGCCTTGAATTTTTTTTCAAAAATCTTCAAAAAAATTAAATCGTCAAATTTTATACCACTGCAAAGGTCTGTTCAATCCCTTTCAAGTGCTGAAAACCGCAGCTTTTTCTGAGGCGTGGTTGCTGAGATATCAGCTTCCAAAGCAAATCAAATGCAGTTGGGTTGACAATCACGGGAACTACTTTGGATTGCAATATCTCGAGAACCGGAGGCTGCAGAAGCGTTTGGTTTTCAGATGTGAATAGGTATTGAACAGACCTTTCGTTTAATGTATATATCGATGGGTTTGGGAAACATTTTTGAAAATACAATTTTTTTCCGCAAGGGGTTAGCCTTGAATTTTTTTCAAAAATCTTTAAAAAAATTAAATCGTCAAATTTTATACCACTGCAAAGGTCTGTTCAATCCCTTTCAAGTGCTGAAAACCGCAGCTTTTTCTGAGGCGTGGTTGCTGAGATATCAGCTTCCAAAGCAAATCAAATGCAGTTGGGTTGACAATCACTGGAACTACTTTGGATTGCAATATCTCGAGAACCGGAGGCTGCAGAAGAGTTTGGTTTTCAGGAGTGAAAAGGTATTGAACATACCTTTCTTTACGTGTATATATCGATGGGTTTGGGAAATATTTTTGAAAATACAATTTTTTTCCACAAGGGGTTAGCCTTGAATTTTTTTCAAAAATATTCAAAAAAAATTAAATCGTCAAATTTTATACCACTGCAAAGGTCTGTTCAATCCCTTTCAAGTGCTGAAAACCGCAGCTTTTTCTGAGGCGTGGTTGCTGAGATATCAGCTTCCAAAGCAAATCAAATGCAGTTGGGTTGACAATCACGGGAACTATTTTGGATTGCAATATCGCGAGAACCGGATGCTGCAGAAGCGTTTGGTTTTCAGGGGTCAATAGGTATTGAACATACCTTTCTTTACGTGTATATATCGATGGGTTTGGGAAATATTTTTGAAAATACAATTTTTTTCCGCAAGGGGTTAGCCTTGAATTTTTTTCAAAAATCTTCAAAAAAATTAAATCGTCAAATTTTATACCACTGCAAAGGTCTGTTCAATCCCTTTCAAGTTCTGAAAACCGCAGCTTTTTCTGAGGCGAGGTTGCTGAGATATCAGCTTCCAAAGCAAATCAAATGCAGTTGGGTTGACAATCACGGGAACTACTTTGGATTGCAATATCTCGAGAACCGGAGGCTGCAGAAGCGTTTGGTTTTCAGATGTGAATAGGTATTGAACAGACCTTTCGTTTAATGTATATATCGATGGGTTTGGGAAACATTTTTGAAAATACAATTTTTTTCCGCAAGGGGTTAGCCTTGAATTTTTTTCAAAAATCTTCAAAAAAATTAAATCGTCAAATTTTATACCAATGCAAAGGTCTGTTCAATCCCTTTCAAGTGCTGAAAACCGCAGCTTTTTCTGAGGCGTGGTTGCTGAGATATCAGCTTCCAAAGCAAATCAAATGCAGTTGGGTTGACAATCACTGGAACTACTTTGGATTGCAATATCTCGAGAACCGGAGGCTGCAGAAGCGTTTGGTTTTCAGGAGTGAATAGGTATTGAACATACCTTTCTTTACATGTATATATCGATGGGTTTGGGAAATATTTTGGAAAATACAATTTTTTTCCGCAAGGGGTTAGCCTTGAATTTTTTTCAAAAATCTTCAAAAAAATTAAATCGTCAAATTTTATACCACTGCAAAGGTCTGTTCAATCCCTTTCAAGTGCTGAAAACCGCAGCTTTTTCTGAGGCGTGGTTGCTGAGATATCAGCTTCCAAAGCAAATCAAATGCAGTTGGGTTGACAATCACGGGAACTATTTTGGATTGCAATATCGCGAGAACCGGATGCTGCAGAAGCGTTTGGTTTTCAGGAGTCAATAGGTATTGAACATACCTTTCTTTACGTGTATATATCGATGGGTTTGGGAAATATTTTTGAAAATACAATTTTTTTCCGCAAGGGGTTAGCCTTGAATTTTTTTCAAAAATCTTCAAAAAAATTAAATCGTCAAATTTTATACCACTGCAAAGGTCTGTTCAATCCCTTTCAAGTGCTGAAAACCGCAGCTTTTTCTGAGGCGTGGTTGCTGAGATATCAGCTTCCAAAGCAAATCAAATGCAGTTGGGTTGACAATCACGGGAACTACTTTGGATTGCAATATCTCGAGAACCGGAGGCTGCAGAAGCGTTTGGTTTTCAGATGTGAATAGGTATTGAACAGACCTTTCGTTTAATGTATATATCGATGGGTTTGGGAAACATTTTTGAAAATACAATTTTTTTCCGCAAGTGGTTAGCCTTGAATTTTTTTCAAAAATCTTCAAAAAAATTAAATCGTCAAATTTTATACCACTGCAAAGGACTGTTCAATCCCTTTCAAGTGCTGGAAACCGCATCTTTTTCTGAGGCGTGGTTGCTGAGATATCAGCTTCCAAAGCAAATCAAATGCAGTTGGGTTGACAATCACTGGAACTACTTTGGATTGCAATATCTCGAGAACCGGAGGCTGCAGAAGCGTTTGGTTTTCAGGAGTGAATAGGTATTGAACATACCTTTCTTTACGTGTATATATCGATGGGTTTGGGAAATATTTTTGAAAATACAATTTTTTTCCGCAAGGGGTTACCTTGAATTTTTTTCAAAAATCTTCAAAAAAATTAAATCGTCAAATTTTATACCACTGCAAAGGTCTGTTCAATCCCTTTCAAGTGCTGAAAACCGCAGCTTTTTCTGAGGCGTGGTTGCTGAGATATCAGCTTCCAAAGCAAATCAAATGCAGTTGGGTTGACAATCACTGGAACTAATTTGGATTGCAATATCTCGAGAACCGGAGGCTGCAGAAGCGTTTGGTTTTCAGGAGTGAATAGGTATTGAACATACCTTTCTTTACGTGTATATATCGATGGGTTTGGGAAATATTTTTGAAAATACAATTTTTTTCCGCAAGGGGTTAGCCTTGAATTTTTTTCAAAAATCTTCAAAAAAATTAAATCGTCAAATTTTATACCACTGCAAAGGTCTGTTCAATCCCTTTCAAGTGCTGAAAACCGCAGCTTTTTCTGAGGCGTGGTTGCTATCAGCTTCCAAAGCAAATCAAATGCAGTTGGGTTGACAATCACTGGAACTACTTTGGATTGCAATATCTCGAGAACCGGAGGCTGCAGAAGCGTTAGGTTTTCAGGAGTGAATAGGTATTGAACATACCTTTCTTTACGTGTATATATCGATGGGTTTGGGAAATATTTTTGAAAATACAATTTTTTTCCGCAAGGGGTTAGCCTTGAATTTTTTTCAAAAATCTTCAAAAAAATTAAATCGTCAAATTTTATACCACTGCAAGGGTCTGTTCAATCCCTTTCAAGTGCTGAAAACCGCAGCTTTTTCTGAGGCGTGGTTGCTGAGATATCAGCTTCCAAAGCAAATCAAATGCAGTTGGGTTGACAATCACGGGAACTATTTTGGATTGCAATATCGCGAGAACCGGATGCTGCAGAAGCGTTTGGTTTTCAGGAGTCAATAGGTATTGAACATACCTTTCTTTACGTGTATATAACGATGGGTTTGGGAAATATTTTTGAAAATACAATTTTTTTCCGCAAGGGGTTAGCCTTGAATTTTTTTCAAAAATCTTCAAAAAAATTAAATCGTCAAATTTTATACCACTGCAAAGGTCTGTTCAATCCCTTTCAAGTGCTGAAAACCGCAGCTTTTTCTGAGGCGTGGTTGCTGAGATATCAGCTTCCAAAGCAAATCAAATGCAGTTGGGTTGACAATCACGGGAACTACTTTGGATTGCAATATCTCGAGAACCGGAGGCTGCAGAAGCGTTTGGTTTTCAGATGTGAATAGGTATTGAACAGACCTTTCGTTTAATGTATATATCGATGGGTTTGGGAAACATTTTTGAAAATACAATTTTTTTCCGCAAGGGGTTAGCCTTGAATTTTTTTCAAAAATCTTCAAAAAAATTAAATCGTCAAATTTTATACCACTGCAAAGGTCTGTTCAATCCCTTTCAAGTGCTGAAAACCGCAGCTTTTTCTGAGGCGTGGTTGCTGAGATATCAGCTTCCAAAGCAAATCAAATGCAGTTGGGTTGACAATCACTGGAACTACTTTGGATTGCAATATCTCGAGAACCGGAGGCTGCAGAAGCGTTTGGTTTTCAGGAGTGAATAGGTATTGAACATACCTTTCTTTACGTGTGTATATCGATGGGTTTGGGAAATATTTTTGAAAATACAATTTTTTTCCGCAAGGGGTTAGCTTTGAATTTTTTTCAAAAATCTTCAAAAAAACTAAATCGTCAAATTTTATACCACTGCAAAGGTCTGTTCAATCCCTTTCAAGTGCTGAAAACCGCAGCTTTTTCTGAGGCGTGGTTGCTGAGATATCAGCTTCCAAAGCAAATCAAATGCAGTTGGGTTGACAATCACGGGAACTATTTTGGATTGCAATATCGCGAGAACCGGATGCTGCAGAAGCGTTTGGTTTTCAGGAGTCAATAGGTATTGAACATACCTTTCTTTACGTGTATATATCGATGGGTTTGGGAAATATTTTTGAAAATACAATTTTTTTCCGCAAGGGGTTAGCCTTGAATTTTTTTTCAAAAATCTTCAAAAATTTAAATCGTCAAATTTTATACCACTGCAAAGGTCTGTTCAATCCCTTTCAAGTGCTGAAAACCGCAGCTTTTTCTGAGGCGTGGTTGCTGAGATATCAGCTTCCAAAGCAAATCAAATGCAGTTGGGTTGACAATCACGGGAACTACTTTGGATTGCAATATCTCGAGAACCGGAGGCTGCAGAAGCGTTTGGTTTTCAGATGTGAATAGGTATTGAACAGACCTTTCGTCTAATGTATATATCGATGGGTTTGGGAAACATTTTTGAAAATACAATTTTTTTCCGCAAGGGGTTAGCCTTGATTTTTTTTCAAAAATATTCAAAAAAATTAAATCGTCAAATTTTATACCACTGCAAAGGTCTGTTCAATCCCTTTCAAGTGCTGAAAACCGCAGCTTTTTGTGAGGCGTGGTTGCTGAGATATCAGCTTCCAAAGCAAATCAAATGCAGTTGGGTTGACAATCACTGGAACTACTTTGGATTGCAATATCTCGAGAACCGGAGGCTGCAGAAGCGTTTGGTTTTCATGAGTGAATAGGTATTGAACATACCTTTCTTTACGTGTATATATCGATGGGTTTGGGAAATATTTTTGAAAATACAATTTTTTTCCGCAAGGGGTTAGCCTTGAATTTTTTTCAAAAATCTTCAAAAAAATTAAATCGTCAAATTTTATACCACTGCAAAGGTCTGTTCAATCCCTTTCAAGTGCTGAAAACCGCAGCTTTTTCTGAGGCGTGGTTGCTGAGATATCAGCTTCCAAAGCAAATCAAATGCAGTTGGGTTGACAATCACGGGAACTATTTTGGATTGCAATATCGCGAGAACCGGATGCTGCAGAAGCGTTTGGTTTTCAGGAGTCAATAGGTATTGAACATACCTTTCTTTACGTGTATATATCGATGGGTTTGGGAAATATTTTTGAAAATACAATTTTTTTCCGCAAGGGGTTAGCCTTGAATTTTTTTCAAAAATCTTCAAAAAAATTAAATCGTCAAATTTTATACCACTGCAAAGGTCTGTTCAATCCCTTTCAAGTGCTGAAAACCGCAGCTTTTTCTGAGGCGTGGTTGCTGAGATATCAGCTTCCAAAGCAAATCAAATGCAGTTGGGTTGACAATCACGGGAACTACTTTGGATTGCAATATCTCGAGAACCGGAGGCTGCAGAAGCGTTTGGTTTTCAGATGTGAATAGGTATTGAACAGACCTTTCGTTTAATGTATATATCGATGGGTTTGGGAAACATTTTTGAAAATACAATTTTTTTCCGCAAGGGGTTAGCCTTGAATTTTTTTCAAAAATCTTCAAAAAAATTAAATCGTCAAATTTTATACCACTGCAAAGGTCTGTTCAATCCCTTTCAAGTGCTGAAAACCGCAGCTTTTTCTGAGGCGTGGTTGCTGAGATATCAGCTTCCAAAGCAAATCAAATGCAGTTGGGTTGACAATCACGGGAACTACTTTGGATTGCAATATCTCGAGAACCGGATGCTGCAGAAGCGTTTGGTTTTCAGGAGTCAATAGGTATTGAACATACCTTTCTTTACGTGTATATATCGATGGGTTTGGGAAATATTTTTGAAAATACAATTTTTTTCCGCAAGGGGTTAGCCTTGAATTTTTTTCAAAAATCTTCAAAAAAATTAAATCGTCAAATTTTATACCACTGCAAAGGTCTGTTCAATCCCTTTCAAGTGCTGAAAACCGCAGCTTTTTCTGAGGCGTGGTTGCTGAGATATCAGCTTCCAAAGCAAATCAAATGCAGTTGGGTTGACAATCACGGGAACTACTTTGGATTGCAATATCTCGAGAACCGGAGGCTGCAGAAGCGTTTGGTTTTCAGATGTGAATAGGTATTGAACAGACCTTTCGTTTAATGTATATATCGATGGGTTTGGGAAACATTTTTGAAAATACAATTTTTTTCCGCAAGGGGTTAGCCTTGAATTTTTTTCAAAAATCTTCAAAAAAATTAAATCGTCAAATTTTATACCACTGCAAAGGTCTGTTCAATCCCTTTCAAGTGCTGAAAACCGCAGCTTTTTCTGAGGCGTGGTTGCTGAGATATCAGCTTCCAAAGCAAATCAAATGCAGTTGGGTTGACAATCACTGGAACTACTTTGGATTGCAATATCTCGAGAACCGGAGGCTGCAGAAGCGTTTGGTTTTCAGGAGTGAATAGGTATTGAACATACCTTTCTTTACGTGTATATATCGATGGGTTTGGGAAATATTTTTGAAAATACAATTTTTTTCCGCAAGGGGTTAGCCTTGAATTTTTTTCAAAAATCTTCAAAAAAATTAAATCGTCAAATTTTATACCACTGCAAAGGTCTGTTCAATCCCTTTCAAGTGCTGAAAACCGCAGCTTTTTCTGAGGCGTGGTTGCTGAGATATCAGCTTCCAAAGCAAATCAAATGCAGTTGGGTTGACAATCACGGGAACTAATTTGGATTGCAATATCTCGAGAACCGGAGGCTGCAGAAGCGTTTGGTTTTCAGATGTGAATAGGTATTGAACAGACCTTTCGTTTAATGTATATATCGATGGGTTTGGGAAACATTTTTGAAAATACAATTTTTTTCCGCAAGGGGTTAGCCTTGAATTTTTTTTCAAAAATCTTCAAAAAAATTAAATCGTCAAATTTTATACCACTGCAAAGGTCTGTTCAATCCCTTTCAAGTGCTGAAAACCGCAGCTTTTTCTGAGGCGTGGTTGCTGAGATATCAGCTTCCAAAGCAAATCAAATGCAGTTGGGTTGACAATCACGGGAACTATTTGGATTGCAATATCTCGAGAACCGAAAGCTGCAGAGGCGTTTGGTTTTCAGGTGTGAATAGGTATTGAATAGACCTTTCGTTTCGTGTATATATCGATGGGTTTGGGAAACATGTTTGAAAATACAATTTTTTTCCGCAAGGGGTTAGCCTTGAATTTTTTTCAAAAATCTTCAAAAAAAACTAAATCGTCAAATTTTATACCACTGCAAAGGTCTGTTCAATCCCTTTCAAGTGCTGAAAACCGCAGCTTTTTCTGAGGCGTGGTTGCTGAGATATCAGCTTCCAAAGCAAATCAAATGCAGTTGGGTTGACAATCACGGGAACTATTTTGGATTGCAATATCGCGAGAACCGGATGCTGCAGAAGCGTTTGGTTTTCAGGAGTCAATAGGTATTGAACATACCTTTCTTTACGTGTATATATCGATGGGTTTGGGAAATATTTTTGAAAATACAATTTTTTTCCGCAAGGGGTTAGCCTTGAATTTTTTTCAAAAATCTTCAAAAATTTAAATCGTCAAATTTTATACCACTGCAAAGGTCTGTTCAATCCCTTTCAAGTGCTGAAAACCGCAGCTTTTTCTGAGGCGTGGTTGCTGAGACATCAGCTTCCAAAACAAATCAAATGCAGTTGGGTTGACAATCACGGGAACTACTTTGGATTGCAATATCTCGAGAACCGGAGGCTGCAGAAGCGTTTGGTTTTCAGATGTGAATAGGTATTGAACAGACCTTTCGTCTAATGTATATATCGATGGGTTTGGGAAACATTTTTGAAAATACAATTTTTTTCCGCAAGGGGTTAGCCTTGATTTTTTTTCAAAAATCTTCAAAAAAATTAAATCGTCAAATTTTATACCACTGCAAAGGTCTGTTCAATCCCTTTCAAGTGCTGAAAACCGCAGCTTTTTCTGAGGCGTGGTTGCTGAGATATCAGCTTCCAAAGCAAATCAAATGCAGTTGGGTTGACAATCACTGGAACTACTTTGGATTGCAATATCTCGAGAACCGGAGGCTGCAGAAGCGTTTGGTTTTCAGGAGTGAATAGGTATTGAACATACCTTTCTTTACGTGTATATATCGATGGGTTTGGGAAATATTTTTGAAAATACAATTTTTTTCCGCAAGGGGTTAGCCTTGATTTTTTTTCAAAAATCTTCAAAAAAATTAAATCGTCAAATTTTATACCACTGCAAAGGTCTGTTCAATCCCTTTCAAGTGCTGAAAACCGCAGCTTTTTCTGAGGCGTGGTTGCTGAGATATCAGTTTCCAAAGCAAATCAAATGCAGTTGGGTTGACAATCACGGGAACTACTTTGGATTGCAATATCTCGAGAACCGGATGCTGCAGAAGCGTTTGGTTTTCAGGAGTCAATAGGTATTGAACATACCTTTCTTTACGTGTATATATCGATGGGTTTGGGAAATATTTTTGAAAATACAATTTTTTTCCGCAAGGGGTTAGCCTTGAATTTTTTTCAAAAATCTTCAAAAAAATTAAATCGTCAAATTTTATACCACTGCAAAGGTCTGTTCAATCCCTTTCAAGTGCTGAAAACCGCAGCTTTTTCTGAGGCGTGGTTGCTGAGATATCAGCTTCCAAAGCAAATCAAATGCAGTTGGGTTGACAATCACGGGAACTACTTTGGATTGCAATATCTCGAGAACCGGAGGCTGCAGAAGCGTTTGGTTTTCAGATGTGAATAGGTATTGAACAGACCTTTCGTTTAATGTATATATCGATGGGTTTGGGAAACATTTTTGAAAATACAATTTTTTTCCGCAAGGGGTTAGCCTTGAATTTTTTTCAAAAATCTTCAAAAAAATTAAATCGTCAAATTTTATACCACTGCAAAGGTCTGTTCAATCCCTTTCAAGTGCTGAAAACCGCAGCTTTTTCTGAGGCGTGGTTGCTGAGATATCAGCTTCCAAAGCAAATCAAATGCAGTTGGGTTGACAATCACTGGAACTACTTTGGATTGCAATATCTCGAGAACCGGAGGCTGCAGAAGCGTTTGGTTTTCAGGAGTGAATAGGTATTGAACATACCTTTCTTTACGTGTATATATCGATGGGTTTGGGAAATATTTTTGAAAATACAATTTTTTTCCGCAAGGGGTTAGCCTTGAATTTTTTTCAAAAATCTTCAAAAAAATTAAATCGTCAAATTTTATACCACTGCAAAGGTCTGTTCAATCCCTTTCAAGTGCTGAAAACCGCAGCTTTTTCTGAGGCGTGGTTGCTGAGATATCAGCTTCCAAAGCAAATCAAATGCAGTTGGGTTGACAATCACGGGAACTAATTTGGATTGCAATATCTCGAGAACCGGAGGCTGCAGAAGCGTTTGGTTTTCAGATGTGAATAGGTATTGAACAGACCTTTCGTTTAATGTATATATCGATGGGTTTGGGAAACATTTTTGAAAATACAATTTTTTTCCGCAAGGGGTTAGCCTTGAATTTTTTTTCAAAAATCTTCAAAAAAATTAAATCGTCAAATTTTATACCACTGCAAAGGTCTGTTCAATCCCTTTCAAGTGCTGAAAACCGCAGCTTTTTCTGAGGCGTGGTTGCTGAGATATCAGCTTCCAAAGCAAATCAAATGCAGTTGGGTTGACAATCACGGGAACTATTTGGATTGCAATATCTCGAGAACCGAAAGCTGCAGAGGCGTTTGGTTTTCAGGTGTGAATAGGTATTGAATAGACCTTTCGTTTCGTGTATATATCGATGGGTTTGGGAAACATGTTTGAAAATACAATTTTTTTCCGCAAGGGGTTAGCCTTGAATTTTTTTCAAAAATCTTCAAAAAAAACTAAATCGTCAAATTTTATACCACTGCAAAGGTCTGTTCAATCCCTTTCAAGTGCTGAAAACCGCAGCTTTTTCTGAGGCGTGGTTGCTGAGATATCAGCTTCCAAAGCAAATCAAATGCAGTTGGGTTGACAATCACGGGAACTATTTTGGATTGCAATATCGCGAGAACCGGATGCTGCAGAAGCGTTTGGTTTTCAGGAGTCAATAGGTATTGAACATACCTTTCTTTACGTGTATATATCGATGGGTTTGGGAAATATTTTTGAAAATACAATTTTTTTCCGCAAGGGGTTAGCCTTGAATTTTTTTCAAAAATCTTCAAAAATTTAAATCGTCAAATTTTATACCACTGCAAAGGTCTGTTCAATCCCTTTCAAGTGCTGAAAACCGCAGCTTTTTCTGAGGCGTGGTTGCTGAGACATCAGCTTCCAAAACAAATCAAATGCAGTTGGGTTGACAATCACGGGAACTACTTTGGATTGCAATATCTCGAGAACCGGAGGCTGCAGAAGCGTTTGGTTTTCAGATGTGAATAGGTATTGAACAGACCTTTCGTCTAATGTATATATCGATGGGTTTGGGAAACATTTTTGAAAATACAATTTTTTTCCGCAAGGGGTTAGCCTTGATTTTTTTTCAAAAATCTTCAAAAAAATTAAATCGTCAAATTTTATACCACTGCAAAGGTCTGTTCAATCCCTTTCAAGTGCTGAAAACCGCAGCTTTTTCTGAGGCGTGGTTGCTGAGATATCAGCTTCCAAAGCAAATCAAATGCAGTTGGGTTGACAATCACTGGAACTACTTTGGATTGCAATATCTCGAGAACCGGAGGCTGCAGAAGCGTTTGGTTTTCAGGAGTGAATAGGTATTGAACATACCTTTCTTTACGTGTATATATCGATGGGTTTGGGAAATATTTTTGAAAATACAATTTTTTTCCGCAAGGGGTTAGCCTTGAATTTTTTTCAAAAATCTTCAAAAAAATTAAATCGTCAAATTTTATACCACTGCAAAGGTCTGTTCAATCCCTTTCAAGTGCTGAAAACCGCAGCTTTTTCTGAGGCGTGGTTGCTGAGATATCAGCTTCCAAAGCAAATCAAATGCAGTTGGGTTGACAATCACGGGAACTATTTTGGATTGCAATATCGCGAGAACCGGATGCTGCAGAAGCGTTTGGTTTTCAGGAGTCAATAGGTATTGAACATACCTTTCTTTACGTGTATATATCGATGGGTTTGGGAAATATTTTTGAAAATACAATTTTTTTCCGCAAGGGGTTAGCCTTGAATTTTTTTCAAAAATCTTCAAAAAAATTAAATCGTCAAATTTTATACCACTGCAAAGGTCTGTTCAATCCCTTTCAAGTGCTGAAAACCGCAGCTTTTTCTGAGGCGCGGTTGCTGAGATATCAGCTTCCAAAGCAAATCAAATGCAGTTGGGTTGACAATCACGGGAACTACTTTGGATTGCAATATCTCGAGAACCGGAGGCTGCAGAAGCGTTTGGTTTTCAGATGTGAATAGGTATTGAACAGACCTTTCGTTTAATGTATATATCGATGGGTTTGGGAAACATTTTTGAAAATACAATTTTTTTCCGCAAGGGGTTAGCCTTGAATTTTTTTCAAAAATCTTCAAAAAAATTAAATCGTCAAATTTTATACCACTGCAAAGGTCTGTTCAATCCCTTTCAAGTGCTGAAAACCGCAGCTTTTTCTGAGGCGTGGTTGCTGAGATATCAGCTTCCAAAGCAAATCAAATGCAGTTGGGTTGACAATCACGGGAACTATTTTGGATTGCAATATCGCGAGAACCGGATGCTGCAGAAGCGTTTGGTTTTCAGGAGTCAATAGGTATTGAACATACCTTTCTTTACGTGTATATATCGATGGGTTTGGGAAATATTTTTGAAAATACAATTTTTTTCCGCAAGGGGTTAGCCTTGAATTTTTTTCAAAAATCTTCAAAAAAATTAAATCGTCAAATTTTATACCACTGCAAAGGTCTGTTCAATCCCTTTCAAGTGCTGAAAACCGCAGCTTTTTCTGAGGCGTGGTTGCTGAGATATCAGCTTCCAAAGCAAATCAAATGCAGTTGGGTTGACAATCACGGGAACTACTTTGGATTGCAATATCTCGAGAACCGGAGGCTGCAGAAGCGTTTGGTTTTCAGATGTGAATAGGTATTGAACAGACCTTTCGTTTAATGTATATATCGATGGGTTTGGGAAACATTTTTGAAAATACAATTTTTTTCCGCAAGGGGTTAGCCTTGAATTTTTTTCAAAAATCTTCAAAAAAAATTAAATCGTCAAATTTTATACCACTACAAAGGTCTGTTCAATCCCTTTCAAGTGCTGAAAACCGCAGCTTTTTCTGAGGCGTGGTTGCTGAGATATCAGCTTCCAAAGCAAATCAAATGCAGTTGGGTTGACAATCACGGGAACTATTTTGGATTGCAATATCGCGAGAACCGGATGCTGCAGAAGCGTTTGGTTTTCAGGAGTCAATAGGTATTGAACATACCTTTCTTTACGTGTATATATCGATGGGTTTGGGAAATATTTTTAAAAATACAATTTTTTTCCGCAAGGGGTTAGCCTTGAATTTTTTTCAAAAATCTTCAAAAAAATTAAATCGTCAAATTTTATACCACTGCAAAGGTCTGTTCAATCCCTTTCAAGTGCTGAAAACCGCAGCTTTTTCTGAGGCGTGGTTGCTGAGATATCAGCTTCCAAAGCAAATCAAATGCAGTTGGGTTGACAATCACGGGAACTACTTTGGATTGCAATATCTCGAGAACCGGATGCTGCAGAAGCGTTTGGTTTTCAGGAGTCAATAGGTATTGAACATACCTTTCTTTACGTGTATATATCGATGGGTTTGGGAAATATTTTTGAAAATACAATTTTTTTCCGCAAGGGGTTAGCCTTGAATTTTTTTCAAAAATCTTCAAAAAAATTAAATCGTCAAATTTAATACCACTGCAAAGGTCTGTTCAATCCCTTTCAAGTGCTGAAAACCGCAGCTTTTTCTGAGGCGTGGTTGCTGAGATATCAGCTTCCAAAGCAAATCAAATGCAGTTGGGTTGACGATCACTGGAACTACTTTGGATTGCAATATCTCGAGAACCGGAGGCTGCAGAAGCGTTTGGTTTTCAGGAGTGAATGTATTGAACATACCTTTCTTTACATGTATATATCGATGGGTTTGGGAAATATTTTTGAAAATACAATTTTTTTCCGCAAGGGGTTAGCCTTGAATTTTTTTCAAAAATCTTCAAAAAAATTAAATCGTCAAATTTTATACCACTGCAAAGGTCTGTTCAATCCCTTTCAAGTGCTGAAAACCGCAGCTTTTTCTGAGGCGTGGTTGCTGAGATATCAGCTTCCAAAGCAAATCAAATGCAGTTGGGTTGACAATCACGGGAACTATTTTGGATTGCAATATCGCGAGAACCGGATGCTGCAGAAGCGTTTGGTTTTCAGGAGTGAATAGGTATTGAACATACCTTTCTTTACGTGTATATATCGATGGGTTTGGGAAATATTTTTGAAAATACAATTTTTTTCCGCAAGGGGTTAGCCTTGAATTTTTTTCAAAAATCTTCAAAAAATTAAATCGTCAAATTTTATACCACTGCAAAGGTCTGTTCAATCCCTTTCAAGTGCTGAAAACCGCAGCTTTTTCTGAGGCGTGGTTGCTGAGATATCAGCTTCCAAAGCAAATCAAATGCAGTTGGGTTGACAATCACGGGAACTACTTTGGATTGCAATATCTCGAGAACCGGAGGCTGCAGAAGCGTTTGGTTTTCAGCAGTGAATAGGTATTGAACATACCTTTCTTTACGTGTATATATCGATGGGTTTGGGAAATATTTTTGAAAATACAATTTTTTTCCGCAAGGGGTTAGCCTTGAATTTTTTTCAAAAATCTTCAAAAAAATTAAATCGTCAAATTTTATACCACTGCAAAGGTCTGTTCAATCCCTTTCAAGTGCTGAAAACCGCAGCTTTTTCTGAGGCGTGGTTGCTGAGATATCAGCTTCCAAAGCAAATCAAATGCAGTTGGGTTGACAATCACGGGAACTACTTTGGATTGCAATATCTCGAGAACCGGAGGCTGCAGAAGCGTTTGGTTTTCAGATGTGAATAGGTATTGAACAGACCTTTCGTTTAATGTATATATCGATGGGTTTGGGAAACATTTTTGAAAATACAATTTTTTTCCGCAAGGGAGCCTTGAATTTTTTTCAAAAATCTTCAAAAAAATTAAATCGTCAAATTTTATACCACTGCAAAGGTCTGTTCAATCCCTTTCAAGTGCTGAAAACCGCAGCTTTTTCTGAGGCGTGGTTGCTGAGATATCAGCTTCCAAAGCAAATCAAATGCAGTTGGGTTGACAATCACTGGAACTACTTTGGATTGCAATATCTCGAGAACCGGAGGCTGCAGAAGCGTTTGGTTTTCAGGAGTGAATAGGTATTGAACATACCTTTCTTTACGTGTATATATCGATGGGTTTGGGAAATATTTTTGAAAATACAATTTTTTTCCGCAAGGGGTTAGCCTTGAATTTTTTTCAAAAATCTTCAAAAAAATTAAATCGTCAAATTTTATACCACTGCAAAGGTCTGTTCAATCCCTTTCAAGTGCTGAAAACCGCAGCTTTTTCTGAGGCGTGGTTGCTGAGATATCAGCTTCCAAAGCAAATCAAATGCAGTTGGGTTGACAATCACTGGAACTACTTTGGATTGCAATATCTCGAGAACCGGAGGCTGCAGAAGCGTTTGGTTTTCAGCAGTGAATAGGTATTGAACATACCTTTCTTTACGTGTATATATCGATGGGTTTGGGAAATATTTTTGAAAATACAATTTTTTTCCGCAAGGGGTTAGCCTTGAATTTTTTTCAAAAATCTTCAAAAAAATTAAATCGTCAAATTTTATACCACTGCAAAGGTCTGTTCAATCCTTTTCAAGTGCTGAAAACCGCAGCTTTTTCTGAGGCGTGGTTGCTGAGATATCAGCTTCCAAAGCAAATCAAATGCAGTTGGGTTGACAATCACGGGAACTATTTTGGATTGCAATATCGCGAGAACCGGATGCTGCAGAAGCGTTTGGTTTTCAGGAGTGAATAGGTATTGAACATACCTTTCTTTACGTGTATATATCGATGGGCTTGGGAAATATTTTTGAAAATACAATTTTTTTCCGCAAGGGGTTAGCCTTGAATTTTTTTCAAAAATCTTCAAAAAAATTAAATCGTCAAATTTTATACCACTGCAAAGGTCTGTTCAATCCCTTTCAAGTGCTGAAAACCGCAGCTTTTTCTGAGGCGTGGTTGCTGAGATATCAGCTTCCAAAGCAAATCAAATGCAGTTGGGTTGACAATCACGGGAACTACTTTGGATTGCAATATCTCGAGAACCGGAGGCTGCAGAAGCGTTTGGTTTTCAGATGTGAATAGGTATTGAACAGACCTTTCGTTTAATGTATATATCGATGGGTTTGGGAAACATTTTTGAAAATACAATTTATTTCCGCAAGGGGTTAGCCTTGAATTTTTTTCAAAAATCTTCAAAAAAATTAAATCGTCAAATTTTAAACCACTGCAAAGGCCTGTTCAATCCCTTTCAAGTGCTGAAAACAGCAGCTTTTTCTGAGGCGTGGTTGCTGAGATATCAGCTTCCAAAGCAAATCAAATGCAGTTGGGTTGACAATCACGGGAACTATTTTGGATTGCAATATCGCGAGAACCGGATGCTGCAGAAGCGTTTGGTTTTCAGGAGTCAATAGGTATTGAACATACCTTTCTTTACGTGTATATATCGATGGGTTTGGGAAATATTTTTGAAAATACAATTTTTTTCCGCAAGGGGTTAGCCTTGAATTTTTTTCAAAAATCTTCAAAAAATTAAATCGTCAAATATTATACCACTGCAAAGGTCTGTTCAATCCCTTTCAAGTGCTGAAAACCGCAGCTTTTTCTGAGGCGTGGTTGCTGAGATATCAGCTTCCAAAGCAAATCAAATGCAGTTGGGTTGACAATCACGGGAACTACTTTGGATTGCAATATCGCGAGAACCGGATGCTGCAGAAGCGTTTGGTTTTCAGGAGTCAATAGGTATTGAACATACCTTTCTTTACGTGTATATATCGATGGGTTTGGGAAATATTTTTGAAAATACAATTTTTTTCCGCAAGGGGTTAGCCTTGAATTTTTTTCAAAAATCTTCAAAAAATTAAATCGTCAAATTTTATACCACTGCAAAGGTCTGTTCAATCCCTTTCAAGTGCTGAAAACCGCAGCTTTTTCTGAGGCGTGGTTGCTGAGATATCAGCTTCCAAAGCAAATCAAATGCAGTTGGGTTGACAATCACGGGAACTACTTTGGATTGCAATATCTCGAGAACCGGAGGCTGCAGAAGCGTTTGGTTTTTAGATGTGAATAGGTATTGAACAGACCTTTCGTTTAATGTATATATCGATGGGTTTGGGAAACATTTTTGAAAATACAATTTTTTTCCGCGAGGGGTTAGCCTTGAATTTTTTTCAAAAATCTTCAAAAAAATTAAATCGTCAAATTGTATACCACTGCAAAGGTCTGTTCAATCCCTTTCAAGTGCTGAAAACCGCAGCTTTTTCTGAGGCGTGGTTGCTGAGATATCAGCTTCCAAAGCAAATCAAATGCAGTTGGGTTGACAATCACGGGAACTACTTTGGATTGCAATATCTCGAGAACCGGAGGCTGCAGAAGCGTTTGGTTTTCAGATGTGAATAGGTATTGAACAGACCTTTCGTTTAATGTATATATCGATGGGTTTGGGAAACATTTTTGAAAATACAATTTTTTTCCGCAAGGGGTTAGCCTTGAATTTTTTTCAAAAATCTTCAAAAAAACTAAATCGTCAAATTTTATACCACTGCAAAGGTCTGTTCAATCCCTTTCAAGTGCTGAAAACCGCAGCTTTTTCTGAGGCGTGGTTGCTGAGATATCAGCTTCCAAAGCAAATCAAATGCAGTTGGGTTGACAATCACGGGAACTACTTTGGATTGCAATATCTCGAGAACCGGAGGCTGCAGAAGCGTTTGGATTTCAGGTGTGAATAGGTATTGAACAGACCTTTCGTTTCATATATATATCGATGGGTTTGGGAAACATTTTTGAAAATACAATTTATTTCCGCAAGGGGTTAGCCTTGAATTTTTTTCAAAAATCTTCAAAAAAATTAAATCGTCAAATTTTAAACCACTGCAAAGGCCTGTTCAATCCCTTTCAAGTGCTGAAAACAGCAGCTTTTTCTGAGGCGTGGTTGCTGAGATATCAGCTTCCAAAGCAAATCAAATGCAGTTGGGTTGACAATCACGGGAACTATTTTGGATTGCAATATCGCGAGAACCGGATGCTGCAGAAGCGTTTGGTTTTCAGGAGTCAATAGGTATTGAACATACCTTTCTTTACGTGTATATATCGATGGGTTTGGGAAATATTTTTGAAAATACAATTTTTTTCCGCAAGGGGTTAGCCTTGAATTTTTTTCAAAAATCTTCAAAAAATTAAATCGTCAAATATTATACCACTGCAAAGGTCTGTTCAATCCCTTTCAAGTGCTGAAAACCGCAGCTTTTTCTGAGGCGTGGTTGCTGAGATATCAGCTTCCAAAGCAAATCAAATGCAGTTGGGTTGACAATCACGGGAACTACTTTGGATTGCAATATCTCGAGAACCGGAGGCTGCAGAAGCGTTTGGTTTTCAGATGTGAATAGGTATTGAACAGACCTTTCGTTTAATGTATATATCGATGGGTTTGGGAAACATTTTTGAAAATACAATTTTTTTCCGCAAGGGAGCCTTGAATTTTTTTCAAAAATCTTCAAAAAAATTAAATCGTCAAATTTTATACCACTGCAAAGGTCTGTTCAATCCCTTTCAAGTGCTGAAAACCGCAGCTTTTTCTGAGGCGTGGTTGCTGAGATATCAGCTTCCAAAGCAAATCAAATGCAGTTGGGTTGACAATCACGGGAACTATTTTGGATTGCAATATCGCGAGAACCGGATGCTGCAGAAGCGTTTGGTTTTCAGGAGTCAATAGGTATTGAACATACCTTTCTTTACGTGTATATATCGATGGGTTTGGGAAATATTTTTGAAAATACAATTTTTTTCCGCAAGGGGTTAGCCTTGAATTTTTTTCAAAAATCTTCAAAAAATTAAATCGTCAAATTTTATACCACTGCAAAGGTCTGTTCAATCCCTTTCAAGTGCTGAAAACCGCAGCTTTTTCTGAGGCGTGGTTGCTGAGATATCAGCTTCCAAAGCAAATCAAATGCAGTTGGGTTGACAATCACGGGAACTACTTTGGATTGCAATATCTCGAGAACCGGAGGCTGCAGAAGCGTTTGGTTTTTAGATGTGAATAGGTATTGAACAGACCTTTCGTTTAATGTATATATCGATGGGTTTGGGAAACATTTTTGAAAATACAATTTTTTTCCGCGAGGGGTTAGCCTTGAATTTTTTTCAAAAATCTTCAAAAAAATTAAATCGTCAAATTGTATACCACTGCAAAGGTCTGTTCAATCCCTTTCAAGTGCTGAAAACCGCAGCTTTTTCTGAGGCGTGGTTGCTGAGATATCAGCTTCCAAAGCAAATCAAATGCAGTTGGGTTGACAATCACGGGAACTACTTTGGATTGCAATATCTCGAGAACCGGAGGCTGCAGAAGCGTTTGGTTTTCAGATGTGAATAGGTATTGAACAGACCTTTCGTTTAATGTATATATCGATGGGTTTGGGAAACATTTTTGAAAATACAATTTTTTTCCGCAAGGGGTTAGCCTTGAATTTTTTTCAAAAATCTTCAAAAAAACTAAATCGTCAAATTTTATACCACTGCAAAGGTCTGTTCAATCCCTTTCAAGTGCTGAAAACCGCAGCTTTTTCTGAGGCGTGGTTGCTGAGATATCAGCTTCCAAAGCAAATCAAATGCAGTTGGGTTGACAATCACTGGAACTAATTTGGATTGCAATATCTCGAGAACCGGAGGCTACAGAAGCGTTTGGTTTTCAGGAGTGAATAGGTATTGAACATACCTTTCTTTACGTGTATATATCGATGGGTTTGGGAAATATTTTTGAAAATACAATTTTTTTCCGCAAGGGGTTAGCCTTGAATTTTTTTCAAAAATCTTCAAAAAAATTAAATCGTCAAATTTTATACCACTGCAAAGGTCTGTTCAATCCCTTTCAAGTGCTGAAAACCGCAGCTTTTTCTGAGGCGTGGTTGCTGAGATATCAGCTTCCAAAGCAAATCAAATGCAGTTGGGTTGACAATCACGGGAACTATTTTGGATTGCAATATCGCGAGAACCGGATGCTGCAGAAGCGTTTGGTTTTCAGGAGTCAATAGGTATTGAACATACCTTTCTTTACGTGTATATATCGATGGGTTTGGGAAATATTTTTGAAAATACAATTTTTTTCCGCAAGGGGTTACTTGAATTTTTTTCAAAAATCTTCAAAAAAATTAAATCGTCAAATTTTATACCACTGCAAAGGTCTGTTCAATCCCTTTCAAGTGCTGAAAACCGCAGCTTTTTCTGAGGCGTGGTTGCTGAGATATCAGCTTCCAAAGCAAATCAAATGCAGTTGGGTTGACAATCACGGGAACTATTTTGGATTGCAATATCGCGAGAACCGGATGCTGCAGAAGCGTTTGGTTTCAGGAGTCAATAGGTATTGAACATAACTTTCTTTACGTGTATATATCGATGGGTTTGGGAAATATTTTTGAAAATACAATTTTTTTCCGCAAGGGGTTGTTAGCCTTGAATTTTTTTCAAAAATCTTCAAAAAAATTAAATCGTCAAATTTTATACCACTGCAAAGGTCTGTTCAATCCCTTTCAAGTGCTGAAAACCGCAGCTTTTTCTGAGGCGTGGTTGCTGAGATATCAGCTTCCAAAGCAAATCAAATGCAGTTGGGTTGACAATCACGGGAACTATTTTGGATTGCAATATCGCGAGAACCGGATGCTGCAGAAGCGTTTGGTTTTCAGGAGTCAATAGGTATTGAACATACCTTTCTTTACGTGTATATATCGATGGGTTAGCCTTGAATTTTTTTCAAAAATCTTCAAAAAAATTAAATCGTCAAATTTTATACCACTGCAAAGGTCTGTTCAATCCCTTTCAAGTGCTGAAAACCGCAGCTTTTTCTGAGGCGTGGCTGACGAGATATCAGCTTCCAAAGCAAATCAAATGCAGTTGGGTTGACAATCACGGGAACTACTTTGGATTGCAATATCTCGAGAACCGGAGGCTGCAGAAGCGTTTGGTTTTCAGATGTGAATAGGTATTGAACAGACCTTTCGTTTAATGTATATATCGATGGGTTTGGGAAACATTTTTGAAAATACAATTTATTTCCGCAAGGGGTTAGCCTTGAATTTTTTTCAAAAATCTTCAAAAAAATTAATTCGTCAAATTTTATACCACTGCAAAGGTCTGTTCAATCCCTTTCAAGTGCTGAAAACCGCAGCTTTTTCTGAGGCGTGGTTGCTGAGATATCAGCTTCCAAAGCAAATCAAATGCAGTTGGGTTGACAATCACGGGAACTATTTTGGATTGCAATATCGCGAGAACCGGATGCTGCAGAAGCGTTTGGTTTTCAGGAGTCAATAGGTATTGAACATACCTTTCTTTACGTGTATATATCGATGGGTTTGGGAAATATTTTTGAAAATACAATTTTTTTCCGCAAGGGGTTAGCCTTGAATTTTTTTCAAAAATCTTCAAAAAATTAAATCGTCAAATTTTATACTACTGCAAAGGTCTGTTCAATCCCTTTCAAGTGCTGAAAACCGCAGCTTTTTCTGAGGCGTGGTTGCTGAGATATCAGCTTCCAAAGCAAATCAAATGCAGTTGGGTTGACAATCACGGGAACTACTTTGGATTGCAATATCTCGAGAACCGGAGGCTGCAGAAGCGTTTGGTTTTCAGATGTGAATAGGTATTGAACAGACCTTTCGTTTAATGTATATATCGATGGGTTTGGGAAACATTTTTGAAAATACAATTTTTTTCCGCAAGGGGTTAGCCTTGAATTTTTTTCAAAAATCTTCAAAAAAATTAAATCGTCAAATTTTATACCACTGCAAAGGTCTGTTCAATCCCTTTCAAGTGCTGAAAACCGCAGCTTTTTCTGACGCGTGGTTGCTGAGATATCAGCTTCCAAAGCAAATCAAATGCAGTTGGGTTGACAATCACGGGAACTATTTTGGATTGCAATATCGCGAGAACCGGATGCTGCAGAAGCGTTTGGTTTTCAGGAGTCAATAGGTATTGAACATACCTTTCTTTACGTGTATATATCGATGGGTTTGGGAAATATTTTTGAAAATACAATTTTTTTCCGCAAGGGGTTAGCCTTGAATTTTTTTCAAAAATCTTCAAAAAATTAAATCGTCAAATTTTATACCACTGCAAAGGTCTGTTCAATCCCTTTCAAGTGCTGAAAACCGCAGCTTTTTCTGAGGCGTGGTTGCTGAGATATCAGCTTCCAAAGCAAATCAAATGCAGTGGGTTGACAATCACGGGAACTACTTTGGATTGCAATATCTCGAGAACCGGAGGCTGCAGAAGCGTTTGGTTTTCAGATGTGAATAGGTATTGAACAGACCTTTCGTTTAATGTATATATCGATGGGTTTGGGAAACATTTTTGAAAATACAATTTTTTTCCGCGAGGGGTTAGCCTTGAATTTTTTTCAAAAATCTTCAAAAAAATTAAATCGTCAAATTTTATACCACTGCAAAGGTCTGTTCAATCCCTTTCAAGTGCTGAAAACCGCAGCTTTTTCTGAGGCGTGGTTGCTGAGATATCAGCTTCCAAAGCAAATCAAATGCAGTTGGGTTGACAATCACGGGAACTACTTTGGATTGCAATATCTCGAGAACCGGAGGCTGCAGAAGCGTTTGGTTTTCAGATGTGAATAGGTATTGAACAGACCTTTCGTTTAATGTATATATCGATGGGTTTGGGAAACATTTTTGAAAATACAATTTTTTTCCGCAAGGGGTTAGCCTTGAATTTTTTTCAAAAATTTTCAAAAAAATTAAATCGTCAAATTTTATACCACTGCAAAGGTCTGTTCAATCCCTTTCAAGTGCTGAAAACCGCAGCTTTTTCTGAGGCGTGGTTGCTGAGATATCAGCTTCCAAAGCAAATCAAATGCAGTTGGGTTGACAATCACGGGAACTATTTTGGATTGCAATATCGCGAGAACCGGATGCTGCAGAAGCGTTTGGTTTTCAGGAGTCAATAGGTATTGAACATACCTTTCTTTACGTGTATATATCGATGGGTTTGGGAAATATTTTTGAAAATACAATTTTTTTCCGCAAGGGGTTACTTGAATTTTTTTCAAAAATCTTCAAAAAAATTAAATCGTCAAATTTTATACCACTGCAAAGGTCTGTTCAATCCCTTTCAAGTGCTGAAAACCGCAGCTTTTTCTGAGGCGTGGTTGCTGAGATATCAGCTTCCAAAGCAAATCAAATGCAGTTGGGTTGACAATCACGGGAACTACTTTGGATTGCAATATCTCGAGAACCGGAGGCTGCAGAAGCGTTTGGTTTTCAAGTGTCAATAGGTATTAAGCAGACCTTTCGTTTCATGTATATGTCGATGGGTTTGGGAAACATTTTTGAAAATACAATTTTTTTCCGCAAGGGGTTAGCCTTGAATTTTTTTTCAAAAATCTTCAAAAAAACTAAATCGTCAAATTTTATACCACTGCAAAGGTCTGTCCAATCCCTTTCAAGTGCTGAAAACCGCAGCTTTTTCTGAGGCGTGGTTGCTGAGATATCAGCTTCCAAAGCAAATCAAATGCAGTTGGGTTGACAATCACGGGAACTACTTTGGATTGCAATATCTCGAGAACCGGAGGCTGCAGAAGCGTTTGGTTTTCAGGAGTGAATAGGTATTGAACATACCTTTCTTCACATGGTTTTCAGGTGCGAATAGCTATTGAACAGACCTTTCCTTTCATGTAGATATCGATGGGTTTGGGAAACATTTTTGAAAATACAATTTTTTTCCGCAGGGGTTAGCCTTGAATTTTTTTCAAAAATCTTCAAAAAAACTAAATCGTCAAATTTTATACCACTGCAAAGGTCTGTCCAATCCCTTTCAAGTGCTGAAAACCGCAGCTTTTTCTGAGGCGTGGTTGCTGAGATATCAGCTTCCAGAGCAAATCAAATGCAGTTGGGTTGACAATCACGGGAAATACTTTGGATTGCAATATCTCGAGAACCGGAGGCTGCAGAAGCGTTTGGTTTTTAGGAGTCAATAGGTATTGAACATACCTTTCGTTTCATGTATATATCGATGGGTTTGGGAAACATTTTTGAAAATACAATTTTTTTCCGCAAGGGTTGTTAGCCTTGAATTTTTTTCAAAAATCTTCAAAAAAATTAAATCGTCAAATTTTATACCACTGCAAAGGTCTGTTCAATCCCTTTCAAGTGCTGAAAACCGCAGCTTTTTCTGAGGCGTGGCTGCCGAGATATCAGCTTCCAAAGCAAATCAAATGCAGTTGGGTTGACAATCACGGGAACTATTTTGGATTGCAATATCGCGAGAACCGGATGCTGCAGAAGCGTTTGGTTTCAGGAGTCAATAGGTATTGAACATACCTTTCTTTACGTGTATATATCGATGGGTTTGGGAAATATTTTTGAAAATACAATTTTTTTCCGCAAGGGGTTGTTAGCCTTGAATTTTTTTCAAAAATCTTCAAAAAAATTAAATCGTCAAATTTTATACCACTGCAAAGGTCTGTTCAATCCCTTTCAAGTGCTGAAAACCGCAGCTTTTTCTGAGGCGTGGTTGCTGAGATATCAGCTTCCAAAGCAAATCAAATGCAGTTGGGTTGACAATCACGGGAACTATTTTGGATTGCAATATCGCGAGAACCGGATGCTGCAGAAGCGTTTGGTTTTCAGGAGTCAATAGGTATTGAACATACCTTTCTTTACGTGTATATATCGATGGGTTTGGGAAATATTTTTGAAAATACAATTTTTTTCGGCAAGGGGTTAGCCTTGAATTTTTTTCAAAAATCTTCAAAAAAATTAAATCGCCAAATTTTATACCACTGCAAAGTCTGTTCAATCCCTTTCAAAGGCTGAAAACCGCAGCTTTTTCTGAGGCGTGGCTGCCGAGATATCAGCTTCCAAATGCAGTTGGGTTGACAATCACGGGAACTACTTTGGATTGCAATATCTCGATAACCGGAGGCTGCAGAAGCGTTTGGTTTTCAGATGTGAATAGGTATTGAACAGACCTTTCGTTTCATGTATATATCGATGGGTTTGGGAAACATTTTTGAAAATACAATTTTTGTTAGCCTTGAATTTTTTTCAAAAATCTTCAAAAAAATTAAATCGTCAAATTTTATACCACTGCAAAGGTCTGTTCAATCCCTTTCAAGTGCTGAAAACCGCAGCTTTTTCTGAGGCGTGGTTGCTGAGATATCAGCTTCCAAAGCAAATCAAATGCAGTTGGGTTGACAATCACGGGAACTACTTTGGATTGCAATATCTCGAGAACCGGAGGCTGCAGAAGCGTTTGGTTTTCAAGTGTCAATAGGTATTAAGCAGACCTTTCGTTTCATGTATATATCGATGGGTTTGGGAAACATTTTTGAAAATACAATTTTTTTCCGCAAGGGTTAGCCTTGAATTTTTTTCAAAAATCTTCAAAAAAATTAAATCGTCAAATTTTATACCACTGCAAAGGTCTGTTCAATCCCTTTCAAGTGCTGAAAACCGCAGCTTTTTCTGAGGCGTGGCTGCCGAGATATCAGCTTCCAAAGCAAATCAAATGCAGTTGGGTTGACAATCACGGGAACTACTTTGGATTGCAATATCTCGAGAACCGGAGGCTGCAGAAGCGTTTGGTTTTCAGATGTGAATAGGTATTGAACAGACCTTTCGTTTCATGTATATATCGATGGGTTTGGGAAATATTTTTGAAAATACAATTTTTTTCCGCAAGGGGTTAGCCTTGAATTTTTTTTCAAAAATCTTCAAAAAAACTAAATCGTCAAATTTTATACCACTGCAAAGGTCTGTCCAATCCCTTTCAAGTGCTGAAAACCGCAGCTTTTTCTGAGGCGTGGTTGCTGAGATATCAGCTTCCAAAGCAAATCAAATGCAGTTGGGTTGACAATCACGGGAACTACTTTGGATTGCAATATCTCGAGAACCGGAGGCTGCAGAAGCGTTTGGTTTTCAGGAGTGAATAGGTATTGAACATACCTTTCTTCACATGGTTTTCAGGTGCGAATAGCTATTGAACAGACCTTTCCTTTCATGTAGATATCGATGGGTTTGGGAAACATTTTTGAAAATACAATTTTTTTCCGCAGGGGTTAGCCTTGAATTTTTTTCAAAAATCTTCAAAAAAACTAAATCGTCAAATTTTATACCACTGCAAAGGTCTGTCCAATCCCTTTCAAGTGCTGAAAACCGCAGCTTTTTCTGAGGCGTGGTTGCTGAGATATCAGCTTCCAGAGCAAATCAAATGCAGTTGGGTTGACAATCACGGGAAATACTTTGGATTGCAATATCTCGAGAACCAGAGGCTGCAGAAGCGTTTGGTTTTCAGGAGTCAATAGGTATTGAACATACCTTTCGTTTCATGTATATATCGATGGGTTTGGGAAACATTTTTGAAAATACAATTTTTTTCCGCAAGGGTTGTTAGCCTTGAATTTTTTTCAAAAATCTTCAAAAAAATTAAATCGTCAAATTTTATACCACTGCAAAGGTCTGTTCAATCCCTTTCAAGTGCTGAAAACCGCAGCTTTTTCTGAGGCGTGGCTGCCGAGATATCAGCTTCCAAAGCAAATCAAATGCAGTTGGGTTGACAATCACGGGAACTATTTTGGATTGCAATATCGCGAGAACCGGATGCTGCAGAAGCGTTTGGTTTCAGGAGTCAATAGGTATTGAACATACCTTTCTTTACGTGTATATATCGATGGGTTTGGGAAATATTTTTGAAAATACAATTTTTTTCCGCAAGGGGTTGTTAGCCTTGAATTTTTTTCAAAAATCTTCAAAAAAATTAAATCGTCAAATTTTATACCACTGCAAAGGTCTGTTCAATCCCTTTCAAGTGCTGAAAACCGCAGCTTTTTCTGAGGCGTGGTTGCTGAGATATCAGCTTCCAAAGCAAATCAAATGCAGTTGGGTTGACAATCACGGGAACTACTTTGGATTGCAATATCTCGAGAACCGGAGGCTGCAGAAGCGTTTGGTTTTCAAGTGTCAATAGGTATTAAGCAGACCTTTCGTTTCATGTATATATCGATGGGTTTGGGAAACATTTTTGAAAATACAATTTTTTTCCGCAGGGGTTAGCCTTGAATTTTTTTCAAAAATCTTCAAAAAAACTAAATCGTCAAATTTTATACCACTGCAAAGGTCTGTCCAATCCCTTTCAAGTGCTGAAAACCGCAGCTTTTTCTGAGGCGTGGTTGCTGAGATATCAGCTTCCAGAGCAAATCAAATGCAGTTGGGTTGACAATCACGGGAAATACTTTGGATTGCAATATCTCGAGAACCGGAGGCTGCAGAAGCGTTTGGTTTTCAGGAGTCAATAGGTATTGAACATACCTTTCGTTTCATGTATATATCGATGGGTTTGGGAAACATTTTTGAAAATACAATTTTTTTCCGCAAGGGTTAGCCTTGAATTTTTTTCAAAAATCTTCAAAAAAATTAAATCGTCAAATTTTATACCACTGCAAAGGTCTGTTCAATCCCTTTCAAGTGCTGAAAACCGCAGCTTTTTCTGAGGCGTGGCTGCCGAGATATCAGCTTCCAAAGCAAATCAAATGCAGTTGGGTTGACAATCACGGGAACTATTTTGGATTGCAATATCGCGAGAACCGGATGCTGCAGAAGCGTTTGGTTTCAGGAGTCAATAGGTATTGAACATACCTTTCTTTACGTGTATATATCGATGGGTTTGGGAAATATTTTTGAAAATACAATTTTTTTCCGCAAGGGGTTGTTAGCCTAGAATTTTTTTCAAAAATCTTCAAAAAAATTAAATCGTCAAATTTTATACCACTGCAAAGGTCTGTTCAATCCCTTTCAAGTGCTGAAAACCGCAGCTTTTTCTGAGGCGTGGTTGCTGAGATATCAGCTTCCAAAGCAAATCAAATGCAGTTGGGTTGACAATCACGGGAACTATTTTGGATTGCAATATCGCGAGAACCGGATGCTGCAGAAGCGTTTGGTTTCAGGAGTCAATAGGTATTGAACATACCTTTCTTTACGTGTATATATCGATGGGTTTGGGAAATATTTTTGAAAATACAATTTTTTTCCGCAAGGGGTTGTTAGCCTTGAATTTTTTTCAAAAATCTTCAAAAAAATTAAATCGCCAAATTTTATACCACTGCAAAGTCTGTTCAATCCCTTTCAAAGGCTGAAAACCGCAGCTTTTTCTGAGGCGTGGCTGCCGAGATATCAGCTTCCAAAGCAAATCAAATGCAGTTGGGTTGACAATCACGGGAACTACTTTGGATTGCAATATCTCGAGAACCGGAGGCTGCAGAAGCGTTTGGTTTTCAGGAGTGAATAGGTATTGAACATACCTTTCTTCACATGGTTTTCAGGTGCGAATAGCTATTGAACAGACCTTTCCTTTCATGTAGATATCGATGGGTTTGGGAAACATTTTTGAAAATACAATTTTTTTCCGCAGGGGTTAGCCTTGAATTTTTTTCAAAAATCTTCAAAAAAACTAAATCGTCAAATTTTATACCACTGCAAAGGTCTGTCCAATCCCTTTCAAGTGCTGAAAACCGCAGCTTTTTCTGAGGCGTGGTTGCTGAGATATCAGCTTCCAGAGCAAATCAAATGCAGTTGGGTTGACAATCACGGGAAATACTTTGGATTGCAATATCTCGAGAACCGGAGGCTGCAGAAGCGTTTGGTTTTCAGGAGTCAATAGGTATTGAACATACCTTTCGTTTCATGTATATATCGATGGGTTTGGGAAACATTTTTGAAAATACAATTTTTTTCCGCAAGGGTTAGCCTTGAATTTTTTTCAAAAATCTTCAAAAAAATTAAATCGTCAAATTTTATACCACTGCAAAGGTCTGTTCAATCCCTTTCAAGTGCTGAAAACCGCAGCTTTTTCTGAGGCGTGGCTGCCGAGATATCAGCTTCCAAAGCAAATCAAATGCAGTTGGGTTGACAATCACGGGAACTATTTTGGATTGCAATATCGCGAGAACCGGATGCTGCAGAAGCGTTTGGTTTCAGGAGTCAATAGGTATTGAACATACCTTTCTTTACGTGTATATATCGATGGGTTTGGGAAATATTTTTGAAAATACAATTTTTTTCCGCAAGGGGTTGTTAGCCTTGAATTTTTTTCAAAAATCTTCAAAAAAATTAAATCGTCAAATTTTATACCACTGCAAAGGTCTGTTCAATCCCTTTCAAGTGCTGAAAACCGCAGCTTTTTCTGAGGCGTGGTTGCTGAGATATCAGCTTCCAAAGCAAATCAAATGCAGTTGGGTTGACAATCACGGGAACTATTTTGGATTGCAATATCGCGAGAACCGGATGCTGCAGAAGCGTTTGGTTTTCAGGAGTCAATAGGTATTGAACATACCTTTCTTTACGTGTATATATCGATGGGTTTGGGAAATATTTTTGAAAATACAATTTTTTTCGGCAAGGGGTTAGCCTTGAATTTTTTTCAAAAATCTTCAAAAAAATTAAATCGCCAAATTTTATACCACTGCAAAGTCTGTTCAATCCCTTTCAAAGGCTGAAAACCGCAGCTTTTTCTGAGGCGTGGCTGCCGAGATATCAGCTTCCAAAGCAAATCAAATGCAGTTGGGTTGACAATCACGGGAACTACTTTGGATTGCAATATCTCGAGAACCGGAGGCTGCAGAAGCGTTTGGTTTTCAGGAGTGAATAGGTATTGAACATACCTTTCTTCACATGGTTTTCAGGTGCGAATAGCTATTGAACAGACCTTTCCTTTCATGTAGATATCGATGGGTTTGGGAAACATTTTTGAAAATACAATTTTTTTCCGCAGGGGTTAGCCTTGAATTTTTTTCAAAAATCTTCAAAAAAACTAAATCGTCAAATTTTATACCACTGCAAAGGTCTGTCCAATCCCTTTCAAGTGCTGAAAACCGCAGCTTTTTCTGAGGCGTGGTTGCTGAGATATCAGCTTCCAGAGCAAATCAAATGCAGTTGGGTTGACAATCACGGGAAATACTTTGGATTGCAATATCTCGAGAACCGGAGGCTGCAGAAGCGTTTGGTTTTCAGGAGTCAATAGGTATTGAACATACCTTTCGTTTCATGTATATATCGATGGGTTTGGGAAACATTTTTGAAAATACAATTTTTTTCCGCAAGGGTTAGCCTTGAATTTTTTTCAAAAATCTTCAAAAAAATTAAATCGTCAAATTTTATACCACTGCAAAGGTCTGTTCAATCCCTTTCAAGTGCTGAAAACCGCAGCTTTTTCTGAGGCGTGGCTGCCGAGATATCAGCTTCCAAAGCAAATCAAATGCAGTTGGGTTGACAATCACGGGAACTATTTTGGATTGCAATATCGCGAGAACCGGATGCTGCAGAAGCGTTTGGTTTCAGGAGTCAATAGGTATTGAACATACCTTTCTTTACGTGTATATATCGATGGGCTTGGGAAATATTTTTGAAAATACAATTTTTTTCCGCAAGGGGTTGTTAGCCTTGAATTTTTTTCAAAAATCTTCAAAAAAATTAAATCGTCAAATTTTATACCACTGCAAAGGTCTGTTCAATCCCTTTCAAGTGCTGAAAACCGCAGCTTTTTCTGAGGCGTGGTTGCTGAGATATCAGCTTCCAAAGCAAATCAAATGCAGTTGGGTTGACAATCACGGGAACTATTTTGGATTGCAATATCGCGAGAACCGGATGCTGCAGAAGCGTTTGGTTTTCAGGAGTCAATAGGTATTGAACATACCTTTCTTTACGTGTATATATCGATGGGTTTGGGAAATATTTTTGAAAATACAATTTTTTTCGGCAAGGGGTTAGCCTTGAATTTTTTTCAAAAATCTTCAAAAAAATTAAATCGCCAAATTTTATACCACTGCAAAGTCTGTTCAATCCCTTTCAAAGGCTGAAAACCGCAGCTTTTTCTGAGGCGTGGCTGCCGAGATATCAGCTTCCAAAGCAAATCAAATGCAGTTGGGTTGACAATCACGGGAACTACTTTGGATTGCAATATCTCGAGAACCGGAGGCTGCAGAAGCGTTTGGTTTTCAGATGTGAATAGGTATTGAACAGACCTTTCGTTTCATGTATATATCGATGGGTTTGGGAAACATTTTTGAAAATACAATTTTTGTTAGCCTTGAATTTTTTTCAAAAATCTTCAAAAAAATTAAATCGTCAAATTTTATACCACTGCAAAGGTCTGTTCAATCCCTTTCAAGTGCTGAAAACCGCAGCTTTTTCTGAGGCGTGGCTGCCGAGATATCAGCTTCCAAAGCAAATCAAATGCAGTTGGGTCGACAATCACGGGAACTACTTTGGATTGCAATATCTCGAGAACCGGAGGCTGCAGAAGCGTTTGGTTTTCAGGAGTGAATAGGTATTGAACATACCTTTCTTCACATGGTTTTCAGGTGCGAATAGCTATTGAACAGACCTTTCCTTTCATGTAGATATCGATGGGTTTGGGAAACATTTTTGAAAATACAATTTTTTTCCGCAGGGGTTAGCCTTGAATTTTTTTCAAAAATCTTCAAAAAAACTAAATCGTCAAATTTTATACCACTGCCAAGGTCTGTCCAATCCCTTTCAAGTGCTGAAAACCGCAGCTTTTTCTGAGGCGTGGTTGCTGAGATATCAGCTTCCAGAGCAAATCAAATGCAGTTGGGTTGACAATCACGGGAAATACTTTGGATTGCAATATCTCGAGAACCGGAGGCTGCAGAAGCGTTTGGTTTTCAGGAGTCAATAGGTATTGAACATACCTTTCGTTTCATGTAGATATCGATGGGTTTGGGAAACATTTTTGAAAATACAATTTTTTTCCGCAAGGGTTAGCCTTGAATTTTTTTCAAAAATCTTCAAAAAAATTAAATCGTCAAATTTTATACCACTGCAAAGGTCTGTCCAATCCCTTTCAAGTGCTGAAAACCGCAGCTTTTTCTGAGGCGTGGTTGCTGAGATATCAGCTTCCAGAGCAAATCAAATGCAGTTGGGTTGACAATCACGGGAAATACTTTGGATTGCAATATCTCGAGAACCGGAGGCTGCAGAAGCGTTTGGTTTTCAGGAGTCAATAGGTATTGAACATACCTTTCGTTTCATGTATATATCGATGGGTTTGGGAAACATTTTTGAAAATACAATTTTTTTCCGCAAGGGTTAGCCTTGAATTTTTTTCAAAAATCTTCAAAAAAATTAAATCGTCAAATTTTATACCACTGCAAAGGTCTGTTCAATCCCTTTCAAGTGCTGAAAACCGCAGCTTTTTCTGAGGCGTGGCTGCCGAGATATCAGCTTCCAAAGCAAATCAAATGCAGTTGGGTTGACAATCACGGGAACTATTTTGGATTGCAATATCGCGAGAACCGGATGCTGCAGAAGCGTTTGGTTTCAGGAGTCAATAGGTATTGAACATACCTTTCTTTACGTGTATATATCGATGGGTTTGGGAAATATTTTTGAAAATACAATTTTTTTCCGCAAGGGGTTGTTAGCCTTGAATTTTTTTCAAAAATCTTCAAAAAAATTAAATCGTCAAATTTTATACCACTGCAAAGGTCTGTTCAATCCCTTTCAAGTGCTGAAAACCGCAGCTTTTTCTGAGGCGTGGTTGCTGAGATATCAGCTTCCAAAGCAAATCAAATGCAGTTGGGTTGACAATCACGGGAACTACTTTGGATTGCAATATCTCGAGAACCGGAGGCTGCAGAAGCGTTTGGTTTTCAGATGTGAATAGGTATTGAACATACCTTTCTTCACATGGTTTTCAGGTGCGAATAGCTATTGAACATACCTTTCGTTTCATGTATATATCGATGGGTTTGGGAAACATTTTTGAAAATACAATTTTTTTCCGCAAGGGTTAGCCTTGAATTTTTTTCAAAAATCTTCAAAAAAATTAAATCGTCAAATTTTATACCACTGCAAAGGTCTGTTCAATCCCTTTCAAGTGCTGAAAACCGCAGCTTTTTCTGAGGCGTGGCTGCCGAGATATCAGCTTCCAAACAAATCAAATGCAGTTGGGTTGACAATCACGGGAACTACTTTGGATTGCAATATCTCGAGAACCGGAGGCTGCAGAAGCGTTTGGTTTTCAGGAGTGAATAGGTATTGAACATACCTTTCTTCACATGGTTTTCAGGTGCGAATAGCTATTGAACAGACCTTTCCTTTCATGTAGATATCGATGGGTTTGGGAAACATTTTTGAAAATACAATTTTTTTCCGCAGGGGTTAGCCTTGAATTTTTTTCAAAAATCTTCAAAAAAACTAAATCGTCAAATTTTATACCACTGCAAAGGTCTGTCCAATCCCTTTCAAGTGCTGAAAACCGCAGCTTTTTCTGAGGCGTGGTTGCTGAGATATCAGCTTCCAGAGCAAATCAAATGCAGTTGGGTTGACAATCACGGGAAATACTTTGGATTGCAATATCTCGAGAACCGGAGGCTGCAGAAGCGTTTGGTTTTCAGGAGTCAATAGGTATTGAACATACCTTTCTTCACATGGTTTTCAGGTGTGAATAGGTTTTGAACAGACCTTTCGTTTCATGTATATATCGATGGGTTTGGGAAACATTTTTGAAAATACAATTTTTTTCCGCAAGGGGTTAGCCTTGAATTTTTTTCAAAAATCTTCAAAAAAACTAAATCGTCAAATTTTATACCACTGCAAAGGTCTGTCCAATCCCTTTCAAGTGCTGAAAACCGCAGCTTTTTCTGAGGCGTGGTTGCTGAGATATCAGCTTCCAAAGCAAATCAAATGCAGTTGGGTTGACAATCACTGGAACTACTTTGGATTGCAATATCTCGAGAACCGGAGGCTACAGAAGCGTTTGGTTTTCAGGAGTGAATAGGTATTGAACATACCTTTCTTTACGTGTATATATCGATGGGTTTGGGAAATATTTTTGAAAATACAATTTTTTTCCGCAAGGGGAGCCTTGAATTTTTTTCAAAAATCTTCAAAAAAATTAAATCGTCAAATTTTATACCACTGCAAAGGTCTGTTCAATCCCTTTCAAGTGCTGAAAACCGCAGCTTTTTCTGAGGCGTGGTTGCTGAGATATCAGCTTCCAAAGCTAATCAAATGCAGTTGGGTTGACAATCACGGGAACTATTTTGGATTGCAATATCGCGAGAACCGGATGCTGCAGAAGCGTTTGGTTTTCAGGAGTCAATAGGTATTGAACATACCTTTCTTTACGTGTATATGTCGATGGGTTTGGGAAATATTTTTGAAAATACAATTTTTTTCGGCAAGGGGTTAGCCTTGAATTTTTTTCAAAAATCTTCAAAAAAATTAAATCGCCAAATTTTATACCACTGCAAAGTCTGTTCAATCCCTTTCAAGGGCTGAAAACCGCAGCTTTTTCTGAGGCGTGGCTGCCGAGATATCAGCTTCCAAAGCAAATCAAATGCAGTTGGGTTGACAATCACGGGAACTACTTTGGATTGCAATATCTCGAGAACCGGAGGCTGCAGAAGCGTTTGGTTTTCAGGAGTCAATAGGTATTGAACATACCTTTCTTCACATGGTTTTCAGGTGTGAATAGGTTTTGAACAGACCTTTCGTTTCATGTATATATCGATGGGTTTGGGAAACATTTTTGAAAATACAATTTTTTTCCGCAAGGGGTTAGCCTTGAATTTTTTCAAAAATCTTCAAAAAAACTAAATCGTCAAATTTTATACCACTGCAAAGGTCTGTCCAATCCCTTTCAAGTGCTGAAAACCGCAGCTTTTTCTAAGGCGTGGTTGCTGAGATATCAGCTTCCAAAGCAAATCAAATGCAGTTGGGTTGACAATCACTGGAACTACTTTGGATTGCAATATCTCGAGAACCGGAGGCTACAGAAGCGTTTGGTTTTCAGGAGTGAATAGGTATTGAACATACCTTTCTTTACGTGTATATATCGATGGGTTTGGGAAATATTTTTGAAAATACAATTTTTTTCCGCAAGGGGTTAGCCTTGAATTTTTTTCAAAAATCTTCAAAAAAATTAAATCGTCAAATTTTATACCACTGCAAAGGTCTGTTCAATCCCTTTCAAGTGCTGAAAACCGCAGCTTTTTCTGAGGCGTGGTTGCTGAGATATCAGCTTCTAAAGCAAATCAAATGCAGTTGGGTTGACAATCACGGGAACTATTTTGGATTGCAATATCGCGAGAACCGGATGCTGCAGAAGCGTTTGGTTTTCAGGAGTCAATAGGTATTGAACATACCTTTCTTTACGTGTATATATCGATGGGTTTGGGAAATATTTTTGAAAATACAATTTTTTTCGGCAAGGGGTTAGCCTTGAATTTTTTTCAAAAATCTTCAAAAAAATTAAATCGCCAAATTTTATACCACTGCAAAGTCTGTTCAATCCCTTTCAAGGGCTGAAAACCGCAGCTTTTTCTGAGGCGTGGCTGCCGAGATATCAGCTTCCAAAGCAAATCAAATGCAGTTGGGTTGACAATCACGGGAACTACTTTGGATTGCAATATCTCGAGAACCGGAGGCTGCAGAAGCGTTTGGTTTTCAGATGTGAATAGGTATTGAACAGACCTTTCGTTTCATGTATATATCGATGGGTTTGGGAAACATTTTTGAAAATACAATTTTTGTTAGCCTTGAATTTTTTTCAAAAATCTTCAAAAAATTTAAATCGTCAAATTTTATACCACTGCAAAGGTCTGTTCAATCCCTTTCAAGTGCTGAAAACCGCAGCTTTTTCTGAGGCGTGGTTGCTGAGATATCAGCTTCCAAAGCAAATCAAATGCAGTTGGGTTGACAATCACGGGAACTACTTTGGATTGCAATATCTCGAGAACCGGAGGCTGCAGAAGCGTTTGGTTTTCAAGTGTCAATAGGTATTAAGCAGACCTTTCGTTTCATGTATATATCGATGGGTTTGGGAAACATTTTTGAAAATACAATTTTTTTCCGCAAGGGTTAGCCTTGAATTTTTTTCAAAAATCTTCAAAAAAATTAAATCGTCAAATTTTATACCACTGCAAAGGTCTGTTCAATCCCTTTCAAGTGCTGAAAACCGCAGCTTTTTCTGAGGCGTGGCTGCCGAGATATCAGCTTCCAAAGCAAATCAAATGCAGTTGGGTTGACAATCACGGGAACTACTTTGGATTGCAATATCTCGAGAACCGGAGGCTGCAGAAGCGTTTGGTTTTCAGATGTGAATAGGTATTGAACAGACCTTTCGTTTCATGTATATATCGATGGGTTTGGGAAATATTTTTGAAAATACAATTTTTTTCCGCAAGGGGTTAGCCTTGATTTTTTTTTCAAAAATCTTCAAAAAAACTAAATCGTCAAATTTTATACCACTGCAAAGGTCTGTCCAATCCCTTTCAAGTGCTGAAAACCGCAGCTTTTTCTGAGGCGTGGTTGCTGAGATATCAGCTTCCAAAGCAAATCAAATGCAGTTGGGTTGACAATCACGGGAACTATTTTGGATTGCAATATCGCGAGAACCGGATGCTGCAGAAGCGTTTGGTTTTCAGGAGTGAATAGGTATTGAACATACCTTTCTTCACATGGTTTTCAGGTGCGAATAGCTATTGAACAGACCTTTCCTTTCATGTAGATATCGATGGGTTTGGGAAACATTTTTGAAAATACAATTTTTTTCCGCAGGGGTTAGCCTTGAATTTTTTTCAAAAATCTTCAAAAAAACTAAATCGTCAAATTTTATACCACTGCAAAGGTCTGTCCAATCCCTTTCAAGTGCTGAAAACCGCAGCTTTTTCTGAGGCGTGGTTGCTGAGATATCAGCTTCCAAAGCAAATCAAATGCAGTTGGGTTGACAATCACGGGAACTATTTTGGATTGCAATATCGCGAGAACCGGATGCTGCAGAAGCGTTTGGTTTTCAGGAGTCAATAGGTATTGAACATACCTTTCGTTACGTGTATATATCGATGGGTTTGGGAAATATTTTTGAAAATACAATTTTTTTCCGCAAGGGGTTAGCCTTGAATTTTTTTCAAAAATCTTCAAAAAAATTAAATCGTCAAATTTTATACCACTGCAAAGGTCTGTTCAATCCCTTTCAATTGCTGAAAACCGCAGCTTTTTCTGAGGCGTGGTTGCTGAGATATCAGCTTCCAAAGCAAATCAAATGCAGTTGGGTTGACAATCACGGGAACTATTTTGGATTGCAATATCGCGAGAACCGGATGCTGCAGAAGCGTTTGGTTTTCAGGAGTCAATAGGTATTGAACATACCTTTCGTTACGTGTATATATCGATGGGTTTGGGAAATATTTTTGAAAATACAATTTTTTTCCGCAAGGGGTTACTTGAATTTTTTTCAAAAATCTTCAAAAAAATTAAATCGTCAAATTTTATACCACTGCAAAGGTCTGTTCAATCCCTTTCAAGTGCTGAAAACCGCAGCTTTTTCTGAGGCGTGGTTGCTGAGATATCAGCTTCCAAAGCAAATCAAATGCAGTTGGGTTGACAATCACGGGAACTATTTTGGATTGCAATATCGCGAGAACCGGATGCTGCAGAAGCGTTTGGTTTCAGGAGTCAATAGGTATTGAACATACCTTTCTTTACGTGTATATATCGATGGGTTTGGGAAATATTTTTGAAAATACAATTTTTTTCCGCAAGGGGTTGTTAGCCTTGAATTTTTTTCAAAAATCTTCAAAAAAATTAAATCGTCAAATTTTATACCACTGCAAAGGTCTGTTCAATCCCTTTCAAGTGATGAAAACCGCAGCTTTTTCTGAGGCGTGGTTGCTGAGATATCAGCTTCCAAAGCAAATCAAATGCAGTTGGGTTGACAATCACGGGAACTACTTTGGATTGCAATATCTCGAGAACCGGAGGCTGCAGAAGCGTTTGGTTTTCAGATGTGAATAGGTATTGAACAGACCTTTCGTTTCATGTATATATCGATGGGTTTGGGAAACATTTTTGAAAATACAATTTTTTTCCGCAAGGGGTTAGCCTTGAATTTTTTTCAAAAATCTTCAAAAAAATTAAATCGTCAAATTTTATACCACTGCAAAGGTCTGTTCAATCCCTTTCAAGTGCTGAAAACCGCAGCTTTTTCTGAGGCGTGGTTGCTGAGATATCAGCTTCCAAAGCAAATCAAATGCAGTTGGGTTGACAATCACGGGAACTACTTTGGATTGCAATATCTCGAGAACCGGAGGGTGCAGAAGCGTTTGGTTTTCAAGTGTCAATAGGTATTAAGCAGACCTTTCGTTTCATGTATATATCGATGGGTTTGGGAAACATTTTTGAAAATACAATTTTTTTCCGCAAGGGTTAGCCTTGAATTTTTTTCAAAAATCTTCAAAAAAATTAAATCGTCAAATTTTATACCACTGCAAAGGTCTGTTCAATCCCTTTCAAGTGCTGAAAACCGCAGCTTTTTCTGAGGCGTGGCTGCCGAGATATCAGCTTCCAAAGCAAATCAAATGCAGTTGGGTTGACAATCACGGGAACTACTTTGGATTGCAATATCTCGAGAACCGGAGGCTGCAGAAGCGTTTGGTTTTCAGATGTGAATAGGTATTGAACATACCTTTCGTTACGTGTATATATCGATGGGTTTGGGAAATATTTTTGAAAATACAATTTTTTTCCGCAAGGGGTTAGCCTTGAATTTTTTTCAAAAATCTTCAAAAAAATTAAATCGTCAAATTTTATACCACTGCAAAGGTCTGTTCAATCCCTTTCAATTGCTGAAAACCGCAGCTTTTTCTGAGGCGTGGTTGCTGAGATATCAGCTTCCAAAGCAAATCAAATGCAGTTGGGTTGACAATCACGGGAACTATTTTGGATTGCAATATCGCGAGAACCGGATGCTGCAGAAGCGTTTGGTTTTCAGGAGTCAATAGGTATTGAACATACCTTTCGTTACGTGTATATATCGATGGGTTTGGGAAATATTTTTGAAAATACAATTTTTTTCCGCAAGGGGTTACTTGAATTTTTTTCAAAAATCTTCAAAAAAATTAAATCGTCAAATTTTATACCACTGCAAAGGTCTGTTCAATCCCTTTCAAGTGCTGAAAACCGCAGCTTTTTCTGAGGCGTGGTTGCTGAGATATCAGCTTCCAAAGCAAATCAAATGCAGTTGGGTTGACAATCACGGGAACTATTTTGGATTGCAATATCTCGAGAACCGGAGGCTGCAGAAGCGTTTGGTTTTCAGGAGTGAATAGGTATTGAACATACCTTTCTTCACATGGTTTTCAGGTGCGAATAGCTATTGAACAGACCTTTCCTTTCATGTAGATATCGATGGGTTTGGGAAACATTTTTGAAAATACAATTTTTTTCCGCAGGGGTTAGCCTTGAATTTTTTTCAAAAATCTTCAAAAAAACTAAATCGTCAAATTTTATACCACTGCAAAGGTCTGTCCAATCCCTTTCAAGTGCTGAAAACCGCAGCTTTTTCTGAGGCGTGGTTGCTGAGATATCAGCTTCCAGAGCAAATCAAATGCAGTTGGGTTGACAATCACGGGAAATACTTTGGATTGCAATATCTCGAGAACCGGAGGCTGCAGAAGCGTTTGGTTTTCAGGAGTGAATAGGTATTGAACATACCTTTCTTCACATGGTTTTCAGGTGCGAATAGCTATTGAACAGACCTTTCCTTTCATGTAGATATCGATGGGTTTGGGAAACATTTTTGAAAATACAATTTTTTTCCGCAGGGGTTAGCCTTGAATTTTTTTCAAAAATCTTCAAAAAAACTAAATCGTCAAATTTTATACCACTGCAAAGGTCTGTCCAATCCCTTTCAAGTGCTGAAAACCGCAGCTTTTTCTGAGGCGTGGTTGCTGAGATATCAGCTTCCAAAGCAAATCAAATGCAGTTGGGTTGACAATCACAATTTACATACCTAGGTTCCATCTTTGTATGTATGTACATAAAATATAGCTATTACCTTCCTAATAATTAAAAATAAATCCATTTATATATACATTTGTAGTTAGTTACCATTCAACAATTTATTATTCTATTTGAACCAGCATAGGCTATACCTACCTACTAACAGCGTCAATGTTTAGCTACATTAAGGTTGTTGTTAGCTACAAGAGCAAGTTCGTACGATCTAGTCTTGCATTTGATTTTAATGTGTCCATGTACATTTTATCTTAATGTCAATTCTTATTCCTTCACTAAACCACCGTCTTCGATGGTTTAGCGAAGGACTAAGTTTGTAAATGTGAAATATCAGAAATTCGGTTGTATTATTACCATATTGTACACACCATATGGAATAAGTCCTAAACCTTTATTAATTTAGGTGTATAACTTCCTTATTCATTCCTGTTTTTTTAATATACTGCATTTTAATACTATGTTTTTTTTGAGTTTTTCTTATTTTAGAGTTTTAATACCTACCTATACTTAACAACCTTAAATATGGTAAAAAACATAAAATAATTTCACATAAGAGCAAAGAACTTATAGTAGATAATAGCTATAACATGATACATGACCTAGTTTCTAGGACATACATCACCCACATGCAACCTATTTAAATAAAAAATAAAATTCATTCTTATTCAAAATTTCATAATTTCATAACTTATTCAAAATTTTCATACGCAGAATTAGTTTGGCTACCTAGATCTCCTCAGATATAAAAGTTTAGATAAATCCAATGTATACCGTTACCGAAAAACCAAAAAAAAATAAAAACCGTTATATGAAAGATGCCGTTCATAGACTTTTCCCGTAAACTTGGTTCTTACTAAATGATAGGTAACAAAAAATTCTCAAACATTTTTATCGGAATCGTTGGAGCCGTTTTCGAGAAAAATAAGCTTTTCCTTAACGGTTGTATGGTAGGTACCTTTATTTTTAGGCCTAAAAATAAAATTTCAATTTCCCCTCTGAGGAATGCAAAACAAATACCCACGTACGAAATTTGAAGGTAATCGCTCAAGCCGTTTAGGCTGCAGCTCGTTATACATACAGATGGAAAGACTGACAGACAGACATTTTTTGTCGATCACTTTTATAGGCTTCTCTATGATCGTAATGTCATGTTTGATTGTTAGAATTTTTTCTTGTTTTTTACGAATGCATAATCGTAAGTAAGAATAGTTAGGTGTGTATGTAAGTACATTTGTCTTATACATTATAAATGTTAATTTACCTACCTACGATTGTTTTAGGCGCGACTGAGCCGCTTTTGGTGAAGTACCTACCATATATCAGAAGACATCAACGCTAAAAAGCTAAATAAAATAATACCTAGGTTACTTAAAATTTGTTAGAATAATTTCTTTTTTTCACCAAATCCAAATCATAAAATAACTAAAACCAAACAATTGTATGTAGGTACACATCCAAACTACCCCAACAATTCAGTACCAAACTTATAATACGTATGTATCATTGTAGTTACGTATTCACGTATGAAAAATCAATAAGCGATGGAAGTAACAAAATTACTTACTTTGCTAGATTAAGGCAAAATAAAATAAATTCATAAATTCATTGTATTTATATTCCTCTTTGCCTTATCCTCATATAAAATAGTAAACTACAAATGTGATGTCAAAAAAAATATACCACATTTGGTTTTCTCCATTTTATTCAGTATTGCTATAAGAACAGATTATTTCAGTTTTCCCTAATCTCTTCTTTTCCCTCTTTTATTTCTCTGCCCCGCTCTCAAACAAATAACTGCAAAGGCAAATTTCTCGACACAAGCGCCATCTGCACAGGCGCGCTGATGAACAGATTTTCATGTTCCATGTTGGTACTATATAGATATAAATACAATGACTATTCGAAAGTTGTTTTCAATGCCATTTTTAAGTGATACGTATTGGAGAGTAGCATCCACTGTTCGCGTATTCGACTCTTCGCCGCTTAATTTCCATTTTACTTTGTTCTTTTTTTATTTAATAAGTGCTTTAATAAAGAATTGGCATTTTGAAATTTTGCGAATTCGAACAACTTTATTGTAGAATCGTATTACACAGTTGGGCCCCAGATGTATCCAGGTCAGAAGCCAAAGTTACGCGGCCTACCGCTGCACCAACGACAATTAAGTAACTCATCGTTACCACAATAATGTTTGGCTGCAAAAAGGCCATCTTAACGATACCCACCTCAAAATAGCTCTCGATCTGGGAAGCCTGTTTCAGATCCCATTAATTGGTGATTTTATACCTACCCCAGGGAGTCAATTCCCGATCTGTGAAGTTTTGAAGTGAAAAAAAAATATCATTTCAGTTTTCACAGAGGTTTATCATTTTCGAAGTTCACGCACACGCCTAATGCGATTCTAGAACTCATTGTGATAAAGTTTGTACTAAAAAGTACTAAATGATAAATTCTGTCATTTCTGATTAGAGGTTTTGTTGGAAAAGGTAAATATTTCATTTCAGTTTATAAATTTGCTTAAGAATAATGTCCGGAATAATAATTCGTTTCATAAATTAATGAAAGACGTCGTACAGAACAATTGTGGGTTTTATATTATATTCAATAGTATCTCTGTTTTGAGTAAGATTTATTATTTTTTCATCTGAGGATCTTGAGGCTTTCCCTTCGAGATGGGCAGAATCTATTCGAAGTTACAACTAGCAGCACTTTATTGAACTTTATAGATTCCCAAAAAATGTATGCATGGATTTTACACGTGAATTGAGAGCATTCTTGAAAAACACTCAACTTATAAGTGCGCTTCAAAGCCATTTAAATATGGTAACGTGCTCTGCATTTTGTGCAATGGGTAGTTTCCAACTATCAGTCGCGGGAATGAGCACCGTCGCGTCGGCTGTTGTGAATCTGTTGATTTAACAATTTCGTTATTTATTTATAATTAAAATATATTTTATAATTAACACAAATATAACTTACTACCAAAATAAATTTGTGTATAAATATAATTGTTGCTTACTTGTCATATGCCAAATCCTGTTTTTCTTCTTAATATTCGATTAGAAACATTTTCTTCACAAAACAATTGACTGTGATAAAAAAATTATCATATGAAAAATGTTTGGCATTTAACTTCACTTTTTCACGACGTGAAAGCGTGATAAAATTTATCAATTCACATCTTCACGGATCGGGAATTGACCCCCAGAACTTATTTCTCCCGTTCAGACAATCTGTTTAATGATTACTTCGTGGAAATCGGTTTGGGATGGACACTGTTATATAGTCTACAATTTCTGTTGATGACCTAGATAGTCCTTGGTTGTGGTGATAGAAAGGTGTTGCGTCTCTTAATATATAATAATCTCTTATCTGGACCTTCTATTCCTCTAAATTGTTTTGCTGATGATACTACTCTCAGCTTTTCATACTGCTTTTCAGATTCATTTCCTTGTTCTTCGGATGTGGAACTGAAACGGCAGCGTATAATAAGCTCAATAAAATCTGATTTCGACAGCATTGTCGAATGAGATCTCCTAAAACTCATCTAAATCTTTTGGACAGAATTCAAAATAGAGCTAAAAGAATTATAGGCGATAGAATTGTAGGGTGCTTTCATAAATGCATGGTTGCGAAAGTCCGACGAATGCATAGCGTTCATAAATACAAATGATGAATGTCAGAGCTTCATAAATGTAAAACGCAAATATAAAATTTCACATACATTCCGATTTTTTTTAAAGAAAGACAGAGTATGTCTAAACGGTGGTACACCATCCCTTACTTTTCACATCTGTCCACATTTCGGCTAGAATATTCAAAAACTCAAAATTAAAAATGCACATCAGGATTGTTTCTGTTCCACAGGAACATAAGCAAATCAGAGTGTTCATAAATACTATTAAAATGCAGGCGCAAATAGTTTTTCTGACGTTAACATGATCGCATGTAAACAAAGCAACCATGCATTTTGAAAGCACCCGTAGTGGTGACATTTACATCTCTAGAACGCCGTCGAAGTGTTATACAGGGTGGCGCACGAATCGTGCTACAATAAGATATTTAAATAACTTTTATTTTAATCGATGTACTTCATTAATTTTTTTTATTGGATTAAAAATTAAATTTTATTTTAAATAACTAATGGTTTTTAAAGATGATAGACCGCAAATGACATCCACGCTCATCCACGCATATGCGGCACCTGATTAAAAAATTGTTCATTGCGGCCTGAAGGGTTGAAATTGGGATCGCCTCAATTATTATCTTAATGGACTGCTTCGATTCAGTCAAATTCCTGGGTTTCGTTTTGTACACTTCCTGCTTGACATTACCCCATACAACAAAGCCAGGTGCAGTCAGTTCAGGTGACCTTGAGGGCCAGCGGAAAGTGCAGTTTGTGGATATCAATTTGATTGTGAATTTTCGTTGGAGCTCTGCCATAACTTGTGTGGCTACGTGTGCACTCGCTCCATTTTGTTGAAACTAAATCCTGCTGAAAGCGGTACGTCTTCGGCGAAGTTCAGGGTAAAAAACTCCTTCAAGATCTTTAAATAACGCTCCCCATTGACAGTGTGTGTTACACCGTTTTCTTCAAAGAAGTATGGCCAGACAATACACCTTGATGAAACTGCGCACCATACACTGACTCGTTCTGGGAGCAGTTCCGTCTCATGGAGCATTTCTGGATTATATTCACTCCATATACGGCAATTATGCTTGTAAACATTGCCGTTTAAGTAAAAATGGCCTCATCAGACATGAACAAACAATTTATCAATGTGTTCTTCGGCCATTGTAATCATTTTTCGGCAAAATTCCAGGCGAACAGGCAAATCCGGAGGGTTTAACTTGCTTGTAATTTGGACTTTGTACGGAAACAAGTTTAAGTCATCATGATTTTGGCCCGATATGTTTCGAGTCGAAACACTTGGAGTTACCTGTATTGCCGATGCAACAGCCACGTTTGTATCCTGAACCCGAACATTGGGATCTCGATAATACCGTCTTTCTTCGATGCTTCCAGATTCGGCAAACATGTTCACCAGCCTCATAATGGTCCATCTAGTCGGGGAAGTACCGCCAAACTCCAGGAGGGATTTCTCTTGGACGGACTACAAAGAATGGTATCGCTGCACTATCCAAATCCTTTTTTCAGTATCCCAAGCATTAATTTTGATAAATCTAAATAGTAGCCTATAAAATAAAAAAAAATAAAAAAATAAGCCGATTACTCACACTGAAAAAGTTATTACGTTGTATTTTGGTAGCACGATTCGTGTGCCACACTGTATGCCTCTCATTATATTATCGCTATTTTTTATAAACAATGTTCTAGCGAAATAGTCAGTTGCATTGCTCCCCTATTAAACTATTCAACCGTAACACTCGCTCTTCTAGGAATGCTCATCAGTTTACCCTTCGGAGTTCGGACGTACTTTTAAGTACAGAGATTATTTCTTGAGCCGTACAACGCGAATGTGGAATAATTTACCCGACTCTATTTTCCCTTCCCATTTTGGTATTAAGAAATTCAAAATCAATGTGCCAGGCATCCGCTTCCCTACTTTCCTAACGCTCACTTCCGACGCAACCTTTAGCAATTTAAAATAATTGGTAAAGGTTGCATCAAACCCCATCATGTTCAAATCCGAAAAACTAAAAGAAAACACATTTAATATAATACAGTTCCCTTTGCTTTATTTTTTTCTTTTCTTTTAATTGAATTTACTTATAAGAAAGACATTTCTTAATATATTTTTACTTAGTTTTTTTTTTTGTTTTTATATGTATTTATTGGAAATTTTTCTTTTTTATTTATTTTTTTTATAAACCATTTCGCTATTCTTTTGCACGACTTTTTGTTAATACATACAATTATTATGTATTATATAATATAAAACGTATATAACATCAAAATAGATAAAACCTTATAAAAGAGAAAAAAAATAATATTTGTGTTGTTTTTTTGCAAAAAAAAAGAGAATTTATTTATTTTTTTGTTGTTGTTTATTCATCATTAAAAATTAAAAAATGTGTATAATATTAATAAATATACAAAAATAAACCTTAGTTTTTTTTCTTATCAAGTTAATTTGTTTTGTTTTCATTTCTGAAAAGAATATATGTAGTTTTTGTAATTTCTTATTAGATGTTTTGTTTTTTTTTTTTGGAAGAGAATGTGAGTGAAAATTGGTTTTTTCATGGATGCCTGTTTTAGGCTAAAAAAAATATTTTTTTCCAAAAGTTTTCTATACTTATAATAAAATGATTTTTGATTCAGGTTTTTAATACTTTAAATTTAAAACGTTTAAACTATAAGGTTTCACCTTTATGTCCTGTCTTTAGGATGAAGGAGATCCAATTTACTTTAAATTACTATTTTTGAGAAATCGTTTTTTTTTTTTTTTTTTATTTAATTTGGAATTCTTTTTTCAACAATGTTTTTCATATTTGCTGTTTAAAATTTAATGTTTGTGAATTTTTGAATATTTTTTGACAATTACACATATTTACGTACACAAACACCACACGCACAATGTGTGGCGGGAAGTATGTGTCCGTTTATTAGGGAGATTTGGAGTGTATACATTCATATTTTGTTTGTGTTTTCTATTGTTTAATTTGTTATTTTACCGTCAGTTTTTTTCTATGCAATTCTTTTATGTTTAGTATTAATCGGGATTTTGTTAATAGCTTACTTTCATAGTACATTTATTTTAATTATTTGATCTATTTTTTTTTTTAATTTAAAATTTTATTTAAGTTTGCACTTAATGTTAAGACGGCCACAAAATAATGCTAGTTAATGCATAACATACATGTATTTTTGTTTCGGTTTATTTAAATTATTTTTATACACTAAAAAAAAATGTTTTTGATAATGTTGTTGATTTTTTTTGTGTTAACAAATTATTGATATTTATTTACTAATATTTATGTAAATTTTAGTGTGAAAATGATTTATAGAAGGACACAGATGGATTTTTTCTTTTGTTTAAGTTTCTTTTCGGGTGATTTCTTATTAATTTGTCGCACTAAGTCATAGAAAATCTGAAAGAAAAAAACGAAAATTATGTTGTTTAGATAAATTATCTAAGTTTCAATTATTGTTTTGTCTTTAAAAACTAAACCAAGACTATTTTTATTTTATTAATACAAGGCTTAATAGCTCCCTGTTAATAGTTAATATAAAGGTGTGTCCACAGCAAAGAAACATTTCCGAAACATTTCAGAAATATTTTATTAAGTTTAGATGACATATTTGCAATAATTCAACGCAAAGACCAGCATTAAATACTGAAAAAACTAAATGACGACCACACAAAAATCCAATTTGCTACAGTAATGTTAACAAAACAACCAATTACCATTTTTAGGCATTCGAGAAAACAATAAAATAATTTTTAACTGTGTAAGAGTACTTGTTACAATTATACTTTATATTTTAGTTTTACTTAGTTAAATACTTTAGTATTCACTATTTTTTTGTCATTAAATTAATAATAAAAAATCAACCAATAATTAATAAATACAGAACAGGACTGTTTTAAGAAATTAATATTTTATACTAAAAAATAACATCTAAACAACTTGGGAAGTGGGATTCTTTTGGAAAGCTTGAACTATCGAGTTCGACTATCTCATAAATGGCTTGATCGATTCTTTAGAAATATCACAAAAATATAGGTTTAGGTTGCTCAAATTATACCGCGTACCAATATTTTTAATTAATATTGTTTTGTATTTTTAAAATCATTTTTTAAGAAAAAAATTTTTTAAATTTATTATTCGAAAGCTGTTCATTAAATTTTTTTCAAAAATTATATTTATTTGTATTTTCTGAATACCTATGAATTGTTGATTTTTTTTTTAATATTTTAAAAAAGTTTAAAAAAAAAACTTTTTCTCAAAAACCGCTCCACAGATTTAAAAATTTTTTTTTTTCATAAATTCAAATTTATCCAAGAAATAAAATGGCGTACTTTTTTGTGCTCAAATTAGTTTAAGTATTTATTTCAGAATTTTGAATTGTTTTTTCTTTAATTAAACAGATTTAATCTATTGTTTTTAAGTTTATATTATTAAATATTTAATATTGTCATACCTATTTATTTTAGAACAAACTTAATGAAATTTTGTACATGCATATACAAAATTGAGCTAAAAATGACTTTAAAAATATAGACATCAGTACGACTAATAAGCGAATAAATATGAACAGAACCGAGTTGCAAAATTGGCTTGAAAAACATTAAATAGAATTTTCATCAACTGCCACTTATACACAATTAAAAAAGCTGTATGAAGACAAACTTTCTGAACTAGAAGAGAATTTTGAAAATTTCAACAATTCCGGAAATAGTCAAAGAGATGCACTTAACCCTTTGATAAGCCAAAAAGAACTTGGAAACAACAATCAAGTCGGGGAACCTGCATCAGAAAATCAGTTTCTATCTCTTACAGCAGAGGAAGCTGAAATTGATATACACTTGAGAATACTAGAAAAACGTCAACGTTTGCAACAATAACTGGCTCTTAGTCCGAATATTTTTCTTCTCGCAAAATTTAAAGATATTCAACATACCATCATACCGTTTGCTGTTGAGGAAGCTTGTGATGCCCGTAAATGGATTGAAAATTTTGAGAGCTTGCGATTCATTAAGTGGTGCTGGTATATTTCGTTTAAATTCAATTCCATGTTTGATGAAAACGGATTCCACTGCCGATATTATCCTTCGGGTGGATAATTCAACAAATTATGCGGCGCGGCGTTTCGCAACAATTTTTAGTCAAACTTTGGACATTAATACTCATTTAAATCTTCATTAACTACGAGGGTGTTTTCTACAAGACCAACTTTTTCAAAACCAAATATTGATTGTTCCAAAATATATTGTTTCAATTCCTCAAATGTTGGACATTTTGCAAATTCATATTTTTGTTGACCCGATTCGGTAATTACATATCCCCTCTAAATCCGCTAGAATTGGGAAAGCTGGGCTGCAGATAGGTGAATATTCTAATGAATATTCTAAATAGTTATTATCAATGACACAGAATCTCCATAAATTCTATTCTATTTAGAATATTCAGGTACCATTTACCAACAAAAACAAGGTGTACATATGGGCTGCCCAGCTTCCCCAATTCTAGCGGATTTAGTGATGGAAACTTTACTAGAAGATGTCTTGGGTAAATTGGATTACAAGCCCAAGATCATAACCAAATATGTAGATGACCTGTTCGTTGTGATTAAATTCGAAGAAGTACAGAAAACACTCAATGCATTGAACTCTTTCAATAACAAAATTAAATTCACGGTCGAAATGGAATCAAATGGCGAACTCCCATATCTGGATGTGAAAGTGCTAAGGCAAAACGACAGATTGATTTTCGATTGGTATAAGAAACCAACTGCTTCAGGTCGCCTTATCAATTATCACTCAAAACAACCCAAACCAATAATTATCAACACGGCACAAAACTTTGTCAACCGCCTACTCGACACAAGCGATGTTTCTTTTCACCAGAAGAATATTAATATTATCCGTAACACCCTGTTCTCCAATTCCATTCCCACCATCATAATCAACAAACTCATCAAAAACTACCAGCAAACGGGAAAAGAAAATAAACTTGATGCCCAACAAGCTACTGTTTACAAGAGTGCACTTTTCATTCCCCACCTCTCCAACCGTATTAACACTGCACCTATTAGAGACAATACGAAGACAAAAATAGCTTTCAAATCTGCGAATCCCCTGAAAGACAAGCTTTTTACTAACATCAAAGGGAAAGTGGATAAGATGGAGAAAGCCAGCATTGTTTATAAAATCAACTGCTTGGGTGGGAAAGAGACGACATGCTCATCGGTCTATATAGGTAACTCCAAGCAAAAACTTAAAAATCGTCTGTCTGGTCATAGATCATTTGAATAGCGGGTCTGGACAAAAAACCGCACTAGATCTATACTGTTTGCAAGAAAAAAATAAACCAGATTTGGATAATGTGGAGATTTTGCAAACAGAGCAACACTACTCAAAGAGAATGTTGCTGGAGATGCTACATATAATTAACAACAACAATGCCGTCAACTGAAGATCAGACTGCGAAAAGCTCAGCAGTGCATACAACCAACTGATCAAGCGACCAACAACACACAGTAGGTTTAAGTATAGGTGATTGTGTATAGTTATGGACGTTTTCTCCTGTCTACCAGTAAATTTAAATTCGAATTCAAAAAATTTTTAATTCACTAATCAATTTGATGTTTTTTGTAATAGATTTTGTTGCTCGAGATTTTTGTGTATAGTGTGTAATTTTCTTGCTTTTACTTGAGGTATAAAACTTTAACTTTTTATATTAATTTATGTATGTATTACTTTTATATTTTGTATTAATAAAGGAATGATGAAGAGCATAAATATGCTCGAAACGTTGCACACTAAATAATAACATCTTTAATTTATTGACCTACAGCCCACAAAATGTTACATATATCTTTAAAATAAAAATATCATGTAAGGTAAACGGTGATTTTTTAAGAGCTTGGTTTTTGAAAATTCAAAAAAACACAGAAACTTGTAAAAAGTGAATGAAATTTTTATTTGGATCGATAAATCAATTTCTGCCATTTACTTTTTAAAAATAATTTCACTTAAATGTTGCCCGCGGCTACACTTCAGGTGGTCCATTCTGAAGGTCCAATTTTGGCTAACTTTTTCACACATTTCGGCCGGAATCTCACAAATGACGCGTTCAATGTTGGCTTCCAAGGCAGCAATCGTGTTTGGCTTGTCCTCATAGAAAATAGACTTAACATAGCCCCACAAAAAATAGTCTAACGGGGTCAAATCACATGATATTGGTGGCCAATTGACTGCGCCAAAACTCGATGCATGGTTTCGCGTGCAGTGTGGCATGTGGCACCGTCCTGTTGGAACCACATGTCGACCGAGTTCAATTCTTGCATTTTCGGCAAAAAAAAATATGTTATCATCGAACGGTACTTTTCTCCATTGACCGTAACCCTGCGGCCTTCATCGTCCTTGAAGAAGTACGGCCCAATGATGCCGCCTGCCCATAAACCGCACCAAACAGTGCATTTTTCGGGATGCATTGGTAGCTGCTGAATTGCCTCTGGCTGCTCTTCACTCCAAATACGGCAATTCTGCTTATTCACGTATCCATTTAGCCAAAAATGAGCGAAAAAAAAAAACGGACGTAGCTTGCGAAACACATTTTTCACAGAGCACGATTTTTGATAATAAATTTCAATAATTTGCAAACGTTGTTCAGGCGTAAGTCTATTCATGATGAAATGGCAAACAATACTGAATCGAAATGTCAAATGTTCGTGGAATTTGTCATGTGTGATCTGTCAAAAATATAAACGTCAAAAACCAAGTAGCAAAAAAATCACCCGTTATTACATTGTGTGCATAATTCCACTCAGAATGAGAATTTGAACTTTTTGCCTAATTGTAACAAATGCCAATTCTCTAACATTGTTTAAATACCTGATTTGTCAAATTGTATCGATCATTTTGTTCCGGATATTTTTAGAATAGAGGAAGATGCACTTTTTGAATCATTTGGTATTAATGTTGGTCTAAGCACAATGTACCGGAAAGAGATTAAAACATTAATTGAGAATGATTATCAAGACCTTTCAAATATTCCACTTTTTAACGAACAAAAATATATAATGAAAATTCACTTAACTTCCGACATACCAATAAGTTCACCACCTCGAAGGCTTTTATATGAGGATAGACGCATTGTCAGAGATATGATTAGTGACCTTCTGAAAAACAAACAAATACGACCTAGTGATTCTCCTTATGCATTTCCAATTGTCTTAGTTTCTAAAAAATCTGGTGAAAAACGAATGTGTGTTGACTATCGACCCCTCAATAAAATTATGGTGCGAGAAAGTTACCTATTACCTCATATAGATGATTATTTGGAAAGATTAGAAGGAAAGACATATTTTACAACCTTAAATCATAAAAACGGATTTTAGAATGTTAGATCTCTGAAAATACAATTCCGGTATACAGCATTTGTTACTCCAGACGGACAGTATGAATTTTTACAAATGACAGTTGGATTGAAAAATGCCCCAGCAGTATTTCAGCGTTTTATTAACAACATATTACACTCATTTATCGAAAAAGGTGTGGTTGTTATATACATGGATGATATTACAGCTGCAACCAAAACCATAGAAGAACATTTAGACGTACTCCAAAGATTACTTCGACGACTTGCTGAATTTCCACTAGAACTGAAATTTAAGAAGTGTCGATTTGGCTACAACGAAATTGCTTTTATAGGATTTCAAATCAATAAGAAAGGGATCCATCCTAACAATGGGCACATAGAAAAAATTAAGGCTCTCCCTATTCCAAAACCGAAAGATCAACTCCAAAAATGGTTAGGATTATTTTCATATTTCCGTCGATTTGTCCCTTCCTTTTCACATATTGCTATGCCATTACGAAATCTGCTTACGCAAAATTGTAAATGCTCGAATAGCTCATAAGGGCATTTGAGCTTGAGAATTATAACTACACCATTCAGCATCGAAGTGGTCTTATAATGGGTCATGTTGATGCTTTAAGCAGATACCCAGTAATACGCGTTCAGAGTTACAAAGACGTTAAACAAATGATTACAGTTGTTAATGCAGATGATGTAGATATGCAATTACAAATAACCCAAAAAAGAGACGAAAATATAGTTAAATTACGAGAAAAGTTGGAAATAGAAGAAGTTCTAAATTTTGTCCCTGATAATGGTTTAGTTTATAGAAAATTAGAAAATCTGTTATTATATGTACCAAAAGAAATGGAATTGCAAATTATAAGAGTAGCCCATGAAAAAAATTGTCATATGGGTGATATGAAATGCCTTGAACAAATTAAAATGCATAATTGGTTCCCAGGTATGAGAGAAAAAATTGAAGTATATTCAAAATTGTATTCAGTGTTTAACGTATTATGTGCCACAACATAGCTCAAATCGTACTCTCCATCAAATTTAAAAGAAACATATTCCATTCGATACTCTTCATGAAGATCATTTTGGGACTCTTCCGTGAATTATTTCTAAGAGAAAACAAATTTTGGTTATAGTAGATGCTTTTACAAAATATTTCAAACTTTATTCCGTAAATTCAACAAGTAACGGGTGATTTTTTTGCTACTTGGTTTTTGACGTTTATATTTTTGACAGATCACACATGACAAATTCCACGAACAGTTGACATTTCGATTCAGTATTGTTTGCCATTTCATCATGAATAGACTTACGCCTGAACAACGTTTGCAAATTATTGAAAATTATTATCAAAATTCGTGCTCTGTGAAAAATGTCGAAATTATGAAATTATCGCAAGATTGTCTTCAGCGACGATGCTCATTTTTGGCTAAATGGATACGTGAATAAGCAGAATTGCCGTATTTGGAGTGAAGAGCAGCCAGAGGCAATTCAGCAGCTACCAATGCATCCCGAAAAATGCACTGTTTGGTGCGGTTTATGGGCAGGCGGTATCATTGGGCCGTACTTCTTCAAGGACGATGAAGGCCGCAGGGTTACAGTCAATGGAGAAAGGTACCGTTCGATGATAACAGATTTTTTTTTGCCGAAAATGCAAGAATTGAACTCGGTCCACATGTGGTTCCAACAGGACGGTGTCACATGCCACACTGCACGCGAAATCATGCATCAATTGAGAGGCGAATTTGGTGAGCAGTTGATCTCACGTTTTGGCGCAGTCAATTGTCCACCAAGATCATGTGATTTGACCCCGTTAGACTATTTTTTGTGAGGCTATGTTAAGTCTATTGTCTATGGGGACAAGCCAAACACGATTGCTGCCTTGGAAGCCAACATTGAACGCGTCATTGGTGAGATTCCGGCCGAAATGTGTGAAAAAGTTAGCCAAAATTGGACCTTCAGAATGGACCACGTGAAGCGTAGCCGCGGGCAACATTTAAGTGAAATTATTTTTAAAAAGTAAATGGCAGAAATTGATTTATCGATCCAAATAAAAATTTCATTCACTTTTTACAAGTTTCTGTGTTTTTTTGAATTTTCAAAAACCAAGCTCTTAAAAAATCACCGTTTACTTAGGAAGTGTGTGTTTGGATAGATAAGTATTTTGAATATTATAGGGGACCTCGTCGAATCATAAGAGATCTTGGTTCTTGTTTTTCATCGCTTGATTTTAAATCATATCTACTTGAAAATAATATTGAACATGTGAAAATGCTACAGCATCACCTCAGAGTAATGGGCAAGTTGAGCGTGTCAATCGAGTTCTTAAGTCGACATTATCTAAAATTACAGAACCAATTCAACATTCGAATTGGTCGAAACATATAACAAGAGTCGAATACGCTCTTAACAACTCTGTTCATTCCACAACTGGTGTTGCACCTTGTCAATTATTATTTGCTGTAGAACAACGTGGTCGTGATTTTGATACTTTGTCAGAATATTTGGACAATAAACGAAATTTGTCTTCTCTTCATGATATAAGAACTTTACCATCAGTCTAAAACTTCAGAATATCATGCTAACACACACAAACCACATATTCAATTCAGGATATTTTGTTATGATAAGAAATACAGATACAACAGCCGGTACTAACAAAAAGTTTATCCCCATATCCCGTGGCCCATATAAAGTGCATAAGGTCTCCCGAATGATCGATACGTAATCAGTGATATTGAAAATTGTCAAGTAACTCAAATTCCTTATGATATGATGGCAGAATTGAAGCCTCACGAATACGTTCCTGGGTTGATTGGCGGAATTCTCATACTTTAAAAAAAAATCTTTTTTTTCAAAATGGTAATACCTGTATTAATATATTGTATTTAACTTCATGTAACCAGGGTTTGTTCAAATTTTACTTCTATTATAATTAATTATTTTATTATTAATATTGTTATTATTCATTATTTTGTCTTTCATGTTAATATTGTTATTACTATTGTTTTTTTTCTGTTAAATGCGTTCTTGATCGAGCCGACCAATATAGTCAGAATGGGGGAGTTGTAAGAGCACTTGTTACAATTATACTTTATATTTTACTTTCACTTTGTTAAATACTTAAGTATTTATTATTTTTTCGTCATTAACTTAATAATAAAAAATCAATCAATAATATTGTTTTAAGAAATTAATCTTTTATAATAAAAAAAAATCATCATAACAACTGGTACTCGAAGACTTATAAATTTCGACTCAACCCAGCCACTCACTCAAAAAATTAACACTGCCAAAAACATAATCAATAAAACCTTTGAACTCAGTGACAAATGCTTCCATGAAGAAAACGCAAACAAAATAATATCCATACTAAAAATACAAACATATTGTTTTTGGCAACTCTGGATCGGTATAGTTTGCTGTTTTTAATATAGCTCCTGGGAGTTTTTAATTTTTGCATTGGATAAACGTTAATATAAGTTAAAATAATACATTGCTTGGCTAAATAAAGTGACAAAGTGAATAAGCTAGTAACTTGGAAGGTGTTTTCGAAGCATTTCTTGGTAATTCTGAAACCAACTAAAAACAAAAAACAATCAATAATCTGTTGAAAAAAAAGCCAACCATATCCAATGTGAGTCTATGTACAATACATGCATACACTCAAATATTTTTTCTTATATCTTTTACTTTTGTAAATCTCATAAAGGCAAAGTCAGTCGTTATTCAATACTTGAAGTGAACACACTTCACAATATTATTTATATTAATAAAACAATTACTTTAATAACCTTACTGTTTTCTCATTCCTTTATTCATCAGGTTATGGGCCCAGAGCCAACAGTAAAAGCAATAAAGTAATTTTTGGTAAATTGTGATTCACTAGGTACCTATTCCACCATTAGTTCAATATATGTGATTGAGAAGTTGGATGAAGGAAACTACGACTCCTAGAGTATCCAAATGCGCAGCGTGTTTGTGTACGCAGATTTGCGGAAGGTGATGAACGAACAGCGACCAGAGAAGAACCCGGCAATATGGGACGCATTGGACCAAAAGGCACTGGCAATGATAACATTAAGCGTGAAGCCAACACAGTTGTGTTACCTCAAGAAATGCCCGACCGGTGCAGGTGCTTGGAAAAAGTTCAAAGATGTACATCATCCGAGCGGGCAAGTAAGAAGTGTCGTTCTATAAAAAGTTACTGGGCCTGCGGATGGCAGATGGTGACGTCATGTGCAATTATATTAATACGTTTTGCTCAACAATTGACAAGCTGGCAGAGGTCGACATTAAGTTGGGCGAAGAGCTGGGAGTGATAATATTGCTATTGTAAAAGTGTGGCGGAATGAAACACAGACATTAGGGTAGTTGATGAATAATTTCTTTTTTTTGAATATGATTTCACCTTATTTATACTTATCTATTAACAAATCAATTTAATAGAAAGTGCAAGCTTAGTGTTCATGCCATCCTCGATTGTAGTCAGATTAATTTAGCCTGTGCCACCGCACTGATTTAGTGCTAAACTGTGCTACCGCACATATAACAATTTGGCAGCACCCATCATCTACTACAATCGAGGATGGCAGCCAACGTAAAAAGGAAAAACCCCCATTGTAAGTTGGTGGGCATTTCCGGCTTTGCCTCTAATTCTTCCCTTTTCGTTGTTGGTTGCCGAACGATGCACATCGTGCATCTCTAATAAAGAAAACTTTTTATTGTTATATTCAAGTCGTACTTATATCTTTTGTGTGTGCACCTACAAAACTTGGATATAAATTATTGGTTGTTTTAAGAAAAATTGCGAATGATTTTGATTTTATTTAATTTGGGATTACATCACGATCAAATTCGGACAGACGCACGTCCGCCATCAAGAAACCTTCAGCGTTTGCTCGAGTGCCTGCTGGCACATTTGGGCTCACATATATTTAGGCGATTTAGTCCTTGGCTAAGCCCGAAGCCGACACCAAATTCGGACAGACGCACGTCCGCCATCAAGAAACCTTCAGCTTTTGCTCGAGTGCCTGCTGGCACATTTGGGCTTACATATTTAGTCGCTTTGATCCTTGGCTAAGCCCGAAGCCGACGCCAAATTCGGACAGACGCACGTCCGCCATCAAGAAACCTTCAGCTTTTGCTCGAGTGCCTGCTGGCACATTTGGGCTTACATATTTAGTCGCTTTAGTCCTTGGCTAAGCCCGAAGCCGACGCCAAATTCGGACAGACGCACGTCCGCCACCAAGAAACCTTCAGCTTTTGCTCGAGTGCCTGCTGGCACATTTGGGCTTACATATTTAATCAATTTAATCCTTGGCTAAGTCTGAAGCCGAGGCCAAATTCGGACAGACGCACGTCCGCCATCAAGACATCTATCAGATATTCGGACAGACGCACGTCCGCCAGCAAGACATCACCAGAATCGGACAGACGCACGTCCGCCAGCGTAAGTACAAATCAACCCAGGCATCCACGCCAACACTTAGCAAGAAGACCCGAATTCAATTGTGTCACACATTACTTGGGCAATGCACTTGAAAAGGTTCAAGTGGTGCGATATGAATCGTCACTATTTAAGTTGGCCACTGAGTCATGCTGACACTCGCAATAATAATTATGCATGCATTGAGCTCCGGATTGTCACAACTACACCTCCCCCCCTTTTCTTAAGAATGCTTATACATTGCTAATGTCAATGGATTGCTAATGTCAATGGATGTGAGATTGGTGCACATTCGTTTTGTTTAAAACGAAAAAATAAAAATTTTAAATAATTTTATAGTTTTATAGAATAATTTTATAGTTACATAATTTGTAAAATAATATGCATTTCATTACTAAATTATATGTAGTATTTTTGAATCTTAATATCTACACAAATTTAAACTGTATGTATTATGTGTATTGAACAAGATTTTAGTCTATAGGTTTTAGCCTGGTTTTGTGTATTACAATATTTTTACTTATTTTTTGTTTTCTTAATTTGTCATTGTTCGTATTGTTAGGTGCTAAACTATATTTATTGTTCTTATCTATGCTTTCTACTCTAGAGGGGCCCTTGTATTTACTATCTAACTTATGACCTGTGTCATCTTTTACTAACACTAGATCTCCTATGCTACTTTCCTTAGATTGTATTTTCCTATCGTAAATTGTTTTCTGTTTTTCTTTTCATTATGTAGTCTTTGCCTCTTTGTTGCGCTACTTCTAGTAGGAGGTATTTTAATTCTTTGTCATACGCATCGTAGTTATAGAGGCGTAATTTCATTCTGTTTGAGGAAGTCAAATGTAGGTGGTGTTTTCCCGAAAACAAGTTCAAAAGGAAAGTAACCATGCACGGTTGATGGTGTCGTGTTGTAACAATACCAAAAATATTTGAGATATTCATCCCAATCGCTTTTGTCAACAGATATGTAGGAGCGTATATATTCATTGAATGTACGATGGCTACGTTCAACTGTTCCCAGTGTTCGATGATGATATGGTGTTGAAGTTTTGTGTTCAACTTTAAGTAATTGACATAATTCTTCAAAAATGCTGTTTTTATATTCTGTTCCGATGTCTGTTAACATTGTTTTTATACAGCCATAGACGAGAATATAGTTTTCAAATATTGCTCTTGCTATTGTTTTAGCGTGCTTGGTCGATATTGGTACTGGAATTAAATACTTTGTCAAAACATATGATGGTGACTGCGTACTCATTCCCATTAAAAGACTTGGGGAGAGGACCTATTGTATCTATTCAATTCAATTCAATTCAATTCAATCTTTATTCTGAAGAGTCACATTTGGTTGATTACAAAAAAGTATCTGCGAAGCCTATAAGGGCTTTTCTGCAGAAGGTTATTTACATAGTTATTTAATTACAATAATTCTTGAAATTTCAATAAGTTAAAATTTAACATGCTTTGAAATAATTTTTTTTTTTTTTTTTTTTTTTTTTTTTGCATATGTTAAATTTACAAGTTGTTTAATAGATGTTCTCTACGACGTTTCTTCCTTAGTCTTTTATAATTTATATTAAGTAGTTCTCTTGGCATCTTGTTGAAAATATGTGGAATGATCACTGATAATTGTTGTTTTCCATACGAGTTTTTGAAACGTGTTGTTTGTAGAAATCCGTGAGCTCTTTTCCTGGTGTTGTATTGGTGATCGATAGGTTGCTTGTATTGCTGGTCGTTGTAATACTCTTCTAGAATATTGAGTTCAAATAATTGGTTTATGTTCAATAGTCCAAGTGTTTTGTATGCATTTTGTGTATTCGTATCTTGTTCTCTGTTTGTTTTATTTTTGCTGTTTATTAAAATTTTTACGATTCGATTTTGTAGGCGCTGTAGTTCAATAAAGTAACTTTTGGTAGTGTTTCCCCACGCTAGTATTCCGTATCTCAGAGAGGATTCCACCAGTGAATAGTAAACTTGCTTCAATACATTATAATTCGTATGCATACTCAAGTGATAGATTGCATAAACTGCTTTTCTAAGTTTTTTACCAAGTTGTGCTATATGTACATCCCATTTAAAGTAACAGTCAAGATCTACACCCAGATATTTAAAATGTGTCACGTTTTCAATGAAATTGTTACAATTATCACCTGAATCAAGACTTACTTGGTGTGCGTTTTGATGAATACACTCTGTATCATGGATCTTTATATTTATTCGTGTTTTTAATATGTGTGAGTTTCTGATATGCATAAGTTTGGTTTTTTTTACATTTATTATTAGTCCAAAGTCATGGCACCATCTTATTTCTGAGTTGAATTCGTCTTGCATTATGTTTGTTGCTGTTTCCAGGTGTCTGTGGCTAACTATTATTGCTGTGTCATCAGCGTATGCAAAACCTATACTATTCTTCAAGACATTAAATAGTTGGTTCGCATATATGATGTATAGGAGAAGACCTAAAATGGAACCCTGTGGAACTCCGAATTTAAGACCTTTTTCTTCACTTAGTGAATCGCCAATTTTCACTCGCATTTTTCTATTTGACATATAACTTTTAAACCAGTTCAAGTTAACATCTCGAATACCAATTCCATCATTTCCAGAAGTTTTTCATGTCTCAGCGTATCAAAAGCCTTTTTAAAATCTATGAAAATCACTAGATTGTGATAATTTTTGTTCAGATTGTTGTTTATTACATTAGCGAATTCTGCTAGAAGCTTGCTTGTATTTTTGTTTTTGGTAAATCCATATTGATTTTTATTTATTATGTTATATTTTTCAATATAGCTCTGTAGTCGATGCGCCATTATCTGTTCTAATACTTTATCCATTATAGGTAGAATAGAAATGGGTCTATAGTTCAATATATCGGTTTTTACATCTGCTTTATATATAGGTCGTACTATAGCAACCTTAAGTTCATCTGGAACATAGGCCTCTTCAAAGCTCAAGTTGACTATACGTTCTATTATTGGGGTCAAAGTGTGAGCATTCAATTGAATATCTTTTGCTCTAAATCCATCTGAACCTGGAGACTTGTTTATATTTAATTTTATTAAAGCTCTTTTGATTTCTTCTATTGTGGTTGGTGATATGTAGATTGATTGTCTCGAGCTTGCTATCTCAGTGTGGTACGATTTTATATTGCAAGTGTGCACAACAGTTTCAACTTCGTTTATAAAGCTTGAAGCGAACCTGTTCGCAAGTTGTTCTGAATTGACTTCTCTACCAAAATTTCTTTCGATCACTCCATCTAAGTTCATTCTCTTCCTTCCAAGTATATCATTTATTAAACTCCAAGTTTTTTTCGGATCAAGGCGATACTCTGAAAATTTTTCTCGGTAAAATGTCATTTTGGTTTTTTCAATTTTTTTGTTGACGAAGTTTCTGTAATTTTTGTATTCGGTTTCGTATCTGATGCATCGTTTATTGTTTTTCCATCGTTTATATAAAATATCTCTTTGTTTGCATATCTGTCGAATTTCGAAGTCCACCCATAAATTTGTATCATTCCGCTTTCTTGTTTTTTGTTTCTGTATTGATCTCGTGTATATTGTTTTTAATGCGTGGTCAAATTCTTCATAGAGCCTTTTCGCTGTGGTAAATTGTTCAATAGCATTGTTCCAATTTGTATTTTGAATTAAAGCGTTCAAAATAGTTTGGTTTATATAGTAACCTTGTTTTTGAGTATCTATGTTATCTATCACACTCCTTGAAATCCCATAGAACAATGTGTAATGATCTGATACATCGGTTTCAATGACAGAAGCATACAATTTTTCGTTCTCCATTCGAACAAGACAATGGTCTATCCTTGTTTTACTTCCTTTTTTTAAATCTACTCTTGTATATGCTTTAATTACATTTGATAGACCTTTTGAAGCAAACATACTACAATAGTTTTTCACCAGATTATTGTTGCGTTTGTTTAGATCTATGTTCATATCACCTATTACAATAAGTTTACTTTTTATGTTGATTTTATTAATTTGCTCTTCTAATTCATCTATGAAGCTTGATATGCTGAATCCAGGTGGGCGATATAGTGCTATAATTGTGAATTTATCTCCATTGTTTTCAATTTCCACTTGAATATTTTCATAGAATTTCGTTTTTAAATTTGTTCTTTCGATGGATAACTGGTTTCTTATGAAAACCGCAATTCCGCCACCCCTTAATACTGGTCTATTTAAGAACTCTGCTGTAAATCCATTTATTTGATAAAAACTGTTTTCAAATTCATTTATATTAATCTCTACTAAAATGATAATTTGTATGTTATTAATTATGCCATGTAAGTTTGTCATAAATAGATTCCAATTTTTTCTAACAGATCTAATATTAAGATATATGCACGAGGATATTAAATTTGTTGATAATTCATAATTTTTTAATTCATGTAAATTACTTATCACCCTGTGCTCCATATTCAATAATTGATCTATTACATTTTCATTTTCTTCGTTTATTTGTGTTGTCATTTTAATAGTATGATTATTCAAAGATTAGTTTAACCAATCAGAGATACGTCATTGACAGTGTCAATGCGTACTACACTACTTGTTTCACTCTTTCTCGCAAGAATCTTTCCATCTCTCGTCCAGACAAATTTCCATCCACGTTCTTTTGCTTGATTTTTTGACAACCACACTAAATGCCTGTTTGTGGCGGTGAGTTGTCTATTTACATATATAAACGAATTTTGTTGGTAATTAAAGTTTTCTAATTTCTTAGATAGATCATTTAAATTAAGCGGACCATGCGATTGCAATTTTTCTAACAAATTATTCTTACAGTTTTTATTTGTGAAGGAAACTATAATCTTTGAATCTTTTTTATTCTTTTTGGTGTTTGTGCGGTATATGTTATTGATGTCTGTATCGTTAATTGTGTAGCCAACCACTTCTGCTAAGCCTTTCACAAGTAACATTGTATTTTCGGTGCTTTGGATTGGGATATTTTTTATTTCGATGTTATTTTCAATTACCTGTTGTTCTAAGAGATTTATTTTCTTTTCCATTGTTGATATTAACGAGTCTCTTGTTTTAAGTTGTTGTTTGAGTTCGGAAACTTCATCGTTCAAGCTAACCAATAGTTTGTTGTTGAGTTCCAAAGTAGAGTTGAAGGTGTCGTAATTTTTTGATATAAAATCCACACTCGCGGAGTACTCTTTTAACATCTTTTTTATGTCCTTGATGTCGTTTTCCAGATCGGAGTTCGCCTTTTCATTTGTTGATGTGGATGCAGTACGGCCTCTTGTCTTAATTGGATTCCGGTAATTATCTCCGTTAGCCGTAAGTGATTCCGTTTGTCCTTGCATGTCCTTTGTTCCTTGACCTTCTTTGTTAGTTTTCCTGCAATATTGGCACTTCCAGGACTCTTTTTGGATCGCGGTCATGTTTTTAAACGTTTTTGCGGATACGGTTGTGCAATCAAAGTGAAGCTTCCTATGACAAGAACTACAACAGGCAAAGTCACCTTCAGAGGGAAGATTCTCTTCGCAGTGTCCACACCGCACCATTTTAAATTAAAAAATATTTCTTTATATTGTTAAAGCACAATCTTAATTATTTAATAAAAAATCACTCTTGTTTTCTGTTTTATTGAAGTGCAAACTTCGCAATTAAATGACTTTCGGAGAAGAAATTAATCTTTAACAAGGGTAAGAATATCAAAATAATTCAAATAGCTTAGGAGCTGATTAAAGACACGTCCGTTTGTTACAAGAATTGAACCGTTTCGAATGCTTTTCTTGGTGTTTCTGTGATAATCATTGGTTCTCTAATGTGTCTATTTATTTTGTTCTTTTTGCATTGTGTACAATCGTTAACATAATTTTTTCATATTTTTCCAGTAGAAATGTAGCCTTATTTTGTTAGTAGTACGAACGATTCCTGGGTGGCCTCCCAGAATTGGATCGTCAGGGTACTGCCTAATGATTTCTTTCATTTTTTCAACATTTGTCACCTACGTTAATTCCGGAGTTAACGCTATTTCTATTCCTTTGAGAACTTGGGTACCCTTTTCTTTAAATTCATCTACTAGAGTATATTTAAACAATTTGTCTCCTAAGGACAATGGTATTTTTACAAGTCCTAATTTGCCGGCTTCTTTCATAAGCCTGACAAAGGATTGTCTTAAGTTAATTTTCATCTCAATAATCAGGTTGCTTGTATCTATATATTTGCAAATCTTCTTTCCTTTTTTGATGTACATTTTCGGAAAATCAAAAATGAGCTCAGCAGGCGTTTTATTTTCATATTTATTTAGCGCTTCGTAAATTTTGGGGTTCTCGTGGTGACTAATGTCATTTACAACAGTGTAAAGATTATGTTTTTTCATTGCTCTTGTTGTTACTTTGTATACTTTAGTAGATTCTACCGCTAGATGCTTTAAATCTGTAAAATTTGTTCGGGATAGTGCGTCCGCTATGTAATTTTCTTTTCCAGCTATGTATTCCTTTTCAAAGTCATATTCTTCAAGGTCTAATCTTATTCGCATTAGTTTAGAAGATGGGTTTCTCATTGAGAAAAGATAGGTTAAGGGCCTGTGATCTGTTTTGACGAAAATTTTTCTTCCGTAGACATATGGTCTTAAAAAGGTTATGGCCCAATGTATGGCTGCTAGTTCTTTCTCTATTGTGGCTTTATTAATTTCTCCTTGGGTGAATGCTCTTGAAATGTATGCTATTGGTAATTGCTTGTCTTCATATTTTTGATTAAGCACTGCGCCACAAGCGAAACCGCCTGCGTCTGTTGTGATATAAATTTTTTTTTGTTTTAATTTAACTATATGCCTTTAAGACCTAAGGTCTTTTAAATGCAACCTGAATTGCACGGCACTAGTTTGGCATAGTGGATTTGAGAATCAGGTATTGACTGTCTCATTTTAACCCATGGGCGGCATCCAATTAAAATTGGAGGTATAGAAAAGAATGCGCCTAGCGTGGGGATCGAACCCACACGTCTAAGTTAGCAATCAAGCACTTTATCCACTGCGCCATGGCCACCCATGCTAAAATCGGGGTATTGGAGTATTTGTTGACTGATTAGAGATTTTTTTAAATATTGAAAGGCGTTAGTGCATTCCTCAGTCCAGCCAAATGGAACATTTTTCCTGCACAACAAGCGAAGTTAGGAACAAATTGCCTGTAGTAGTTACAAAACGCAACAAATCTCTTAGCTTCGTCAGCATTCTTTATATATTATATATTTCTGGACTGTTTCAAATTTACTTGGCTCAGACAAGATGCCTTCGTTTGTGCATTTATGCCCAAGATATGTAACTTTTTGATTGAAAACTATGCATTTATCAGGATGCAGTTTTAAGTTGTACTCCTGCATGTATCGAAAACATCTTCTAAATTTTTTATCATGTGTTTTTCGGAACAACCTAATACTACCAAGTCATCCATGTAAAGAAATGTTTGAGATGGCTTAAGACCTGCAAGTGCTAGTGTCATCATCCTTTGAAAGAAGTCGCTTAAATCGGTATATACCGCCATCAGCTGTGAAAGATGTGATATCTGTTGATTCCTTGCTTAACTCTATTTGATGGAATCCTGACGTTAAGTCTAAACATGAGAATTATTTTGCTTTTCCCAACTGATCGAGTATATCGTCTATTCTTGGTAATGGGAATTTATCTGCCATTAGTTTTTTTATTTATCGCTCTGTAGTCAATTACTAATCTCCATATTTTCTCTTGTTTGTCTGGGAGTGGTTTTTTGGGTACCAAGAGTAAATGACTATTGTATTCCGAAGTAGATGGTTCTACTATATCATCTTTAATTAGTTTACCTAACTGCCTACTTATTTCTTCTTTGTTTACTTGAGGTATCCTATAGTTTTTAATATAACTGTTTCATCATATTTCATCCTAAGTTTTTGTTTATAAGATGTATTAGTTGTTATGGGCTCTGTTTCTAATGCGAAAATATCCACGTATTTTGAGCACAAGTTGTTCAATTCTTTTAAAGCAAATTTAGGGAAAGGTTTCCTAAGCTTATTTAATTTTTCTACATTATTACCCGTTGCTTGAATCGAATGGATAATATTGTAGTCGTTAATACTTTCCGTTTTCACCTTAATATTCTGTATTGTTATATTTTCGTTGGAAGTGTTGGCAATTTTTACAAATGGTTGATTTTTTGAAGTAATTGTGTTACACAGGTCTTAATCTCCTGATGAGGAATAAAAATTTCTTCCTCTGTTGATTCTATTTGAATAAGTCGAATGACTTCAGATCTAGCGGGAATAGAAATTGTGTTTACTTTGAAAGAATTTGACATGGGGATTGCTATATCCTCGTGGTAATCTTTCGATCTAATTATAAGCCAATCTTGGTTTGTGTGATAATTTAAAACACAATTACATTTCTTAAAAAAATCTAGACCTAAAATACCTGAACACGCTATGGGGAAGTTGTCTTCAGCCACATGGAAATCATGTCGAACAAGCAGATCCTACAATATTAGATCCGCACTCACAATGCCTATGGTACTAACTGCACCATGACCAATGCTGTTAAGGCATGTAACAATTGAAGTGTCTATGCAAACATTTTGAATTATGTGGCCCTTTTTAAAAATGGATGTCTGCTCCTGTAACTACTAGGAACGTTGAGACTAAATTATTTAAAGTAGAGCTTGAAGATATATGACTGCTGAGATTTAAATTAAATGCATACACTTTTTTTAAAGCACTATCTATTCTTGTTCCTGAAGTGGAGTTTGCATGTTTTCCTGCTGAGTTATATTTCTAATATTTCTTTGATTATGTTGACCTCCAAACCTCCGGCCATTTGGATTAAAATTTCTTTTTGGTTTTGTTAGAGCTGTAGTCGTCTCTGCTATGGTTTGGCCTGAATTTACCTCTATTGTTACTTTGTCTATAATTTCCATGGTAACTACCTCGATTCCGGTTTATATATAGTATTGTATTAGGTTTACCAGATGCATCAGTGCAACTATTTGTAAATTTTGATATGGCGTCGTTTATTGTAGTAAATGTACCAGCTTGCATTATTAATTTAACACTGTCCACTGAACAGTTCTTGCACATTGCTTTTACTGCGGTATGTGTAGCATATTTTGTTGTCAACCCATCAGAAATGTATGCTCCTTCTAGTGATTTTGTTAATTTTTCTATCTCACTAGTGTATTGGTTTGCGGTCTTATTACGTTGTTGTATATTCATGATTTTAGCAATCAGAACTTGAACTGATTTACCTAATACCTTAGTTTTAAGTCCCGTTCCCTTAAGCTTCAAATACTAATGCCTCAGATTCTGCCCCATCTAAAAGAATATCAAATGTCACTCCTAAATCGTTACCTGCCCCAATAGTCGAACCAATGACTCCCCCTGCTGTGAAACTTACCAATAGATTAACTGACCCCTCGCCCACAAACACTGAACTCGATGGGCTTTATGTCATGGCCAGACTTCGAGATCAAAAACTTTTCGACAATGTTCGTTTGTACCTTGCCTACCTACATGACAAATCTGAATCTGTTTGCATTGACGGCAAAACAAAAACAAATATCATTGTTCAAATACAAAAAGAAGGACTCCCGACTGACCCCGTAGGCCTGAAAAAGATTTACACGTGTTTTCATGAAAACTACAACATTTCTCCGACGACAGTTTATAAAGACCTTAAAACTTACGCCTCTCACATCAGCTCCAAACGTACGTCGTACCTTCAAAGTACACGCACAAATTTTAAAAAAACTACTTTCGCTCCTAACTCGAACCCAGCCATATACGTCACTCATAATGTCCCATCCAAAACAATGCATTGCACCTTCCCAGCTGGCCAAATCCTCCCTCTTACCTTCTACTATCAAAACGTTCGAGGTCTTCGTTCAAAAACTCATACTGTTTTACAACAATCCTACGCTCTATCCTTTGATATCTACGCCCTAACGGAAACAAATCTGGTCTCTAGTATAAACAACCAAAGAACTGTTTCCTTCTTCTTTTAACGTTTATCGCGACGATGAACTTAACGGATCTTCTGATGAATGCCCATGTCGAGGTGTCCTACAAGCTATCAAAAACACACTAGACTCATCCCTCATTGCAGTATCTTCTTCCCCTAATCTCGACTATGTCTCAATTAAGATAAGACTACCCCGTAAGTCGCTTTATGTGATAAGTTCCTATATTTTGCCGTCGCAGCTTATTGAATCTTATAAGCTCGCCATTGAAATGGTTGACCACATAATAGCTTTGTGACCTCAACGATGACATCCTTCTTTTCGGCGACTTTAACCTTCCCCATCTTAAATGGACTTCATCTGAAGATCAATCTTATTATATTGCATCAAACCCCACTTCTGCAAAGGACTACCTTTTTATAGATCACCTAGCAGATTCAAGCCTCTGTCAAGTTAGTGGTACACTAAACTATATGGACAGGCAACTAGATCTTATTTTCACAACCGATCATATTAACTCTTCAGTATCACTCTCACCCCTATCCTTATCTACTATCGACAATTATCATCCTCCCCTAATTCCCTCATTCTATACTGATTGTCCACTACCAACTAATCTCCCTATAAATCAGTACTCATTTGGTTTTCATAAGGCAAATTTCCGTCATATTAATGAATATCTCAACAGAACTTCCTTTAATTTCGATAGCCTTATCATGAAAGATGCCACAGAAAAATTTTACAGGGAAATATTTTATTATATTACTCTCCATGTACCCTGCCTCCCCACCTTGGTATAACCGCAAGCTTCGCTCTTTGCGTAACAAGAGAAACACGTTGTGGGCAATTTTCATTCGTACCCGATCGGCCCCTGATTATTCTAACTATTTTGGTTCTTATCTTCACTTTTCCGAACTATACAACACCCTTTACCAACGCTATTTAATAGAAACACAAACCAACCTTATAAATGATCCTAACTCGTTCTTTCAGTTCGTCAATTTTAAAAGAAAATCCGATAGTTACCTTTCCTCTCTTTCCTTCAATACCGAAACTTCGAATAATCCGCAGATATTGAAAATTTGTTTGCCTTCATACCTGCTTCAGATTATTTCGATTATTTGCCAAATTTCGCACTAGGTCCTTTTGTTCCTCCTACCGTCGACCCATATATCATCGAAAATAAGTTGAATCAATTTAACGATGAATATCTTCCAGGCCCTAATGGCCTTCCCGATTTTTTGCGACCTTTATTTGTAGTTTATTAAGAAAATAGATTTAGTATGGTCCTAGTTAAAAAGTGTTTAAAATTAGGAAAATATTAGTAAAGTTCTTTAGTTAGTATAAGCAAACTAAGTATAAGCAAGCTAATATAAGCTTAAAAGCATAATTCAAAAAAATCGTCGTCCTTTTCGAAACATTTTTTTTATCAAAATCTTTAGAGCCGTTTTTCAGATAATTAAGATGATAGAAATAAAATGCACGGCTGGATCGTACAAACTTGCTCTTGTAGCTAATGTAAATACTTACAAGTACATACATGTATATAATGAAAGCGAATGGTGTATAGGTGGGAAAAAATCGTTTTATAAACTTATTTAAACTGCCAAAACCATCACTTTAATCAGTTTTTCGGAAAAACGAAGAACGCCATTAGATGCCACGGATCAATGAAAATTTTATAAAAAAGTATCTCGAAAATTGTAGGATGGGTTTTGATGAAATCCTGTTTTTTATATTTCGTTTTTTTAAAACAAAATTCTTTTGAAATTTTGGTATGCAATTTTCTAGAGACTATGTTCATGTGAAAATAAAATTTAAAATTATTTGTTTTGATTAGTTTTAAAATTATTGATTTTTCAAAAAAAAAATTAATAAATTATTTTAATTTTAAAAAAATGTTATTCAAAATTTTGATATGCAAAAATAATTTAGCTACTTAGATCTTCTCAGATATAAAATTTGAGAGAAATCCAACGTATCGTTACCCAGAAAGCCAAAAATTAAAAAAAAAACGTTATATGAAAGGTACCGTTAATAGACGTTTCCTGTAAACTTGGTTCGTATCAAATGATAGCTATTACCAACAAAAAAAAATTCTCAAAATTTTTTATCAAAATCGTTGGATCCGTTTTAGAGAAAAATAAGATTTTCCTGCAAGTTCATATGGCAGGTACCGTTATTTTTAGGCCTAAAAATAAAATTTCAATTTCCCCTCTGAGGAATGCCAAAATAATCACAAATACCAAATTTGAAGGCAATCGCTTAACCCGTTTTGACAGACTGCCAGACATTTTTTGTCGATCACTTTTTTAGGTTCTCTATGATCGTAATATCATGTTTGATTGTTAGAATTTTTTTTTTACGAATACATAACTTGCCTTATAGTACCTATAATCGCAAGTAAAAAATTTATGGCAGGTACCGTTAGTTTTAGGGCTAAAAAAAAACAATTCAAAAATCTATTTGAGACAATCACATAAAACGCTTAAATACCAAGTTTGAAGAAAATTGCTTCAGCCGTTAAGGCTGTAGATCGTTCTATAGACAGGCAGACTTTGAATAATGTTATGAGTTGTTTCTATCCATAAAAAACATCGAGTGTCTAAGGCAACGCATGGCACATATTCCCTAGAAGTTTGGCACAAATGATTGAACATTTTAAACTTGCGTCGCTTTAACAAATGCAGTTGAAAACATGGTAGTCCAATTACTGCCTCTTACACCCCATTACTTAGCCGGATAGCCGAACGAGCCAATAGAACATTATTGGAAATGGCAAGGTATTTGAAACTTGAGGCTAATATGGCAGACATAGGTGGATGCACACCTGCTTTTGTCTGCAACAGGGTCCCAAAAAAATGAATGGAAGTATTACACAGCAGAATTTTTGAAATGCATTTGCATTGGATCGAGAGCATTCTTGTGAGTGACATTAATTAAATTAGGAGGGGTTTAGTCACATAACGCAACAACACCTTTAATGAACACTGATTACTGTATTTATAGACATGTTTCATTTAAAAAAATCATTATTCTGATGGTGTATGTGTCGTTGTTGTATAGAGAGCATAATTTGTGCATTCAACCACGAAATGCATTGTAAGGATAACGATGACTTATACATCAGGTCAATAGATTTCAAGGATTTCCAGTTATGGCTTCTTGTGAATTTGGATATTATGAGGGTTGATGAGTAAGTTAAAACTTAATTATAAGACCATGTAGGGTATTTTGTATATAAATACATTTAAGATAAGATCTACGTTCGTAAAGTAAACGGACAAGTCTAAAATAAAATACTGATTTGGGGAAGGCAAAGTACTACAAAAAAAATTCATACTTTAGAGTAATTTTTTTTTTGAAGGTTTATTTGGCCATTCAAATTAAAATTGGCAAAACAACATTCAAACACTTTCAAAGAAATTTTATTTAATAATATTTACGATTCATAAGTACGCCAAGTTCTAAGTTTATTAATGTTTAATATCAAATATTTTACGTAGAGTAATATGGAAGAACCTCAAGATGATCAGAGAAATCTGGTATTTTATTATTACTGGATCTAATTGTGTTTGGTTCCTTGGCAAGTTTTCTTTTATTACCTAATTATTCAATTTTGAAACTTGCCACGTAAACTATTACAATTCTTCCATACTACTCTACTTACAATATTTGATATTTGACATTAATAAACTTAGAACTTGGCGTAGTTTTAGATCTCACTACTTTTCACAGCTGACTTGTTTCGCAAAGGTTTTTGTACATGTAGAACTTGGCTATTTTTTTAACATTTATGTTTTTGGTGTGATTTCGCTACTTTTTGCAAAGATTCTTGTTATCAGGAAAGGTTGGTGGAATGAACGCCCAATGAATGCTTCATAAGCTAACGTGTTTTTAATGTATGCCCTTTGTGAAGTGATCTATTGAAACGGAAATAATTGATAAGAAGTGCGTGAATGAAACGCCCTGCATGAAAAAATTAATAATTTCAAATTTTTCTTTGTAAAGCTGACTGCTCTAACAAACATAATCCAGCACCAATCGGAATTTCATCGTTCCACGGCGGTCAGAAGTGCTTTGCCTGCGCTTTATGAAATACCGCTGTACCCAATTTCATCATTCTACGACAATCAGAAATACTCCAATTAATTTATACCAATTCTATGAAAACGGAAAATCTCATATTTTCGATTTTTTCCTTTGTATACACCACAAGGCCTACCGTTGGGCGGAAATGGCGTACTTTTTTTTTAGCTTAAATTAGCTCAAGTATTTATTTCAGAATTTTGAATTATTTTTTCTTTGATTAAGCCGATTTAATATTTTGTTTTTAAGTTTATATTATAATATTTAATACTGTCATACCAATTTTTTAAAGAAAAAAATTAAACCTATTTTGTATATATAAAAAATGAATTAAAAAATGCTTTAAATATATATTTAGATTTTTAACAGAAATCTTTTGCACTCGATGTGATCAAACATAAGAGCAAATTCGTGCCATCCAGTCGTGCATTTTATTTTATATGTACACAATCTAGTTTTGAAAAAGATACTGAAAGATTATTTATTTTTTAATTATAAAAATGCAGAAATAGTTTGTCTGTACAAGTCGATAATCGATCAAAAATAGTTTGAAGTGAACGCAGCCATTTGGTGTTAAGCGTCAGTGGAGGAAAAAATAAAATGCACGACTGGATCGCACGTACTTGCTCCTATGTTCGATCACATTATATGCAAAAGATTCTTAATGGAAATGGCTAAAAGTATTTTTAAAGTCGTTTTTGACTTAATTTTTTTATATTTAAAATTTCGTAAATTTTTTCTAAAAAAAAATTGGTATGAACATTTTAAATATTGTAAAATATAAATTTAAAAAATTTCAGAAAAAATCGCCCACCCGTTTTCGAATTATTGAATTTTCAAAAAAAAATATTTTTTTTTTTTCAAAAATCAAAAGAAAAATATTTTTCGAAAATTTTGAAATGCAGTATTATTTAGAATTTGAAGGAGATCCGGTATACAAACTTTGATCGAAATCCGTTGAGCCGTTTATGAGAAAGGCGAAAACCAATAAAATGGTGTTATGGCAGGTACCGTTAATAACAAAATATTCTTAAATTTTTTTCGGCCAAAAATGTAGACCATACTCAAGTTAGTACACGCACCAATTTTTATCAAAATCGTTAGAGCCGTTTTCGAGATAATTAAGATGGTAGAAAATTTGTATGGCAAGTACCGATATTTTTGGGGCTAAAACGATTCAAAAATCTATTTTAGACAATCACCTAAAACGCCTAACAACCAAGTTTGAACAAAATCTGTTAAGACGTTTAGGCTGTAGATCATTCTACAGACAGGCAGGCAGACAGACAGACGGAATTACCGGCCCCACTTTTCTGGTGTTCTCTATCATCGTAATGTCAACTTTGATTAAAATCTCGAGTTAGATTTTTTCCATATGCAAAACTTGCTCTATAGTACCTATATCGCAAATAAAAGAAAATATATATCAAGTGTAAAGTACCTATCAATTCATTATTCGTATTGCGTAAATCAATAGCCCGTCATTTCGTGAACGTGTTTATTACATTTAATTATTGATGAAATTATTTCTTACGGCACGAAATCACAAAATAACATCAAATATTTTACTATTGACAGTCAGGTCATATTAAAAATGGCCGCCGTATAATCAAAGCGCGCGATTATTTCTAATCGTCATTTCCGGAAACGTCATTTCGCGAACGTTTCCGGACATGATGACACGTTCCAAAAATGACTGTTGCGCTCTGGAAATGATACTTATTATTGTTCTCCAAGGAATTTCAAGAAACAATTATCTATTCATACAGGCGTATATTCAGTATTATTATGATACATTTTGTGTCGTCACTTTTAGGCGGTTTAGTGTACTTAAACACCCATCGTTGTCGATCAACATACGTTCCACATAAGCAGCTGACTTTCAAAATAAATAAATAATTTTCATACAGCTGTCATTAATTTACAAAATCATATTAATTTTTTGCCGGTAAAGTTAATAAAATTCGCAAATTAAATAGAGTCGCTGCATTTGTTTTTTAAAGAAATGCGAACATCGGAAATAACGAAGAACAGAGAAGAGAAGGAACCATCAACAAAATTGATCTAGACTAGATTTACCAGATACGAATTAAGTAGATGCATCAAGCAAATTCCATGGCATTTTCAATTGGTGGTCCCAATTGATTGATTCTGAACTGTATGTATCACTGTATTTGTGAAATTTAATTTTCAAAAAATATTACATCAGCTAGTACGAATTTACAAATTACTTGATTTCAATTTATATACACATTAATTGTTTAAATCAATAACAATTAACTTGCTTCTTTTAATGTGTTTTTCTTTTATCAGAAAAGTAGTTTAAAGGTAAAACCGCACTCGGCAGAACTGCACATCACAACGTATTCGTATGAGATTTTGTGAAGATCAGTTGTTGTGAGGTATATCTCATACAATTTCATACCAATAAATATTTTGCCGAAATTACCCAAAACAAAGCAACCCGATGATTTCGAAATTTTAATTATGTGAGTGTATTAGTTATACTGATAGAATAAGATATTGTGTATAACCAATTTTAAAACGTGGCCCTAAAAAGTTAAATGTTGTGGCTATTGATTATGCCATTTGGGCTTGTTTGTTTGATACCTCCATGAATCCACGAGATGGTTCATTTGTTCACCATATTTTAAGGGTGCAAACTAACCCTTTAATATGAGTAAGTCCAAACTTAATAAAAACTGTTAAAAAATAATTACAATAAAACTTACATTTTTAGGCAATTTCACCACGAGTCGTTTAAAAATGTTTGTTAGTCAAAAAGAGTGTTTTAATTGACGTATAAATAAGGCGTAACGCCTGTTATAATAACGATGAGTGACGTTTCTCACAAGAATTTAAGATCCACTCGAGTTAAGGCGTTACGCTGAGAAAAACGACTATAAACCGCCAATCGTAATATAAAATATTTGAAAATGACATTCGTCATTTAAGCGAAACGCCTATCGTAATAAGGGTGATTATTTGCGAAGCGGTACAACAGTGATTTGAAATCAAAATCGTTTGCTACAGTAAGTAATAATTTCGATCGTTACAGAATTTATTGTTGATTTTCTTACGTTACTTATATTCTTTTTTATTATTTGTAGGAGTTTGTTTAAGCAGACTCTGATTTTAGGTCAAAAGACTCAAATTGTAAGAGCTGATTAGAACTTTAAATAGATATAACTACAGGGTGGCGCACGAATCGTGCTACAAAAATAAAACGTAATAACTTTTTTCAGTGTGAGTAATCGTCTTATTTTTTTTTATAGGCTACTATTTAGATTAATCAAAATGAATGCTTGGGATACTGAAAAAAGGATTTGGATAGTGCAGCGACACCATTCTTTGCAGTCCGTCATTTCAGTCCAAAGGGAATTTAGACTAGAGTTTGGCGGTACGCCCCCGAGTAGATGGACCATTATGAGGCTGGTGAACATGTTTGCCGAATCAGAAAGCATTGAACGAAGACCGTATCATCGAGATCCCAATGTTCGGGTTCAGAATACAATTGTGACAATTGCATCGGCAATACAGGCAAATCAAAGTGTTTCGACTCGAAACTTATCGGGCTAAGAAATTGGAGATAGCGGATATTACAGCGGATACTTCATGATGACTTAAACTTGTTTCCGTACAAAGTCCAAATTACAAGCAAGTTAAACCCTCACGATTTGCCTGTTCGCCGGGAATTTTGCCGCAAAATGATTGCAATGGCAGAAGAAGACAACACATTGGTAAATTGTTTGTTCATGTCTGATGAGGCTCAGTTAAACGGCAATGTTAACAAGCAAAATTGCCGTATATGGAGTGAATCTAATCCAGAAATGCTCCACGAGACGGAACTGCACCCAGAACGAGTAACTGTGTGGTGCGCAGTTTCATCAAGGTGTATTGTCGGGCCATACTTCTTTGGAGAAAATGGTGTAACACAAACTGTCAATGGGGACCGTTATTTAAAGATGTTGAAGGATTTTTTTTTTACCGAGAACTTCGCCGAAGACGTATCCCTTTCAGTAGGATTTAGTTTCAACAAGATGGAGCAAGTGCACACGTAGTTACACAAGTTATGGCGGAGCTCCAACGAAAAGTCCCAAACAAATTGATATCCAGAAACTGCACTTTCCGCTGGCCCCCAAAGTCACCTGACGTGACTGCACCAGACTGTTTTTAATGGGGTTATGTCAAGCAGGAAGTGTTCAAAACGAAACCCAGGAATATGACTGAATTGAAGCAGTGCATTAAGACAATAATTGAGGAGATCCCAATTTCAACCCTTCAGGCCGCAATGAACAATTTTCTGATCAGGTGCCGCATATGCGTGGATGAGCGTGGAGGTCATTTGCGGTCTATCATCTTTGAAAACCATTAGTTATTTAAAATAAAATTTAATTTTTAATCCAATAAAAAAAAATAATCAAATACATCGATTAAAATAAGTTATTTAAATCTCTTATTGTAGCACGATTCATGCGCCACCCTGTATGATTATAGAAGCTCCACTATAATGATTTATGACAATGCTAAAACTTCAATAATAAAAATTTATTAATAGTACGAGTAATTTTTCTTAAGTGCAAACACTATTTATTAATATAAATAAATAACTTTGATATTTAAACCGATCGTTGGTTATAATTTAAATATAAACTTTCTTACTTATACCTTATGATATCAATTTCATCATTTCAGTAACATTTTTGTCATTCCCGGAATGGTTGATCATTTCCGGAACATTACAATATTTTAATAAAATAGCATAAATCAACCTTTTTTAGAAAAAAAAACATAGTTTATTACATTAAGGAACTTTCGTGGTGTTCATGTAATACTAATACGGCTAGCAGACGGCAAATGCCATGCTAAAATATTTTTTTGTTTATATAATTATGTAAATGTAAATTAAAATGTATAGCAATAAAAATTTGTATCTATCTATCTATCTATCTTAATACGGTTATAAGAGTTCTGAATATTTTGAAATTTCGTAAATTTTATCCACGATAATAGCAACTTCTATAATTTTTTTACGTATTTTGCAGAAGATATTGTATGTATTGATTTTATTATTCTTTATATAATATAAATACGTAATATACCCATGTTACTAAACAAAGCTTAAAATATGTACTTTGTTAATTTTATCAAACTTACATAAACGTTCCCGAAATGCTGGTTTTCTGTAAAATATTTACTTAAAAGCAATATTACAAAAAAGGATAGAATTCTGTGCGCTACCCTGTCAAAGTTTATCAAAATATGAATTTTGCAATAGTATAAATTAAGAGTCGTCATTATAGCATGCAATTTTTTTTTTGTTATAAAACCAATCTTGAACTTCGCAACGTTGGTGATTTTGAGCCATATAACTTGTTTGTCATTAAGGGGAGAATACACAGAAATAAATCTGTTTGGTTTAATAGTAGGTTGTTTAATTTTAAAAATAAATAATAAAAAAACGCTTATAGGCTATTCACACCAAACCATAAACGACATTTTACTCGTTTTCCTCAAAACGAATACTAAAAACTACTCGTTTTCCAATACAATTTTCATAAACGATTTGTTTTGCAAAATTACTCGTTTTTGGTAAAACGACTTGAAAACGAGTAGCAGTTCAAGGATGAATTAACCGAACAGATCTTCCGTCAAGTGAAATTGATATGACTGTGAATAGGTCCTCAAAAAACAAAAGAACAGCTGGTTGCTTGCTGTCAAAATTTTAATTTCAATGTTTTCAAACATTATGGCAAGGACATTTTTGCAAATATGTACATATTTATTTGTAATACATACATTTTTATTTTTTAGTTTTATTAACATATTATTGTGGTTGGAGAATACGTCAAACTTTCTGGCATAATGTTTTCTGGCATTAGTTTCTGACAGTAAATGTCATAAAACGTAGACTAATCTTCAAATAAGAAGTTTTCAAAATCTGTTTATTTTATATGTTTCAAACAAATTATTGTTTGGTATATTAAAAATCTTAAAATTTAACGTAAGTCATATTTTGTTCGTTAACGTTTTTCAATATGTAAAACATTATATCTCTTTTTTATTTTGTAAATAAAGACACCCCTGAAGAAGACGGCAACCACCGTCGAAACGTTGGGAAAATAAAATGAAAATTGCTTTCATTTAATCATCATTACGACCAATAAAGCCGATGAGATTCACTTTTCAAAAATTATCCAAAATCCAAATAATAACCAACTTGGTCAAAAACTTCTAAAATATTGATTAAAATATAAACATCGAATACTTATTTAGACGTTGGGTTTCCATCAATATGTACTCGTATATAATTAATTTTCACGCATAGCAAAGCATTTGTAGAATTTGAAATCATTTTACTAGTTAACAAAAGGTTTAAAATGTATGAAAAGTTAGTAGACTACTATGTATAGAGTAAATTGTTAACTAGTATCGTGTTAACGCTTTAATAATAGGCTGTTTAAAATTTTGCGCCATTGTGTTTTATTAATAGTATTTCGCACTTAAGCCTAGTACGCTGCTGATGCGAAATGAAAATGTTCGGTGGTCTGCACTAGGAGAGCGAAATGCTAACAAAAACCACAGCGGAAAAATATTTGCGGAGAATTCTGTAAGTTGTCAAAAACAATTGACAAGTTGTAAGAAAAAAGTAATTTTGTCAACAAATTATTTTTAGATGGAATTTTTATGTCAACAAATTACTTTTAGATGTAACTTTTTGAAATAATTCTTGAATTCGTAATTTTTTTGAAATAATTCTCGGACTTGAAGACGGTATCCGGAATTGATAAGAAACCATAAATTAGAACTCAGAACCGTTTACACCATCCCAATGAAGCACGTATTTTTGGAATCATAGAGTGATTTACCTATCAATTTCATTTATTTTCTTAAAATTGATAGAAATTGCGGCAGGTAGACCATTTTATAAATCCAAAAGTAAATACTTAATTTGGATCACTTAAACGGTTCTGAGTTTTATTTTAAGTCCTCTATGTGTAACCAGAACCATTTTTAAATCCAAGAATTATTTAAAAAATCAAAAAATCATCTGAAGCGCACGAGGGAACTGCCAAATTGCTGGATAACTATCACTACAGCGTAATTAGCATTCACTTTAGATAATATCTCCAAAGCTTTTTGGGTACTCCCAATCTATATCATAATACATCCCAACCGTTCATGGCAAACTTCTCAGTGTAATTAAAGGCAAAAATCTTTCCACTAAACGTAATGGAAACGCATAAGACGTGATTGTTTTAAGAACCGATCGGTGAGAAGGATTAGACCCTCTAATGTTTTCAACTCGACAAATTGTCCCTAATATACTAAATCTTGTTCGCCGATAAGATACTCGTAATTACATATGAGAAAAATACTGTCATAAAGTATAAAACCTGTAAGTAATTAAAGAAAACTGGATAGCTTCGAGAAAATGAAAGAAAATATTGTACCTTCTAAAGGAAAATGCAAATAACCCATTTACTCTTTTAGAAACTTAAATAAATACATTTATGTAATGACCTTAAAATAACGACAATGTGTTCAAATTCTTTTTAAAGACTGTGCAATATTTCGCAATGGCTCTCATGGCCATGTCAAAGAACATGTTGTGCAATTCCTTAATTGACGTCTCCAACTTCATGATGTCAGCGTGTCGAGCTTCGATATCGGCTAGTGTCTGTTTAGCCTGCTGCGTCTCCATGATAATGCCTTGAGTGAATACGGCCGGATTGCCTTGCTCCAGCACATGTTTGAGCTCGTCGCTTGCAGTTGCCCGACCGGTGATCTAGAGCTGACGCTGTATTCTGCTTTTGCAGCGTTCTCTGTAGTCGGGCTGAGTACGATTTTACTCCGTCATGACCTCGACGAACTTCCTGGACAAGGTGCAGTGTTGGGTTTTGCGAATGCGCAGATCCGCACTGGGTGTGTTGGCCTACTCTTCCTGTTCGATGCCCTTGAGTTTGAAACGAACTCTGTTGGCGTTCTCCTTGATATCGGCCGTCAGATCTTCGAGTTCCTGTTTGGTTTTTTCGTCCGATTGTGGTGCTGACAGATTGGCGGCGTTTTTTTTAACTTCTTCGACATTGCCTTGGGCTTTATCGATCATTTCACGGATTTCTTCAACCTGATTAAAGAAATCATCCATGTAGCCATCCCGGCATTCGACATTGACGCCCCATCATCCTGTGCGACATCTTCGACGTCGGATTGGGCTGCGTGCAACGCTTTCAGTAGGTTTTGGGTCTACACTGATGATTGTCATTTCTCTACACAAATAAGAGAAGAAAAAAGGTGATTGATTGCACTGGACTCCGCGAGGGATGTACTCCAAATAGTTTGCTAATTGTTCAACTAAACTGCACTTCAATATTATGTTTGGAGTTTTTTTTTTAATTTTTTCAGATTTTTTTCTATTCGAAGACTTGACTCGAATTTGAGGGATGAGAGTGTTCTTTCCCACTACTTCCAATCACATACGCTTGTGCTGATATACTTTTTTAATAATTCAAGTTTAGTTTATCATTTGCAATTGATTGGACAGACGATTGAGAATTTATTTGAATTATCTACATTCAATTTTAGAGTTCGCGAAAAAATTAGCACACAACGAATTACACAAACTACCTCGGGAACTACCTAGACCATAGACAACTCAATTCGCCAGCAATCGAGACAAAAGGTTTTGTTTTCGTTGGGCGCTTTTACCTCTGCAGTAACTTTGTTACGTTTTCCACCATAAAATGGTTTTGTAAAAAAATTATATCCGAATGGTAGTAACCAATTTGTGGGCATTTGATTTCAACCGAACCACCGAATTCGATCCACGGTACAGTAAGTATTGATCTTCCGCAACCATTGGTAAAAGGTTGGAATGTATTCCTCGTTAAGGTCACATAGTGTTACGATTCCCTCGCCTTATTGTGTACAGCAATCGATTAACCAAGGGATTTTGATTTTGTCCATACATGGGCGGTAAATGTGATTTTTTAGTTGTAGTGCTCGGCATAAAAAGCAGAAATTGGAGGATGACGTGAGACCTGTTCGGCAAGGATGTTTAATTGATTACGTTTGCGCCAATGAATAGGCCCATCTTTAACTTCCTCATTATCACGCTTTTCTCCAGTATTGTCCCAATGGCAATGGAACACTTCTCCCAAAATCAGATTGTACGGCTTTTGGGCAACAGAACTCTTTCGTCCGGCTTGATAAGCACTCAAATACCATCTTGTGACTTGAACAATTCGATTTCGCGAAACATCTAACTCAACGATTTTTAAAAACAAATATATGTGAAGGGTGTGATTCTCTCCACCTTCCCATTTTAATTTTGCAGATTTAGTTTAGTCGATGGTAAATAAGCTTATGGCCGAAATTTAAAGAATCTGAACTTGCAATTTTCGTTATAAATTAGCTTTTTTAAATGTTTTATTATACGTATCCATTTTTAATAAGATTTTTCTTTTTAATACACTGAACACTGCACATAGAAAAGAAAAACATTTTTCTGTAATAAAAAAAAAATGAAATGTCAAAATTTCGCAAGCAATTAATGTGCCGGTCAATTAAATTAAGAACGAAAAGAGTGGAAAATTGTACTAAGAAATCTAGTACAGCTATCCACTACAATTACACATTTCGTCGTTCAGCAGCGTACTGGAAAAGGAAAAGTAGAGCGAAATTTTTCGTTTATGATTACGTCGTGTCATTTTTGTATGGGATTTTTCGTTTCGCATCAGCAGCGTACTAGGCTTAAGTCCACAGAACATGTCCTAAGCCTTCCCTAGCACATGTTTATTAATTTGGGTGCATTAAAATTACAGAAAGGATTCTATCCAACTCCTTCGCTATATAAGATGTAGGAAAGAGTATGAGACTCTAAAAATATCCGTCATTAATAGTTATATGCGCTCTATTGAGAACAACATTAACAGTGACTCTCGGGCATTTTGGAAATTCATGAATTCAAAACGTAAGTCATATGGTATCCCAACTAGTATGAATTACCTTAATCAATAATCTAGTGATGAAGAGTTATTTGTGGTATGGTTGCGTCTTATTTCCAATCAAATTTTATTCTTGATGATCTTCCGATTTCACATGATACTCGATGTGATAATTAATTTAGGTAGTTTAACCTTGTCATTGGATCAAGCTTTACTTCAGCTTTCATCTTTGAAGTCTGATTTTTAACTATCGCCTGATAACGTTTGCTCTGCTTTTCTTAAAATGTGTTCTCTTAGTCTTATACTCGTAGTTCCACTTACAAAGCATTTCAACTTATCACTTTCTACCGGTGACTTTTTGGATGAGGTGAAATCGTCGATGATTACTTCAATATTTAAATAAGGTTCAAAACAAGACGTTATTAATTACAGACGCATTTCAAAACTTAAATTAATACAGACAGTTTTTGAAGCGATTGTAAAAACACATATTTATGATGAGGTAAGTTCTAGTATTTATATAAATGGATCAGCATGGTTTCGTCAGTGGTAGATCGAAAGTAACAAATTTAGCCTTATTTGGGAATTTCTGCATTAAGGGTATTGAACGTAGAAACCAGGTTGATGTCATTTATACTGAAGCATTTGATAGAGTTCAACATGATATTTTCTAAGTAAACTTAGATGCTTAGATTTTCATTCTAATCTTCTTAATGGTTTGAAAATTACTTAACTCAGCGCAAGCAACATGTAAAAATTGGAAAAGTAATATCAAAGGAGATATTTAATTACCCTGGTGTTCCCCAGGGCAGCCATTTAGAACCTCTCCTCTTCATACTATTTATAAACGACCTACCAACTAGAATTCAGTTTTCTAATTGTCTGCTTTTTGCAGACGATCTAAAGCTATTAAATGTGAGTTGGATTGTCATCGAATCCAAATTTATTTAGATGAAATTTCAGATTGGTGTTATGGTTATTCTTGAACATAGCTAAATGTAAAAGTATTACATTTACAAGATCGATTAATGCTATTAAGCATTTGTCCTTTATTTTTGTCAGATCATAGCCAGAAAGACCTTGATGTTATCTTTCATTCTAAATTATCCTTTGAAATGGTGAAGTCAAGGTGCATCTTCATCATTTCGAAGGCAAATAAATTACTATTAACGGGTGATTTTTTTGCTACTTGGTTTTTGACGTTTATATTTTTGACAGATCACACATGACAAATTCCACGAACATTTGACATTTCGATTCAGTATTGTTTGCCATTTCATCATGAATAGACTAACGCCTGAGCAACGTTTGCAAATTATTGAAATTTATTATCAAAATTCGTGCTCTGTGAAAAATGTGTTTCGCAAGCTACGTCCGTTTTATGGTCGTCATAATCGACCCACCGAGCAGGCTATTCAGCTCATTGTGACCAAATTTCGCACCAGTTTCACTTTATTGGACGTTAATCCACCAAATCGTATCCGTAGAGTGCGTACCGAAGAGAATATTGCTGCTGCATCCGCCAGTGTTGCTGAAGATCGCGATATGTCCATTCGGCGCCGATCGCAGCAATTGGGTTTGTGTTATTCGACCACCTGGAAGATTTTACGCAAAGATCTTTGTTTAAAGCCATACAAAATACAGCTGCTGCAAGAATTGAAGCCAGGCGACCTACCACAACGTAAAATTTTCGGTGAATGGGCCTTAAAAAAGTTGGATGAGGATCCGTTTTTTTATCGCAAAATTGTCTTCAGCGACGAGGCTCATTTTTGGCTAAATGGATACGTGAATAAGCAGAATTGCCGTATTTGGAGTGAAGAGCAGCCAGAGGCAATTCAGCAGCTACCAATGCATCCCGAAAAATGCACTGTTTGGTGCGGTTTATGGGCAGGCGGCATCATTGGGCCGTACTTCTTCAAGGACGATGAAGGCCGCAGGGTTACGGTCAATGGAGAAAGGTACCGTTCGATGATAACAGATTTTTTTTTGCCGAAAATGCAAGAATTGAACTCGGTCGACATGTGGTTCCAACAGGACGGTGTCACATGCCACACTGCACGCGAAATCATGCATCAATTGAGAGGCGAATTTGGTGAGCAGTTGATCTCACGTTTTGGCGCAGTCAATTGGCCACCAAGATCATGTGATTTGACCCCGTTAGACTATTTTTTGTGGGGCTATGTTAAGTCTATTGTCTATGGGGACAAGCCAAACACGATTGCTGCCTTGGAAGCCAACATTGAACGCGTCATTGGTGAGATTCCGGCCGAAATGTGTGAAAAAGTTTGCCAAAATTGGACCTTCAGAATGGACCACGTGAAGCGTAGCCGCGGGCAACATTTAAGTGAAATTATTTTTAAAAAGTAAATGGCAGAAATTGATTTATCGATCCAAATAAAAATTTCATTCACTTTTTACAAGTTTCTGTGTTTTTTTGAATTTTCAAAAACCAAGCTCTTAAAAAATCACCGTTTATAATCTATGTATATATAATATTTATTATTCGGAACTCAAGATAATTTTTGGATCCATAAACGATTAAATCTTTAAATTCATCTCTTATAGGATCAATTCTAGAGTATGCATATACATATACACCAATGGACACGTCTGTATAGGGTAGGTGTTAATCGTATTGAATTGGTACAGAAAAAATTCTCGAGGTATGTGTTGAGAAAACTCAATTGGGTTGACAACATCTTGCCTCGTTATAGCGATAGATTTCTCCTAATTAACTTTAAATCTGTTGAAGCTAGACGTAGGTATTATTTAATCATGCTTGCTAGATACTTTCTTTAATCGTATTCACTGTCCTAGACTTCTGACACTTTTCTTTTTATATGCTCCCTCAAGGCTTTTGAGGACGAGGCAAATACTCTTTTTTGTTCCCCGTTAATACACAAATTACGGCAGATCCGTTCTGAGTTGATCTATCAAGACATAACATGTGTTTCAGCAGAGAAAACTACTGTTCTGATTTTTGAATCTGGTGTCGTAGTTTTTTTTTGTTTGTATTTATTTAGTATGTAACATCAATAAATTCAGTTATTCATTTTTTTGCAAATAAAATTATTGTAAATATATAAAATTTGTGCTTATATAGGTTTAGTTCAGGCTAAGAGAGTTAGGTACTTATTGGTTGGTAAATAAATAAATAAAAATAAAGATGTACCTTGGATAAAAAAGAACTTATTATTTATCTCAAATATGAAAATTAACACAAGTAGATTTTGATAAGAATTCTAAACCATATAAAAGGAAATAAATATTTAAGAAGAAAAATAAACTACTTACATCGTTAACATTAATTTTGGCTTTGGCAGATGTTTCCATGAAAGCACAGTTAAATTGTGTTGCCAGACTTTTTCCCAAATCTTTGCCCACTACACGTTCATCTTCCAAATCACACTTGTTCCCTACCAGTACCATTGGAACATCATCGGTGTCCTAAATTTTGATTGAATTAAAAAAAATTATTAAAAATTAATACAAAGGCACTTTTTATTTCAAACACCGCCTTATTACAGTTGTAGTTTTAAGAAAATGCTAAGGAAAAGTAAATTGGCGTTTATACTTCGCCCTACAACAGCAACCATAAAAGTGGTGAATAATTTAATTTTGATTTAAGTAATACATATACATATAAAATATATACAGGTTGTCCGTAAAAGAATGGATAAATCTAACATGGCTGGACTAGCAGACTTGATGGCCGTTCTAAAAACAGAAACAAAGAAGTTGTATTCACAATGTTCTGTATTTCACTTTTTGTGAATTTGAGGAACGAAAGTGAATTTAGATGTTCTGTATTCCACATAAAACAAAGTTTTTTAAATAGCTCATTCCGAATGTGAAATTTTAGGATTCTGAATATGAACTGTTTTTATACAAATTGTAACAGGTTATTTTGACAGTTAGAAAATGAATTCGAAGTGAAATGGAAGGAGTTAAATCCACTCGAAATGCGGAATACGTCATTTCATTTTAAGTGAAATTGAAATTCATTTTGAATTCATTTTCACTCGGAATGCAGAACACGTGTAATTAAAAGCAGAACAAAAGACACGAGTATGTGCATTTTTTTTTTCGTTTCAGTTTAGTTTCATTTGCCTTACTTAACGTTTTTGAATACAATTTCAAGTGAATAAATTTCAGTTCTTATTTATTTCTTTTTGCAATATTCTACAATATTTAGGTCAAAACATAGATGGTAACACATTTTGTTATAGTTTTAGAACGGTCTGCTATAGACCATACCAGGGTTATATATACTTTAACAGACACCCTGTATATCCATGGGTACAGTTCTTCTAAACGAAAAAAAAAAAATTGGCGGTGAGAAAAATTATTGTTTTCCCAGAGGAAAAATCATCTCAAGTTAAAACGAATATGTAAGCCCATATTATCTTCTTTTTTTTCCATAAAACCATTGTCACTGTGATTGTTTTGTAAGAAAAAAAATTCGTGGTGGGTAAATTCAAACATTTTTTTTTTCGGAAAAATCATTTGCATAAGAAATACACGTAAGTTTTTTCTCGTCGAGGAACTGTATACTTGGCTTAAAAGAGAAAAAATACTAACCTTAACTCTTAAAATTTGTTCCCGCAGATCTTGAAGATCATTAAATGTTGATTGTGCTGTTATTGAATAAACTAAAACAAAACCTTGACCGTTTTTCATGTACAAATCTCTCATGGCGGTAAATTGTTCCTAGCGCGAGTTTTTAATTATATGAGATAAATAAATGTTGATTTTTGTGTGTATTTATCCAAATAAAAAAATAAAAGAGAAGAACAAATAAAATAAATATAAAATTGATGGAAAATTATAGAAAAACAATAATGTTTTTTTTCTTTTCGTAAACGAAAAGGAATATAAAATGTAGTATGTAATTGAAGTACGTTACGTACATAGATATTGGGTTTTAAAATTTTAATACAATATGTACATATTATCTATTCTTATGTGTTGAAAAACAACTAATGATTCAAAAGTTAAAACATAGAATCATTTTTTTTTAAACATCAACTTAATAATAAATTATGCTCTATTTATAATAATACATAAAAATAAAAACAAGACTGTATGAAGTGAAAAGAAATAACCAAAAGCATCGAGTTGTTCTTTTCTATATGGAAACCTCGTTTTTATATCAATTATTATAAAATTGTCAATGGACGTGTGTCTTGTGTCCCTTATGTTAGCTTAAAAATAATAGTTGTAGTAATTCTATTATAAAATCGTCTTAATTTATGTGCGGAGATGATGAACTAACGTCTAATATCACGAAAGCGATAATGAACAGAATTAGTTTCAACAAGTAGGTGTTGTTTCTCCTGATACAATGTACCATCTAAAAAGTTTGTCTTCTTTGCCCAATATTTTAACTAGTGCTTTCTCATGCATTTAAAAGGCCATAGATCTTACAGGCATGTAGTGAAACTGTATTCATTAATTAATGTATAGAATTTACTATTTATAGAATGAAGCTGCTAACAGCAAAAAAAAAAAAAAAAAAAAAAAACAAATCGAATTTAAATAAATTAAAGAAACCACATGAGAAATGGGAATATATAGAAACAATTAAACTAGTGTTTTATTAAATCTTATACTTACAGTTCCAGCTGTGTCCAAAATTTCCAGCATACACTGTTGGCCATCCACTTCAACTTGCTTTCTGTAACTATCTTCGATGGTAGGATCATATTTTTCCACGAAAATACCCTGCAAAAACAAATAAGAAACAAAAAACAAAATGTAGGCTAGGTTAGATATTTGTATAGAAATCTGTATTAGAAAGAACAAAAGTAAACTTGCGTGGCTATTAAAAAAGGCTAGTCATTTCAAAGTAATTAATAACAAACAAAATAAAATGCACGACTGGATCGCACGAACTTGCTCTTATGTTCGATCACATCGTATGCAAAAGATTTCTATTAAAAATCTAAATATATTTTTAAAGTCATTTTTAACTCAATTTTGTATATGCATATACAAAATTTCATTAATTTTGTTCTAAAATAAATTGGTATGACAATATTAAATATTTAGTAATATAAACTTAAAAACAAAAGATTAAATCTGTTTAATTAAAGAAAAAATAATTCAAAATTCTGAAATAAATACTTTAACTAATTTGAGCTCAAAAAAAAGTACGCCATTTTGTTTCTTGCATAAATTTGAATTTATGAAAAAAAAAAAAATTTTAAATCTGTGGAGCGGTTTTTGAAAAAGTTTTTTTTTTTAACTTTTTGAAAATAATTAAAAAAAAAAATTAAAAACGCCAATTCATAGGTATTCAGAAAATACAAATAAATATAATTTTTGAAAAAAATTTAATGAGCAGTTTTCGAATAATAATTTTTTTAAATTTTTTTCTTAAAAATGATTTTAAAAATACAAAAAATATTAATTAATATTGGTACGCGGTATAATTTGGGCAGCCTAAACCTATATTTTTGTGAAATTTCGAAAGAATCGGTTAAGCCATTTATGAGATAGTCGAAAGCAAAAAAAAAACGGTCCTATGGAAAGTACCGGTTTTAGACATTTTTCTATTTTTTTTTTCGACTATATGATCGGTCGTAGCTAAAAACCCACACTGATTTTTTTATCAAAATCGTTAGAGCCGTTTCCGAAAAAAATAGGTTTGAACTTAACGGTTATATGGCAGGTGCCGTTATTTTTTGAGCTAAAAAAAAAATTTCAATTTCCCCTCTGTACAATACCTACAAGACTCTATATACCAAGTTTGAAGCAATTCGGCCCACCCGTTTGGGCTGTAGGTGTCTATACATACATACAGACAGACTGACAGACAGACATACAGACGGGCAGAATTTTTAGACCATCTTTTTTCGTCTTCGCTATCACCGTAATGTCATGTTTGATTGTTATCTCACAACTTTTTTTTTCGACGAATGCATAACTTGCCTTATAGTACCTATAATCGCAAGGAAAAAACTGAATTGGCTTGGGACCTGATCGTTTGTTCGGAGTTCGGAGCGTTTGGCGTAATGTAATGGATTAACTCTGGTTGATTTATGTTCAAATCTATATAAATGTAAGTTTTTTCAATTAAAATTAAATCGATAGGCAAGCACACGTAAAAGTAGTCTCTTGATCGACTTAGCAGTCGTAAAATAACTAAAACTCAAGTTGTTGTTTCCTTCAACGAAAAATTAGTTTCCAGTATTGGAATTTGCGGTTCCATTCGTAGGTATCTGCGTTCGAATAAGTAAAATTTGCACTCTGTTAAATTAGAATTTAGTTTTCGAAGTACAAACATAGGAATTTTATTGACTTTTTTAAAGGTCAATAAAAAGATACGAGTATTAATTGTTTATTTATGTATTCGATGTACATTTTCTTACAAACGCGTAAATTGAATACGTGTACAAATTTTTGAAACAAAATAAAGTTTAAAACTGCATTGCACTTTATAAGTACATATATATGGAAAAGTTTCTCCAGTTCGAATCTTAGGAACGTGAATGATGATCAAAACTTTTCTTCTTCGGAATTTACTGGTATCGGGAATAAACTTTCCCTGGGAATTTTGCTCATTTCAAACGATTTTTTGTTCGAGGTTAATTTATTCCGTCGGAAATTTATTCCTTCGGAAATTCACGATCGCAGGAAAAATTTCGAGGGTATAAAATATTCCGTGGGAAACGAAATATCTTGGGAGATTCCCGATAGGGCCCCATATGTAGTTGGTTGATATTTTACTACAAAAATACCAGAAGATAAGATATCTTTTAACTATTAACCCTTATTGCGATAGTCGTTCAACGCCATACCAAAACACGACAAAAGAATTTGCCATTACGTATGACGTTGAACGCGAATTGGCGTTTATGTTCACGTGGAATGTATTCATTTAGTGACGTTTGTCGTAATTTCGTAATGCGTTAGTCGCTTTTAAAGCAAAAACGCCTGTTAAGACGCCAAATTTAGTCGTTCACAAAATTGCAAACGACAGAGCCAAAAATAGTGGCCAAATAGGTAGCAAAAAAGTTTCTTAGTGTAAAAATAAAAAATGAAAAACATGTTGAGCTCATGGAAGCAAATAAAAACCTAGACAAACATTTCAGAGGATGTGTGGACAGATAGTCAACAAACAAAGTTGGAGTGCGAGTCCTTGGCTAAGGAATTAAAAATTGTATTGGACCACCAACACAAAATGAAAAAAAAATTGCAGAAAGTAGGCAATTATTGTTACACGCTTGAAAATAAGTACTAGTGCTTGTTCTTAGGTTTAGCTTGACGCCAAATTTAAGGTTAAATAGAAGTTGATACTACTACCTCAACATAATTTAAACATTTTTTTAAAACCTTCTCCACCTGCGGCTTTAATTTATTTTTTATTAAGTCAGTATACAAATTTTGTGAGCATAATAATTGCAAATCAGACAAATCCATTAGATTTGTTTTGTATCAAATCCATCGCCTCTGCACAATTAAATCTTTTTTCCTTCTTTCTTACCCGTGCTCATTATTGTCACTCCTGCTTCATGAGAAATAGCTAATTTTATAGAACCAAAACAACGACCAAAACGTGCTTAATTTAGTTGCGAATTGATACAATTTCTTACTTAGGAAAAAACTTTACACTTTTAGTTTTATCTGTCCTATTATTAATTAAATCTAAATAAATTTAAAAACTAAACTATGCTTACAAACACCGAACCGAACTGCTGTTCACTGATTTCAATTGCAATTAAAATTTATTTGTCAAAATATCAGCTGTTGTAGTGGATCTCATGTGGAATCTAAGAGCGGTGAAGAGGCTGGCGTTTAAGTTACGCAATACCGATTTAAAAGCGACACGGCTACTAAAACGACAATTGTCGATGAAGTGAAACGACTATCGCAATAAGGGTGATTATACTAATTTCATTGGCTTTCTTTATATTTCAGTAGCACAAAGTGTAAATCTTTTATTTGCTGTTTATTGAAAAATTAAAAATATCATAAAATTAATATCAATTGATTGAACTGAGGTGTAAGAATAGCAAAAGTTGAAAATCTCTCAGATAGGGTGAACAAAAAAAAAACAAATAAATATTTTGACATAAATAGCAAGATTTTGGAAACATTAATTTACTGGAGAGCTATAAATGTTTGCTTTCATGTCCATTTATTGACACCTCTTTTTATGCATAGAGAAAATGTATATATTTTATCTATCTAGAAAGATTTATAAATTTTGTTGTTTGCAATCAGATAGTAAGAAAATATATATAAGAAAAATATCTAAACAAATATGTACTCACTTGAACAAATTGCACTGTCAAAGCTGATTTTCCGACACCCCCACTGCCAAGAACAACAATTTTGTATTCACGCATCTTGTTTGATTTTTAATGTAGTTGTGTAACTTTAGTGTCTAAAGTTTATGTTTCAGTTTTAATTTTGTTATTTTACTCTAAAGTAAGTTTTATTGTTTAATTATTTTAAATTTGTGTGTTTGTATATACTACTTAATCAATAGAACTTCTTTTTTAATTATATATTCTTAAAATATAAATTATTTTAACGTATATATATATATAAGTAACTATATTATTTTTAATGTAAACGTATACAAAAAAGAATTAATAAAAAACAAGGTAAAACAAACCCAACTTCTTGCAAAAAATATATAAAAATCTTTCTATATAAAATAGTAATTCAAATTTGTATCTTCTTTTAAATTGATGCTATTACAGACAGCAAAAATGTTTGTAACAAGAAATCCTTTGGTTACAGATTGAAATAGTATTTTCACAATGAGTGTTTGTTTATTGAATGATATTTTATCCTCTAGCCGTAATCTGTGCACTTAGTTTTATTTTAATTTGTTTAAGAAAAATATTTTTTGAAAAAAAACAAAAAACAAATTAAAAGTTAAAAATCCTTGAAGTTTGTTACGAGACGATCAATCCAAATTGTAGCCGATGGTGCTTATAGTGTTAACTAGGTACACCTTTTGTTTGCTTTGAGAGGTTTTGCTGCAATAAAAAAAAAAACGACATTTATTTAAGTCCTACAGTTTGTTAATCTTTAAATAAAATAATTGATATATTTCTAAATACTATATGCATTTAAAAAATTAAGAACGTTTTTTGCTAATTTATTACAATAATATCAGCATAACTGATCTACGATTTCGACATCTTGTTCTAATTCACATACTTATATAAAAGCATCTTAAATGCCGCGAAACCGAACATTTCAATTGCATTTGATATCTCGAAACAATACGTTTTGAATTATAATGGTATAACAGTAAATACAAGAGATAAAAGCACTATTCAGCACTGCTCTTAGAGATTTTTTTAGAAAAAATATAGATTTTGGGAGTTATTAAGCGAAATAAAAAAATTGGGATTTTTAAGGTGGAAGCATTACAATTCCGGTTCCACACTTAAAATTTGATTTTCTATCATAGAATATGTTTTTGCAAATAAACGGTGATTTTTTAAGAGCTTGGTTTTTGAAAATTCAAAAAAACACAGAAACTTGTAAAAAGTGAATGAAATTTTTATTTGGATCGATTTTTATTTGGATCTGCCATTTACTTTTTAAAAATAATTTCACTTAAATGTTGCCCGCGGCTACGCTTCAGGTGGTCCATTCTGAAGGTCCAATTTTGGCAAACTTTTTCACACATTTCGGCCGGAATCTCACCAATGACGCGTTCAATGTTGGCTTCCAAGGCAGCAATCGTGTTTGGCTTGTCCCCATAGACAATAGACTTAACATAGCCCGACAAAAAATAGTCTAACGGGGTCAAATCACATGATCTCGGTGGCCAATTGACTGCGCCAAAACGTGAGATCAACTGCTCACCAAATTCGCCTCTCAATTGATGCATGGTTTCGCGTGCAGTGTGGCATGTGGCACCGTCCTGTTGGAACCACATGTCGACCGAGTTCAATTCTTGCATTTTCGGCAAAAAAAAATCTGTTATCATCGAACGGTACCTTTCTCCATTGACCGTAACCCTGCGGCCTTCATCGCCTGCCCATAAACCGCACCAAACAGTGCATTTTTCGGGATGCATTGGTAGCTGCTGAATTGCCTCTGGCTGCTCTTCACTCCAAATACGGCAATTCGGCTTATTCACGTATCCATTTAGCCAAAAATGAGCCTCGTCGCTGAAGACAATTTTGTGATAAAAGCTTGCGAAACACATTTTTCACAGAGCACGAATTTTGATAATAAATTTCAATAATTTGCAAACGTTGTTCAGGCGTAAGTCTATTCATGATGAAATGGCAAACAATACTGAATCGAAATGTCAAATGTTCGTGGAATTTGTCATGTGTGATCTGTCAAAAATATAAACGTCAAAAACCAAGTAGCAAAAACATCACCCGTTATAAATAAAAACAAAAACAATCCCCACTCAAAAACATAAATTTATTACATTTTTTTTTAAGTAATGTACTACACCCCAATGTTTTCGACCATTTTTCTCCAAATCTATCAATTGTATGATAAAAAGTGTCTGAATCTTTTTTGTGTAGAATAACATTAGCTACATTGCGTATCTACAACTTTTTTTAAAAGAACCTATAGTTTTCGAGTAATTTGAAAAAAAAAAAAAAACTGAATTTTTCCCCCTTCACTGCCCTCTAAAAATTTTAGCTCCGCACCAAATTTAGGGCACTTTTTTAGGAAATGCTTGGGACATTAAAATGAAGTTCTGCACCAAAATTCAGCTTTGTCGGAATTTTATCGAAGTGAATGTCGAATTTTCCTGGACTAATCAAGCTCTCTTATCGAATATAATCTCTTTTTCGTTGGATTAGAAATTACCTTTCGAACCGCTTAATACAAGTTGTATTGGACGGTTTCAAGTCTGATATTCATAAAACAAATGCTAGTGTGCCTTAAGGCTCCGCTTTTACTTCAACTCTTTCTCATTTTCATTAATGATCTCTTATCTGAAACTTATAATCCACTAAATTGTTTTGCTGATGATAGTATAGAATAGAAAACCCCGTCGAATTTAATGCTTCAAAATCTCATTGCTGTATTCCGTCGTTAAAGCAGAACCCATCCCCCATACCGCATTGGAGAAACGGATCAGCTTTCAGTCCTTGATATATGCATCAAATACCACCTCTTGTGGAATTACCACATATGCGATGTCGCCAAAAACGCTGCAGTGTTTTGGGCTTTCTTCTCAGATATCATCCCCTTCTGATATGGCCGTAATCTATAAAGCCTTGTGCACAACTTCGGACCTACAACGCGAATGTGGAATGCTTTACCAGGCTCTATTTTTATCTCCCATTTTGATATTCTGAACTTTAAAACTAATGAACATCGGCATCTCCTTTAAAATCCTTCCCTATTTTCCTAATGCTCGCACTGTGCTTGATCATATAATAAAAATATTTATTTGAAAGCTAAATGTTTCGCAATCGATTTCTTCGAAAATTTGTATTTAGTAGGTTTTGACATTTTCTTGAATACTCAAAATCATTTACCTAAAACAAAACAAAACATCGGTACAAACCATACAAATGTTAAACGTTTTAATTAAACTTAACCAACTTAAGACTAACATTTATTAAGACTTGGAAGGGTACGAGGCACGGTAAAGTGAGGTTATCTTTCCTTAAATGGAAGTCGAATAAGTTATGCACGATATTAGAGGTAAGTAGCATACGGTTTATAGGTTCGTTGCTACCATAATTGGTGCGATGAAGCTTGATTTGGAATAGAGATATGGATCGCAGATTATTTGAGTTGGTTTGGAAGGAGGATTTTTTGAAGAAGAGCTGGACAATCGATATTACCAGCTAAGAGCTGATGGGTGAATACAGTATCAGCTACTCGTCGGCGAAATTCAAAGGAGTCCATATTAATTAAATTTAAACACAATCTGTTTTGAGACAGTTTTCATTGGGACAATTTCCGTCTTTAGTATATGGTCATTCTGTGCAAAACTCTTTGTGGAGGGGAGATCTTTTTGACATTTTGTATTAAATTACAATGGTTCTCCTAGTCTGATTGTGAGTTCAGAAGCTTAAGTGAAAAGAGACTACGGTCAGCTGAAATCATCAAGTCGTGCGCTGCCGGGCCTGCTACTGTGTTTTATTTTGCTCTTCAATTAAAAAATATGAATTCTGAATACCAGAAGTGTCTTAAAGTCATACCCGACGAATGTTTTCTTTCCTGTGATTCGTGTGGCAACAAATCACATTTGTAATGCTGTGCCTTAACCAAAAAAGACTTAAAAACAATAAAATCTTGTGCAGGTTTGTTCTTCAAATGTAAAATTTGCATGCAAATTCCATTGCAATTGTGTATTGAGAAAATGAGAGATCTCTCAACATATTTCATAAAAAGTTCTCAGAGCGCAGTTGGCAAAAGTGCTAATGCGCTACTGCCAAAACTGCTGATTTCAAAACTCAAAATAAATTTTCTGGAAATTCTAAACTGAATACGGTGTTAGGAAATGATTCGAATGGTGTTTTATTGCTCCCATCTTTTCGTAGACTCCGATTCATTCACGTCTCACGGCTTATAAAAACTGTGACCGAAGATGACGTAAGAAATTTAGTTTGTTCTAAGCTTGTAAAAAAAGATGCCGATGTTTCATTGCTCCATTTTATTAATTTTAAAATTGGATTTCCCGGCAGTTTTTATAATGATGTTCTGCAAAAATTATTTTGGCCAATAACTCCTATTTACTATCAAAGCATTTATAACTCATCCAAAAAACGAGTCGGACCCAAATCTGAGAACAGTGGACATATAGATAGATTCATTTCTATCTGAGACGATTGTTTCTCCATGTATTATCATAACGCTGGAGGTATGAGAACAAAGTCTCATGAATTTTCTATTGCTGCTGCTGACTGTTCATATGATGCTATTGCTCTAACCGAAACATAGTTAAACAAGAACTTTTTAACCAGTCAATATTTAAACGAAAAATTCAATGTATTTCGCACAGATCGCTCTTGTGAACAAACTGATCTAGTAAGAGCGGTGGTGTTTTAGTTGCTATAAATTCTGATTATACAAGTACAAGTGTAGTGTTGTAACATTTACAAAAATTCGAAATCCCTTGCATTTCGAATACAAGCTTGGTAATGATTCTCTACAAAGATGTGAAATTCAGAGAGATCTTGGAGTGGTATTTGACTCTAAAATTAATTTTTCTCTATATATAGACCATTTAATTTCAAGAACCAATGATATGTTAGGATTTGTTATTCGAAACTCTAAAGGTTTTGAAGATCCATATACACTTAAAACCCTTTATTGGAATACTGCAGCGTTATATGGAATCCTTACACACAGTTAAATACAGGACGGATTGAAAAAGTTCAAAAAAATTCACTCGGTTTGCGTTACGAAAGATTTATTGAAATTTAAACGTTCCATGTTACGAAAGCATAAGCATACTTATTGACCTTAAGCCTCACGTGCCGAGAAGAAAGTTAAATTCGATTCTTTTTGCATACGATGATGTAATTAACTCTAACATAAATTGCCCGGTTTTGTTATCTATGTTCAGTATGTACGTTCCTACCCGCTGTTTACGACCAAGGAATGGTGATTTTTTACATGTTCCATTCCATAGTACAAGCTACGCTAAGCACAATCCAATTGGTAATTACCAATGCCTGTTTAAATTTTAATGGAGTTGATTTTGCCATTGATTTTAATGTTAATAGAAATGAGATTAAGAAAAATATATCAAATTTATTGTAATTGTTACTATATTATTTATTTATTAAATGTGTAAGATTGTCAATACTTAATTTAAGCTCTTTTGTAATCTTTATATAAAGTTTTGTTAGCTTTTGAAAGATGGTAAATAAATAAATAAATTTCTTAGCATATTTTGCGCAAGTTTTGCCGTTGACATCATTCAAAAACGGATCTTTGTTAATTTCCACCCTCAGAATTCAGTTCTGGTGTAACTTGATAGTTTCTTCTAAAAATTATGAAAACTAAGTATCATGAGTGGAATTTGAGAGCTTACTTATACGAGTTATCGATTAATCTGATTAAATATCTTCGAAAATATTTTGAATGCAGAGATGCACGGATCTACCACACTGCGTATTTTTTTTCTGAACTCGTGTGAAAGTGAGCACTCACACATTCATATACTTGAACGTTAAACTCGGCTGTTGTCATTTTTTGTATCATAATTGTGCAACAACCATTATTTTTGTTTTAATTATTTTCACGTACAAAATTATGGCCACATATTCAATCACATTAAAGTTCAGAGTCGTCAGAACCAAAAAAAGGGTGCAGTTGTTATCCCGAAGAAGAATTTCGGATTGCCAAATAAAAACAAATTAATCTTTCTTTTGATCAAAAAGTACTCTCCCTTGAAAAAAATAACAATTCTAATGTGCACATAAGAATAAAAAAAAATACTGCAAGGCTTTCAACATTTTTTTTTAAATTTTTGTCAACACGGGAACATTTCAAAGCGAATAAGTAAAATTTCATAAATACATATGATTAGAGAAAGTTGCTACGGCACCATGTGTAACATCTGTTAAGATCATTTTGTAGTAAAAAATAGTCGGCAGGGGATGTTATGCACCTAAAGATTTCCTTATCATCGGCGTACGTTGATATAAAAGTCTTTTACTATACAGTCGACGTCATTGATAGTCAAAATGAAGATCAGTGGGCCAAGGTGGCTTCCCTGCGGGACGCCAGAAGTTGAAAGGATGGGGTCAGATTCAGAAGATCTAAAGATTACTCTATACTGTCGATCTTTTAAGTATGACTGAACCCATGAAACGAATATGGGTTGAAATCCTAGGGCATTCAACTTAAAAGGGATCAAAGAGTGTGAAATTTTGTCAAAGGCTTTGTTAAGATCGGTCGCAATTACATCGACCTCATTACCGTTCTCAAGAAAGCATAAGGTTCCTGGAACAAATTCTAACAAGTTAGTGGTAGTAGACCTGGCCTTGACGAAACCGTGTTGGGTTGGGGAGACTATATACTTGCAGTGAAACAACATTGTATCATAGACGATACTTTCAAAGAGCTTAGGGATGCAAACTAACTTAGCAATAGGGCGGTAGTTGGATATTTCTTTCTTGGGGCCCTTTTTATAGATAGGGATTATAAGAGTTTTTCCAAAGAGGAGGAAAAACTCCAAGCGAGAGTGAAAGTTGAAATAGAGCGGTCAAAAGTTTAAGTAAGTGTAAGCTTTTTCAGGATTATAGCAGGCACCCCATCAGGACCAGCAGAATAATCGTCTTTTAGATTATTTATCTTACGTTCAACGACGTCTGATGAAATGGTAATGGAGTTTAAGGAAGTTTAATGTAAGATTTTAAAAAGGAGAAGTATTCTAAATCAGGCTGGAAGTCGATATCCGATAAAGATTGACGGAAGATTTGGGCAAATAAATTGGCGACTATTTTGGGATCATCGCAGCTAGACTTCAAATAAGTTAAGGTAGAGGGGTAGCTATCAGACTTTCTTTTAGCATTGATAAAATTAAAGAATCTTTTGGGGTCTGTTATAATACAGGAGTGCATTCGATTCAGATAATCATGGTAAAGAGATTCGCAAAGTTCAGAGAAAAGTGAGTTGGCGTTCTTATAACTTGAAAGATCAACGGTATAGTGAGATGATAGGTAAATCCACTTTTATTTCTTAAAGACCGCAAATTACTATTGTACCAGGGAGGATACGAGTGGGGCTTTTTTGTTGAACCAAAGGGACAGATAGGCAGTTAATAACGTTAGAATAGAAATTGCAGAGGGCGATGTCAATGTCAGCGGCGAGAGGCATGCTATTGAAGTCAATAGATCTAAGCAAGCTATTGAGCAAAGGGATATTAGCTTTCCGGAAATTGAATGTCAGTGGATTTTCAGATAGATTAGGTTTCTGAGAAAGTTCGTAAGAAAAAGAAAGGAAAAGAGGAGGATGATATGAGTCTAGGTTAGATAAAAGATGATCACAAGATGATGCCACATAATTGTCAACATCAGAAGAAAATATGAGATCGAGTTGACGACCTAAATTATTTTTGACATCGCTAACGATCTAAGTCTCAGAGGCAATCGGTAAATAGAATTTCCTTGTCAGTTGTGGGATTTAGAGCTATGTAATAAGATTCTTCATCAGAGAGAACCCATTGAAGATTTGGAAAGTTGAAGTCACCAACAATTATGACGACATCGGAGGGTTCAGCAGTAAAAAAAAATGGAATCGAAAGCATCAACAGCTAGCTGATAGCATTGAATAGGCTGAGAAGGTCGAATATAACAGCAAATTGTGAAAAGTGAGGTTTTTTAAATATTTGATTTAACACAAACAAGCTCAAAAGAGGTAGAAAGGGAGGTTTTAAATAACGTTGAATGATAACGATTGTGAATTGCCAATAAGACACCACGTCCATAAGTCTCGCTATCATTCGAGGAACCTTCGACCCGAAAGATATTGAAATGATATGGGAAGAGCTCATTATCGTTTATATCAGCAGACAAATTTGTTTCAGTAAGCGCAAAGATGTCGAAGGGGAGCTTATGTGAGTTAAGAAAGACTCAGGCGGTTTTGGAGCGAAGTCCTCTAACATTTTGGTAATATAGAGATGCATTTCGGAGGGTGATATTGAGGTAGAGGAAGCAGCCTGTTTGAAGGGTTAGGAGCGAAAATATTTTTTTAAGTTAGTGCGTCTTCTTTGTAAGTGGGAAATTCTATTTGAATTCACAAAGGATGCAAAAAGGGATAGGTCATTTGCGACATCTGAAGGAGTAAGATTAAGGCTTTCATGATAGCGTACAAAAATTTTCCTTGGATCATCAGGTTTCGTAGGTAGGCCTTCTTGGTGAACGCATACCATAACATTAGTTCTGGTTATCCCATCAACGCAAACGGAGTGCTGCTTATCGTCGAGGTAAGCAAGGTAAAGATGAACTTTTGAGTAGATTCGGTGGTCTCTGAGGCGAGAAAGAACATAGCGGCGATCATCGTGTTGGTCAACAAATTTCTTAGTTAACTGCCGCGGCTATTATTTAATGATTCATTGGATATTCTACCACCTACGCGTAAAATGTTATTACTATCAATAAATGGGCGAAGTGATGCTAAGTGTGATCTTCCACGGATAGGCCTATTTTTGCGCATACGTTCGAGTTATAATCGAAATCGCTCTTGTTGAACCGTTCGGATGACGCAGTTTAAACATATATGCAATTCCTTTGGTGCAATGTCTCCATAAATCGGCTCAATAAAATCTCGTTTCTCAGCTAAACAGTTATTTTAAAATCGAAACAAATATGCCACAACTCTCAGTGGCTTCAGATATTCGTTGTGAAATTTAATTGTTTTCCAAAAGGATTCAGATTTTAATCCAAACAGAATTATTTTCTGTGTTTTCCGTTCAAGGATTGATTTATCAATTTCATTTTTATTATTTATTGTTAGCACTGGCCATTTATTTGTTTCTAGTTTTAGATAATCTGGGCCATAGAACCATAGATCCGACTTCAGTAACTCTAGTGGGTATGCTCCACGGGATATGATATCTGCAGGGTTAAGCTTAGAACGAACATGATGCCATTGATCAAACCTTGTAAGATTTTGAATTGTTGCGAATTTGAGGATTCTTCTGAGAGCCAACTTAAAACAATAGAGGAACCAGTCCAGTACCATATCTCAGAAAACACATCTTTGAAGATCTGTAGAATTTTGTCTACGAGACGAACCATCAATACAGCTGCACATAATTCCAAACGAGGATTTGAAACCTTTTCTACAGGAGCAACTCTTGATTTCGAACATAAGAGGTTAACCGAAATCTCTCCATTTTCCTTAATGCATCGAAAATATAAGCATGTACCATATGCGTACTCAGAGCTTTCGTCGAATGCATGAAGTTGAATATTTTCAGTGCCATACAAAACTCTACGATTGAATTGAAACTTCCCAACATGCTCTAATTCTTCGCTAAAGCGTACCCAGCGACAGTGATACTCCATTGGAAAGCTTTTATCCCAGTTAAGACCATGTCTCCAAAGCTGTTGCATGAAAACCTTAGCTAATACTATAATAGGATTAATTAATCCCAACGGATCAAAAAGCTTCGCAATTTCAGATAATACTGTTCTTTTAGTGATCGAGTTGTGCTTATTTTCATTGCAGTCATAAATCAGCTTATCGGATCCTGGATCCCAAAATGTTCCCAAAGTTTTAATCGCATTGGAATCGGAAATTCTAAAAAAGGTTTCCCTATCATCCTCACCTATAGTGTCCAAGATTCTACTATCATTCGAGCACCATTTTCGCAATTTAAATCCTCCTCTGTCGGATTTTAAACTTAAAGCTTCCTCAAGAGTTGACGCACCAGTTAATAAATCGTCAACATAAAAATCTGTATTAACAGACTTTGCAGCAATGGGAAAATGATAACCTTCATCGACGGACAGTTGTTGTAATGTTTTTGTAGCCAGGTAGGAGCGGTTCCATATGTAACTGTGTTGAGTTGAAATGTTTTGACCTCATCAGTTTCATTCTCTCTCCAAAGAAGAAGGTGAAAGCAGCGATCAGAGGGATGTAAGATAATCTGGCAATACATCTTTGATATATCAGCAGTAAAGACGAAAGCAAACAACCGAAATCTAATTGCAATTGAGAAGAGATCATTTTGAATGACTGGGCCAGTGAGAAGAGTATCATTGAGAGATATTCCTGTTGTTGTTTTTGCAGAACCATCAAAAACTACTCTCATTTTAGTCGTTGAGCTTGATGGTTTTAGCACACAATGGTGTGGAAGAAAGAAATGGGTCTTAGAGAAGTCTATTTTCGGGGCGACTTCCATATGATTCAAAGTACTAAATTCATTAATAACGGCAGAATATTCTTGACGAAGTCCATTGTTTTTGCGAAACCGTCTTTCCAAATATTTAGATCTGTTGAGTGCTTGAGGAAATGAATCACCCAAACTTAAAGAGCTTGATTTAAAAGGTAATCGAACATGATGTCTGCCATCATCTAGTCTACAAAAGCTTGTTTCAAAGTGCTTCTCACACTCAAATTCTGGGCCCTTAAACTCATGTTTCGTGTTAATCGTGATAATTCCATTCTCGACTTCCCAAAATTTCTTAAGCTCCTCATGTAAGGTCATGTCTCCTTGGAAGTGGTTGGCAAAAAAATTAACCTGTCTGTACAATATTGTTTTTTTTTTACTATGCTGATATGGTCCTGAAACTATTCATCCAAGTGCAGTTTTTTGAAGAATTGGTAGATTAGATCCCAGTCTAATTTAGCCGATGGACATCAAATCAAAAAATACCTGAGCACCTAACACCAGATCAATTTTTTGTGAGACATGGAATAGAGGATCAGACAAAGTAATATCTTTTGATATGTTCCAGCTAGATATATCAATATTATGCTCAGGAATATAAAAAGTTAATCGTTTTAACACCATGACTTCAACAGTTGTTTTGAATTCCGATGATCTTGAAGTGAATGTTATAGAACTCTTAAATTGTGAAGATGAGAGGCTCTGCGCTATTCCGCTTATTAATTGATTTGTTTTTAGCATTTTAAGTCCGAGAAGGCGAGCAACGTTTTCATTAACAAGATTTAATTGTGATCCTGAATCTAACAGGATCCGACATAGAACTATTTTATTTATGCCATCATAAACATTAATTAAAGCAGTAGCAAGAATTGTATTTGAGTTTGAACCTTGTTCACAAGCAATAGATGATGTAAGACTATTTTTAAAATCAGCACTTGCGGATAGTGGCTCAAATACTGCAGCATTCGTATCCAACTGGGTAGTCAGCGGATCGAGGGTGACAGGGTTTGACGACAGGGAACGGTCATAATGCAACAAGGTGTGGTGTCTCTGGCCACATATATGACAATCACTAGCACCACAATCGGATGATGCTTGCTGGTCCTTTTTTAGACAATTTCCACAAAGGTGAAGTTCTTTTAATTTCTCATGACGTTCAGAGAGAGACAGGTTCAAAAACTTAAAGCACTTATAAATGAAGTGACCAGATTTGAGACAGAATGAACATTTTAATTTCGATTCTGTAGTTGCAATTAGAGATTTTTGTACAGAACGTTGATTTATAGGGACACCCCTACTGTTAGTATTGCTCTTAAGTGAATTTGTGCTATATAATGAGTGATTCCAAATATTACCTTCTGTTATTTGGCACCTTTTTTATGAAAGCGTTGAATTCCATGAGGGTTGGTAATCGATCGACAGGTGATTCCTCATTCCAGCGATTTGCAGTAAAGCTGTCAAGTTTCGATGACAAGAAGAAGACAATTATATCACCCATTGATCGACGGGTCGTTTCATATTCCTTAAACACGTTAGATGATTGTTGGTTTTATCCATTTAATTTCGCAGTTCCTGAGCAGTTGGTTTTGTAACTCGTGGTAGGTTAAAGATGCGGTGAAGGTGTTCTTGAGTAACAACGCGCTTGTTTCCAAAGCGTTCCTTAAGTCTCTGCAAAGCCTCTAAATAGTTTTCTTCCACAATTTTCAGTCCGTCAATAGAAGATCTCGCTGCTTCTCCTATTTTGTTAACTAAATAATGGAACTTGGAGAGATTGTTGAGGTGTGGGTTATTGTGTACGAGAGAGCTGAATGTTTCAAGCCATGACATCCACGTGGTAATATCACCTGTGAAAATAGGAAGTTCAATTTTTGGAAGTCTTACGGGGTCAAACCTGTTTTGAGCTATGTTGGAGAACGATGATGAATCCAAAGAATCTAATTTATCTAATTTATTTAACATAACCTATAATGATGACAGCGTGGAGTAGTATTATTCCTCATTATTCGATCGAGTTGTTGTTTTAACTTCAGTGGAATCTGCTTCTTCCATTTTTAATTGAATCTTTCGAAAATTCATAAATGCTTCCATCAGTGCCTCATGTCAAAGTTTGATTTCAGGAACTGAGGTTTGGTCGGAATTCTTCTCGACTCTCTGAATAAAATCACTGCAGCGTCATATTTGGTCAATGAGAACAGAGCGACGTGTTCGAAGTTTTCCACTTGTTTCTGCTTCTTATCGGACAATGAAGCTTTCTGTCCGTCATCATCTAAGTTGTCATTAGCCATGTGATTGCAGTAGGGTTAAGTAAAAGGTACAGACCTTTCATTAATTGATTTGACGTATATCGAGATCATGTCGGGGTCACCAATGTTTTAGCGAAGAATGAAAAACAAATGTATACCGAAAAGCGACATCTCGGCGGCACTCTCTGTTTTAACATCAAATGAATTTTATTATTAATTTTTATTTCTTGAATTTTTTTATATTTTACTTTATTATAATTGCTGACACGGCCAGCGGGATATGGTAAGCTTGTAGCAATGCAAAAAAAAGGAGAAAAAAAGAAGAAATCTTACAATGATGCTTCTGAATTTATGGATTTAGGTTAGTTAAGTTTATTACGTTAAGTTGAGTGAAGTTGTATGGATTTTGTTTTAAATTTACATTTACTTAGAAAAAGTTAGGTATGTTTGTTTTGTTAATCCAAACTATATGCTTGACAAAAAATAATAATGTGATTACTTTGGATTTAAAATATATGATTTACATTAGGACATACATTTTACTTAACAAACACATTTAGAGGGGGAGCCGCTCAATTTGATAATACATCGTACGTTCTCTAGTGAAAATTACAATAGTGCCGGGGAAATTCTTAAAGGACGATACAATAACGAACGAAAAATTGTAGGCATCCATTTAGAGAAGATGTTTAAGCATGGGCAACCAAGTAGCAGCCCATCAGCTACTTCCATTAAACACATTTTTGATTTTGCGGGTGGCAATGGCGCAGTGGATAAAGTGCTTAATTGTTAACTTAGACGTGTGGGTTCGATACCCACGCTAGGCGCATTCTTTTCTATGCCTTCAATTTTAATTGGGTGCCGCCCAAGGGTTAAAAATGAGACAGTCAATACCAGGTTCTCAAATCCACTGTGCCAAACTAGTGCCGTGCAATTCAGGTTGCATTTAAAAGACTTTAGGTCTTACAGGCATATAGTTAAAATTACACAAAAAAAAAAGATGCGATCAATGAAGGACTGGCAGCACTCACAAACATGGGTGTCCACACTAAATCCTAGGACCCAACTATAGTTCACATTTCTATGAAGTCTCTTGATACTGAAAGCAGTAACCTATTCGAACAAGGGCTAACTGAACCAAACAAAATTCCAGCTCTGAAAACGATTCTGGAGACGTTACCAAGCACTTGATGTCCTTGCTCCTACAAAGAAACAACAAAAATCGTTTGATGAGGCAAAGCATACGCTTCGCAACTTCCACATTGAAACAAAAAAACCAATGCCCTATTTGCAAAGGTGAACATGTGATATACTTGCGTCAAAATTTCCTGAATTCTACCATAAAAGATAGGTGGCAACTTTGCAAACAAGCAAAGCTCTGCTTAAATTGCTTACGACATGACAAGCAGTTTCAATGTTTCAGCAAAAGAAATTATCATCATTGCAACAAGAAGCATCATTCGTTTCTACACATGGAATGGGCTGAGAGAGTTCCCCAAAATAATCAATCAGATTTAGCTCAAAAAGAATCAACGAAAACAACCAAACAAGTAAATTATAGTGAGCAAAATCAAAACGTCATTGTTGCAACAGCTATATTGAAGATAAGCACTGAAGACGGACTTGGGCGCAGTGTTTCAATACGAGCACCCATCGACCACGGATCGCAAGCATCATTGATCATTGAATCCATAGCACAAACATTAAAACTCAAAAGGCAAACTTTTTGCGTTGAAGTTACTGGATTGGGTGCGACAAGTGCAAGAACTGCTAAAACAAGGTAGACGTAGCAATAAAGCTGCACTTTACTTCAGAGTTTAAACTGAGGTTAGAAGCTCTTGTACTCCCAAAACTAACAACACAACTACCATCGAAAACAACAAATAGCTTTAAAATTAGAAATTTGGACCAGCTAACACTTGCTGATCCTGCTTTCAATGTGCCTGGACCAATTGATATGATAGTTGGTGCTGATGCGTATGGCGATATAATTCTTGACGGAATTAAACGAGATGCAGTAAATTCGCTAATAGCTCAAAAGTCACAACTGGGCTGGTTAATATCTGGGCGAATATCAACCGAAGAAACTGGATTGGTAGCACAGATTTCCGTATATCAACTGGAAAAATTCTGGGAGCTAGAAGAAGTTTACCAACCAGCATTTAAAAAACAAGAAGACAAAATTCTTCAATGAAACACATTTCCGAAAACAAAATGGGTGGTACGTCGTCAAAATCCCATTCAACGAAGAATTGAAACAGACGATCCAACTAAGTGAATCCAAAAATAGACCTGGGTCACATGGTAGAAGTTAATTACAAAAAATCAAACGAGAACATATTCTACATGCCACATCATGCGGTCATAAAACCCTCAAGTACGTCCGCAAAATTAAGAGTTGTATTTGACGGTTCAGCAAAGACTTCAACTGGAGTTAGCCTCAATTAACTGATGTTAGTAGGTCCAAAATTTCAAGACGAATTAACTACGATTCTGATAAGTTAGAGAAAACATCGATACGTTTTCACTTCAGATATAGAGAAAATGTATCGCCAAAGTGAGCTACACGAAGACCATCAAGATTACCAGAGGATTTTGTGGCGAAGTTCTACCGACCAACCCATTAAAGAGTATAAACTTACCACTGTCACTTATGGTACAGCATCTGCACCATACCTCGCTATTAAAACTCTCCATCAATTAGCTGAAGACAAAAAACTGAAGTATCCAGTCGCTGCAGAAATAGTCAAACATGACTTTTATGTCGATGATGTTATGTACGGAGGGGACAACATTACGCAATGCAGAAAAGCTCAGAAGCAACTTGAGATGTTAAGAGGCATAGGGATCTACTTGCGAAAATGGGCAGCTAATAATGGAAAATTACTCCAACATATACCGATCGAGTTACGAAACCAACAGAAAGTGGACGTCATGAAAGATGAAATATTCAAAACCCTGGGAATCCACTGGAATCCTTTAAGTGACACTTTTCAGTTCAAAGTGAACTTTGAGACTAACATCAATCCACAAACGGCACTCACAAAACGAAAAGCCTTATCCGAAATAGCTAAACTATTTGACCCTCTTGGGTGGTTGGCTCCAGTGACTGTTAGCGCGAAAATCTTGATGACTCACTTCCGACCGATCTTCAGAAACAATGGAACAAATTGAACACGAATCTATTGGCAGTTGAACACATCAGAATCCGAAGGTGGATAGAGACCACAAAATATCGACATATTGAGCTTCACGGGTTTTGTGATGCTTTTGAAGCAGCATATGCAGGAGTAGTTTATGCAAGAGTACCTGTACCAACTGGGTTCTATGTTACAACAATCCTAACTGTAAAAACAAAAGTGGCAAAGCTAGAACTATGCGGTGCTCATCTACTATCAAAACTACTGGCAGAAACATTGAATACATTTGGCTCCCAAGTTGAAAAAATATTTGCCTGGACAGATTCCACCATAACACTGATCAAAAATATAAGAGGCAACAAACGCTACCTGGTGGAGGCATGTACGATCATCCGATAATCCACCTGATTATGGTTCAAGAGGCTGTTTACCAGAGCAGATGCCGAACAATCAATTATGGTGGAATGGACCTGATTGGCTGCAATTTGGCTCAGATCATTGGCCTACACAAGAACAACATGCAGGGATTGAAATTGAAATAGAGGAAACTACTGACGTTAGGAGAAGATTCTCTAACTACACCGCTTATTGCAGACGATGCAAAGCAAACTGCAGAAGCAAAATACTGAAAAACATTAAATGAGTTGAATGTTGCCAGCAACGGAATTATACAATATGTTCAAAGCAAAGTATATGCCGAAGAACTAAAATGCCTACGAAGCGGAAAAGCTATCAGCAAAAAAAGTAAGATACTTTCCCTAAACCCATTTTTGAATGACGAGAATATCCTTGTTGTCGGTGGCTGACTACAAAATGCGGAACTTACTAATACCGAAAAACATCCAATCATTCTGCCTCACGAAGAGTGGTTCACAAAATTACTGGTTCATGATACTCACGAATGAACACTGCACGGTGGTATCCGTCTTACACTTGCAAAACTAAGGCAGCGTTATTGGGTCATTCAAGCTAAAAGATGTATTCGACAAGTCATACATAAGTGTATGAAATGCGTCCGTTTTACTGCATAGCCAAATACTCAACAAATGGGACTTCTTCCAGCAGCTAGAGTAACACCATCGAGAAGATTTACACATACAGGGGTTGATTATGCGCTGGCCCAATCCAAATACTAATATCCAAGGGGCAAGGAAATCGACCGACAAAATGCTACATTGCCATTTCCTTTGCTTTGCAACCAAGGCATTCCACATTGAACTTGTGAGTGACCTCATCTCAGCAACATTCTTGGCAGCATTGAAACGATTTACCTCAAGAAGAGGAATATGTTCGCATTTCTACAGTGACAACGGAACGAAATTTGTTGGAGCGAACAAGGAAATACAACAACAGATGCAAGCGATCATAAGGCGATGTGAGGCAGGTGCATCATCAAGGCTCGTGACAGACGAATTCCAATGGCACTTCATACCCCCCGCATCACCACACTTCGGTGGACTTTGGGAATCAAGTGTTAAATCAACAAAATATCACTTAAAACGAGTAATTGGTCAAACTATGTTAACATTTGAGGATCTCTCAACCTTACTGACACAATTAGAAGCTTGCTTAAACTCTCGACTACTAACTACAATCGAAAATGATGTTGATGACACCACAATTCTAACCCCTGGACACTTTTTGATTGGAAGTTCTCTTAATGCAGTACCCGAAGCAATAATCGATGAGACAAAAACATTTCGATCTAGATGGCAGTTGATCCAAAAAATGACTCAAGATTTTTGGAAGATCTGGTCATCTGAATATCTTTCGCAACTCCAGCAACTTTCTAAATGGAAAGAAAACATAAAAGTGCTTATCAAAGAAGACCGGCTACCACCAACTGCCTGGGTGATAAGGAAAATAGCGGAAGTACACCCCGGCAACGGCAACGGTGTTCGAGCTGCAACAGTCTTTAGCAACAACAAATATTTTAAGCGCTCCATCAGTAAATTATGTCGAGTGCATATAGAAAATGAGCAACCAGCAACACCAGTGCGGCAAATCAATATATCAACAAACCGAGTACAACCGCTGTTTTGGCTATTCATACTATTCGGACTACTAGCATACCAGCCAGGTATATATTTCGAAGATATAGGAAAAGCAAATCTCATTTCCCGTTTCTGGAGGACGATTATGTTTTTCAACATGACTAACTTCTGGCATGAGTTCGATACTTATGCAAAATTAAATAAATCAATGGAAACAGAACCTGTAGAAGTCAAATCAACAATATGTGACGAAACATTGAGTCAATTTCAACTCCAACTGCAACAAATTGAGAGCACCAACGAAATCCCGCTTCATGCCAATGACGACTCAACGAGAAGACAAAAACGAGCACCCTTTGATTTCATCGGAGCGATAACTAATAAACTGTTTGGAATACTGGATCAGAGATTCGCTGACAAGTATGAGCAAGCAATTGAAACCGTTAAAGAAAATGAGAACCACATATTAAACCTTACGAAAAATCAGACGACTATAGTTGATTCTACTGTCAACATCTTTAAAAAACAACACTTGGAAAATAAGAAACAGATCGAGTTATTGAGTACAATAGTAATGAAACTCAATAACGAAACAAGAAGGAACGAAAACATAAAGATGTTCTCCTCAGCTGCTCTGAATGCCATTCTAATTATGATAAATTATAAGTCGACTCAGAGCATACTTCTCGATATAGTGCTTTCAACACACACCGGGAGGTTACATGCACTCATCCTTACCGTCCAACAATTTAAAGACGAGTTAAGTAATTCATGAAAATATCCTCCGATCTTTGATGATTCCTGGAGAGAGACATCATGAACCAATACTCCAACTATATAAAACCTTAAGTGTGAAGAGGAGAGTAACTGGCAGCAATATCATAATAGAAATAACTCTTCCTTTGCTGTTCACAAATTGTACAAGGTGCTCCCATTTTCAACCTTCAACAATGGAAATTTCACCTTCATCATTCCATCATCAGAGTATTTAATGATGAATCTACAAGTAAACCACTACTACCCGATCAACAAAGACGAATTTTCACGTTGCCAGGAAAGGCCTTTTGAAACTTACTGGTGTACTCTCGAACATCCATTATATACCGCTGGAGCTTCAGTCAGCTCATGTGAAATTATTATTATTCAACATAACCATAAACTAAGGTACTTATGTCAGATAAAAAATATACCAGCAATATACCAGCATCAACAGAATACTTGGATTTATATTGTTCCAAATTTAACAACAGCTAACATCAATTGCGACTTTAATTCAGTGCCGACCATCTTAAGAGGTAGTGGGATAGTAAAGCTGTCAGAAAACTGCATGATCCATGAACAAACTATAACAGTTATTAGAAGACAGACGATGACGAGCAGATTAAAATCTTCATTCCTGCCATCATTTTTAACATCTCTGACCAGTTAAGTGCGCTTAACTTTAAAACAGAGCAACAACCAATCCTACGTCAGTGAAATATTTCTTTGGAAATATCGGAACTCGAAAAAGCGATAGAATTTCAAAGGAATCAAGAAAATATCTTGCAAGAAATCAGGACCCACCAAATTCATCAATACTCGCTCTTTGGATCTACTGGTTTCCTGCTTATAATCTGCATCATAGCGGTAATTATTATTGATTCAAAATAGCTTTTAACAGCCTTTAGTCCACAAATTATTATATTCCGAAGATATCAACCACCAAGCCCAAGCAAAAGGTCCCCACAAACAATAAGGAAGGAACATAGAAACTCTGAGACATCCTTTAATGATATCGATTTCTCCGTCACTTCAATTCGAGAGGCCCAGCATGTTGTGGCAACAACAGAATAGCCCAACAACAAGATATGCACATACCTAACATGATAGATACAACATTGCACCACGACGATGACGATGCGACGCGACTACGCGACGAGACAAGCACTCATCAGCAATATCTCAAAATATACTTTTGTGTTCTATTCTATTTTTGTTATTCTGTAATATTATACTTTTTCTGCATTTAATTTATTGTAGCGTAAGCATTTATTTTATATAATAGTAGGATGATTAAAACAATAAAGACACTTGTTGTTAAAACGGTAAATCAAACGCTTTGTTTTCAATTGACTTCCCCAACCAGAGGTAAGGGGTCATTGCATTAATTTAAGCGTCGACAAAACAGTAGTCACGAATTGCATCTGATTGTCGCTCTCATGTGTATAGTACTTAAGGTAGCTCGGCTAGCCTAGCCGCTTCGTAATCGAACGCGTGCATTGTGGGCGTTCACTAATTTATTCTTAGGCCGTGTGTGAATTGCATTCAAATGTTGGATAAATTTTGAAGTTTGGTTTGTGGTGGGATCAAATTTAGCTTTTTGCTGTGTGAATTGCGTTAAAAGGGATTTATTAAAACACTAATTTGGCTTAAATTCCTTCATGATTTAAGAAATTTCCCTAAAAACATTTTTTTTTTTGTTGTTCAAGTTAATTAATTTCTTTTCAAAATCCGACTTAGAAGATATAAAGTTAATAATATGGCACGAAAAAAGTAACGAATTCTCAGTTTTACTAATATGTTTCGGTTTTACATCGTTAATTTAATATTTTGAAACAACAATTCGAAATCTTTTCAAAATAATTCCAATTATGGTTAGTTTGTTGATTTAGTATGTAAACACTAGTTTTCACAACTGAAGAATTTGACAAGCTGACAAATCAATCTATTTGTATTCAATTAGCAAAATAAAATACAATGAGTATTTTAATTAATTATTTTACATTTTTTTAAATATCAACGGATTATATTATTTGTTTTTTCCTCTTGAGACCCTACACAAACAAAAACATTTATTATATGGTTTCCCAGTAGATCTGGACTTTTTGGAGTTCATCTTTCTTTTCGGTTATCGTATACAGTTTCAAATCACTCTATCTTGAGAAACGTTAAATTTTAACGCAAATTTAGCCTGCTCCACAGCTGCCTGCATTTTAACCCATTTTATTCACCACTAGCGTGAATTTTAATCAAGTTAGAAAATTTAACCAACATTTTAACACAATTCACACACGGCCTTAGCAACTTGAAATATTTTGTGTTGTTGTAAAACGTGCAAGGGCACATCTGATGAAAAAACAGCTGTTCTCAAAAAAAATCTTAAGTTATCCCAAACATTTTAGAATAACAAAATGTGTGAGATTAGAATACTTTAAAACAGAAAAGTACAGGATTTTGTTGTTCAATGAGAAATTTTCTGCTCTAAACTGTTCTGAATTGGTGTTAAATGAGTTAGTTTGGAACAGTTAGAAGAATATTTTGTTCACTTGCTTTTTAGTTAGACCATGTTGGAACATATTTATGAGAACTGTCAAAACCCATTGTTGTGATGTTAAAAAAATCATTTAGGTTATAGATTTAGATTTAGTTGATAAATCACTTTCCATGTCGGAATCATCTCAATTTCATTAAAAATATTATATATTCAACTCCATTTCAGAAAATTTTTTAAAATTTTTCTGCAAGAATAAACGAACTCGAATAGTAGGTAAACAACAATATTTTTTTTTATAATCTATCAGTTGTCTGACTGTTCTAAAGGACTATGCACAAGAGAGCGACCAACGAATTAACGAATATTCGTTCATTTTGACATTTCGTTCACATGACTTTAATTTTATTCGTCACAAATATTGACGCATGGATTCACGGCACCTGGCAGTCAGAGCGTGAACTCTCAATTGGATAGATTTTTTTCGATTTGACGTTCAATGTATTTCCCACAAGAGAAAACCAAAAAAGGGTCTCATTAATATTGTTTTTTCTGATTAATTTTGAAGGAACAGGTATAAATATTTTGACAGTAACAGACTAATAAAGCATGAAAGATTCTAAATCAAGCGTAAGATAAATCGAAATTGATAACTATAATGCTTTACTTTTAAAATAGAAAACGATAAAAAAAAACAACCTTTCAACGAGAAACAATAACAACATTATAGGTTACGAAAAAACAAGACAGTGTCGTAGCCAGGATTATTAAAATTACGATTTCTTTTTTACGAAAAGTATGTTTGTTTTTAAAATGAATAATTGAACGTTTGTTTAGAGAATAAATAAATTCGTCATACCAATTAGGGGGAAAAAAATCTAAAAAATTTTAATAATTTACGAAACCCTGAAATTTTTTGATAAGCTGATGCATTTTATTTTTGTTAAATATGTTATTTATGTATGTAATTTTTATATCAATGAAAGCTACAAAGATTGAAAATTCCTTATCAAAATTAAGCAACAAAATGAATGAACATTTTCATTGGATCCACGTACAAATGGGTTCTTATATTATTTATATCTTGAATATATCAAATGCTTATGTTTATTGAATAAGAAATATTTTTTAGTTCTCTTTAGAAAAACGAATTATATTAATTAATTTCAAAAACGACAAATGAATTCATCAATTTGATGTTAATGAAAAAATGTAAGAAATGCATATAACCTTTTAATTAATAGAAATACGTACATCCATATTATAAACATATTTGCGCAAGGCCCACCTTCCTCATTTTGACATATCGAGCTTTTGCTTTATAAAATATGGAAACATAGAAATTCATTAACCCCTATTTTAATTTAGTTTCTTAAGGACTATTCATATGAGAGCGACCAACGACCGACGAATAAACGAATAAATTAAATTTAAAACAATTACCAAACTAAATTCTTCACAAATTCTAAACAAAATTGTAGAAATATAATTTATATTAATGTTTACGACAGAAAAATTTACATTTTAATCGCCAAAATAAGATAAATTTGAGAAAATATTGGTCGTCGCGAATTGCATCTGATTGCTACGAACAGTCAAACTCTATTCGCGTTCTACATACCATTCACCCTTCGACGAATAAATTGTTCGCGCGCGTCTAACCTCGAAATCAGACTTTCTACTTGTATTCGTGACAAACAAAATTTAAGCCATGTGAACGAAATGTCAAAATGGACGAATACCTATTCGTTCATTCGATGGTTGCGCTTATGTACGTAGTACTTTAAGGTTAGACGCGAGCGAACAAATTAATCGTTGAAGGGTGGATGGAATGTGGAACGCGAATAGAGTTTGACTGTTCGTAGCATTCAGATTCAATTCGCGACGACCAATATTGTTTTCTCAAGTTTATCTTATTTTGGCGATTAAAAAGTAAATTTTTCTATCGGAAACATTAATATAAATTATATTTCTACAATTTTGTTTGGAATTTGTGAAGAATTTAAGTTGGTAAATTGTTTTAAATAGAATTTATGCGTTTATTCGTCGGTCGTTGGTCGCCATCATGTCAATAGTCCTTAAGTTGTTCTATTTTGTTCTGAAGTTTCTCACGAATCCTTTCTGTTCTGCACTATTCTAACTTTTTCGTCACTGAACAATCTTTAAAATATATAGAACAGCTGACTGCAAACTTCATTTAGTATGAATTTTGTTCTGATTTTTGGACAGCTTTCAGCTAACTTATCTGATTTGTGCACAAAAATATACGATAGTTAATTATTATATGTCGATTTCGTTTCAATAATTAGGATTCGCTACTAAAACCAATACTTTTTGGCTTTGAAACGAACGATTACGGACCGAATCTCTTGTTGGGACTGTGTTGCTTGGCAGCTCTAAAGAAAAACAATCTTCAATTCGTTAAAACATCATTATTTCGTATTAATTTCCCGATTCCGACGCGGGGGAGTTCCTAAACTCACTTGCACTTTTTTAATATTTGTTTCCAAGAAGTTTTTAACAATTTTTTTTATTTTTTAATGCATTAATTTACTTTTTCTGTACACTGCCACAAAATAAAAATTAATTCACAATACAACAATTGAGAAACTTCAAAACAAATATTGTAGTGTGTGCAAGAATCTGTGCACAAATCCGTTTTGAATCCGTCTCCAAAAAGAGATTCAATACGGATCTGTTTTTCCAGAAAAATATTGGTTTTAATTTGAAACGAATTTGATTTTCAGAAAAAAATTGACGGCGATGTTTTTGTTGAAACGAAATCGACAATATATAACATATCTAAGAAGGGAGTGAACGCCCCATTCAGTCAGTTTGTTATTACCGAAGAGCCAGATTAGCAAATCATTTCAAATGTGTTGTCAAAATAGATATTTTTAATATGTATTTACGATTTGCAATTCGGAAGAGCAATTTTGCATCTTGCATGTGGAAATTCTGGTTTCGATTTAATGGTGAATGTAGCAATAAATTTCTGGGCGGAACTCGATTTTTAAAAAGCAGTTAATAACATAAATACATATATGTAAATAAACAGATAGGTTTTCATTCCACTTCCTCTATGTTGAACGCACATGGGTGATTATTAGGAGACTGCATAGGTATACCAATAAAAAAAAAATTAAAAAAACATGACAACGATTAAGAAGAAGCATTTATCAGTCTCCCCCAACTTACAAAAATTTCCATTCAGCTACTAACTCAGTTGTAAAAAAAAAATAATAATTATTGTCAATTTCGCAAGTAATATTATTTTATAAAATTAACTAATTTGCACTGAGAGAGACCATCTATCTTATGCTCATCTGCGGGGTTGGGTTTAATGGAAAGGTTAGTTACTACAATTTTGTTTGTTTTTACAAAAACAAACTAAAAATTAACCTTTCTCCCAAGTCAACAAGTAAACGTTAGAAAGAGTCAACATCATGGACATCCATCTACGCACAATATTAGCTATTCAATTAGAAAGAATAAGCCTAAATAGAGAAAGCAATACGAACAAATGTAACACCTTTAGAACTAAAGCTGAATTTAAACAGAAATGAAGAAAAAAAACGAACAAGCAATTAAATTATGTATTTAATTGGATTTTCTTTACAAATATTTACACAAAAATGCAATTTTTTAATATAAAAATCTCACCTTTTGAATTTATTGTTCAGAAAAAAAAAAATGATATTTTTATTTTCACTTCTTTGTCTCCAGTTATTAAAATAGTTATAAAATGAAAACGGAAAATCGTACAACAGATTAGAGCTGAGAGGGGTTTTCCCTTATCTTCCTTTTGATGGTAATTTTTACACTTAACCGTTCGTATCTTTCTATTTCACTTTTGCTTGTTCTGATAAAATATTGAAATGGGGATTTTTTTTCGTTTGACTATCAAAAAACAATTTGAGTGATTTATAGCACTTATAGTCAAAAAGCACTTTATGGCAGATTTGGAAATGGGTTTACGAAAACGATATTTTATAACGGCCGTTTTGGCCGATTTTTAGAAAAAAAAAACTGGTCTCACCCAACCAACAATCACTATTAGTAGTACCCCACCCACTGCTGAATTCCAACCAAACCAAATTAAACCAGCAAATAAAGGAAAAAACGAACCAATAAGTGCATAAATTAATGAACTTACGCAACACACAAATGCCAAACAAACATAAAGGCACAAAAATAGTATAGAGAAAGTCCAGAGATGTCAAAAATGGACGTTTAAACAAAAAAAAAAAATAGAAAACGAAGAGGAAAATCCTCCTTTTGTCAAATACTTTGTTCTATTAAACTTGTTTTATTAGACTTTATTTATTTTTCTAATATGTACGAATTAAAAATTTCGAATACTTTGTTATGGTTTTTTGATTAACTTAAACTTGGCGAAACTCGCGCTGGCAGTCTCGCACTCGTACTCGTTCACGTACTTTTCTTGTATGATATGAAAAAAGTGACACACGCAATAAAAAATTGGTTAGCACAAATAAGCCATACTAAGATTGGAAACCTTCGTACGTTTCACCCCCCATAAACAAATATTATACATTATTGTATTTGTACATGTGACACTGTCCATGAATAGACGCCATGGTGAAAAACAAACCAAAAACAAATTACTTGGGGTGAGTTATCTATTACTCACTGCTCTCTATATTTATTTTTAACATAAATTCTGTAAAATCCTTTACCACATTTGTTTTTTGTAGACGTCACGCGAGATCTGAGCAAAAGAAATTGTTTTGTGGATCCGATATGGATAAATGGATATATCGTGCGCGAATCAATTTATTTAAATAATTAAATATTGTTGAATTAAATTTACTTTAATTGTATTTAAATGAATTGCGAAAAAATCAAGAGTCGAGAAAGTCGGACTCATAGAGAAACTATACTACATAAGGCGTTTTTCTTTTTAAGTTCAGAGCAGAGTCTGTGTTGTCAAAAAATGTGTTTGTGTTTCTTTTTAACTCACAGCATGAAGAGCTCCAAATATGTGTTTCTTTTTTCGTTCTGAACATGTGTAGATCGCACCCGACGTGCTCGAAGATAATTGACTAAGCACGTAAGTATAAATTGCGGAACGCACCAAATGACATGTGTGTCAAGAAGGAAAATAGTAAGAAAAAAATAATTAGATATATTAATTGGCGAAAGAAGGTGATCCCTAGTTTATTTTCTGTATCTGGCTGTGTATCAGTCTACAAAACAGGATAGGTTTTGTGTTATATTACTTTTTATGATTAAAATGAAAATGCGTTCTGATTTGTGTGGGTCAAGTGTGTTTAAAAAACATATCAGTGTTCAGAGCTCGCTCTGTTTGGAACAAGTTTAGTGCGTAATCTATGTGTTCGAACTCTGTTCTGTGCTCTGCTCTGAAAGAAAAAAGAAAAACGCCTATAGAGGCGCGATTCATACCCCCCCTAGCCCATAGAGAAAATAATTACATAGAGGCGCGACTCGTACCCCCCTTGCCATAAAAACCGCAAATTTTTTTTTTTGAGGTGAGTAAGAGAAAACTCTCTTAAATTACTCATTTTTTCCTATACGGGAATACATGTGAGTAGTGGATTAAAAAACCCTTTTGCTCAAACTGACAGTTAATTTTTTTATGTTGTTGGTTTGTCAAAAGTCTGTCTGACATTTCTAATTACCAAAACATAATTAATAGTTTTTTTCACATTTGGTAAGTTTTATTTCATATTTATTTAATTATTCTTTATTTCAATGGACGAATAAAATAGTTTTTTATGTTTGTTTGATAAAGATTTGGCCACAATGACGGAGATCCGATGGAAAGCGTACATCCAAAGGTATATCTGGAATTGGAAACTCAGAAACCAAACTCAATTGTTTCTTGTTTTCTATAATTGTTTTGTAGTTTTTTTTTTTAGATTGGGAGTGAAGACGTACTTAGTCCATCTGGGAGTGATACCACTAACACTCCAATTTACACAACAACCAATCCATCAACAAAAAGTGAAGATCGAATTGGTTATTTAGAAAAGCAGGCTTTACATTGGCGGACACAATGTGAAATCTCACGAATAAGCGATTCGCTGCCAAATGAAGTGTCTCGTCTATGTTAAGAGGAACAACAATACAATGAGCCATTAGTAGTGGCGGGTTGTTGCTGTAGTACAGCAGCGGCTAGATTGTCTGTGGTCGAATATATATTTTCGTAGATCCGTCGCATTTGAAAGCTTTTCTTGGAATCTATTCTTCGACAGGACTTGTCTTGGTATAACACAACCTCCGGAAACAATTTCCCCAGCAAAATGACAGAGTAAGTAAACCTTTATTTTGCAAGTGCAAATTCATATCTAATCGATATTTTTCTTATAAACTTTCAGAGATCTCGATAAACTGAGAGAAGGAATCGCTGAGAAAGTAGCCATATTATTTTTTGGAAGAAATATATCGTAAGTGGCAATCTCATGAACGAGATCGATATGCACATGTTGCCCGAAACACCTCGGTCTGTATTTGTAGCTTCTGAACAGATTTTTGGTCTGTCTGTGGATCAGCATTTAGTCAAGCAGAAATAAGGTACGTTAAATACAAAAAAAACCTAATTTGATGTATTTTTGAGTATTTGTTTTTCTTTTAATTTTGTAGGATAAACAGTGCCTGCCATTCATCTCAAAATCATGACGAACAACAAGGTCAGACCACACAAACAATGAAGCCCAGCAGGAAGTCATTATTGCCAGATATTATAATTAAATACATTGGGCTCAATATTTTAAAGTGCTCTCCTTATGTATATATATATGAATTGTGATTCACTTAATTTTTTTCGATTACATTTTCTTTATGCGTGTTCAAAAAAATTCTTTTCTTTTCAAAGGAAATGTAATGTTGTGTGTCTCAATGACACATATGTAAGTATTATAGCCCTATGCTGAGGTAAATTAACACTCAGAACAGTTACAATCATCGAGATCAAGCAAGTACTTTGGAAATGACAGCTTGTCCAAAGTAGCAAATCCAAGAAATTTCTACTTATATCAAGAAAAACAAAAATAGTATTTTAAGATTTAATAAACATTTTGTTTATGGTTGTTTTTTTTAGTTGATAAATTCTCAGCGAATTAGAATAATCCCTTTTATTATTCATTTTTAGTTACACTTTCCATTACTTCATAAAATATTTTATATTTGAAAAATTATATTTAAAGTTCGCAACTACATACTTGACTAGCCAATAAATATTTTAGGTTTGTATTTTATAATATGATTTGAATTTTATTTAATACATTTAAAGTTTCCAATATTTTAAAGGCGATAAATAAAACAACGACATTGATTACTAATGGAGGAAAATAGCTAACGTATGGTAAATTGATATTAATACAAAATATAATGATTATAATTAACTAGTTCTTTTTTCTTTATTATTAAAGGTCTCACCAAGAGCATTTGAACTTGAGGCCCCATTTGATTTCAATATTAATTTTTTTTAGGAGTTTACATAAATGGGGTCGATTTTGTGGCAATGTTTTTTGGATCCAGTAAATTTTGAGTTTCTACAACTATTGATCATTTGACGAGGAGGTATGTTTCACTGGGAAATTTTAAACCGATTATAGAATTCAAGATTCTTTTTCACCGACAATCAATTCGATTTGATATAATTGTTTTCGAAAATTTCCAATTCATATTGAATATAATTAACCTTGTTGCGCAGCAACTTGATTTGCCTTTGATTAGCTTCCAGAACGGGAAGTGAAGTTTCGATTGCCTTAAGTTCATATCGGTGGTGGCGTTATCAACAACACGACACAAACGTGCAAATGTGCTTGAAAGCTCTCTAAAAAAATAATAAATTTGTTTTGTTAGAAAAAACAGAATACCTACACTTTTACTTACACTTACTGCTGCGCTTGATGGCTGCAATTGGCAGAGGTCAAGTCTACAATCATTTTTAGTTTTTTGGTTGCGTGGCGCACATATTGATTCTTGAATGCTCGCTCCTTTACAGAACTGGTCCAGGACAAACATTCATAAACATCGATACAACCATATAGGGCACCAACACCAACAAGTACACGCCATCCTATTGTTTTTAACATCTTTAAATTGATTACAGTATATTAATTTTTCAATAACAAAAATTATAGATTGTAATTTACAATTCCTGCTGCAACTAGTCCACCAACTGTTCCTTGTGAACCAATGGAGGCAACCGCAAAACGTGAAATCATGGACAATTGTTCTTGTGTTATTCTTCGACCTACCTTTTGAAATTATTCACGCCTCGCCGCTGATACATACCCACCTACATATATCTTTCACTGTCACCTAACATAAATCCTGTGACAGCTGGATGGTCTTGGTTTTGTCCTGAAAGGTCAGAGTGGCTTCGGTCTTGTTTATCAAAACTCTGACTCTACCAACCGGTTTGTTTACATAAAATTTCTGCCTTTTGACCTTCGTTTTGAACATAGGTTGCTTGATGACATTGATACTTTTAAACGGGCCTTCCTTGGTGGCTTTTGCTTCTGAATTAATTTTTGAACAGGTCGGTTGTTTGAGGTTAATGATTGGCTCAATTTGCATAATTTGCCTGTATGTGTCCTTGACGGGTAGTGGCAAGGTCTTTCCTGGAACTTGTGGGGGATCGTCTCTCAAATATTGTCGTTGTGGACTGCCCACTTTTGAAGGATGTGGCTTGTGTGCGGTCCTTTTTTGAATTTAACGTTGCGGGTTATTATTTTTTCGCCGCCAGAGGTCTCATCTGCTGGATCTGTCTCATTGGTGGCACTATGGTCTCTGCGGACAAGATCTCCACTGGTTGGTTTTTTTGCCGATTATACGGTGTGAAATCTTCACCCAACTGCATTTGATTTGCTTTGGAAACTGATATCTCAGCAACCACGCCTCAGAAAAAGCTGCGGTTTTCAGCACTTGAAAGGGATTGAACAGACCTTTGCAGTGGTATAAAATTTGAAGATTTAATTTTTTTGAAGATTTTTGAAAAAAATTCAAGGCTAACCCCTTGCGGAAAAAAATTGTACTTTCAAAAATGTTTCCCAAACCCACCGATATATACACGAAACGAAAGGTCTGTTCAATACCTATTCACACCTGAAAACCAAACGCTTCTGCAGCCTCCGGTTCTCGAGATATTGCAATCCAAAGTAGTTCCCGTGATTGTCAACCCAACTGCATTTGATTTGCTTTGGAAGCTGATATCTCAGCAACCACGTCTCAGAAAAAGCTGCGGTTTTCAGCACTTGAAAGGGATTGAACAGACCTTTGTAGTGGTATAAAATTTGACGATTTAATTTTTTTGAAGATTTTTGAAAAAAATTCAAGGCTAACCCCTTGCGGAAAAAAATTGTATTTTCAAAAATGTTTCCCAAACCCACCGATATATACACGAAACGAAAGGTCTGTTCAATACCTATTCACACCTGAAAACCAAACGCTTCTGCAGCCTCCGGTTCTCGAGATATTGCAATCCAAAGTAGTTCCCGTGATTGTCAACCCAACTGCATTTGATTTGCTTTGGAAGCTGATATCTCAGCAACCACGCCTCAGAAAAAGCTGCGGTTTTCAGCACTTGAAAGGGATTGAACAGACCTTTGCAGTGGTATAAAATTTGACGATTTAATTTTTTTTGAAGATTTTTCAAAAAAATTCAAGGCTAACAACCCCTTGCGGAAAAAAATTGTATTTTCAAAAATGTTTCCCAAACCCATCGATATATACATGAAACGAAAGGTCTGTTCAATACCTATTCACACCTAAAAACCAAACGCCTCTGCAGCTTTAGGTTCTCGAGACATTGCAATCCAAAGTAGTTCCCGTGATTGTCAACCCAACTGCATTTGATTTGTTTTGGAAGCTGATATCTCGGCAACCACGCCTCAGAAAAAGCTGCGGTTTTCAGCACTTGAAAGGGATTGAACAGACCTTTGCAGTGGTATAAAATTTGACGAATTAATTTTTTTGAAGATTTTTGAAAAAAATTCAAGGCTAACCCCTTGCGGAAAAAAATTGTATTTTCAAAAATGTTTCCCAAACCCATCGATATATACATGAAACGAAAGGTCTGTTCAATACCTATTCACACCTGAAAACCAAACGCCTCTGCAGCTTTCGGTTCTCGAGATATTGCAATCCAAAGTAGTTCCCGTGGTTGTCAACCCAACTGCATTTGATTTGCTTTGGAAACTGATATCTCAGCAACCACGCCTCAGAAAAAGCTGCGGTTTTCAGCACTTGAAAGGGATTGAACAGACCTTTGCAGTGGTATAAAATTTGACGATTTAATTTTTTTGAAGATTTTTGAAAAAAAATTCAAGGCTAACCCCTTGCGGAAAAAAATTGTATTTTCAAAAATGTTTCCCAAGCCCACCGATATATACACGAAACGAAAGGTCTGTTCAATACCTATTCACACCTGAAAACCAAACGCTTTTGCAGCCTCCGGTTCTCGAGATATTGCAATCCAAAGTAGTTCCCGTGATTGTCAACCCAACTGCATTTGATTTGCTTTGCAAGCTGATATCTCGGCAACCACGCCTCAGAAAAAGCTGCGGTTTTCAGCACTTGAAAGGGATTGAACAGACCTTTGCAGTGGTATAAAATTTGACGATTTAATTTTTTTGAAGATTTTTCAAAAAAATTCAAGGCTAACCCCTTGCGGAAAAAAATTGTATTTTCAAAAATGTTTCCCAAACCCATCGATATATACATGAAACGAAAGGTCTGTTCAATACCTATTCACACCTAAAAACCAAACGCCTCTGCAGCTTTAGGTTCTCGAGACATTGCAATCCAAAGTAGTTCCCGTGATTGTCAACCCAACTGCATTTGATTTGCTTTGGAAGCTGATATCTCAGCAACCACGCCTCAGAAAAAGCTGCTGTTTTCAGCACTTGAAAGGGATTGAACAGACCTTTGCAGTGGTATAAAATTTGACGATTTAATTTTTTTGAAGATTTTTGAAAAAAATTGAAGGCTAACCCCTTGCGGAAAAAAATTGTATTTTCAAAAATGTTTCCCAAACCCATCGATATATACATGAAACGAAAGGTCTGTTCAATACCTATTCACACCTAAAAACGAAACGCCTCTGCAGCTTTAGGTTCTCGAGACATTGCAATCCAAAGTAGTTCCCGTGATTGTCAACCCAACTGCATTTGATTTGCTTTGGAAGCTGATATCTCAGCAACCACGCCTCAGAAAAAGCTGCTGTTTTCAGCACTTGAAAGGGATTGAACAGACCTTTGCAGTGGTATAAAATTTGACGATTTAATTTTTTTGAAGATTTTTGAAAAAAATTCAAGGCTAACCCCTTGCGGAAAAAAATTGTATTTTCAAAAATGTTTCCCAAACCCATGGATATATACATGAAACGAAAGGTCTGTTCAATACCTATTCACACCTGAAAACCAAACGCCTCTGCAGCTTTCGGTTCTCGAGATATTGCAATCCAAAGTAGTTCCCGTGATTGTCAACCCAACTGCATTTGATTTGCTTTGGAAGCTGATATCTCGGCAACCACGCCTCAGAAAAAGCTGCGGTTTTCAGCACTTGGAAGGGATTGAACAGACCTTTGCAGTGGTATAAAATTTGACGAATTAATTTTTTTGAAGATTTGTGAAAAAAATTCAAGGCTAACCCCTTGCGGAAAAAAATTGTATTTTCAAAAATGTTTCTCAAACCCATCGATATATACACGAAACGAAAGGTCTGTTCAATACCTATTCACACCTGAAAACCAAACGCTTCTGCAGCCTCCGGTTCTCGAGATACTGCAATCCAAAGTAGTTCCCGTGATTGTCAACCCAACTGCATTTGATTTGCTTTGGAAACTGATATCTCAGCAACCACGCCTCAGAAAAAGCTGCGGGTTTCAGCACTAGAAAGGGATTGAACAGACCTTTGCAGTGGTATAAAATTTGACGATTTAATTTTTTTTAAGATTTTTGAAAAAAATTCAAGGCTAACCCCTTGCGGAAAAAAATTGTATTTTCAAAAATGTTTCCCAAACCCATCGATATATACACGAAACGAAAGGTCTGTTCAATACCTATTCACACCTGAAAACCAAACGCTTCTGCAGCCTCCGGTTCTCGAGATATTGCAATCCAAAGTAGTTCCCGTGATTCTCAACCCAACTGCATTTGATTTGCTTTGGAAACTGATATCTCAGCAACCACGCCTCAGAAAAAGCTGCGGTTTTCAGCACTTGAAAGGGATTGAACAGACCTTTGCAGTGGTATAAAATTTGACGATTTAATTTTTTTGAAGATTTTTGAAAAAAATTCAAGGCTAACCCCTTTCGGAAAAAAATTGTATTTTCAAAAATGTTTCCCAAACCCATCGATATATACATGAAACGAAAGGTCCGTTCAATACCTATTCACACCTGAAAACCAAACGCTTCTGCAGCCTCCGGTTCTCGAGATATTGCAATCCAAAGTAGTTCCCGTGATTGTCAACCCAACTGCATTTGATTTGCTTTGGAAGCTGATATCTCAGCAACCATGCCTCAGAAAAAGCTGCGGTTTTCAGCACTTGAAAGGGATTGAACAGACCTTTCCAGTGGTATAAAATTTGACGATTTAGTTTTTTTGACGATTTTTGAAAAAAATTCAAGGCTAACCCCTGCGGAAAAAAATTGTATTTTCAAAAATGTCTCCCAAACCCATCGATATATACACGAAACGAAAGGTCTGTTCAATACCTATTCACACCTGAAAACCAAACGCTTCTGCAGCCTCCGGTTCTCGAGATATTGCAATCCAAAGTAGTTCCCGTGATTGTCAACCCAACTGCATTTGATTTGCTTTGGAAACTGATATCTCAGCAACCACGCCTCAGAAAAAGCTGCGGTTTTCAGCACTTGAAAGGGATTGAACAGACCTTTGCAGTGGTATAAAATTTGACGATTTAATTTTTTTGAAGATTTTTGAAAACAATTCAAGGCTAACCCCTTGCGGAAAAAATTATATTTTCACAAATGTTTCCCAAACCCATCGATATATACACGAAACGAAAGGTCTGTTCAATACCTTTTCACACCTGAAAACCAAACGCTTCTGCAGCCTCCGGTTCTCGAGATATTGCAATCCAAAGTAGTTCCCGTGATTGTCAACCCAACTGCATTTGATTTGCTTTGGAAGCTGATATCTCGGCAACCACGCCTCAGAAAAAGCTGCGGTTTTCAGCACTTGAAAGGGATTGAACAGACCTTTGCAGCGGTATAAAATTTGACGATTTAATTTTTTTGAAGATTTTTGAAAAAAATTCAAGGCTAACCCCTTGCGGAAAAAAATTGTATTTTCAAAAATGTTTCCCAAACCCATCGATATATACATGTAAAGAAAGGTATGTTCAATACCTATTCACTCCTGAAAACCAAACGCTCCTGCAGCCTCCGGTTGTCGAGATATTGCAATCCAAAGTAGTTCCCGTGGTTGTCAACCCAACTGCATTTGATTTGCTTTGGAAACTGATATCTCAGCAACCACGCCTCAAAAAAAAGCTGCGGTTTTCAGCACTTGAAAGGGATTGAACAGACCTTTGCAGTGGTATAAAATTTGACGATTTAATTTTTTTGAAGATTTTTGAAAAAAATTCAAGGCTAACCCCTTGCGGAAAAAAATTGTATTTTCAAAAATGTTTCCCAAACCCATCGATATATACATGAAACGCAAGGTCCGTTCAATACCTATTCACACCTGAAAACCAAACGCTTCTGCAGCCTCCGGTTCTCGAGATATTGCAATCCAAAGTAGTTCCCGTGATTGTCAACCCAACTGCATTTGATTTGCTTTGGAAGCTGATATCTCAGCAACCACGCCTCAGAAAAAGCTGCGGTTTTCAGCACTTGAAAGGGATTGAACAGACCTTTCCAGTGGTATAAAATTTGACGATTTAGTTTTTTTTGAAGATTTTTGAAAAAAAATTCAAGGCTAACCCCTTGCGGAAAAAAAATGTATTTTCAAAGATGTTTCCCAAACCCATCGATATATACACGAAACGAAAGGTCTGTTCAATACCTTTTCACACCTGAAAACCAAACGCTTCTGCAGCCTCCGGTTCTTCGAGATATTGCAATCCAAAGTAGTTCCCGTGATTGTCAACCCAACTGCATTTGATTTGCTTTGGAAACTGATATCTCAGCAACCACGCCTCAGAAAAAGCTGCTGGTTTCAGCACTTGAAAGGGATTGAACAGACCTTTGCAGTGGTATAAAATTTGACGATTTAATTTTTTTTAAGATTTTTGAAAAAAATTCAAGGCTAACCCCTTGCGGAAAAAAATTGTATTTTCAAAAATGTTTCCCAAACCCATCGATATATACACGAAACGAAAGGTCTGTTCAATACCTATTCACACCTGAAAACCAAACGCTTCTGCAGCCTCTGGTTCTCGAGATATTGCAATCCAAAGTAGTTCCCGTGATTCTCAACCCAACTGCATTTGATTTGCTTTGGAAACTGATATCTCAGCAACCACGCCTCAGAAAAAGCTGCGGTTTTCAGCACTTGAAAGGGATTGAACAGACCTTTGCAGTGGTATAAAATTTGACGAATTAATTTTTTTGAAGATTTTTGAAAAAAATTCAAATTGTATTTTCAAAAATGTTTCCCAAACCCATCGATATATACATGAAACGAAAGGTCTGTTCAATACCTATTCACACCTAAAAACCAAACGCCTCTGCAGCTTTAGGTTCTCGAGACATTGCAATCCAAAGTAGTTCCCGTGATTGTCAACCCAACTGCATTTGATTTGTTTTGGAAGCTGATATCTCGGCAACCACGCCTCAGAAAAAGCTGCGGTTTTCAGCACTTGAAAGGGATTGAACAGACCTTTGCAGTGGTATAAAATTTGACGAATTAATTTTTTTGAAGATTTTTGAAAAAAATTCAAGGCTAACCCCTTGCGGAAAAAAATTGTATTTTCAAAAATGTTTCCCAAACCCATCGATATATACATGAAACGAAAGGTCTGTTCAATACCTATTCACACCTGAAAACCAAACGCCTCTGCAGCTTTCGGTTCTCGAGATATTGCAATCCAAAGTAGTTCCCGTGGTTGTCAACCCAACTGCATTTGATTTGCTTTGGAAACTGATATCTCAGCAACCACGCCTCAGAAAAAGCTGCGGTTTTCAGCACTTGAAAGGGATTGAACAGACCTTTGCAGTGGTATAAAATTTGACGATTTAATTTTTTTGAAGATTTTTGAAAAAAAATTCAAGGCTAACCCCTTGCGGAAAAAAATTGTATTTTCAAAAATGTTTCCCAAGCCCACCGATATATACACGAAACGAAAGGTCTGTTCAATACCTATTCACACCTGAAAACCAAACGCTTTTGCAGCCTCCGGTTCTCGAGATATTGCAATCCAAAGTAGTTCCCGTGATTGTCAACCCAACTGCATTTGATTTGCTTTGCAAGCTGATATCTCGGCAACCACGCCTCAGAAAAAGCTGCGGTTTTCAGCACTTGAAAGGGATTGAACAGACCTTTGCAGTGGTATAAAATTTGACGATTTAATTTTTTTGAAGATTTTTCAAAAAAATTCAAGGCTAACCCCTTGCGGAAAAAAATTGTATTTTCAAAAATGTTTCCCAAACCCATCGATATATACATGAAACGAAAGGTCTGTTCAATACCTATTCACACCTAAAAACCAAACGCCTCTGCAGCTTTAGGTTCTCGAGACATTGCAATCCAAAGTAGTTCCCGTGATTGTCAACCCAACTGCATTTGATTTGCTTTGGAAGCTGATATCTCGGCAACCACGCCTCAGAAAAAGCTGCAGTTTTCAGCACTTGAAAGGGATTGTACAGACCTTTGCAGTGGTATAAAATTTGACGATTTAATTTTTTTGAAGATTTTTGAAAAAAATTGAAGGCTAACCCCTTGCGGAAAAAAATTGTATTTTCAAAAATGTTTCCCAAACCCATCGATATATACATGAAACGAAAGGTCTGTTCAATACCTATTCACACCTAAAAACGAAACGCCTCTGCAGCTTTAGGTTCTCGAGACATTGCAATCCAAAGTAGTTCCCGTGATTGTCAACCCAACTGCATTTGATTTGCTTTGGAAGCTGATATCTCAGCAACCACGCCTCAGAAAAAGCTGCTGTTTTCAGCACTTGAAAGGGATTGAACAGACCTTTGCAGTGGTATAAAATTTGACGATTTAATTTTTTTGAAGATTTTTGAAAAAAATTCAAGGCTAACCCCTTGCGGAAAAAAATTGTATTTTCAAAAATGTTTCCCAAACCCATGGATATATACATGAAACGAAAGGTCTGTTCAATACCTATTCACACCTGAAAACCAAACGCCTCTGCAGCTTTCGGTTCTCGAGATATTGCAATCCAAAGTAGTTCCCGTGATTGTCAACCCAACTGCATTTGATTTGCTTTGGAAGCTGATATCTCGGCAACCACGCCTCAGAAAAAGCTGCGGTTTTCAGCACTTGGAAGGGATTGAACAGACCTTTGCAGTGGTATAAAATTTGACGAATTAATTTTTTTGAAGATTTGTGAAAAAAATTCAAGGCTAACCCCTTGCGGAAAAAAATTGTATTTTCAAAAATGTTTCTCAAACCCATCGATATATACACGAAACGAAAGGTCTGTTCAATACCTATTCACACCTGAAAACCAAACGCTTCTGCAGCCTCCGGTTCTCGAGATACTGCAATCCAAAGTAGTTCCCGTGATTGTCAACCCAACTGCATTTGATTTGCTTTGGAAACTGATATCTCAGCAACCACGCCTCAGAAAAAGCTGCGGGTTTCAGCACTAGAAAGGGATTGAACAGACCTTTGCAGTGGTATAAAATTTGACGATTTAATTTTTTTTAAGATTTTTGAAAAAAATTCAAGGCTAACCCCTTGCGGAAAAAAATTGTATTTTCAAAAATGTTTCCCAAACCCATCGATATATACACGAAACGAAAGGTCTGTTCAATACCTATTCACACCTGAAAACCAAACGCTTCTGCAGCCTCCGGTTCTCGAGATATTGCAATCCAAAGTAGTTCCCGTGATTCTCAACCCAACTGCATTTGATTTGCTTTGGAAACTGATATCTCAGCAACCACGCCTCAGAAAAAGCTGCGGTTTTCAGCACTTGAAAGGGATTGAACAGACCTTTGCAGTGGTATAAAATTTGACGATTTAATTTTTTTGAAGATTTTTGAAAAAAATTCAAGGCTAACCCCTTTCGGAAAAAAATTGTATTTTCAAAAATGTTTCCCAAACCCATCGATATATACATGAAACGAAAGGTCCGTTCAATACCTATTCACACCTGAAAACCAAACGCTTCTGCAGCCTCCGGTTCTCGAGATATTGCAATCCAAAGTAGTTCCCGTGATTGTCAACCCAACTGCATTTGATTTGCTTTGGAAGCTGATATCTCAGCAACCATGCCTCAGAAAAAGCTGCGGTTTTCAGCACTTGAAAGGGATTGAACAGACCTTTCCAGTGGTATAAAATTTGACGATTTAGTTTTTTTGACGATTTTTGAAAAAAATTCAAGGCTAACCCCTGCGGAAAAAAATTGTATTTTCAAAAATGTCTCCCAAACCCATCGATATATACACGAAACGAAAGGTCTGTTCAATACCTATTCACACCTGAAAACCAAACGCTTCTGCAGCCTCCGGTTCTCGAGATATTGCAATCCAAAGTAGTTCCCGTGATTGTCAACCCAACTGCATTTGATTTGCTTTGGAAACTGATATCTCAGCAACCACGCCTCAGAAAAAGCTGCGGTTTTCAGCACTTGAAAGGGATTGAACAGACCTTTGCAGTGGTATAAAATTTGACGATTTAATTTTTTTGAAGATTTTTGAAAACAATTCAAGGCTAACCCCTTGCGGAAAAAATTATATTTTCACAAATGTTTCCCAAACCCATCGATATATACACGAAACGAAAGGTCTGTTCAATACCTTTTCACACCTGAAAACCAAACGCTTCTGCAGCCTCCGGTTCTCGAGATATTGCAATCCAAAGTAGTTCCCGTGATTGTCAACCCAACTGCATTTGATTTGCTTTGGAAGCTGATATCTCGGCAACCACGCCTCAGAAAAAGCTGCGGTTTTCAGCACTTGAAAGGGATTGAACAGACCTTTGCAGCGGTATAAAATTTGACGATTTAATTTTTTTGAAGATTTTTGAAAAAAATTCAAGGCTAACCCCTTGCGGAAAAAAATTGTATTTTCAAAAATGTTTCCCAAACCCATCGATATATACATGTAAAGAAAGGTATGTTCAATACCTATTCACTCCTGAAAACCAAACGCTCCTGCAGCCTCCGGTTGTCGAGATATTGCAATCCAAAGTAGTTCCCGTGGTTGTCAACCCAACTGCATTTGATTTGCTTTGGAAACTGATATCTCAGCAACCACGCCTCAAAAAAAAGCTGCGGTTTTCAGCACTTGAAAGGGATTGAACAGACCTTTGCAGTGGTATAAAATTTGACGATTTAATTTTTTTGAAGATTTTTGAAAAAAATTCAAGGCTAACCCCTTGCGGAAAAAAATTGTATTTTCAAAAATGTTTCCCAAACCCATCGATATATACATGAAACGCAAGGTCCGTTCAATACCTATTCACACCTGAAAACCAAACGCTTCTGCAGCCTCCGGTTCTCGAGATATTGCAATCCAAAGTAGTTCCCGTGATTGTCAACCCAACTGCATTTGATTTGCTTTGGAAGCTGATATCTCAGCAACCACGCCTCAGAAAAAGCTGCGGTTTTCAGCACTTGAAAGGGATTGAACAGACCTTTCCAGTGGTATAAAATTTGACGATTTAGTTTTTTTTGAAGATTTTTGAAAAAAAATTCAAGGCTAACCCCTTGCGGAAAAAAAATGTATTTTCAAAGATGTTTCCCAAACCCATCGATATATACACGAAACGAAAGGTCTGTTCAATACCTTTTCACACCTGAAAACCAAACGCTTCTGCAGCCTCCGGTTCTTCGAGATATTGCAATCCAAAGTAGTTCCCGTGATTGTCAACCCAACTGCATTTGATTTGCTTTGGAAACTGATATCTCAGCAACCACGCCTCAGAAAAAGCTGCTGGTTTCAGCACTTGAAAGGGATTGAACAGACCTTTGCAGTGGTATAAAATTTGACGATTTAATTTTTTTTAAGATTTTTGAAAAAAATTCAAGGCTAACCCCTTGCGGAAAAAAATTGTATTTTCAAAAATGTTTCCCAAACCCATCGATATATACACGAAACGAAAGGTCTGTTCAATACCTATTCACACCTGAAAACCAAACGCTTCTGCAGCCTCTGGTTCTCGAGATATTGCAATCCAAAGTAGTTCCCGTGATTCTCAACCCAACTGCATTTGATTTGCTTTGGAAACTGATATCTCAGCAACCACGCCTCAGAAAAAGCTGCGGTTTTCAGCACTTGAAAGGGATTGAACAGACCTTTGCAGTGGTATAAAATTTGACGAATTAATTTTTTTGAAGATTTTTGAAAAAAATTCAAATTGTATTTTCAAAAATGTTTCCCAAACCCATCGATATATACACGAAACGAAAGGTCTGTTCAATACCTATTCACACCTGAAAACCAAACGCTTCTGCAGCCTCCGGTTCTCGAGATATTGCAATCCAAAGTAGTTCCCGTGATTGTCAACCCAACTGCATTTGATTTGCTTTGGAAACTGATATCTCAGCAACCACGCCTCAGAAAAAGCTGCGGGTTTCAGCACTTGAAAGGGATTGAACAGACCTTTGCAGTGGTATAAAATTTGACGATTTAATTTTTTTTAAGATTTTTGAAAAAAATTCAAGGCTAACCCCTTGCGGAAAAAAATTGTATTTTCAAAAATGTTTCCCAAACCCATCGATATATACACGAAACGAAAGGTCTGTTCAATACCTATTCACACCTGAAAACCAAACGCTTCTGCAGCCTCCGGTTCTCGAGATATTGCAATCCAAAGTAGTTCCCGTGATTGTCAACCCAACTGCATTTGATTTGCTTTGGAAACTGATATCTCAGCAACCACGCCTCAGAAAAAGCTGCGGGTTTCAGCACTTGAAAGGGATTGAACAGACCTTTGCAGTGGTATAAAATTTGACGATTTAATTTTTTTTAAGATTTTTGAAAAAAATTCAAGGCTAACCCCTTGCGGAAAAAAATTGTATTTTCAAAAATGTTTCCCAAACCCATCGATATATACACGAAATGAAAGGTCTGTTCAATACCTATTCACACCTGAAAACCAAACGCTTCTGCAGCCTCCGGTTCTCGAGATATTGCAATCCAAAGTAGTTCCCGTGATTGTCAACCCAACTGCATTTGATTTGCTTTGGAAGCTGATATCTCAGCAACCACGCCTCAGAAAAAGCTGCGGTTTTCAGCTCTTGAAAGGGATTGAACAGACCTTTCCAGTGGTATAAAATTTGACGATTTAGTTTTTTTGAAGATTTTTGAAAAAAAATTCAAGGCTAACCCCTTGCGGAAAAAATTGTATTTTCAAAGATGTTTCCCAAACCCATCGATATATACACGAAACGAAAGGTCTGTTCAATACCTATTCACACCTGAAAACCAAACGCTTCTGCAGCCTCCGGTTCTCGAGATATTGCAATCCAAAGTAGTTCCCGTGATTGTCAACCCAACTGCATTTGATTTGCTTTGGAAGCTGATATCTCAGCAACCATGCCTCAGAAAAAGCTGCGGTTTTCAGCACTTGAAAGGGATTGAACAGACCTTTCCAGTGGTATAAAATTTGACGATTTAATTTTTTTTAAGATTTTTGAAAAAAATTCAAGGCTAACCCCTTGCGGAAAAAAATTGTATTTTCAAAAATGTTTCCCAAACCCATCGATATATACACGAAACGAAAGGTCTGTTCAATACCTATTCACACCTGAAAACCAAACGCTTCTGCAGCCTCTGGTTCTCGAGATATTGCAATCCAAAGTAGTTCCCGTGATTGTCAACCCAACTGCATTTGATTTGCTTTGGAAACTGATATCTCAGCAACCACGCCTCAGAAAAAGCTGCGGGTTTCAGCACTTGAAAGGGATTGAACAGACCTTTGCAGTGGTATAAAATTTGACGATTTAATTTTTTTTAAGATTTTTGAAAAAAATTCAAGGCTAACCCCTTGCGGAAAAAAATTGTATTTTCAAAAATGTTTCCCAAACCCATCGATATATACACGAAACGAAAGGTCTGTTCAATACCTATTCACACCTGAAAACCAAACGCTTCTGCAGCCTCTGGTTCTCGAGATATTGCAATCCAAAGTAGTTCCCGTGATTCTCAACCCAACTGCATTTGATTTGCTTTGGAAACTGATATCTCAGCAACCACGCCTCAGAAAAAGCTGCGGTTTTCAGCACTTGAAAGGGATTGAACAGACCTTTGCAGTGGTATAAAATTTGACGAATTAATTTTTTTGAAGATTTTTGAAAAAAATTCAAATTGTATTTTCAAAAATGTTTCCCAAACCCATCGATATATACACGAAACGAAAGGTCTGTTCAATACCTATTCACACCTGAAAACCAAACGCTTCTGCAGCCTCCGATTCTCGAGATATTGCAATCCAAAGTAGTTCCCGTGATTGTCAACCCAACTGCATTTGATTTGCTTTGGAAATTGATATCTCAGCAACCACGCCTCAGAAAAAGCTGCGGGTTTCAGCACTTGAAAGGGATTGAACAGACCTTTGCAGTGGTATAAAATTTGACGATTTAATTTTTTTTAAGATTTTTGAAAAAAATTCAAGGCTAACCCCTTGCGGAAAAAAATTGTATTTTCAAAAATGTTTCCCAAACCCATCGATATATACACGAAACGAAAGGTCTGTTCAATACCTATTCACACCTGAAAACCAAACGCTTCTGCAGCCTCCGGTTCTCGAGATATTGCAATCCAAAGTAGTTCCCGTGATTGTCAACCCAACTGCATTTGATTTGCTTTGGAAGCTGATATCTCAGCAACCACGCCTCAGAAAAAGCTGCGGTTTTCAGCTCTTGAAAGGGATTGAACAGACCTTTCCAGTGGTATAAAATTTGACGATTTAGTTTTTTTGAAGATTTTTGAAAAAAAATTCAAGGCTAACCCCTTGCGGAAAAAATTGTATTTTCAAAGATGTTTCCCAAACCCATCGATATATACACGAAACGAAAGGTCTGTTCAATACCTATTCACACCTGAAAACCAAACGCTTCTGCAGCCTCCGGTTCTCGAGATATTGCAATCCAAAGTAGTTCCCGTGATTGTCAACCCAACTGCATTTGATTTGCTTTGGAAGCTGATATCTCAGCAACCATGCCTCAGAAAAAGCTGCGGTTTTCAGCACTTGAAAGGGATTGAACAGACCTTTCCAGTGGTATAAAATTTGACGATTTAGTTTTTTTTGACGATTTTTGAAAAAAATTCAAGGCTAACCCCTGCGGAAAAAAATTGTATTTTCAAAAATGTCTCCCAAACCCATCGATATATACACGAAACGAAAGGTCTGTTCAATACCTATTCACACCTGAAAACCAAACGCTTCTGCAGCCTCCGGTTCTCGAGATATTGCAATCCAAAGTAGTTCCCGTGATTCTCAACCCAACTGCATTTGATTTGCTTTGGAAACTGATATCTCAGCAACCACGCCTCAGAAAAAGCTGCGGTTTTCAGCACTTGAAAGGGATTGAACAGACCTTTGCAGTGGTATAAAATTTGACGAATTAATTTTTTTGAAGATTTTTGAAAAAAATTCAAATTGTATTTTCAAAAATGTTTCCTAAACCCATCGATATATACACGAAACGAAAGGTCTGTTCAATACCTATTCACACCTGAAAACCAAACGCTTCTGCAGCCTCCGGTTCTCGAGATATTGCAATCCAAAGTAGTTCCCGTGATTGTCAGCCCAACTGCATTTGATTTGCTTTGGAAACTGATATCTCAGCAACCACGCCTCAGAAAAAGCTGCGGGTTTCAGCACTTGAAAGGGATTGAACAGACCTTTGCAGTGGTATAAAATTTGACGATTTAATTTTTTTTAAGATTTTTGAAAAAAATTCAAGGCTAACCCCTTGCGGAAAAAAATTGTATTTTCAAAAATGTTTCCCAAACCCATCGATATATACACGAAACGAAAGGTCTGTTCAATACCTATTCACACCTGAAAACCAAACGCTTCTGCAGCCTCCGGTTCTCGAGATATTGCAATCCAAAGTAGTTCCCGTGATTGTCAACCCAACTGCATTTGATTTGCCTTGGAAACTGATATCTCAGCAACCACGCCTCAGAAAAAGCTGCGGGTTTCAGCACTTGAAAGGGATTGAACAGACCTTTGCAGTGGTATAAAATTTGACGATTTAATTTTTTTTAAGATTTTTGAAAAAAATTCAAGGCTAACCCCTTGCGGAAAAAAATTGTATTTTCAAAAATGTTTCCCAAACCCATCGATATATACACGAAACGAAAGGTCTGTTCAATACCTATTCACACCTGAAAACCAAACGCTTCTGCAGCCTCCGGTTCTCGAGATATTGCAATCCAAAGTAGTTCCCGTGATTGTCAACCCAACTGCATTTGATTTGCTTTGGAAGCTGATATCTCAGCAACCACGCCTCAGAAAAAGCTGCGGTTTTCAGGTGTGAATAGGTATTGAACAGACCTTTCCAGTGGTATAAAATTTGACGATTTAGTTTTTTTGAAGATTTTTGAAAAAAAATTCAAGGCTAACCCCTTGCGGAAAAAATTGTATTTTCAAAGATGTTTCCCAAACCCATCGATATATACACGAAACGAAAGGTCTGTTCAATACCTATTCACACCTGAAAACCAAACGCTTCTGCAGCCTCCGGTTCTCGAGATATTGCAATCCAAAGTAGTTCCCGTGATTGTCAACCCAACTGCATTTGATTTGCTTTGGAAGCTGATATCTCAGCAACCATGCCTCAGAAAAAGCTGCGGTTTTCAGCACTTGAAAGGGATTGAACAGACCTTTCCAGTGGTATAAAATTTGACGATTTAATTTTTTTTAAGATTTTTGAAAAAAATTCAAGGCTAACCCCTTGCGGAAAAAAATTGTATTTTCAAAAATGTTTCCCAAACCCATCGATATATACACGAAACGAAAGGTCTGTTCAATACCTATTCACACCTGAAAACCAAACGCTTCTGCAGCCTCTGGTTCTCGAGATATTGCAATCCAAAGTAGTTCCCGTGATTGTCAACCCAACTGCATTTGATTTGCTTTGGAAACTGATATCTCAGCAACCACGCCTCAGAAAAAGCTGCGGGTTTCAGCACTTGAAAGGGATTGAACAGACCTTTGCAGTGGTATAAAATTTGACGATTTAATTTTTTTTAAGATTTTTGAAAAAAATTCAAGGCTAACCCCTTGCGGAAAAAAATTGTATTTTCAAAAATGTTTCCCAAACCCATCGATATATACACGAAACGAAAGGTCTGTTCAATACCTATTCACACCTGAAAACCAAACGCTTCTGCAGCCTCTGGTTCTCGAGATATTGCAATCCAAAGTAGTTCCCGTGATTCTCAACCCAACTGCATTTGATTTGCTTTGGAAACTGATATCTCAGCAACCACGCCTCAGAAAAAGCTGCGGTTTTCAGCACTTGAAAGGGATTGAACAGACCTTTGCAGTGGTATAAAATTTGACGAATTAATTTTTTTGAAGATTTTTGAAAAAAATTCAAATTGTATTTTCAAAAATGTTTCCCAAACCCATCGATATATACACGAAACGAAAGGTCTGTTCAATACCTATTCACACCTGAAAACCAAACGCTTCTGCAGCCTCCGATTCTCGAGATATTGCAATCCAAAGTAGTTCCCGTGATTGTCAACCCAACTGCATTTGATTTGCTTTGGAAATTGATATCTCAGCAACCACGCCTCAGAAAAAGCTGCGGGTTTCAGCACTTGAAAGGGATTGAACAGACCTTTGCAGTGGTATAAAATTTGACGATTTAATTTTTTTTAAGATTTTTGAAAAAAATTCAAGGCTAACCCCTTGCGGAAAAAAATTGTATTTTCAAAAATGTTTCCCAAACCCATCGATATATACACGAAACGAAAGGTCTGTTCAATACCTATTCACACCTGAAAACCAAACGCTTCTGCAGCCTCCGGTTCTCGAGATATTGCAATCCAAAGTAGTTCCCGTGATTGTCAAACCCAACTGCATTTGATTTGCTTTGGAAGCTGATATCTCAGCAACCATGCCTCAGAAAAAGCTGCGGTTTTCAGCACTTGAAAGGGATTGAACAGACCTTTCCAGTGGTATAAAATTTGACGATTTAGTTTTTTTGACGATTTTTGAAAAAAATTTAAGGCTAACCCCTGCGGAAAAAAATTGTATTTTCAAAAATGTCTCCCAAACCCATCGATATATACACGAAACGAAAGGTCTGTTCAATACCTATTCACACCTGAAAACCAAACGCTTCTGCAGCCTCCGGTTCTCGAGATATTGCAATCCAAAGTAGTTCCCGTGATTGTCAACCCAACTGCATTTGATTTGCTTTGGAAACTGATATCTCAGCAACCACGCCTCAGAAAAAGCTGCGGTTTTCAGCACTTGAAAGGGATTGAACAGACCTTTGCAGTGGTATAAAATTTGACGATTTAATTTTTTTGAAGATTTTTGAAAAAAATTCAAGGCTAACCCCTTGCGGAAAAAAATTGTATTTTCACAAATGTTTCCCAAACCCATCGATATATACACGAAACGAAAGGTCTGTTCAATACCTTTTCACACCTGAAAACCAAACGCTTCTGCAGCCTCCGGTTCTCGAGATATTGCAATCCAAAGTAGTTCCCGTGATTGTCAACCCAACTGCATTTGATTTGCTTTGGAAGCTGATATCTCAGCAACCACGCCTCAGAAAAAGCTGCGGTTTTCAGCACTTGAAAGGGATTGAACAGACCTTTGCAGCGGTATAAGATTTGACGATTTAATTTTTTTGAAGATTTTTGAAAAAAATTCAAGGCTAACCCCTTGCGGAAAAAAATTGTATTTTCAAAAATGTTTCCCAAACCCATCGATATATACATGTAAAGAAAGGTCTGTTCAATACCTATTCACTCCTGAAAACCAAACGCTCCTGCAGCCTCCGGTTGTCGAGATATTGCAATCCAAAGTAGTTCCCGTGGTTGTCAACCCAACTGCATTTGATTTGCTTTGGAAACTGATATCTCAGCAACCACGCCTCAGAAAAAGCTGCGGATTTCAGCACTTGAAAGGGATTGAACAGACCTTTGCAGCGGTATAAGATTTGACGATTTAATTTTTTTGAAGATTTTTGAAAAAAATTCAAGGCTAACCCCTTGCGGAAAAAAATTGTATTTTCAAAAATGTTTCCCAAACCCATCGATATATACATGTAAAGAAAGGTATGTTCAATACCTATTCACTCCTGAAAACCAAACGCTCCTGCAGCCTCCGGTTGTCGAGATATTGCAATCCAAAGTAGTTCCCGTGGTTGTCAACCCAACTGCATTTGATTTGCTTTGGAAACTGATATCTCAGCAACCACGCCTCAGAAAAAGCTGCGGATTTCAGCACTTGAAAGGGATTGAACAGACCTTTGCAGTGGTATAAAATTTGACGATTTAATTTTTTTGAAGATTTTTGAAAAAAATTCAAGGCTAACCCCTTGCGGAAAAAAATTGTATTTTCAAAAATGTTTCCCAAACCCACCGATATATACACGAAACGAAAGGTCTGTTCAATACCTATTCACACCTGAAAACCAAACGCTTCTACAGCCTCCGGTTCTCGAGATATTGCAATCCAAAGTAGTTCCCGTGATTGTCAACCCAACTGCATTTGATTTGCTTTGCAAGCTGATATCTCGGCAACCACGCCTCAGAAAAAGCTGCGGTTTTCAGCACTTGAAAGGGATGGAACAGACCTTTGCAGTGGTATAAAATTTGACGATTTAATTTTTTTGAAGATTTTTCAAAAAAATTCAAGGCTAACCCCTTGCGGAAAAAAATTGTATTTTCAAAAATGTTTCCCAAACCCATCGATATATACATGAAACGAAAGGTCTGTTCAATACCTATTCACACCTAAAAACCAAACGCCTCTGCAGCTTTAGGTTCTCGAGACATTGCAATCCAAAGTAGTTCCCGTGATTGTCAACCCAACTGCATTTGATTTGCTTTGGAAGCTGATATCTCAGCAACCACGCCTCAGAAAAAGCTGCTGTTTTCAGCACTTGAAAGGGATTGAACAGACCTTTGCAGTGGTATAAAATTTGACGATTTAATTTTTTTGAAGATTTTTGAAAAAAATTCAAGGCTAAAAAAATTGTATTTTCAAAAATGTTTCCCAAACCCATGGATATATACATGAAACGAAAGGTCTGTTCAATACCTATTCACACCTGAAAACCAAACGCTTCTACAGCCTCCGGTTCTCGAGATATTGCAATCCAAAGTAGTTCCCGTGATTGTCAACCCAACTGCATTTGATTTGCTTTGCAAGCTGATATCTCGGCAACCACGCCTCAGAAAAAGCTGCGGTTTTCAGCACTTGAAAGGGATGGAACAGACCTTTGCAGTGGTATAAAATTTGACGATTTAATTTTTTTGAAGATTTTTCAAAAAAATTCAAGGCTAACCCCTTGCGGAAAAAAATTGTATTTTCAAAAATGTTTCCCAAACCCATCGATATATACATGAAACGAAAGGTCTGTTCAATACCTATTCACACCTAAAATTCAAACGCTTCTGCAGCCTCTGGTTCTCGAGATATTGCAATCCAAAGTAGTTCCCGTGATTGTCAACCCAACTGCATTTGATTTGCTTTGCAAGCTGATATCTCGGCAACCACGCCTCAGAAAAAGCTGCGGTTTTCAGCACTTGAAAGGGATGGAACAGACCTTTGCAGTGGTATAAAATTTGACGATTTAATTTTTTTGAAGATTTTTCAAAAAAATTGAAGGCTAACCCCTTGCGGAAAAAAATTGTATTTTCAAAAATGTTTCCCAAACCCATCGATATATACATGAAACGAAAGGTCTGTTCAATACCTATTCACACCTAAAAACCAAACGCCTCTGCAGCTTTAGGTTCTCGAGACATTGCAATCCAAAGTAGTTCCCGTGATTGTCAACCCAACTGCATTTGATTTGCTTTGGAAGCTGATATCTCAGCAACCACGCCTCAGAAAAAGCTGCTGTTTTCAGCACTTGAAAGGGATTGAACAGACCTTTGCAGTGGTATAAAATTTGACGATTTAATTTTTTTGAAGATTTTTGAAAAAAATTCAAGGCTAACCCCTTGCGGAAAAAAATTGTATTTTCAAAAATGTTTCCCAAACCCATGGATATATACATGAAACGAAAGGTCTGTTCAATACCTATTCACACCTGAAAACCAAACGCCTCTGCAGCTTTCGGTTCTCGAGATATTGCAATCCAAAGTAGTTCCCGTGATTGTCAACCCAACTGCATTTGATTTGCTTTGGAAGCTGATATCTCGGCAACCACGCCTCAGAAAAAGCTGCGGTTTTCAGCACTTGAAAGGGATTGAACAGACCTTTGCAGTGGTATACAATTTGACGAATTAATTTTTTTGAAGATTTTTGAAAAAAATTCAAGGCTTACCCCTTGCGGAAAAAAATTGTATTTTCAAAAATGTTTCCCAAACCCATCGATATATACACGAAACGAAAGGTCTGTTCAATACCTATTCACACCTGAAAACCACACGCTTCTGCAGCCTCCGGTTCTCGAGATATTGCAATCCAAAGTAGTTCCCGTGATTGTCAACCCAACTGCATTTGATTTGCTTTGGAAACTGATATCTCAGCAACCACGCCTCAGAAAAAGCTGCGGGTTTCAGCACTTGAAAGGGATTGAACAGACCTTTGCAGTGGTATAAAATTTGACGATTTAATTTTTTTAAAGATTTTTGAAAAAAATTCAAGGCTAACCCCTTGCGGAAAAAAATTGTATTTTCAAAAATGTTTCCCAAACCCATCGATATATACACGAAACGAAAGGTCTGTTCAATACCTATTCACACCTGAAAACCAAACGCTTCTGCAGCCTCTGGTTCTCGAGATATTGCAATCCAAAGTAGTTCCCGTGATTGTCAACCCAACTGCATTTGATTTGCTTTGCAAGCTGATATCTCGGCAACCACGCCTCAGAAAAAGCTGCGGTTTTCAGCACTTGAAAGGGATGGAACAGACCTTTGCAGTGGTATAAAATTTGACGATTTAATTTTTTTGAAGATTTTTCAAAAAAATTCAAGGCTAACCCCTTGCGGAAAAAAATTGTATTTTCAAAAATGTTTCCCAAACCCATCGATATATACATGAAACGAAAGGTCTGTTCAATACCTATTCACACCTAAAAACCAAACGCCTCTGCAGCTTTAGGTTCTCGAGACATTGCAATCCAAAGTAGTTCCCGTGATTGTCAACCCAACTGCATTTGATTTGCTTTGGAAGCTGATATCTCAGCAACCACGCCTCAGAAAAAGCTGCTGTTTTCAGCACTTGAAAGGGATTGAACAGACCTTTGCAGTGGTATAAAATTTGACGATTTAATTTTTTTGAAGATTTTTGAAAAAAATTCAAGGCTAACCCCTTGCGGAAAAAAATTGTATTTTCAAAAATGTTTCCCAAACCCATGGATATATACATGAAACGAAAGGTCTGTTCAATACCTATTCACACCTGAAAACCAAACGCCTCTGCAGCTTTCGGTTCTCGAGATATTGCAATCCAAAGTAGTTCCCGTGATTGTCAACCCAACTGCATTTGATTTGCTTTGGAAGCTGATATCTCGGCAACCACGCCTCAGAAAAAGCTGCGGTTTTCAGCACTTGAAAGGGATTGAACAGACCTTTGCAGTGGTATAAAATTTGACGAATTAATTTTTTTGAAGATTTTTGAAAAAAATTCAAGGCTTACCCCTTGCGGAAAAAAATTGTATTTTCAAAAATGTTTCCCAAACCCATCGATATATACACGAAACGAAAGGTCTGTTCAATACCTATTCACACCTGAAAACCACACGCTTCTGCAGCCTCCGGTTCTCGAGATATTGCAATCCAAAGTAGTTCCCGTGATTGTCAACCCAACTGCATTTGATTTGCTTTGGAAACTGATATCTCAGCAACCACGCCTCAGAAAAAGCTGCGGGTTTCAGCACTTGAAAGGGATTGAACAGACCTTTGCAGTGGTATAAAATTTGACGATTTAATTTTTTTAAAGATTTTTGAAAAAAATTCAAGGCTAACCCCTTGCGGAAAAAAATTGTATTTTCAAAAATGTTTCCCAAACCCATCGATATATACACGAAACGAAAGGTCTGTTCAATACCTATTGACACCTGAAAACCAAACGCTTCTGCAGCCTCCGGTTCTCGAGATATTGCAATCCAAAGTAGTTCCCGTGATTGTCGACCCAACTGCATTTGATTTGCTTTGGAAACTGATATCTCAGCAACCACGCCTCAGAAAAAGCTGCGGTTTTCAGCACTTGAAAGGGATTGAACAGACCTTTGCAGTGGTATAAAATTTGACGATTTAATTTCTTTGAAGATTTTTGAAAAAAATTCAAGGCTAACCCCTTGCGGAAAAAAATTGTATTTTCAAAGATGTTTCCCAAACCCATCGATATATACACGAAACGAAAGGTCTGTTCAATACCTATATTCACACCTGAAAACCAAACGCTTCTGCAGCCTCCGGTTCTCGAGATATTGCAATCCAAAGTAGTTCCCGTGATTGTCAACCCAACTGCATTTGATTTGCTTTGGAAACTGATATCTCAGCAACCACGCCTCAGAAAAAGCTGCGGTTTTCAGCACTTGAAAGGGATTGAACAGACCTTTGCAGTGGTATAAAATTTGACGATTTAATTTTTTTGAAGATTTTTGAAAAAAATTCAAGGCTAACCCCTTGCGGAAAAAAATTGTATTTTCAAAGATGTTTCCCAAACCCATCGATATATACACGAAACGAAAGGTCTGTTCAATACCTATATTCACACCTGAAAACCAAACGCTTCTGCAGCCTCCGGTTCTCGAGATATTGCAATCCAAAGTAGTTCCCGTGATTGTCAACCCAACTGCATTTGATTTGCTTTGGAAGCTGATATCTCAGCAACCATGCCTCAGAAAAAGCTGCGGTTTTCAGCACTTGAAAGGGATTGAACAGACCTTTCCAGTGGTATAAAATTTGACGATTTAGTTTTTTTGACGATTTTTGAAAAAAATTCAAGGCTAACCCCTGCGGAAAAAAATTGTATTTTCAAAAATGTCTCCCAAACCCATCGATATATACACGAAACGAAAGGTCTGTTCAATACCTATTCACACCTGAAAACCAAACGCTTCTGCAGCCTCCGGTTCTCGAGATATTGCAATCCAAAGTAGTTCCCGTGATTGTCAACCCAACTGCATTTGATTTGCTTTGGAAACTGATATCTCAGCAACCACGCCTCAGAAAAAGCTGCGGTTTTCAGCACTTGAAAGGGATTGAACAGACCTTTGCAGTGGTATAAAATTTGACGATTTAATTTTTTTGAAGATTTTTGAAAAAAATTCAAGGCTAACCCCTTGCGGAAAAAAATTGTATTTTCACAAATGTTTCCCAAACCCATCGATATATACACGAAACGAAAGGTCTGTTCAATACCTTTTCACACCTGAAAACCAAACGCTTCTGCAGCCTCCGGTTCTCGAGATATTGCAATCCAAAGTAGTTCCCGTGATTGTCAACTCAACTGCATTTGATTTGCTTTGGAAGCTGATATCTCGGCAACCACGCCTCAGAAAAAGCTGCGGTTTTCAGCACTTGAAAGGGATTGAACAGACCTTTGCAGTGGTATAAAATTTGACAATTTAATTTTTTTGAAGATTTTTGAAAAAAATTCAAGAAAGGTATGTTCAATACCTATTCACTCCTGAAAACCAAACGCTCCTGCAGCCTCCGGTTGTCGAGATATTGCAATCCAAAGTAGTTTCCGTGATTGTCAACCCAACTGCATTTGATTTGCTTTGGAAACTGATATCTCAGCAACCACGCCTCAGAAAAAGCTGCGGTTTTCAGCACTTGAAAGGGATTGAACAGACCTTTGCAGTGGTATAAAATTTGACGATTTAATTTTTTTGAAGATTTTTGAAAAAAATTCAAGGCTAACCCCTTGCGGAAAAAAATAGTATTTTCAAAAATGTTTCACAAACCCATCGATATATACATGAAACGAAAGGTCTGTTCAATACCTATTCACATCTGAAAACCAAACGCTTCTGCAGCCTCCGGTTCTCGAGATATTGCAATCCAAAGTAGTTCCCGTGATTGTCAACCCAACTGCATTTGATTTGCTTTGGAAGCTGATATCTCAGCAACCATGCCTCAGAAAAAGCTGCGGTTTTCAGCACTTGAAAGGGATTGAACAGACCTTTCCAGTGGTATAAAATTTGACGATTTAATTTTTTTGAAGATTTTTGAAAAAAATTCAAGGCTAACCCCTTGCGGAAAAAAATTGTATTTTCACAAATGTTTCCCAAACCCATCGATATATACACGAAACGAAAGGTCTGTTCAATACCTTTTCACACCTGAAAACCAAACGCTTCTGCAGCCTCCGGTTCTCGAGATATTGCAATCCAAAGTAGTTCCCGTGATTGTCAACCCAACTGCATTTGATTTGCTTTGGAAGCTGATATCTCAGCAACCATGCCTCAGAAAAAGCTGCGGTTTTCAGCACTTGAAAGGGATTGAACAGACCTTTCCAGTGGTATAAAATTTGACGATTTAATTTTTTTGAAGATTTTTGAAAAAAATTCAAGGCTAACCCCTTGCGGAAAAAAATTGTATTTTCACAAATGTTTCCCAAACCCATCGATATATACACGAAACGAAAGGTCTGTTCAATACCTTTTCACACCTGAAAACCAAACGCTTCTGCAGCCTCCGGTTCTCGAGATATTGCAATCCAAAGTAGTTCCCGTGATTGTCAACCCAACTGCATTTGATTTGCTTTGGAAGCTGATATCTCGTCAACCACGCCCCAGAAAAAGCTGCGGTTTTCAGCACTTGAAAGGGATTGAACAGACCTTTGCAGTGGTATAAAATTTGACGATTTAATTTATTTGAAGATTTTTGAAAAAAATTCAAGGCTAACCCCTTGCGGAAAAAAATTGTATTTTCACAAATGTTTCCCAAACCCATCGATATATACACGAAACGAAAGGTCTGTTCAATACCTTTTCACACCTGAAAACCAAACGCTTCTGCAGCCTCCGGTTCTCGAGATATTGCAATCCAAAGTAGTTCCCGTGATTGTCAACCCAACTGCATTTGATTTGCTTTGGAAACTGATATCTCAGCAACCACGCCTCAGAAAAAGCTGCGGTTTTCAGCACTTGAAAGGGATTGAACAGACCTTTGCAGTGGTATAAAATTTGACGATTTAATTTTTTTGAAGATTTTTGAAAAAAATTCAAGGCTAACCCCTTGCGGAAAAAAAGTGTATTTTCAAAAATGTTTCCCAAACCCATCGATATATACATGAAACGAAAGGTCTATTCAATACCTATTCACACCTGAAAACCAAACGCCTCTGCAGCTTTCGGTTCTCGAGATATTGCAATCCAAAGTAGTTCCCGTGATTGTCAACCCAACTGCATTTGATTTGCTTTGGAAGCTGATATCTCAGCAACCATGCCTCAGAAAAAGCTGCGGTTTTCAGCACTTGAAAGGGATTGAACAGACCTTTCCAGTGGTATAAAATTTGACGATTTAGTTTTTTTGACGATTTTTGAAAAAAATTCAAGGCTAACCCCTGCGGAAAAAAATTGTATTTTCAAAAATGTCTCCCAAACCCATCGATATATACACGAAACGAAAGGTCTGTTCAATACCTATTCACACCTGAAAACCAAACGCTTCTGCAGCCTCCGGTTCTCGAGATATTGCAATCCAAAGTAGTTCCCGTGATTGTCAACCCAACTGCATTTGATTTGCTTTGGAAACTGATATCTCAGCAACCACGCCTCAGAAAAAGCTGCGGTTTTCAGCACTTGAAAGGGATTGAACAGACCTTTGCAGTGGTATAAAATTTGACGATTTAATTTTTTTGAAGATTTTTGAAAAAAATTCAAGGCTAACCCCTTGCGGAAAATAATTGTATTTTCACAAATGTTTCCCAAACCCATCGATATATACACGAAACGAAAGGTCTGTTCAATACCTTTTCACTCCTGAAAACCAAACGCTCCTGCAGCCTCCGGTTGTCGAGATATTGCAATCCAAAGTAGTTTCCGTGATTGTCAACCCAACTGCATTTGATTTGCTTTGGAAACTGATATCTCAGCAACCACGCCTCAGAAAAAGCTGCGGTTTTCAGCACTTGAAAGGGATTGAACAGACCTTTGCAGTGGTATAAAATTTGACGATTTAATTTTTTTGAAGATTTTTGAAAAAAATTCAAGGCACCCCTTGCGGAAAAAAATAGTATTTTCAAAAATGTTTCACAAACCCATCGATATATACATGAAACGAAAGGTCTGTTCAATACCTATTCACATCTGAAAACCAAACGCTTCTGCAGCCTCCGGTTCTCGAGATATTGCAATCCAAAGTAGTTCCCGTGATTGTCAACCCAACTGCATTTGATTTGCTTTGGAAGCTGATATCTCAGCAACCATGCCTCAGAAAAAGCTGCGGTTTTCAGCACTTGAAAGGGATTGAACAGACCTTTCCAGTGGTATAAAATTTGACGATTTAATTTTTTTGAAGATTTTTGAAAAAAATTCAAGGCTAACCCCTTGCGGAAAAAAATTGTATTTTCACAAATGTTTCCCAAACCCATCGATATATACACGAAACGAAAGGTCTGTTCAATACCTTTTCACACCTGAAAACCAAACGCTTCTGCAGCCTTCGGTTCTCGAGATATTGCAATCCAAAGTAGTTCCCGTGATTGTCAACCCAACTGCATTTGATTTGCTTTGGAAGCTGATATCTCGGCAACCACGCCCCAGAAAAAGCTGCGGTTTTCAGCACTTGAAAGGGATTGAACAGACCTTTGCAGTGGTATAAAATTTGACGATTTAATTTATTTGAAGATTTTTGAAAAAAATTCAAGGCTAACCCCTTGCGGAAAAAAATTGTATTTTCACAAATGTTTCCCAAACCCATCGATATATACACGAAACGAAAGGTCTGTTCAATACCTTTTCACACCTGAAAACCAAACGCTTCTGCAGCCTCCGGTTCTCGAGATATTGCAATCCAAAGTAGTTCCCGTGATTGTCAACCCAACTGCATTTGATTTGCTTTGGAAACTGATATCTCAGCAACCACGCCTCAGAAAAAGCTGCGGTTTTCAGCACTTGAAAGGGATTGAACAGACCTTTGCAGTGGTATAAAATTTGACGATTTAATTTTTTTGAAGATTTTTGAAAAAAATTCAAGGCTAACCCCTTGCGGAAAAAAAGTGTATTTTCAAAAATGTTTCCCAAACCCATCGATATATACATGAAACGAAAGGTCTATTCAATACCTATTCACACCTGAAAACCAAACGCCTCTGCAGCTTTCGGTTCTCGAGATATTGCAATCCAAAGTAGTTCCCGTGATTGTCAACCCAACTGCATTTGATTTGCTTTGGAAGCTGATATCTCGGCAACCACGCCTCAGAAAAAGCTGCGGTTTTCAGCACTTGAAAGGGATTGAACAGACCTTTGCAATGGTATTAAATTTGACGATTTAATTTTTTTGAAGATTTTTGAAAAAAATTCAAGGCTAACCCCTTGCGGAAAAAAATTGTATTTTCAAAAATGTTTCCCAAACCCATCGATATATACATGTAAAGAAAGGTATGTTCAATACCTATTCACTCCTGAAAACCAAACGCTTCTGCAGAGTCCGGTTGTCGAGATATTGCAATCCAAAATAGTTTCCGTGATTGTCAACCCAACTGCATTTGATTTGCTTTGGAAGCTGATATCTCGGCAACCACGCCTCAGAAAAAGCTGCGGTTTTCAGCACTTGAAAGGGATTGAACAGACCTTTGCAGTGGTATAAAATTTGACGATTTAATTTTTTTGAAGATTTTTGAAAAAAAATCAAGGCTAACCCCTTGCGGAAAAAAATTGTATTTTCAAAAATGTTTCCCAAACCCATCGATATATACACGAAACGAAAGGTCTGTTCAATATCTATTCACACCTGAAAACCAAACGCCTCTGCAGCTTTCGGTTCTCGAGATATTGCAATCCAAAGTAGTTCCCATGATTGTCAACCCAACTGCATTTGATTTGCTTTGGAAGCTGATATCTCGGCAACCACGCCTCAGAAAAAGCTGCGGTTTTCAGCACTTGAAAGGGATTGAACAGACCTTTGCAATGGTATAAAATTTGACGATTTAATTTTTTTGAAGATTTTTGAAAAAAATTCAAGGCTAACCCCTTGCGGAAAAAAATTGTATTTTCAAAAATGTTTCCCAAACCCATCGATATATACATGTAAAGAAAGGTATGTTCAATACCTATTTACTCCTGAAAACCAAACGCTTCTGCAGAGTCCGGTTGTCGAGATATTGCAATCCAAAATAGTTTCCGTGATTGTCAACCCAACTGCATTTGATTTGCTTTGGAAGCTGATATCTCGGCAACCACGCCTCAGAAAAAGCTGCGGTTTTCAGCACTTGAAAGGGATTGAACAGACCTTTGCAGTGGTATAAAATTTGACGATTTAATTTTTTTGAAGATTTTTGAAAAAAAATCAAGGCTAACCCCTTGCGGAAAAAAATTGTATTTTCAAAAATGTTTCCCAAACAAATCGATATATACATGAAACGAAAGGTCTATTCAATACCTATTCACACCTGAAAACCAAACGCATCTGCAGCTTTCGGTTCTCGAGATATTGCAATCCAAAGTAGTTCCCGTGATTGTCAACCCAACTGCATTTGATTTGCTTTGGAAGCTGATATCTCGGCAACCACGCCTCAGAAAAAGCTGCGGTTTTCAGCACTTGAAAGGGATTGAACAGACCTTTGCAGTGGTATAAAATTTGACGATTTAATTTTTTTGAAGATTTTTGAAAAAAATTCAAGGCTAACCCCTTGCGGAAAAAAATTGTATTTTCAAAAATGTTTCCCAAACCCATCGATATATACATGTAAAGAAAGGTATGTTCAATACCTATTCACTCCTGAAAACCAAACGCTCCTGCAGCCTCCGGTTGTCGAGATATTGCAATCCAAAGTAGTTTCCGTGATTGTCAACCCAACTGCATTTGATTTGCTTTGGAAGCTGATATCTCGGCAACCAAGCCCCAGAAAAAGCTGCGGTTTTCAGCACTTGAAAGGGATTGAACAGACCTTTGCAGTGGTATAAAATTTGACGATTTAGTTTTTTTGAAGATTTTTGAAAAAAAAATTCAAGGCTAACCCCTTGCGGAAAAAAAGTGTATTTTCAAAAATGTTTCCCAAACCCATCGATATATACATGAAACGAAAGGTCTATTCAATACCTATTCACACCTGAAAACCAAACGCCTCTGCAGCTTTCGGTTCTCGAGATATTGCAATCCAAAGTAGTTCCCGTGATTGTCAACCCAACTGCATTTGATTTGCTTTGGAAGCTGATATCTCGGCAACCACGCCTCAGAAAAAGCTGCGGTTTTCAGCACTTGAAAGGGATTGAACAGACCTTTGCAATGGTATAAAATTTGACGATTTAATTTTTTTGAAGATTTTTGAAAAAAATTCAAGGCTAACCCCTTGCGGAAAAAAATTGTATTTTCAAAAATGTTTCCCAAACCCATCGATATATACACGAAACGAAAGGTCTGTTCAATACCTATTGACACCTGAAAACCAAACGCTTCTGCAGCCTCCGGTTCTCGAGATATTGCAATCCAAATTAGTTCCCGTGATTGTCAACCCAACTGCATTTGATTTGCTTTGGAAACTGATATCTCAGCAACCACGCCTCAGAAAAAGCTGCGGTTTTCAGCACTTGAAAGGGATTGAACAGACCTTTGCAGTGGTATAAAATTTGACGATTTAATTTTTTTGAAAATTTTTGAAAAAAATTCAAGGCTAACCCCTTGCGGAAAAAAAGTGTATTTTCAAAAATGTTTCCCAAACCCATCGATATATACATGAAACGAAAGGTCTATTCAATACCTATTCACACCTGAAAACCAAACGCCTCTGCAGCTTTCGGTTCTCGAGATATTGCAATCCAAGGTAGTTCCCGTGATTGTCAACCCAACTGCATTTGATTTGCTTTGGAAGCTGATATCTCGGCAACCACGCCTCAGAAAAAGCTGCGGTTTTCAGCACTTGAAAGGGATTGAACAGACCTTTGCAGTGGTATAAAATTTGACGATTTAATTTTTTTGAAGATTTTTGAAAAAAATTCAAGGCTAACCCCTTGCGGAAAAAAATTGTATTTTCAAAAATGTTTCCCAAACCCATCGATATATACATGTAAAGAAAGGTATGTTCAATACCTATTCACTCCTGAAAACCAAACGCTTCTGCAGCCTCCGGTTCTCCAGATATTGCAATCCAAATTAGTTCCCGTGATTGTCAACCCAACTGCATTTGATTTGCTTTGGAAACTGATATCTCAGCAACCACGCCTCAGAAAAAGCTGCGGTTTTCAGCACTTGAAAGGGATTGAACAGACCTTTCCAGTGGTATAAAATTTGACGATTTAATTTTTTTGAAGATTTTTGAAAAAAATTCAAGGCTAACCCCTTGCGGAAAAAAATTGTATTTTCAAAAATGTTTCCCAAACCCATCGATATATACATGTAAAGAAAGGTATGTTCAATACCTATTCACTCCTGAAAACCAAACGCTCCTGCAGCCTCCGGTTGTCAAGATATTGCAATCCAAAGTAGTTTCCGTGATTGTCAACCCAACTGCATTTGATTTGCTTTGGAAGCTGATATCTCGGCAACCAAGTCCCAGAAAAAGCTGCGGTTTTCAGCACTTGAAAGGGATTGAACAGACCTTTGCAGTGGTATAAAATTTGACGATTTAATTTTTTTGAAAATTTTTGAAAAAAATTCAAGGCTAACCCCTTGCGGAAAAAAAGTGTATTTTCAAAAATGTTTCCCAAACCCATCGATATATACATGAAACGAAAGGTCTATTCAATACCTATTCACACCTGAAAACCAAACGCCTCTGCAGCTTTCGGTTCTCGAGATATTGCAATCCAAAGTAGTTCCCGTGATTGTCAACCCAACTGCATTTGATTTGCTTTGGAAGCTGATATCTCGGCAACCACGCCTCAGAAAAAGCTGCGGTTTTCAGCACTTGAAAGGGATTGAACAGACCTTTGCAATGGTATAAAATTTGACGATTTAATTTTTTTGAAGATTTTTGAAAAAAATTCAAGGCTAACCCCTTGCGGAAAAAAATTGTATTTTCAAAAATGTTTCCCAAACCAATCGATATATACATGTAAAGAAAGGTATGTTCAATACCTATTCACTCCTGAAAACCAAACGCTTCTGCAGAGTCCGGTTGTCGAGATATTGCAATCCAAAATAGTTTCCGTGATTGTCAACCCAACTGCATTTGATTTGCTTTGGAAGCTGATATCTCGGCAACCACGCCTCAGAAAAAGCTGCGGTTTTCAGCACTTGAAAGGGATTGAACAGACCTTTGCAGTGGTATAAAATTTGACGATTTAATTTTTTTGAAGATTTTTGAAAAAAAATCAAGGCTAACCCCTTGCGGAAAAAAATTGTATTTTCAAAAATGTTTCCCAAACCCATCGATATATACACGAAACGAAAGGTCTGTGCAATATCTATTCACACCTGAAAACCAAACGCCTCTGCAGCTTTCGGTTCTCGAGATATTGCAATCCAAAGTAGTTCCCGTGATTGTCAACTCAACTGCATTTGATTTGCTTTGGAAGCTGATATCTCGGCAACCACGCCTCAGAAAAAGCTGCGGTTTTCAGCACTTGAAAGGTGTTCGTGCCATCCTCGATTGTAGTGAGATTATTTTAGCCTGTGCCACCGCACTGATTTAGTGCTAACTGTGCTACCGCACATATGACAATTTGGCAGCAACCATCATCTACTACAATCGAGGATGGCAGCCAACGTAAAAAGGAAAAAACCCCATTGTAAGTTGGTGGGCATTTCCGGCTTTGCCTCTAATTTTTTTTTTTTCGATTGGGTAGCCAAACCGAGCACATCGTGCATCTCCACCACAAAATTAAAATTATATTAAAAAAAAAAATACTGGCGAAAATTAAGTATATTATAAAGAAAATTTCTACAAAAATATTCTCTAAGTGGCTTTTTTGTATAAAGTAAAATATATTAAAATTGACAAAGCAAAACCATTGGAATCTAGTGCTTTTTTTAAGACATCAAAATTCTTACTTCCCATAATCGGAAGAAAAGCCAACCAAAGACGGAATAATCGTTCTGTAGGGTTTTAGAGTTAAACGTTGCCCGAATTCAACAATCTTTAAGCAGAAGCGACAACAATAAGCAACTGTTGCGCAAGAGTTAAGTAAGACAACTATCGCCAAATTCCGCCAGCAAGAAACCTTCAGCTTTGGTTCGAGTGCCTGCTGGCACATTTGGGCTTACATATTTAATCCTTGGCCAAGTCTGAAGCCGAGGCCATCTTCGGACAAACGCACGTCCGCCATCAAGAAACCTTCAGCTTCTGCCCGAGTGCCTGCTGGCACATTTGGGCTTACATATTTAATCCTTGGCCACGTCTGAAGCCGAGGCCATCTTCGGACAGACGCACGTCCGCCAGCAAGACATCACTAGAACCGGACAGTCGCACGTCCGCCAACGTAAGTACAAAACAACCAGGCATTCACGCCAACATTTGGTCCATCGGAGCCGGATCATCAGATCATCAATTGAGTATTCTTTATTATATATTATTATATATTCTAATATATATATTACATTTTTTTATCAAATGTACATACATTTCGTTTATTATTTTATTATATTATATTAGTATATTACATATATATTATTATATTTTCGATATCAAATGTACATACATTTATTTTTTTTCTTTTCGTGGCAATAATTACGAGAAATTTGATAAACGCGTTCTTTAATTATTGGTCGGTGATTTTGGTTCGCTCGGGTCGTACCCATTTTGATAGAAAGTTTTCGCTCTGTTTGCACATGTACCACGAGTCGGTCGGTTTGAAATCCGTGACATCAAAATAGTGCTTTTTCGCTCAGGTGACCTTAGGTTTTTCTTGCTTTTCTTTCGGTACGATATTTTAAGTGTTGTTGTATACACAATTTTCGTGGATTTGGTCAGACAACCGGGCTTCGGCAACGTTATTGCGGTTAGATACACATTTTCATTTTTAATTTAGCGGTCGTGGACTCAACCAGAGTACCTTCTGTGCCATTAGTAAATTTGACCGGTTGATTCTTAATTTGTTTTTTTTATTAAGCGTAAGCTTCGTAAACGTAGTCCACTAACATGGCTAGCAACCAAGACCTACGTGAATTCATTCACGCGGCTGATCAATTGGTCAAATATTCCGCAATGGTCAAAGATTTGCCCGAGGCAAAACATTCAGTTTCCACGTTGTCGGCGCGAAAAGAAGAGTTGAAGGATTTATGGATTGAGGTGAAATCCAAATACACTCGATGTTGCTTGAGTACCAACGAGTTTGGCGAGGAGGATTTAGAGACATTTGAGTCTAAATACAAGCTTTCGAATGAGACGTACATTTCATGCTTAGGGTTTTTCTTTGAGTTGATGGCCAAACTCACTAATGCTCCAGCCTCCCCTGGTTTTTTTGGAACAAATGTTCCTTCGGCGTCTACGGTTCAAAATCAAACGGTCAACAATGGTTTAACTAATCAAATCGCTTCGCCACATTGTATCAAGCTTCCAGCTTGCGACACGGAACTCTTCCATGGCGATTACCTTTCGTGGCCGGCTTTTAAAGATATGTTTCAAGCGATATATATCAACCATCCGAGGTTAGGACCAGTTGAACAATTGTTCCATCTTAGGGCAAAAACCAGAGGCGAAGCTTTCAGCATCGTGAGCAAGTTTCCTTTAACGAATTCAAGTTTTTCATTGGCTTGGGAAGCACTTCGTTCTACGTATGAGAACAAAAGGATACTCATCAATAACCATGTCAAAAAGCTACTTAATCTTCCATTGTGTGCCAATGAATCTGCCTCGGAGATTAAGAGGTTACAAAGTCACATTAATGATTCGCTTGCTGCACTAAAGGGCCACGGTGTTTCCGTGGATAACTGGGATCCAATACTTGTGTATTCATGCTGCAGCCGACTTCCAACTTCCACCCTTGCGTTATGGGAACAATCTTTGGACGATCCGTCCAAGGTGCCGAAATGGGAGCAGCTCAATAAGTTTTTAAGCAGCCGTTTTCAAGTATTGGAAACTATTGCCGACACTAATAACCCAGGGTTTTCAAGTTCCACAACGCGATCCAAGTCAATGAAAAATGGTGGTACAAATAATCGTTCAAATGTCTATCTAGTTAAAACTCAAGCATCGGGTTGCCAATTATGTTCCAATAAACATCATCTTCGAAGTTGTAACAAATTTTTAGCGATGCCTGTTTCGGATAAGGCTGAGGTTGTTCAGAATCACAATCTGTGTTTTAATTGCTTGTCTCCGGACCATCGGTCACAAAAATGTACGAGTCGGTTCTCTTGCATTACGTGCGGAAAACGACATCATACCCTGTTACACAGAGGTACTGACAGTCTATGGAGCAACAGAACAGCAGAGTTTCAGTAATCCCATTCAATGGAAGAGTGTCACATGCTTCCAGCATTGACACTTCCAATCAAACACCTAGTTTTACTCCGTCAAGGCCAAGTTTTTCACATGTCCCCGACATTAATTCTGCGAATAATCTACAGGCTACGCATGTTAGGTTTTCGCCAAATACAAGTCTGCCACATGTTTCCGACATTGGTACCGCAACAAATTTACAGTCCACTGCTCAAACCTTCAATTACCAATCACACTTAGTCTCTTCTCAGAGGCAAGTTCTGCTAGCGACGGCGCTGGTTAAGATCATTGGTATCGAATCCAATCATACTGTTCGCGCACTTATCGATCCAGGATCAGAAGTGTCGCTAATTTCCGAAGCAGTACAAAGACGATTCAACTTACCAGTATTGCCAATCAATGTGTCAATCTCGAGTGTTAGCGCTTCACATGCGGCAAGCTGCAGAAAGTTATGTACGTTCTCTATCGCCAACAATGAAGATCCGTCAAATAACATCAAGTGTCATGCTATTGTGTTACGAAAGGTTACAAACGATCTTCCGAGTTCCACAATGACTCATATCCGCGCTTCGCAATTAAAGGCTCTTTGTTTGGCTGATCCCACCTTTTCTAAATCCTCCAGGATCGATTTGCTTATTGGTGCGGACTTGTATCCTGCTATAGTCCGAGAGGGACTGCAGATCGTCTGTGAATCTTTGGTGGCTCAAAACACCATTTTTGGCTGGATTTTGTCGGGTCCCATCCCACAATCCTTCAACGCCTTCAACACCTTCGTCCAAGATCACACAGAAGACAAGTTGGATGAGCAAATCAAACGGTTCTGGGAATTAGAAGAGGTACGGGAAACCAAAAAGATCGCATCGACCAATTTTGCGAAGAATTGTACAAAAATACAACCTTTCGCCGTACGGACGGACGTTATGTGGTTCGGTTACCTTTTAAATCGGACCGGTCTGCCAAACAACTCGGTAGGTCAAGACACATAGCACTCAGACAATTTCTTCAATCAGAGAAATCTCTAACTCGAAACAAGGATTTACAGTCCACATACTCTAAGGTTCTTAGCGAGTATCTCGAACTGGGGCATATGAAAAAGGTGGGAAGTACGGAAATTGTCAAGGATGGCAACGTGTCCTCATTTTATTTGCCACACCATGCGGTACTGAAACCCGAAAGTTCCTCAACTAAAGTGCGCGTTGTCTTTAACGCATCTAGTGCCTCCAGTAGTGGACTAAGTCTGAATGAACTCCTGTACGCAGGACCCGTTCTTCAAAGGGACATTACTTCGTTGATCGTGCGCTGGCGATTTTACCAGTATGTTTTCAATGCGGACGTAGAAAAAATGTATCGCCAAATCGCCGTCCATCCAAGTGATACTCCGTATCAAAGGATTCTATTTCGGCAAACACCGGAAGCGCCAATTGACGATTGTGAGTTACTCACGGTGACTTTCGGTATGAATTGCGCTCCATTTTTGGCCATACGTACCCTTGAACAACTGGCAAACGACAACGAAGCAAGATTCCCACTTGCGTCCAGAATTATATTACAAGATTTTTACGTCGACGACGTCCTTTCGGGTGCTCATGATATTTCCACTGCTCAACAGGCACAAGGTGAGTTAATAGAACTGCTGGAATCTGGAGGGTTTCCTCTGCGCAAATGGACATCTAACACCCCGGAGCTTTTAAACGGCCTTCCAGGCAATTATATCTTAAGAGATAATTTTTTAAAGCTCGATAAAGAGAGCACAACCAAAACTTTAGGCATTCGCTGGAATGCTAAAGAAGATAATTTTCATTTTTCGGTTCCCCTTATTCATTTGGCAACCAGCCCAAGTAAAAGAGAAGTGTTTTCTCAGATCGCGCAACTTTTTGACCCAGCAGGGTGGCTAGCTCCAATTATTATCGTAGCTAAAATGCTGATACAAACGATTTGGGTGGAAAAAACTGATTGGGACGAAGCTATACACGGCCGGAGCTTAGATACTTGGCAAAAATTTGTGAAATCATTTTCCGATATTCAATTTATTAAGATTCCGCGTTGGGTTGCATATTCGCCGTCGGTAACTGTGCAGTTCCACGGATTTTGTGATGCATCACAAAAAGCTTACGCGGCCGCACTGTATGCAAGAATTCAAAGTTACGATGGCATTTTAAGCACTCACTTGATCTGTGCAAAAACGCGAGTTGCACCATTAAAGACAGTGTCCTTGCCCAGACTGGAACTCTGTGGAGCTGTGTTACTTTCGAAATTAATCAAAATATACACTCCGCAATTTCCAGTTACTTCGTACCAAACTCATCTGTGGACCGATTCCGCCATTGTAATAGCTTGGTTGCAAAAGCACCCAAGTACTTGGAAAACTTTTGTGGCCAATAGAACCAGTGAGATTCTCGATAACGTCGGAAACCTTCGCTGGAAACATGTGAGGTCTAGCGATAACCCAGCTGATTTGGCTACACGCGGGCTCTCCCCAACTGATCTGCGCACTAATAACCTTTGGTGGACAGGTCCCCACTGGTTGCGCAAATCGGAAGGTTGTTGGCCGCACAGCTTGCCAAGCATAGAATCGCAGGAAGAGCTGGAAGTCAAAGGTGTTGTAGCTTTCGCAACTATCACCGAAGATCTTTTGATGCGATTCTCGTCATTACCACGAGCGCTTCGAGTTTTGACATACGTGTTCCGCTTTTACTATCGTCTCCGTCGAGATACTACTACTATGTTCGCGGCAGATTTGTCGGGCGTCTCTCAAAAGGAAATTAACTTCGTTAAAACTCGTTTAATCATTCAGAGCCAAAAATTGCATTTTTTCCGTGAATATGAAGCTCTTGCTGAAGGAAAACCAATTTCAGCCTCAAGTTCAATTCTGTCTTTGAATCCAGCCCTTAATTCAAATAAAATTTTACGTGTAAATGGTCGCCTCGTCCATGCAAACCTTACGTGGCATGAACGTTTCCCAATTATTTTACCCTACGGGTCACAATTTACTTCGCTTCTAGTTCAATTCATTCACGATCTCACGCTGCATGGTGGAAACGCCCTAATGCTGCAGCTAATCCGGAATCTGTTTTGGATTCCAAAAATCAAGAACTTGATTAAATTTTGAGTGCATCGGTGTAAGACATGCTGCATCCACAAACAAAAACTTCGCACGCAATTAATGGCAGCTCTTCCTCCAGAAAGAGTAACGTTTTCACCCCCCTTCCACTACACTGGGATCGATTTCGCTGGCCCTTTTGAAATTAAAAGCGCTCGGTTGCGAGGCTGCCGCTTGACAAAGGGATATGTATGCCTTTTCGTCTGCTTTTCCACCAAAGCCATTCACCTTGAAGGGACTAGCGATATTTCGTCGCTTGTATTTTTAGATGCGTTTGCTAGGTTCGTTTCCAGAAGAGGTCTACCCAAAGCTGTCTTTTCAGACAATGGGACGAATTTTGTCGGGGCAAACGTTCTGCTAAAACGAGAATTTAAACAATTCTTACAATCCGCCTCAAGCGATATTAGGGTAAAATACGGGATTCAAGGGCTTGAATGGAATTTCATTCCTCCTGGGGCACCCCACATGGGTGGCTTGTGGGAAGCGGGTGTGAAAAGCTTAAAAACCCATCTGGGAAAACTCGGTAAAACTTGTCACCTCAGTTTCGAGGAATTCTCTACGTTGCTCGCGCGCATCGAAGCATGTCTTAATTCTCGACCGATTGCCCCAACATCGAACAATCCTTCAGATCTGTCGGCATTAACCCCGGGTCATTTCCTTCGCGGTAGCCCTCTGTTATCATTCCCAGAAGAGGAAATCGAAGCACAACCACTTACGCTTATCAATCGATATGAAAGATTAAAATGCTTTCAGCAACAACTATGTCGACGATGGAAGGAAGAATATCTCAAGGAACTTTATAAGCGACAAAAATGGCAACAGCCAAAAGAGGATGTCAAACCGAACGACTTAGTGGTTATAAAACAGGAAAACCTACCGTCAACGGAATGGCGGCTGGGACGCGTAATAAAAGTAAATCCTGGCACGGACGGGAGGGTAAGAGTCGCGACAATCAAAACTCAACTCGGCGAAATCACGCGACCAATAGTTAAACTTTGCGTTTTACCCTGCCTTTAAGTCAGTTAATGAGGCTTCCGCCTTTCCCGTTTCGGTTGAAGTAACCTAAAACTTGGGTGCTCACAATCCAAAAAAAAAAAAAAAAATATAAATGTATCGATAATACTAAATTTTAATTATTATTAATTTATATAATGTATAAGTTATAAGTAAAGTATTTGTTGGCATAGTCTGCCAAGGAGGGCCGGTATGTTCGTGCCATCCTCGATTGTAGTCAGATTATTTTAGCCTGTGCCACCGCACTGATTTAGTGCTAACTGTGCTACCGCACATATGACAATTTGGCAGCAACCATCATCTACTACAATCGAGGATGGCAGCCAACGTAAAAAGGAAAAAACCCCATTGTAAGTTGGTGGGCATTTCCGGCTTTGCCTCTAATTTCTTTTTTTTTCGATTGGGTAGCCAAACCGAGCACATCGTGCATCTCCACCACAAAATTAAAATTATATTAAAAAAAAAAATACTGGCGAAAATTAAGTATATTATAAAGAAAATTTCTACAAAAATATTCTCTAAGTGGCTTTTTTGTATAAAGTAAAATATATTAAAATTGACAAAGCAAAACCATTGGAATCTAGTGCTTTTTTTAAGACATCAAAATTCTTACTTCCCATAATCGGAAGAAAAGCCAACCAAAGACGGAATAATCGTTCTGTAGGGTTTTAGAGTTAAACGTTGCCCGAATTCAACAATCTTTAAGCAGAAGCGACAACAATAAGCAACTGTTGCGCAAGAGTTAAGTAAGACAACTATCGCCAAATTCCGCCAGCAAGAAACCTTCAGCTTTGGTTCGAGTGCCTGCTGGCACATTTGGGCTTACATATTTAATCCTTGGCCAAGTCTGAAGCCGAGGCCATCTTCGGACAAACGCACGTCCGCCATCAAGAAACCTTCAGCTTCTGCCCGAGTGCCTGCTGGCACATTTGGGCTTACATATTTAATCCTTGGCCACGTCTGAAGCCGAGGCCATCTTCGGACAGACGCACGTCCGCCAGCAAGACATCACTAGAACCGGACAGTCGCACGTCCGCCAACGTAAGTACAAAACAACCAGGCATTCACGCCAACAAAAGGGATTGAACAGACCTTTGCAGTGGTATAAAATTTGACAATTTAATTTTTTTGAAGATTTTTGAAAAAAATTCAAGAAAGGTATGTTCAATACCTATTCACTCCTGAAAACCAAACGCTCCTGCAGCCTCCGGTTGTGGAGATATTGCAATCCAAAGTAGTTTCCGTGATTGTCAACCCAACTGCATTTGATTTGCTTTGGAAGCTGATATCTCGGCAACCACGCCCCAGAAAAAGCTGCGGTTTTCAGCACTTGAAAGGGATTGAACAGACCTTTGCAGTGGTATAAAATTTGACGATTTAATTTTTTTGAAGATTTTTGAAAAAAATTCAAGGCTAACCCCTTGCGGAAAAAAATTGTATTTTCAAAAATGTTTCCCAAACCCATCGATATATACATGTAAAGAAAGGTATGTTCAATACCTATTCACTCCTGAAAACCAAACGCTCCTGCAGCCTCCGGTTGTCGAGATATTGCAATCCAAAGTAGTTTCCGTGATTGTCAACCCAACTGCATTTGATTTGCTTTGGAAGCTGATATCTCGGCAACCAAGCCCCAGAAAAAGCTGCGGTTTTCAGCACTTGAAAGGGATTGAACAGACCTTTGCAGTGGTATAAAATTTGACGATTTAGTTTTTTTGAAGATTTTTGAAAAAAAATTCAAGGCTAACCCCTTGCGGAAAAAAAGTGTATTTTCAAAAATGTTTCCCAAACCCATCGATATATACATGAAACGAAAGGTCTGTTCAATACCTATTGACACCTGAAAACCAAACGCTTCTGCAGCCTCCGGTTCTCGAGATATTGCAATCCAAATTAGTTCCCGTGATTGTCAACCCAACTGCATTTGATTTGCTTTGGAAGCTGATATCTCGGCAACCACGCCTCAGAAAAAGCTGCGGTTTTCAGCACTTGAAAGGGATTGAACAGACCTTTGCAATGGTATAAAATTTGACGATTTAATTTTTTTGAAGATTTTTGAAAAAAATTCAAGGCTAACCCCTGCGGAAAAAAATTGTATTTTCAAAAATGTTTCCCAAACCCATCGATATATACATGTAAAGAAAGGTATGTTCAATACCTATTCACTCCTGAAAACCAAACGCTTCTGCAGAGTCCGGTTGTCGAGATATTGCAATCCAAAATAGTTTCCGTGATTGTCAACCCAACTGCATTTGATTTGCTTTGGAAGCTGATATCTCGGCAACCACGCCTCAGAAAAAGCTGCGGTTTTCAGCACTTGAAAGGGATTGAACAGATCTTTGCAGTGGTATAAAATTGGACAATTTAATTTTTTTGAAGATTTTTGAAAAAAATTCAAGAAAGGTATGTTCAATACCTATTCACTCCTGAAAACCAAACGCTCCTGCAGCCTCCGGTTCTCGAGATATTGCAATCCAAAGTAGTTCCCGTGATTGTCAACCCAACTGCATTTGATTTGCTTTGGAAGCTGATATCTCGGCAACCACGCCTCAGAAAAAGCTGCGGTTTTCAGCACTTGAAAGGGATTGAACAGACCTTTGCAGTGGTATAAAATTTGACGATTTAATTTTTTTGAAGATTTTTGAAAAAAATTCAAGGCTAACCCCTTGCGGAAAAAAATTGTATTTTCAAAAATGTTTCCCAAACCCATCGATATATACATGTAAAGAAAGGTATGTTCAATACCTATTCACTCCTGAAAACCAAACGCTGAAAGGGATTGAACAGACCTTTGCAGTGGTATAAAATTTGACGATTTAATTTTTTTGAAGATTTTTGAAAAAAATTCAAGGCTTACCCCTTGCGGAAAAAAATTGTATTTTCAAAAATGTTTCCCAAACAAATCGATATATACATGAAACGAAAGGTCTATTCAATACCTATTCACACCTGAAAACCAAACGCATCTGAAGCTTTCGGTTCTCGAGATATTGCAATCCAAAGTAGTTCCCGTGATTGTCAACCCAACTGCATTTGATTTGCTTTGGAAGCTGATATCTCGGCAACCACGCCTCAGAAAAAGCTGCGGTTTTCAGCACTTGAAAGGGATTGAACAGACCTTTGCAGTGGTATAAAATTTGACGATTTAATTTTTTTGAAGATTTTTGAAAAAAATTCAAGGCTAACCCCTTGCGGAAAAAAATTGTATTTTCAAAAATGTTTCCCAAACCCATCGATATATACATGTAAAGAAAGGTATGTTCAATACCTATTCACTCCTGAAAACCAAACGCTCCTGCAGCCTCCGGTTGTCGAGATATTGCAATCCAAAGTAGTTTCCGTGATTGTTAACCCAACTGCATTTGATTTGCCTTGGAAGCTGATATCTCGGCAACCACGCCCCAGAAAAAGCTGCGGTTTTCAGCACTTGAAAGGGATTGAACAGACCTTTGCAGTGGTATAAAATTTGACGATTTAGTTTTTTTGAAGATTTTTGAAAAAAATTCAAGGCTAACCCCTTGCGGAAAAAAATTGTATTTTCAAAAATGTTTCCCAAACCCATCGATATATACACGAAACGAAATGTCTGTTCAATACCTATTCACACCTGAAAAACAAACGCTTCTGCAGCCTCCGGTTCTCGAGATATTGCAATCCAAAGTAGTTCCCGTGATTGTCAACCCAACTGCATTTGATTTGCTTTGGAAACTGATATCTCAGCCACCACGCCTCAGAAAAAGCTGCGGTTTTCAGCACTTGAAAGGGATTGAACAGACCTTTGCAGTGGTATAAAATTTGACGATTTAATTTTTTTGAAGATTTTTGAAAAAAATTCAAGGCTAACCCCTTGCGGAAAAAAATTGTATTTTCAAAAATGTTTCCCAAACCCATCGATATATACACGAAACGAAAGGTCTGTTCAATACCTATTGACACCTGAAAACCAAACGCTTCTGCAGCCTCCGGTTCTCGAGATATTGCAATCCAAAGTAGTTCCCGTGATTGTCAACCCAACTGCATTTGATTTGCTTTGGAAACTGATATCTCAGCAACCACGCCTCAGAAAAAGCTGCGGTTTTCAGCACTTGAAAGGGATTGAACAGACCTTTGCAGTGGTATAAAATTTGACGATTTAATTTTTTTGAAGATTTTTGAAAAAAATTCAAGGCTAACCCCTTGCGGAAAAAAATTGTATTTTCAAAAATGTTTCCCAAACCCATCGATATATACATGAAACGAAAGGTCTATTCAATACCTATTCACACCTGAAAACCAAACGCCTCTGCAGCTTTCGGTTCTCGAGATATTGCAATCCAAAGTAGTTCCCGTGATTGTCAACCCAACTGCATTTGATTTGCTTTGGAAGCTGATATCTCGGCAACCACGCCTCAGAAAAAGCTGCGGTTTTCAGCACTTGAAAGGGATTGAACAGACCTTTGCAGTGGTATAAAATTTGACGATTTAATTTTTTTGAAGATTTTTGAAAAAAATTCAAGGCTAACCCCTTGCGGAAAAAAATTGTATTTTCAAAAATGTTTCCCAAACCCATCGATATATACATGTAAAGAAAGGTATGTTCAATACCTATTCACTCCTGAAAACCAAACGCTGAAAGGGATTGAACAGACCTTTGCAGTGGTATAAAATTTGACGATTTAATTTTTTTGAAGATTTTTGAAAAAAATTCAAGGCTTACCCCTTGCGGAAAAAAATTGTATTTTCAAAAATGTTTCCCAAACAAATCGATATATACATGAAACGAAAGGTCTATTCAATACCTATTCACACCTGAAAACCAAACGCATCTGAAGCTTTCGGTTCTCGAGATATTGCAATCCAAAGTAGTTCCCGTGATTGTCAACCCAACTGCATTTGATTTGCTTTGGAAGCTGATATCTCGGCAACCACGCCTCAGAAAAAGCTGCGGTTTTCAGCACTTGAAAGGGATTGAACAGACCTTTGCAGTGGTATAAAATTTGACGATTTAATTTTTTTGAAGATTTTTGAAAAAAATTCAAGGCTCCCTTGCGGAAAAAAATTGTATTTTCAAAAATGTTTCCCAAACCCATCGATATATACATGTAAAGAAAGGTATGTTCAATACCTATTCACTCCTGAAAACCAAACGCTCCTGCAGCCTCCGGTTGTCGAGATATTGCAATCCAAAGTAGTTTCCGTGATTGTTAACCCAACTGCATTTGATTTGCCTTGGAAGCTGATATCTCGGCAACCACGCCCCAGAAAAAGCTGCGGTTTTCAGCACTTGAAAGGGATTGAACAGACCTTTGCAGTGGTATAAAATTTGACGATTTAGTTTTTTTGAAGATTTTTGAAAAAAATTCAAGGCTACCCCCTTGCGGAAAAAAATTGTATTTTCAAAAATGTTTCCCAAACCCATCGATATATACACGAAACGAAATGTCTGTTCAATACCTATTCACACCTGAAAACCAAACGCTTCTGCAGCCTCCGGTTCTCGAGATATTGCAATCCAAAGTAGTTCCCGTGATTGTCAACCCAACTGCATTTGATTTGCTTTGGAAACTGATATCTCAGCCACCACGCCTCAGAAAAAGCTGCGGTTTTCAGCACTTGAAAGGGATTGAACAGACCTTTGCAGTGGTATAAAATTTGACGATTTAATTTTTTTGAAGATTTTTGAAAAAAATTCAAGGCTAACCCCTTGCGGAAAAAAATTGTATTTTCAAAAATGTTTCCCAAACCCATCGATATATACACGAAACGAAAGGTCTGTTCAATACCTATTGACACCTGAAAACCAAACGCTTCTGCAGCCTCCGGTTCTCGAGATATTGCAATCCAAAGTAGTTCCCGTGATTGTCAACCCAACTGCATTTGATTTGCTTTGGAAACTGATATCTCAGCAACCACGCCTCAGAAAAAGCTGCGGTTTTCAGCACTTGAAAGGGATTGAACAGACCTTTGCAGTGGTATAAAATTTGACGATTTAATTTTTTTGAAGATTTTTGAAAAAAATTCAAGGCTAACCCCTTGCGGAAAAAAATTGTATTTTCAAAAATGTTTCCCAAACCCATCGATATATACATGAAACGAAAGGTCTATTCAATACCTATTCACACCTGAAAACCAAACGCCTCTGCAGCTTTCGGTTCTCGAGATATTGCAATCCAAAGTAGTTCCCGTGATTGTCAACCCAACTGCATTTGATTTGCTTTGGAAGCTGATATCTCGGCAACCACGCCTCAGAAAAAGCTGCGGTTTTCAGCACTTGAAAGGGATTGAACAGACCTTTGCAGTGGTATAAAATTTGACGATTTAATTTTTTTGAAGATTTTTGAAAAAAATTCAAGGCTAACCCCTTGCGCAAAAAAAAAATTGTATTTTCAAAAATGTTTCCCAAACCCATCGATATATACATGTAAAGAAAGGTATGTTCAATACCTATTCACCCCTGAAAACCAAACGTCCTGCAGCCTCCGGTTGTCGAGATATTGCAATCCAAAGTAATTTCCGTGATTGTTAACCCAACTGCATTTGATTTGCCTTGGAAGCTGATATCTCGGCAACCACGCCCCAGAAAAAGCTGCGGTTTTCAGCACTTGAAAGGGATTGAACAGACCTTTGCAGTGGTATAAAATTTGACGATTTAGTTTTTTTGAAGATTTTTGAAAAAAATTCAAGGCTAACCCCTTGCGGAAAAAAATTGTATTTTCAAAAATGTTTCCCAAACCCATCGATATATACACGAAACGAAATGTCTGTTCAATACCTATTCACACCTGAAAACCAAACGTCCTGCAGCCTCCGGTTGTCGAGATATTGCAATCCAAAGTAGTTCCCGTGATTGTCAACCCAACTGCATTTGATTTGCTTTGGAAACTGATATCTCAGCAACCACGCCTCAGAAAAAGCTGCGGTTTTCAGCACTTGAAAGGGATTGAACAGACCTTTGCAGTGGTATAAAATTGGACAATTTAATTTTTTTGAAGATTTTTGAAAAAAATTCAAGAAAGGTATGTTCAATACCTATTCACTCCTGAAAACCAAACGCTCCTGCAGCCTCCGGTTCTCGAGATATTGCAATCCAAAGTAGTTCCCGTGATTGTCAACCCAACTGCATTTGATTTGCTTTGGAAGCTGATATCTCGGCAACCACGCCTCAGAAAAAGCTGCGGTTTTCAGCACTTGAAAGGGATTGAACAGACCTTTGCAGTGGTATAAAATTTGACGATTTAATTTTTTTGAAGATTTTTGAAAAAAATTCAAGGCTAACAACCCCTTGCGGAAAAAAATTGTATTTTCAAAAATGTTTCCCAAACCCATCGATATATACATGTAAAGAAAGGTATGTTCAATACCTATTCACTCCTGAAAACCAAACGCTGAAAGGGATTGAACAGACCTTTGCAGTGGTATAAAATTTGACGATTTAATTTTTTTGAAGATTTTTGAAAAAAATTCAAGGCTTACCCCTTGCGGAAAAAAATTGTATTTTCAAAAATGTTTCCCAAACAAATCGATATATACATGAAACGAAAGGTCTATTCAATACCTATTCACACCTGAAAACCAAACGCATCTGAAGCTTTCGGTTCTCGAGATATTGCAATCCAAAGTAGTTCCCGTGATTGTCAACCCAACTGCATTTGATTTGCTTTGGAAGCTGATATCTCGGCAACCACGCCTCAGAAAAAGCTGCGGTTTTCAGCACTTGAAAGGGATTGAACAGACCTTTGCAGTGGTATAAAATTTGACGATTTAATTTTTTTGAAGATTTTTGAAAAAAATTCAAGGCTAACCCCTTGCGGAAAAAAATTGTATTTTCAAAAATGTTTCCAAACCCATCGATATATACATGTAAAGAAAGGTATGTTCAATACCTATTCACTCCTGAAAACCAAACGCTCCTGCAGCCTCCGGTTGTCGAGATATTGCAATCCAAAGTAGTTTCCGTGATTGTTAACCCAACTGCATTTGATTTGCCTTGGAAGCTGATATCTCGGCAACCACGCCCCAGAAAAAGCTGCGGTTTTCAGCACTTGAAAGGGATTGAACAGACCTTTGCAGTGGTATAAAATTTGACGATTTAGTTTTTTTGAAGATTTTTGAAAAAAATTCAAGGCTAACCCCTTGCGGAAAAAAATTGTATTTTCAAAAATGTTTCCCAAACCCATCGATATATACACGCAACGAAATGTCTGTTCAATACCTATTCACACCTGAAAACCAAACGCTTCTGCAGCCTCCGGTTCTCGAGATATTGCAATCCAAAGTAGTTCCCGTGATTGTCAACCCAACTGCATTTGATTTGCTTTGGAAACTGATATCTCAGCCACCACGCCTCAGAAAAAGCTGCGGTTTTCAGCACTTGAAAGGGATTGAACAGACCTTTGCAGTGGTATAAAATTTGACGATTTAATTTTTTTGAAGATTTTTGAAAAAAATTCAAGGCTAACCCCTTGCGGAAAAAAATTGTATTTTCAAAAATGTTTCCCAAACCCATCGATATATACACGAAACGAAAGGTCTGTTCAATACCTATTGACACCTGAAAACCAAACGCTTCTGCAGCCTCCGGTTCTCGAGATATTGCAATCCAAAGTAGTTCCCGTGATTGTCAACCCAACTGCATTTGATTTGCTTTGGAAACTGATATCTCAGCAACCACGCCTCAGAAAAAGCTGCGGTTTTCAGCACTTGAAAGGGATTGAACAGACCTTTGCAGTGGTATAAAATTTGACGATTTAATTTTTATGAAGATTTTTGAAAAAAATTCAAGGCTAACCCCTTGCGGAAAAAAATTGTATTTTCAAAAATGTTTCCCAAACCCATCGATATATACATGAAACGAAAGGTCTATTCAATACCTATTCACACCTGAAAACCAAACGCCTCTGCAGCTTTCGGTTCTCGAGATATTGCAATCCAAAGTAGTTCCCGTGATTGTCAACCCAACTGCATTTGATTTGCTTTGGAAGCTGATATCTCGGCAACCACGCCTCAGAAAAAGCTGCGGTTTTCAGCACTTGAAAGGGATTGAACAGACCTTTGCAGTGGTATAAAATTTGACGATTTAATTTTTTTGAAGATTTTTGAAAAAAATTCAAGGCTAACCCCTTGTGTAAAAAAAAATTGTATTTTCAAAAATGTTTCCCAAACCCATCGATATATACATGTAAAGAAAGGTATGTTCAATACCTATTCACCCCTGAAAACCAAACGTCCTGCAGCCTCCGGTTGTCGAGATATTGCAATCCAAAGTAATTTCCGTGATTGTTAACCCAACTGCATTTGATTTGCCTTGGAAGCTGATATCTCGGCAACCACGCCCCAGAAAAAGCTGCGGTTTTCAGCACTTGAAAGGGATTGAACAGACCTTTGCAGTGGTATAAAATTTGCCGATTTAGTTTTTTTGAAGATTTTTGAAAAAAATTCAAGGCTAACCCCTTGCGGAAAAAAATTGTATTTTCAAAAATGTTTCCCAAACCCATCGATATATACACGAAACGAAATGTCTGTTCAATACCTATTCACACCTGAAAACCAAACGTCCTGCAGCCTCCGGTTGTCGAGATATTGCAATCCAAAGTAGTTCCCGTGATTGTCAACCCAACTGCATTTGATTTGCTTTGGAAACTGATATCTCAGCAACCACGCCTCAGAAAAAGCTGCGGTTTTCAGCACTTGAAAGGGATTGAACAGACCTTTGCAATGGTATAAAATTTGACGATTTAATTTTTTTGAAGATTTTTGAAAAAAATTCAAGGCTAACCCCTTGCGGAAAAAAATTGTATTTTCAAAAATGTTTCCCAAACCCATCGATATATACATGTAAAGAAAGGTATGTTCAATACCTATTCACTCCTGAAAACCAAACGCTTCTGCAGAGTCCGGTTGTCGAGATATTGCAATCCAAAATAGTTTCCGTGATTGTCAACCCAACTGCATTTGATTTGCTTTGGAAGCTGATATCTCGGCAACCACGCCTCAGAAAAAGCTGCGGTTTTCAGCACTTGAAAGGGATTGAACAGATCTTTGCAGTGGTATAAAATTGGACAATTTAATTTTTTTGAAGATTTTTGAAAAAAATTCAAGAAAGGTATGTTCAATACCTATTCACTCCTGAAAACCAAACGCTCCTGCAGCCTCCGGTTGTCGAGATATTGCAATCCAAAGTAGTTTCCGTGATTGTCAACCCAACTGCATTTGATTTGCTTTGGAAGCTGATATCTCGGCAACCACGCCCCAGAAAAAGCTGCGGTTTTCAGCACTTGAAAGGGATTGAACAGACCTTTGCAGTGGTATAAAATTTGACGATTTAATTTTTTTGAAGATTTTTGAAAAAAATTCAAGGCTTACCCCTTGCGGAAAAAAATTGTATTTTCAAAAATGTTTCCCAAACAAATCGATATATACATGAAACGAAAGGTCTATTCAATACCTATTCACATCTGAAAACCAAACGCATCTGAAGCTTTCGGTTCTCGAGATATTGCAATCCAAAGTAGTTCCCGTGATTGTCAACCCAACTGCATTTGATTTGCTTTGGAAGCTGATATCTCGGCAACCACGCCTCAGAAAAAGCTGCGGTTTTCAGCACTTGAAAGGGATTGAACAGACCTTTGCAGTGGTATAAAATTTGACGATTTAATTTTTTTGAAGATTTTTGAAAAAAATTCAAGGCTAACCCCTTGCGGAAAAAAATTGTATTTTCAAAAATGTTTCCCAAACCCATCGATATATACATGTAAAGAAAGGTATGTTCAATACCTATTCACTCCTGAAAACCAAACGCTCCTGCAGCCTCCGGTTGTCGAGATATTGCAATCCAAAGTAGTTTCCGTGATTGTTAACCCAACTGCATTTGATTTGCCTTGGAAGCTGATATCTCGGCAACCACGCCCCAGAAAAAGCTGCGGTTTTCAGCACTTGAAAGGGATTGAACAGACCTTTGCAGTGGTATAAAATTTGACGATTTAGTTTTTTTGAAGATTTTTGAAAAAAATTCAAGGCTAACCCCTTGCGGAAAAAAATTGTATTTTCAAAAATGTTTCCCAAACCCATCGATATATACACGAAACGAAATGTCTGTTCAATACCTATTCACACCTGAAAACCAAACGCTTCTGCAGCCTCCGGTTCTCGAGATATTGCAATCCAAAGTAGTTCCCGTGATTGTCAACCCAACTGCATTTGATTTGCTTTGGAAACTGATATCTCAGCCACCACGCCTCAGAAAAAGCTGCGGTTTTCAGCACTTGAAAGGGATTGAACAGACCTTTGCAGTGGTATAAAATTTGACGATTTAATTTTTTTGAAGATTTTTGAAAAAAATTCAAGGCTAACCCCTTGCGCAAAAAAAAATTGTATTTTCAAAAATGTTTCCCAAACCCATCGATATATACATGTAAAGAAAGGTATGTTCAATACCTATTCACTCCTGAAAACCAAACGCTCCTGCAGCCTCCGGTTGTCGAGATATTGCAATCCAAAGTAGTTTCCGTGATTGTCAACCCAACTGCATTTGATTTGCTTTGGAAGCTGATATCTCGGCAACCACGCCCCAGAAAAAGCTGCGGTTTTCAGCACTTGAAAGGGATTGAACAGACCTTTGCAGTGGTATAAAATTTGACGATTTAATTTTTTTGAAGATTTTTGAAAAAAATTCAAGGCTTACCCCTTGCGGAAAAAAATTGTATTTTCAAAAATGTTTCCCAAACAAATCGATATATACATGAAACGAAAGGTCTATTCAATACCTATTCACATCTGAAAACCAAACGCATCTGAAGCTTTCGGTTCTCGAGATATTGCAATCCAAAGTAGTTCCCGTGATTGTCAACCCAACTGCATTTGATTTGCTTTGGAAGCTGATATCTCGGCAACCACGCCTCAGAAAAAGCTGCGGTTTTCAGCACTTGAAAGGGATTGAACAGACCTTTGCAGTGGTATAAAATTTGACGATTTAATTTTTTTGAAGATTTTTGAAAAAAATTCAAGGCTAACCCCTTGCGGAAAAAAATTGTATTTTCAAAAATGTTTCCCAAACCCATCGATATATACATGTAAAGAAAGGTATGTTCAATACCTATTCACTCCTGAAAACCAAACGCTCCTGCAGCCTCCGGTTGTCGAGATATTGCAATCCAAAGTAGTTTCCGTGATTGTTAACCCAACTGCATTTGATTTGCCTTGGAAGCTGATATCTCGGCAACCACGCCCCAGAAAAAGCTGCGGTTTTCAGCACTTGAAAGGGATTGAACAGACCTTTGCAGTGGTATAAAATTTGACGATTTAGTTTTTTTGAAGATTTTTGAAAAAAATTCAAGGCTAACCCCTTGCGGAAAAAAATTGTATTTTCAAAAATGTTTCCCAAACCCATCGATATATACACGAAACGAAATGTCTGTTCAATACCTATTCACACCTGAAAACCAAACGCTTCTGCAGCCTCCGGTTCTCGAGATATTGCAATCCAAAGTAGTTCCCGTGATTGTCAACCCAACTGCATTTGATTTGCTTTGGAAACTGATATCTCAGCCACCACGCCTCAGAAAAAGCTGCGGTTTTCAGCACTTGAAAGGGATTGAACAGACCTTTGCAGTGGTATAAAATTTGACGATTTAATTTTTTTGAAGATTTTTGAAAAAAATTCAAGGCTAACCCCTTGCGGAAAAAAATTTTATTTTCAAAAATGTTTCCCAAACCCATCGATATATACACGAAACGAAAGGTCTGTTCAATACCTATTGACACCTGAAAACCAAACGCTTCTGCAGCCTCCGGTTCTCGAGATATTGCAATCCAAAGTAGTTCCCGTGATTGTCAACCCAACTGCATTTGATTTGCTTTGGAAACTGATATCTCAGCAACCACGCCTCAGAAAAAGCTGCGGTTTTCAGCACTTGAAAGGGATTGAACAGACCTTTGCAGTGGTATAAAATTTGACGATTTAATTTTTTAGAAGATTTTTGAAAAAAATTCAAGGCTAACCCCTTGCGGAAAAAAATTGTATTTTCAAAAATGTTTCCCAAACCCATCGATATATACATGAAACGAAAGGTCTATTCAATACCTATTCACACCTGAAAACCAAACGCCTCTGCAGCTTTCGGTTCTCGAGATATTGCAATCCAAAGTAGTTCCCGTGATTGTCAACCCAACTGCATTTGATTTGCTTTGGAAGCTGATATCTCGGCAACCACGCCTCAGAAAAAGCTGCGGTTTTCAGCACTTGAAAGGGATTGAACAGACCTTTGCAGTGGTATAAAATTTGACGATTTAATTTTTTTGAAGATTTTTGAAAAAAATTCAAGGCTAACCCCTTGCGCAAAAAAAAATTGTATTTTCAAAAATGTTTCCCAAACCCATCGATATATACATGTAAAGAAAGGTATGTTCAATACCTATTCACCCCTGAAAACCAAACGTCCTGCAGCCTCCGGTTGTCGAGATATTGCAATCCAAAGTAATTTCCGTGATTGTTAACCCAACTGCATTTGATTTGCCTTGGAAGCTGATATCTCGGCAACCACGCCCCAGAAAAAGCTGCGGTTTTCAGCACTTGAAAGGGATTGAACAGACCTTTGCAGTGGTATAAAATTTGACGATTTAGTTTTTTTGAAGATTTTTGAAAAAAATTCAAGGCTAACCCCTTGCGGAAAAAAATTGTATTTTCAAACATGTTTCCCAAACCCATCGATATATACACGAAACGAAATGTCTGTTCAATACCTATTCACACCTGAAAACCAAACGTCCTGCAGCCTCCGGTTGTCGAGATATTGCAATCCAAAGTAGTTCCCGTGATTGTCAACCCAACTGCATTTGATTTGCTTTGGAAACTGATATCTCAGCAACCACGCCTCAGAAAAAGCTGCGGTTTTCAGCACTTGAAAGGGATTGAACAGACCTTTGCAGTGGTATAAAATTTGTAGATTTAATTTTTTTGAAGATTTTTGAAATAATTCAAGGCTAACCCCTTGCGGAAAAAAATTGTATTTTCAAAAATGTTTCCCAAACCCATCGATATATACACGAAACGAAAGGTCTGTTCAATATCTATTCACACCTGAAAACCAAACGCCTCTGCAGCTTTCGGTTCTCGAGATATTGCAATCCAAAGTAGTTCCCAGGATTGTCAACTCAACTGCATTTGATTTGCTTTGGAAGCTGATATCTCGGCAACCACGCCTCAGAAAAAGCTGCGGTTTTCAGCACTTGAAAGGGATTGAACAGACCTTTGCAGTGGTATAAAATTTGACGATTTAATTTTTTTGAAGATTTTTGAAAAAAATTCAAGGCTAACCCCTTGCGGAAAAAAATTGTATTTTCAAAAATGTTTCCCAAACCCATCGATATATACATGTAAAGAAAGGTATGTTCAATACCTATTCACTCCTGAAAACCAAACGCTCCTGCAGCCTCCGGTTGTCGAGATATTGCAATCCAAAGTAGTTTCCGTGATTGTTAACCCAACTGCATTTGATTTGCTTTGGAAACTGATATCTCAGCCACCACGCCTCAGAAAAAGCTGCGGTTTTCAGCACTTGAAAGGGATTGAACAGACCTTTGCAGTGGTATAAAATTTGACGATTTAATTTTTTTGAAGATTTTTGAAAAAAATTCAAGGCTAACCCCTTGCGGAAAAAAATTGTATTTTCAAAAATGTTTCCCAAACCCATCGATATATACACGAAACGAAAGGTCTGTTCAATACCTATTGACACCTGAAAACCAAACGCTTCTGCAGCCTCCGGTTCTCGAGATATTGCAATCCAAAGTAGTTCCCGTGATTGTCAACCCAACTGCATTTGATTTGCTTTGGAAACTGATATCTCAGCAACCACGCCTCAGAAAAAGCTGCGGTTTTCAGCACTTGAAAGGGATTGAACAGACCTTTGCAGTGGTATAAAATTTGACGATTTAATTTTTTTGAAGATTTTTGAAAAAAATTCAAGGCTAACCCCTTGCGCAAAAAAAAATTGTATTTTCAAAAATGTTTCCCAAACCCATCGATATATACATGTAAAGAAAGGTATGTTCAATACCTATTCACCCCTGAAAACCAAACGTCCTGCAGCCTCCGGTTGTCGAGATATTGCAATCCAAAGTAATTTCCGTGATTGTTAACCCAACTGCATTTGATTTGCCTTGGAAGCTGATATCTCGGCAACCACGCCCCAGAAAAAGCTGCGGTTTTCAGCACTTGAAAGGGATTGAACAGACCTTTGCAGTGGTATAAAATTTGACGATTTAGTTTTTTTGAAGATTTTTGAAAAAAATTCAAGGCTAACCCCTTGCGGAAAAAAATTGTATTTTCAAACATGTTTCCCAAACCCATCGATATATACACGAAACGAAATGTCTGTTCAATACCTATTCACACCTGAAAACCAAACGTCCTGCAGCCTCCGGTTGTCGAGATATTGCAATCCAAAGTAGTTCCCGTGATTGTCAACCCAACTGCATTTGATTTGCTTTGGAAACTGATATCTCAGCAACCACACCTCAGAAAAAGCTGCGGTTTTCAGCACTTGAAAGGGATTGAACAGACCTTTGCAGTGGTATAAAATTTGAAAATTTGACGATTTAATTTTTTTGAAGATTTTTGAAAAAAATTCAAGGCTAACCCCTTGCGGAAAAAAATTGTATTTTCAAAAATGTTTCCCAAACCCATCGATATATACACGAAACGAAAGGTCTGCTCAATACCTATTGACACCTGAAAACCAAACGCTTCTGCAGCCTCCGGTTCTAGAGATATTGGAATCCAAAGTAGTTCCCGTGATTGTCAACCCAACTGCATTTGATTTGCTTTGGAAACTGATATCTCAGCAACCACGCCTCAGAAAAAGCTGCGGTTTTCAGCACTTGAAAGGGATTGAACAGACCTTTGCAGTGGTATAAAATTTGACGATTTAATTTTTTTGAAGATTTTTGAAAAAAATTCAAGGCTAACCCCTTGCGGAAAAAAATTGTATTTTCAAAAATGTTTCCCAAACCCATCGATATATACACGAAACGAAAGGTCTGTTCAATATCTATTCACTCCTGAAAACCAAACGCTCCTGCAGCCTCCGGTTGTCGAGATATTGCAATCCAAAGTAGTTTCCGTGATTGTCAACCCAACTGCATTTGATTTGCTTTGGAAGCTGATATCTCGGCAACCACGCCCCAGAAAAAGCTGCGGTTTTCAGCACTTGAAAGGGATTGAACAGACCTTTGCAGTGGTATAAAATTTGACGATTTAATTTTTTTGAAGATTTTTGAAAAAAATTCAAGGCTAACCCCTTGCGGAAAAAAATTGTATTTTCAAAAATGTTTCCCAAACCCATCGATATATACATGTAAAGAAAGGTATGTTCAATACCTATTCACTCCTGAAAACCAAACGCTTCTGCAGAGTCCGGTTGTCGAGATATTGCAATCCAAAATAGTTTCCGTGATTGTCAACCCAACTGCATTTGATTTGCTTTGGAAGCTGATATCTCGGCAACCACGCCTCAGAAAAAGCTGCGGTTTTCAGCACTTGAAAGGGATTGAACAGACCTTTGCAGTGGTATAAAATTTGACGATTTAATTTTTTTGAAGATTTTTGAAAAAAAATCAAGGCTAACCCCTTGCGGAAAAAAATTGTATTTTCAAAAATGTTTCCCAAACCCATCGATATATACACGAAACGAAAGGTCTGTTCTATATCTATTCACACCTGAAAACCAAACGCCTCTGCAGCTTTCGGTTCTCGAGATATTGCAATCCAAAGTAGTTCCCAGGATTGTCAACTCAACTGCATTTGATTTGCTTTGGAAGCTGATATCTCGGCAACCACGCCTCAGAAAAAGCTGCGGTTTTCAGCACTTGAAAGGGATTGAACAGACCTTTGCAGTGGTATAAAATTTGACAATTTAATTTTTTTGAAGATTTTTGAAAAAAATTCAAGAAAGGTATGTTCAATACCTATTCACTCCTGAAAACCAAACGCTCCTGCAGCCTCCGGTTGTCGAGATATTGCAATCCAAAGTAGTTCCCAGGATTGTCAACCCAACTGCATTTGATTTGTTTTGGAAGCTGATATCTCGGCACCCAAGCAACACATAAACTCTTTAAGACTTCTTTGAATAAATTTATCAGGTCCTTACAATCTCTTAAATCAATCTTCTTAATACCGTTGCACTTAATAACCTGTTTAGTTGCTCTTTGAAAGTGTTGTTTGATTCAACTATTAAAAAAAATTCTTTCTAACATCTTAAAAACCTCTTTGACAAATATATTTATTATGTCTCTTTATAGGTCCTCTTTTAAATCTCTTTACATCAAGGAATTTCAGAGTGTATTTAGAGTATTTCATTTGTCTCTTTCAAACATTATATTGAAGATGGTTTTATTAAAACATCTTTATAAATGCGTAACATCCCATCTTCTAGTAGTGTATATTTTATCTTTAAGGAAGGTTATTAAAAAAAAACTTTTTGTTTTGTCTTTGCCTTGTATTGATAAATTTGGCTTTAAATCGATGAATAAATGTGAAGTCAAACAATAATTATATGTGGTGTAATGAAATTACACACAGAAGCAAACCTATACAGCTGCCGAAATTTCCCATCTTTTTCTTGCTCATGTGTGGCTATGAAAAGAGATTATATCAATGATAGCTTAATGACTTCTTAACGAACTCTTTAAGCAGTCGATATAAAAATGGAAAGTGTATTTATATGTCGAACACAAAAACATTTATATAAAGGGTGACACTGTTAAATTAAATTTCAGATATTATTTATAATTACCACAAATATTATTTTTTGTAATATTTTAATACCTTAATATCTTACAATAAAACATTGTGTAGGTAAAATGTTTATTTTATGTTTTTATTAAATTTGAATAGGTAATATTGTTTATGTATGTACATATCTTAGATGTTCCTTCTTTTTAGAACTTTTAGCTTTTGTTCAACGAAATTTTACAAATTTATGGCTATACAAACTAAATTTTAACAATTTTTTGTATATTCTGCTCTGAATGTTATCCAAAAGCCCGAGAATCGCATTTTCAGAGCAGAAAATAAAACCAAAAAAAATGCGGAATTTTTAGCGTTTTTTTTAATCAATCGATGTCGTACTGACATAAGTACATTGATATATATTTACATACACATTTTGGTCCAAAAGTCCACTTCTCACTTATTACAACTTAAAATGATTCAAAACCCATAACACATTATGGAACAGTTCAATAATAAAAATGAGGCACCCTGTTGGAGTATTCGTGATGACGCCATATTACTTGCAATTAATTTCAGTACAAATTATTATTTATGTGATTCAAATTACGATTGCATATGAATTTATAGCAATAACACACTAACTTTCTACACAATGCTTCACTTTTAATTGTTAAAACCACTTTAGACTGTATTTTATACAGTTTCTGTCAACTCCGTGGGGAGTTTTTTTATTTATTTTTTTTTAATGAATATATGCATTATGTTACTAAATTTGTGGCGCATTTATTTAACCGATGTAGAATGTGTGATTTCAAAATAAATCTTTTTTGGCACATCAAAACACAGATATACAACACCAGAAAAATGAGTTTAGTTTCTATTATAATGTGTAAAATAAATCAGGCATTGAATGTGATGAAAAAAAGTCATCTTGATCTGGAATTTTATTTAAGTTCATTCTTTTTCGTTTCAATTGTATTAAATTTGCTTTTGTGTAAAAGAGATAGAGATTTGTCAATATTATTTTTTTTTCTTCCATAAATTATTCACTCAAACGAAAAACATCTTTAAAAGATCTATAATAAGAACTCTTCCTCCTATGGAGTTGGCTCCACCCCTTTGGTCCCATTGGGGTCTTAATGACCTCTTGAAGATAGTGAAAAGAGTTAAAAGCTCTTGCGAAAGTAGACTTCAAGATATTTGAAAGAGTCCATTGTGTTGCTTGGGCAACCACGCCTCAGAAAAAGCTGCGGTTTCCAGCACTTGAAAGGGATTGAACAGACCTTTGCAGTGGTATAAAATTTGACGATTTAATTTTTTTGAAGATTTTTGAAAAAAAATCAAGGCTAACCCCTTGCGGAAAAAAATTGTATTTTCAAAAATGTTTCCCAAACCCATCGATATATACACGAAACGAAAGGTCTGTTCAATATCTATTCACACCTGAAAACCAAACGCCTCTGCAGCTTTCGGTTCTCGAGATATTGCAATCCAAAGTAGTTCCCAGGATTGTCAACTCAACTGCATTTGATTTGCTTTGGAAGCTGATATCTCGGCAACCACGCCTCAGAAAAAGCTGCGGTTTCCAGCACTTGAAAGGGATTGAACAGACCTTTGCAGTGGTATAAAATTTGACAATTTAATTTTTTTGAAGATTTTTGAAAAAAATTCAAGGCTAACCCCTTGCGGAAAAAAATTGTATTTTCAAAAATGTTTCCCAAACCCATCGATATATACATGTAAAGAAAGGTATGTTCAATACCTATTCACTCCTGAAAACCAAACGCTCCTGCAGCCTCCGGTTGTCGAGATATTGCAATCCAAAGTAGTTTCCGTGATTGTTAACCCAACTGCATTTGATTTGCCTTGGAAGCTGATATCTCGGCAACCACGCCCCAGAAAAAGCTGCGGTTTTCAGCACTTGAAAGGGATTGAACAGACCTTTGCAGTGGTATAAAATTTGACGATTTAGTTTTTTTGAAGATTTTTGAAAAAAATTCAAGGCTAACCCCTTGCGGAAAAAAATTGTATTTTCAAAAATGTTTCCCAAACCCATCGATATATACACGAAACGAAATGTCTGTTCAATACCTATTCACACCTGAAAACCAAACGCTTCTGCAGCCTCCGGTTCTCGAGATATTGCAATCCAAAGTAGTTCCCGTGATTGTCAACCCAACTGCATTTGATTTGCTTTGGAAACTGATATCTCAGCCACCACGCCTCAGAAAAAGCTGCGGTTTTCAGCACTTGAAAGGGATTGAACAGACCTTTGCAGTGGTATAAAATTTGACGATATAATTTTTTTGAAGATTTTTGAAAAAAATTCAAGGCTAACCCCTTGCGGAAAAAAATTGTATTTTCAAAAATGTTTCCCAAACCCATCGATATATACACGAAACGAAAGGTCTGTTCAATACCTATTGACACCTGAAAACCAAACGCTTCTGCAGCCTCCGGTTCTCGAGATATTGCAATCCAAAGTAGTTCCCGTGATTGTCAACCCAACTGCATTTGATTTGCTTTGGAAACTGATATCTCAGCAACCACGCCTCAGAAAAAGCTGCGGTTTTCAGCACTTGAAAGGGATTGAACAGACCTTTGCAGTGGTATAAAATTTGACGATTTAATTTTTTTGAAGATTTTTGAAAAAAATTCAAGGCTAACCCCTTGCGGAAAAAAATTGTATTTTCAAAAATGTTTCCCAAACCCATCGATATATACATGAAACGAAAGGTCTATTCAATACCTATTCACACCTGAAAACCAAACGCCTCTGCAGCTTTCGGTTCTCGAGATATTGCAATCCAAAGTAGTTCCCGTGATTGTCAAGCCAACTGCATTTGATTTGCTTTGGAAGCTGATATCTCGGCAACCACGCCTCAGAAAAAGCTGCGGTTTTCAGCACTTGAAAGGGATTGAACAGACCTTTGCAGTGGTATAAAATTTGACGATTTAATTTTTTTGAAGATTTTTGAAAAAAATTCAAGGCTAACCCCTTGCGCAAAAAAAATTGTATTTTCAAAAATGTTTCCCAAACCCATCGATATATACATGTAAAGAAAGGTATGTTCAATACCTATTCACCCCTGAAAACCAAACGTCCTGCAGCCTCCGGTTGTCGAGATATTGCAATCCAAAGTAATTTCCGTGATTGTTAACCCAACTGCATTTGATTTGCCTTGGAAGCTGATATCTCGGCAACCACGCCCCAGAAAAAGCTGCGGTTTTCAGCACTTGAAAGGGATTGAACAGACCTTTGCAGTGGTATAAAATTTGACGATTTAGTTTTTTTGAAGATTTTTGAAAAAAATTCAAGGCTAACCCCTTGCGGAAAAAAATTGTATTTTCAAACATGTTTCCCAAGCCCATCGATATATACACGAAACGAAATGTCTGTTCAATACCTATTCACACCTGAAAACCAAACGTCCTGCAGCCTCCGGTTGTCGAGATATTGCAATCCAAAGTAGTTCCCGTGATTGTCAACCCACCTGCATTTGATTTGCTTTGGAAACTGATATCTCAGCAACCACGCCTCAGAAAAAGCTGCGGTTTTCAGCACTTGAAAGGGATTGAACAGACCTTTGCAGTGGTATAAAATTTGAAAATTTGACGATTTAATTTTTTTGAAGATTTTTGAAAAAAATTCAAGGCTAACCCCTTGCGGAAAAAAATTGTATTTTCAAAAATGTTTCCCAAACCCATCGATATATACACGAAACGAAAGGTCTGTTCAATATCTATTCACACCTGAAAACCAAACGCCTCTGCAGCTTTCGGTTCTCGAGATATTGCAATCCAAAGTAGTTCCCAGGATTGTCAACTCAACTGCATTTGATTTGCTTTGGAAGCTGATATCTCGGCAACCACGCCTCAGAAAAAGCTGCGGTTTTCAGCACTTGAAAGGGATTGAACAGACCTTTGCAGTGGTATAAAATTTGACGATTTAATTTTTTTGAAGATTTTTGAAAAAAATTCAAGGCTAACCCCTTGCGGAAAAAAATTGTATTTTCAAAAATGTTTCCCAAACCCATCGATATATACACGAAACGAAAGGTCTGTTCAATATCTATTCACACCTGAAAACCAAACGCCTCTGCAGCTTTCAGTTCTCGAGATATTGCAATCCAAAGTAGTTCCCAGGATTGTCAACTCAACTGCATTTGATTTGCTTTGGAAGCTGATATCTCGGCAACCACGCCTCAGAAAAAGCTGCGGTTTTCAGCACTTGAAAGGGATTGAACAGACCTTTGCAGTGGTATAAAATTTGACAATTTAATTTTTTTGAAGATTTTTGAAAAAAATTCAAGAAAGGTATGTTCAATACCTATTCACTCCTGAAAACCAAACGCTCCTGCAGCCTCCGGTTATCGAGATATTGCAATCCAAAGTAGTTCCCGTGATTGTCAACCCAACTGCATTTGATTTGCTTTGGAAACTGATATCTCAGCAACCACGCCTCAGAAAAAGCTGCGGTTTTCAGCACTTGAAAGGGATTGAACAGACCTTTGCAGTGGTATAAAATTTGACGATTTAATTTTTTTGAAGATTTTTGAAAAAAATTCAAGGTGCGGAAAAAAAGTGTATTTTCAAAAATGTTTCCCAAACCCATCGATATATACATGAAACGAAAGGTCTATTCAATACCTATTCACACCTGAAAACCAAACGCCTCTGCAGCTTTCGGTTCTCGAGATATTGCAATCCAAAGTAGTTCCCGTGATTGTCAACCCAACTGCATTTGATTTGCTTTGGAAGCTGATATCTCGGCAACCACGCCTCAGAAAAAGCTGCGGTTTTCAGCACTTGAAAGGGATTGAACAGACCTTTGCAGTGGTATAAAATTTGACGATTTAATTTTTTTGAAGATTTTTGAAAAAAAATCAAGGCTAACCCCTTGCGGAAAAAAATTGTATTTTCAAAAATGTTTCCCAAACCCATCGATATATACACGAAACGAAAGGTCTGTTCAATATCTATTCACACCTGAAAACCAAACGCCTCTGCAGCTTTCGGTTCTCGAGATATTGCAATCCAAAGTAGTTCCCAGGATTGTCAACTCAACTGCATTTGATTTGCTTTGGAAGCTGATATCTCGGCAACCACGCCTCAGAAAAAGCTGCGGTTTTCAGCACTTGAAAGGGATTGAACAGACCTTTGCAGTGGTATAAAATTTGACAATTTAATTTTTTTGAAGATTTTTGAAAAAAATTCAAGAAAGGTATGTTCAATACCTATTCACTCCTGAAAACCAAACGCTCCTGCAGCCTCCGGTTGTCGAGATATTGCAATCCAAAGTAGTTTCCGTGATTGTCAACCCAACTGCATTTGATTTGCTTTGGAAGCTGATATCTCGGCAACCACGCCTCAGAAAAAGCTGCGGTTTTCAGCACTTGAAAGGGATTGAACAGACCTTTGCAGTGGTATAAAATTTGACGATTTCATTTTTTTGAAGATTTTTGAAAAAAATTCAAGGCTAACCCCTTGCGGAAAAAAATTGTATTTTCAAAAATGTTTCCCAAACCCATCGATATATACACGAAACGAAAGGTCTGTTCAATACCTATTGACACCTGAAAACCAAACGCTTCTGCAGCCTCCGGTTCTCGAGATATTGCAATCCAAAGTAGTTCCCGTGATTGTCAACCCAACTGCATTTGATTTGCTTTGGAAACTGATATCTCAGCAACCACGCCTCAGAAAAAGCTGCGGTTTTCAGCACTTGAAAGGGATTGAACAGACCTTTGCAGTGGTATAAAATTTGACGATTTAATTTTTTTGAAGATTTTTGAAAAAAATTCAAGGCTAACCCCTTGCGGAAAAAAATTGTATTTTCAAAAATGTTTCCCAAACCCATCGATATATACACGAAACGAAAAGTCTGTTCAATACCTATTGACACCTGAAAACCAAACGCTTCTGCAGCCTCCGGTTCTCGAGATATTGCAATCCAAAGTAGTTCCCGTGATTGTCAACCCAACTGCATTTGATTTGCTTTGGAAACTGATATCTCAGCAACCACGCCTCAGAAAAAGCTGCGGTTTTCAGCACTTGAAAGGGATTGAACAGACCTTTGCAGTGGTATAAAATTTGACGATTTAATTTTTTTGAAGATTTTTGAAAAAAATTCAAGGCTAACCCCTTGCGGAAAAAAATTGTATTTTCAAAAATGTTTCCCAAACCCATCGATATATACATGTAAAGAAAGGTATGTTCAATACCTATTCACCCCTGAAAACCAAACGTCCTGCAGCCTCCGGTTGTCGAGATATTGCAATCCAAAGTAGTTTCCGTGATTGTCAACCCAACTGCATTTGATTTGCTTTGGAAGCTGATATCTCGGCAACCACGCCCCAGAAAAAGCTGCGGTTTTCAGCACTTGAAAGGGATTGAACAGACCTTTGCAGTGGTATAAAATTTGACAATTTAATTTTTTTGAAGATTTTTGAAAAAAATTCAAGGCTAACCCCTTGCGGAAAAAAATTGTATTTTCAAAAATGTTTCCCAAACCCATCGATATATACATGTAAAGAAAGGTATGTTCAATACCTATTCACCCCTGAAAACCAAACGTCCTGCAGCCTCCGGTTGTCGAGATATTGCAATCCAAAGTAATTTCCGTGATTGTTAACCCAACTGCATTTGATTTGCCTTGGAAGCTGATATCTCGGCAACCACGCCCCAGAAAAAGCTGCGGTTTTCAGCACTTGAAAGGGATTGAACAGACCTTTGCAGTGGTATAAAATTTGACGATTTAGTTTTTTTGAAGATTTTTGAAAAAAATTCAAGGCTAACCCCTTGCGGAAAAAAATTGTATTTTCAAAAATGTTTCCCAAACCCATCGATATATACATGAAACGAAAGGTCTATTCAATACCTATTCACACCTGAAAACCAAACGCGTCTGCAGCTTTCGGTTCTCGAGATATTGCAATCCAAAGTAGTTCCCGTGATTGTCAACCCAACTGCATTTGATTTGCTTTGGAAGCTGATATCTCGGCAACCACGCCTCAGAAAAAGCTGCGGTTTTCAGCACTTGAAAGGGATTGAACAGACCTTTGCAATGGTATAAAATTTGACGATTTAATTTTTTTGAAGATTTTTGAAAAAAATTCAAGGCTAACCCCTTGCGGAAAAAAATTGTATTTTCAAAAATGTTTCCCAAACCCATCGATATATACATGTAAAGAAAAGTATGTTCAATACCTATTCACTCCTGAAAACCAAACGCTTCTGCAGAGTCCGGTTGTCGAGATATTGCAATCCAAAATAGTTTCCGTGATTGTCAACCCAACTGCATTTGATTTGCTTTGGAAGCTGATATCTCGGCAACCACGCCTCAGAAAAAGCTGCGGTTTTCAGCACTTGAAAGGGATTGAACAGACCTTTGCAGTGGTATAAAATTTGACGATTTAATTTTTTTGAAGATTTTTGAAAAAAAATCAAGGCTAACCCCTTGCGGAAAAAAATTGTATTTTCAAAAATGTTTCCCAAACCCATCGATATATACACGAAACGAAAGGTCTGTTCAATACCTATTCACACCTGAAAACCAAACGTCCTGCAGCCTCCGGTTCTCGAGATATTGCAATCCAAAGTAGTTCCCGTGATTGTTAACCCAACTGCATTTGATTTGCCTTGGAAGCTGATATCTCGGCAACCACGCCCCAGAAAAAGCTGCGGTTTTCAGCACTTGAAAGGGATTGAACAGACCTTTGCAGTGGTATAAAATTTGACGATTTAGTTTTTTTTGAAGATTTTTGAAAAAAATTCAAGGCTAACCCCTTGCGGAAAAAAATTGTATTTTCAAAAATGTTTCCCAAACCCATCGATATATACACGAAACGAAATGTCTGTTCAATACCTATTCACACCTGAAAACCAAACGCTTCTGCAGCCTCCGGTTCTCGAGATATTGCAATCCAAAGTAGTTCCCGTGATTGTCAACCCAACTGCATTTGATTTGCTTTGGAAACTGATATCTCAGCAACCACGCCTCAGAAAAATCTGCGGTTTTCAGCACTTGAAAGGGATTGAACAGACCTTTGCAGTGGTATAAAATTTGACGATTTAATTTTTTTGAAGATTTTTGAAAAAAATTCAAGGCTAACCCCTTGCGGAAAAAAATTGTATTTTCAAAAATGTTTCCCAAACCCATCGATATATACATGAAACGAAAGGTCTATTCAATACCTATTCACACCTGAAAACCAAACGCGTCTGCAGCTTTCGGTTCTCGAGATATTGCAATCCAAAGTAGTTCCCGTGATTGTCAACCCAACTGCATTTGATTTGCTTTGGAAGCTGATATCTCGGCAACCACGCCTCAGAAAAAGCTGCGGTTTTCAGCACTTGAAAGGGATTGAACAGACCTTTGCAATGGTATAAAATTTGACGATTTAATTTTTTTGAAGATTTTTGAAAAAAATTCAAGGCTAACCCCTTGCGGAAAAAAATTGTATTTTCAAAAATGTTTCCCAAACCCATCGATATATACATGTAAAGAAAAGTATGTTCAATACCTATTCACTCCTGAAAACCAAACGCTTCTGCAGAGTCCGGTTGTCGAGATATTGCAATCCAAAATAGTTTCCGTGATTGTCAACCCAACTGCATTTGATTTGCTTTGGAAGCTGATATCTCGGCAACCACGCCTCAGAAAAAGCTGCGGTTTTCAGCACTTGAAAGGGATTGAACAGACCTTTGCAGTGGTATAAAATTTGACGATTTAATTTTTTTGAAGATTTTTGAAAAAAAATCAAGGCTAACCCCTTGCGGAAAAAAATTGTATTTTCAAAAATGTTTCCCAAACCCATCGATATATACACGAAACGAAAGGTCTGTTCAATACCTATTCACACCTGAAAACCAAACGCTTCTGCAGCCTCCGGTTCTCGAGATATTGCAATCCAAAGTAGTTCCCGTGATTGTCAACCCAACTGCATTTGATTTGCTTTGGAAACTGATATCTCAGCAACCACGCCTCAGAAAAAGCTGCGGTTTTCAGCACTTGAAAGGGATTGAACAGACCTTTGCAGTGGTATAAAATTTGACGATTTAATTTTCTTGAAGATTTTTGAAAAAAATTCAAGGCTAACCCCTTGCGGAAAAAAATTGTATTTTCAAAAATGTTTCCCAAACCCATCGATATATACACGAAACGAAAGGTCTGTTCAATACCTATTGACACCTGAAAACCAAACGCTTCTGCAGCCTCCGGTTCTCGAGATATTGCAATCCAAATTAGTTCCCGTGATTGTCAACCCAACTGCATTTGATTTGCTTTGGAAGCTGATATCTCGGCAACCACGCCTCAGAAAAAGCTGCGGTTTTCAGCACTTGAAAGGGATTGAACAGACCTTTGCAGTGGTATAAAATTTGACGATTTAATTTTTTTGAAGATTTTTGAAAAAAAATCAAGGCTAACCCCTTGCGGAAAAAAATTGTATTTTCAAAAATGTTTCCCAAACCCATCGATATATACACGAAACGAAAGGTCTGTTCAATATCTATTCACACCTGAAAACCAAACGCCTCTGCAGCTTTCGGTTCTCGAGATATTGCAATCCAAAGTAGTTCCCGTGATTGTCAACTCAACTGCATTTGATTTGCTTTGGAAGCTGATATCTCGGCAACCACGCCCCAGAAAAAGCTGCGGTTTTCAGCACTTGAAAGGGATTGAACAGACCTTTGCAGTGGTATAAAATTTGACGATTTAATTTTTTTGAAGATTTTTGAAAAAAATTCAAGGCTAACCCCTTGCGGAAAAAAATTGTATTTTCAAAAATGTTTCCCAAACAAATCGATATATACATGAAACGAAAGGTCTATTCAATACCTATTCACACCTGAAAACCAAACGCATCTGCAGCTTTCGGTTCTCGAGATATTGCAATCCAAAGTAGTTCCCGTGATTGTCATCAACCCAACTGCATTTGATTTGCTTTGGAAGCTGATATCTCGGCAACCACGCCTCAGAAAAAGCTGCGGTTTTCAGCACTTGAAAGGGATTGAACAGACCTTTGCAGTGGTATAAAATTTGACGATTTAATTTTTTTGAAGATTTTTGAAAAAAATTCAAGGCTAACCCCTTGCGGAAAAAAATTGTATTTTCAAAAATGTTTCCCAAAACCATCGATATATACATGTAAAGAAAGGTATGTTCAATACCTATTCACTCCTGAAAACCAAACGCTCCTGCAGCCTCCGGTTGTCGAGATATTGCAATCCAAAGTAGTTTCCGTGATTGTTAACCCAACTGCATTTGATTTGCCTTGGAAGCTGATATCTCAGGAACCACGCCCCAGAAAAAGCTGCGGTTTTCAGCACTTGAAAGGGATTGAACAGACCTTTGCAGTGGTATAAAATTTGACGATTTAGTTTTTTTGAAGATTTTTGAAAAAAATTCAAGGCTAACCCCTTGCGGAAAAAAATTGTATTTTCACAAATGTTTCCCAAACCCATCGATATATACACGAAACGAAAGGTCTGTTCAATACCTATTGACACCTGAAAATAAACGCTTCTGCAGCCTCCGGTTCTCGAGATATTGCAATCCAAAGTAGTTCCCGTGATTGTCAACCCAACTGCATTTGATTTGCTTTGGAAACTGATATCTCAGCAACCACGCCTCAGAAAAAGCTGCGGTTTTCAGCACTTGAAAGGGATTGAACAGACCTTTGCAGTGGTATAAAATTTGACGATTTAATTTTTTTGAAGATTTTTGAAAAAAATTCAAGGCTAACCCCTTGCGGAAAAAAATTGTATTTTCAAAAATGTTTCCCAAACCCATCGATATATACATGAAACGAAAGGTCTATTCAATACCTATTCACACCTGAAAACCAAACGCCTCTGCAGCTTTCGGTTCTCGAGATATTGCAATCCAAAGTAGTTCCCGTGATTGTCAACCCAACTGCATTTGATTTGCTTTGGAAGCTGATATCTCGGCAACCACGCCTCAGAAAAAGCTGCGGTTTTCAGCACTTGAAAGGGATTGAACAGACCTTTGCAGTGGTATAAAATTTGACGATTTAATTTTTTTGAAGATTTTTGAAAAAAAATCAAGGCTAACCCCTTGCGGAAAAAAATTGTATTTTCAAAAATGTTTCCCAAACCCATCGATATATACACGAAACGAAAGGTCTGTTCAATATCTATTCACACCTGAAAACCAAACGCCTCTGCAGCTTTCGGTTCTCGAGATATTGCCATCCAAAGTAGTTCCCGTGATTGTCAACTCAACTGCATTTGATTTGCTTTGGAAGCTGATATCTCGGCAACCACGCCTCAGAAAAAGCTGCGGTTTTCAGCACTTGAAAGGGATTGAACAGACCTTTGCAGTGGTATAAAATTTGACAATTTAATTTTTTTGAAGATTTTTGAAAAAAATTCAAGGCTAACCCCTGCGGAAAAAAATTGTATTTTCAAAAATGTTTCCCAAACCCATCGATATATACACGAAACGAAAGGTCTGTTCAATACCTATTCACACCTGAAAACCAAACGCTTCTGCAGCCTCCGGTTCTCGAGATATTGCAATCCAAAGTAGTTCCCGTGATTGTCAACCCAACTGCATTTGATTTGCTTTGGAAACTGATATCTCAGCAACCACGCCTCAGAAAAAGCTGCGGTTTTCAGCACTTGAAAGGGATTGAACAGACCTTTGCAGTGGTATAAAATTTGACGATTTAATTTTTTTGAAGATTTTTGAAAAAAATTCGAGGCTAACCCCTTGCGGAAAAAAATTGTATTTTCAAAAATGTTTCCCAAACCCATCGATATATACACGAAACGAAAGGTCTGCTCAATACCTATTGACACCTGAAAACCAAACGCTTCTGCAGCCTCCGGTTCTTGAGATATTGCAATCCAAAGTAGTTCCCGTGATTGTCAACCCAACTGCATTTGATTTGCTTTGGAAACTGATATCTCAGCAACCACGCCTCAGAAAAAGCTGCGGTTTTCAGCACTTGAAAGGGATTGAACAGACCTTTGCAGTGGTATAAAATTTGACGATTTAATTTTTTTGTAGATTTTTGAAAAAAAATCAAGGCAACCCCTTGCGGAAAAAAATTGTATTTTCAAAAATGTTTCCCAAACCCATCGATATATACACGAAACGAAAGGTCTGTTCAATATCTATTCACACCTGAAAACCAAACGCCTCTGCAGCTTTCGGTTCTCGAGATATTGCAATCCAAAGTAGTTCCCGTGATTGTCAACCCAACTGCATTTGATTTGCTTTGGAAGCTGATATCTCGGCAACCACGCCTCAGAAAAAGCTGCGCTTTTCAGCACTTGAAAGGGATTGAACAGATCTTTGCAGTGGTATAAAATTTGACGATTTAATTTTTTTGAAGATTTTTGAAAAAAAATCAAGGCTAACCCCTTGCGGAAAAAAATTGTATTTTCAAAAATGTTTCCCAAACCCATCGATATATACACGAAACGAAAGGTCTGTTCAATATCTATTCACACCTGAAAACCAAACGCCTCTGCAGCTTTCGGTTCTCGAGATATTGCAATCCAAAGTAGTTCTGCATTTGATTTGCTTTGGAAGCTGATATCTCGGCAACCACGCCTCAGAAAAAGCTGCGGTTTTCAGCACTTGAAAGGGATTGAACAGACCTTTGCAGTGGTATAAAATTTGACGATTTAATTTTTTTGAAGATTTTTGAAAAAAAATCAAGGCTAACCCCTTGCGGAAAAAAATTGTATTTTCAAAAATGTTTCCCAAACCCATCGATATATACATGAAACGAAAGGTCTATTCAATACCTATTCACACCTGAAAACCAAACGCCTCTGCAGCTTTCGGTTCTCGAGATATTGCAATCCAAAGTAGTTCCCGTGATTGTCAACCCAACTGCATTTGATTTGCTTTGGAAGCTGATATCTCGGCAACCACGCCTCAGAAAAAGCTGCGGTTTTTAGCTCTTGAAAGGGATTGGACAGACCTTTGCAGTGGTATAAAATTTGACGATTTAATTTTTTTGAAGATTTTTGAAATAAATTCAAGGCTAACCCCTTGCGGAAAAAAATTGTATTTTTAAAAATGTTTCCCAAACCCATCGATATATACATGTAAAGAAAGGTATGTTCAATACCTATTCACTCCTGAAAACCAAACGCTTCTGCAGAGTCCGGTTGTCGAGATATTGCAATCCAAAATAGTTTCCGTGATTGTCAACCCAACTGCATTTGATTTGCTTTGGAAGCTGATATCTCGGCAACCACGCCTCAGAAAAAGCTGCGGTTTTCAGCACTTGAAAGGGATTGAACAGACCTTTGCAGTGGTATAAAATTTGACGATTTAATTTTTTTGAAGATTTTTGAAAAAAATTCAAGGCTAACCCCTTGCGGAAAAAAATTGTATTTTCAAAAATGTTTCCCAAACCCATCGATATATACATGAAACGAAAGGTCTGTTCAATACCTATTCACACCTGAAAACCAAACGCCTCTGCAGCTTTCGGTTCTCGAGATATTGCAATCCAAAGTAGTTCCCGTGATTGTCAACCCAACTGCATTTGATTTGCTTTGGAAACTGATATCTCAGCAACCACGCCTCAGAAAAAGCTGCGGTTTTCAGCACTTGAAAGGGATTGAACAGACCTTTGCAGTGGTATAAAATTTGACAATTTAATTTTTTTGAAGATTTTTGAAAAAAATTCAAGGCTAACCCCTGCGGAAAAAAATTGTATTTTCAAAAATGTTTCCCAAACCCATCGATATATACACGAAACGAAAGGTCTGTTCAATACCTATTCACACCTGAAAACCAAACGCTTCTGCAGCCTCCGGTTCTCGAGATATTGCAATCCAAAGTAGTTCCCGTGATTGTCAACCCAACTGCATTTGATTTGCTTTGGAAACTGATATCTCAGCAACCACGCCTCAGAAAAAGCTGCGGTTTTCAGCACTTGAAAGGGATTGAACAGACCTTTGCAGTGGTATAAAATTTGACGATTTAATTTTTTTGAAGATTTTTGAAAAAAATTCGAGGCTAACCCCTTGCGGAAAAAAATTGTATTTTCAAAAATGTTTCCCAAACCCATCGATATATACACGAAACGAAAGGTCTGCTCAATACCTATTGACACCTGAAAACCAAACGCTTCTGCAGCCTCCGGTTCTTGAGATATTGCAATCCAAAGTAGTTCCCGTGATTGTCAACCCAACTGCATTTGATTTGCTTTGGAAACTGATATCTCAGCAACCACGCCTCAGAAAAAGCTGCGGTTTTCAGCACTTGAAAGGGATTGAACAGACCTTTGCAGTGGTATAAAATTTGACGATTTAATTTTTTTGTAGATTTTTGAAAAAAAATCAAGGCAACCCCTTGCGGAAAAAAATTGTATTTTCAAAAATGTTTCCCAAACCCATCGATATATACACGAAACGAAAGGTCTGTTCAATATCTATTCACACCTGAAAACCAAACGCCTCTGCAGCTTTCGGTTCTCGAGATATTGCAATCCAAAGTAGTTCCCGTGATTGTCAACCCAACTGCATTTGATTTGCTTTGGAAGCTGATATCTCGGCAACCACGCCTCAGAAAAAGCTGCGCTTTTCAGCACTTGAAAGGGATTGAACAGATCTTTGCAGTGGTATAAAATTTGACGATTTAATTTTTTTGAAGATTTTTGAAAAAAAATCAAGGCTAACCCCTTGCGGAAAAAAATTGTATTTTCAAAAATGTTTCCCAAACCCATCGATATATACACGAAACGAAAGGTCTGTTCAATATCTATTCACACCTGAAAACCAAACGCCTCTGCAGCTTTCGGTTCTCGAGATATTGCAATCCAAAGTAGTTCTGCATTTGATTTGCTTTGGAAGCTGATATCTCGGCAACCACGCCCCAGAAAAAGCTGCGGTTTTCAGGACTTGAAAGGGATTGAACAGACCTTTGCAGTGGTATAAAATTTGACGATTTAGTTTTTTTGAAGATTTTTGAAAAAAATTCAAGGCTAACCCCTTGCGGAAAAAAATTGTATTTTCAAAAATGTTTCCCAAACCCATCGATATATACACGAAACGAAAGGTCTGTTCAATACCTATTGACACCTGAAAACCAAACGCTTCTGCAGCCTCCGGTTCTCGAGATATTGCAATCCAAAGTAGTTCCCGTGATTGTCAACCCAACTGCATTTGATTTGCTTTGGAAACTGATATCTCAGCAACCACGCCTCAGAAAAAGCTGCGGTTTTCAGCACTTGAAAGGGATTGAACAGACCTTTGCAGTGGTATAAAATTTGACGATTTAATTTTTTTGAAGATTTTTGAAAAAAAATCAAGGCTAACACCCCTTGCGGAAAAAAATTGTATTTTCAAAAATGTTTCCCAAACCCATCGATATATACATGAAACGAAAGGTCTATTCAATACCTATTCACACCTGAAAACCAAACGCCTCTGCAGCTTTCGGTTCTCGAGATATTGCAATCCAAAGTAGTTCCCGTGATTGTCAACCCAACTGCATTTGATTTGCTTTGGAAGCTGATATCTCGGCAACCACGCCTCAGAAAAAGCTGCGGTTTTCAGCACTTGAAAGGGATTGAACAGACCTTTGCAATGGTATAAAATTTGACGATTTAATTTTTTTGAAGATTTTGAAAAAAATTCAAGGCTAACCCCTTGCGGAAAAAAATTGTATTTTCAAAAATGTTTCCCAAACCCATCGATATATACATGTAAAGAAAGGTATGTTCAATACCTATTCACTCCTGACAACCAAACGCTTCTGCAGAGTCCGGTTGTCGAGATATTGCAATCCAAAATAGTTTCCGTGATTGTCAACCCAACTGCATTTGATTTGCTTTGGAAGCTGATATCTCGGCAACCACGCCTCAGAAAAAGCTGCGGTTTTCAGCACTTGAAAGGGATTGAACAGACCTTTGCAGTGGTATAAAATTTGACGATTTAATTTTTTTGAAGATTTTTGAAAAAAAATCAAGGCTAACCCCTTGCGGAAAAAAATTGTATTTTCAAAAATGTTTCCCAAACCCATCGATATATACATGAAACGAAAGGTCTATTCAATACCTATTCACACCTGAAAACCAAACGCCTCTGCAGCTTTCGGTTCTCGAGATATTGCAATCCAAAGTAGTTCCCGTGATTGTCAACCCAACTGCATTTGATTTGCTTTGGAAGCTGATATCTCGGCAACCACGCCTCAGAAAAAGCTGCGGTTTTTAGCACTTGAAAGGGATTGGACAGACCTTTGCAGTGGTATAAAATTTGACGATTTAATTTTTTTGAAGATTTTTGAAATAAATTCAAGGCTAACCCCTTGCGGAAAAAAATTGTATTTTTAAAAATGTTTCCCAAACCCATCGATATATACATGTAAAGAAAGGTATGTTCAATACCTATTCACTCCTGAAAACCAAACGCTTCTGCAGAGTCCGGTTGTCGAGATATTGCAATCCAAAATAGTTTCCGTGATTGTCAACCCAACTGCATTTGATTTGCTTTGGAAGCTGATATCTCGGCAACCACGCCTCAGAAAAAGCTGCGGTTTTCAGCACTTGAAAGGGATTGAACAGACCTTTGCAGTGGTATAAAATTTGACGATTTAGTTTTTTTGAAGATTTTTGAAAAAAATTCAAGGCTAACCCCTTGCGGAAAAAAATTGTATTTTCAAAAATGTTTCCCAAACCCATCGATATATACACGAAACGAAAGGTCTGTTCAATACCTATTGACACCTGAAAATAAACGCTTCTGCAGCCTCCGGTTCTCGAGATATTGCAATCCAAAGTAGTTCCCGTGATTGTCAACCCAACTGCATTTGATTTGCTTTGGAAACTGATATCTCAGCAACCACGCCTCAGAAAAAGCTGCGGTTTTCAGCACTTGAAAGGGATTGAACAGACCTTTGCAGTGGTATAAAATTTGACGATTTAATTTTTTTGAAGATTTTTGAAAAAAATTCAAGGCTAACCCCTTGCGGAAAAAAATTGTATTTTCAAAAATGTTTCCCAAACCCATCGATATATACATGAAACGAAAGGTCTATTCAATACCTATTCACACCTGAAAACCAAACGCCTCTGCAGCTTTCGGTTCTCGAGATATTGCAATCCAAAGTAGTTCCCGTGATTGTCAACCCAACTGCATTTGATTTGCTTTGGAAGCTGATATCTCGGCAACCACGCCTCAGAAAAAGCTGCGGTTTTCAGCACTTGAAAGGGATTGAACAGACCTTTGCAGTGGTATAAAATTTGACGATTTAATTTTTTTGAAGATTTTTGAAAAAAAATCAAGGCTAACCCCTTGCGGAAAAAAATTGTATTTTCAAAAATGTTTCCCAAACCCATCGATATATACACGAAACGAAAGGTCTGTTCAATATCTATTCACACCTGAAAACCAAACGCCTCTGCAGCTTTCGGTTCTCGAGATATTGCCATCCAAAGTAGTTCCCGTGATTGTCAACTCAACTGCATTTGATTTGCTTTGGAAGCTGATATCTCGGCAACCACGCCTCAGAAAAAGCTGCGGTTTTCAGCACTTGAAAGGGATTGAACAGACCTTTGCAGTGGTATAAAATTTGACAATTTAATTTTTTTGAAGATTTTTGAAAAAAATTCAAGGCTAACCCCTGCGGAAAAAAATTGTATTTTCAAAAATGTTTCCCAAACCCATCGATATATACACGAAACGAAAGGTCTGTTCAATACCTATTCACACCTGAAAACCAAACGCTTCTGCAGCCTCCGGTTCTCGAGATATTGCAATCCAAAGTAGTTCCCGTGATTGTCAACCCAACTGCATTTGATTTGCTTTGGAAACTGATATCTCAGCAACCACGCCTCAGAAAAAGCTGCGGTTTTCAGCACTTGAAAGGGATTGAACAGACCTTTGCAGTGGTATAAAATTTGACGATTTAATTTTTTTGAAGATTTTTGAAAAAAATTCGAGGCTAACCCCTTGCGGAAAAAAATTGTATTTTCAAAAATGTTTCCCAAACCCATCGATATATACACGAAACGAAAGGTCTGCTCAATACCTATTGACACCTGAAAACCAAACGCTTCTGCAGCCTCCGGTTCTTGAGATATTGCAATCCAAAGTAGTTCCCGTGATTGTCAACCCAACTGCATTTGATTTGCTTTGGAAACTGATATCTCAGCAACCACGCCTCAGAAAAAGCTGCGGTTTTCAGCACTTGAAAGGGATTGAACAGACCTTTGCAGTGGTATAAAATTTGACGATTTAATTTTTTTGTAGATTTTTGAAAAAAAATCAAGGCAACCCCTTGCGGAAAAAAATTGTATTTTCAAAAATGTTTCCCAAACCCATCGATATATACACGAAACGAAAGGTCTGTTCAATATCTATTCACACCTGAAAACCAAACGCCTCTGCAGCTTTCGGTTCTCGAGATATTGCAATCCAAAGTAGTTCCCGTGATTGTCAACCCAACTGCATTTGATTTGCTTTGGAAGCTGATATCTCGGCAACCACGCCTCAGAAAAAGCTGCGCTTTTCAGCACTTGAAAGGGATTGAACAGATCTTTGCAGTGGTATAAAATTTGACGATTTAATTTTTTTGAAGATTTTTGAAAAAAAATCAAGGCTAACCCCTTGCGGAAAAAAATTGTATTTTCAAAAATGTTTCCCAAACCCATCGATATATACACGAAACGAAAGGTCTGTTCAATATCTATTCACACCTGAAAACCAAACGCCTCTGCAGCTTTCGGTTCTCGAGATATTGCAATCCAAAGTAGTTCTGCATTTGATTTGCTTTGGAAGCTGATATCTCGGCAACCACGCCCCAGAAAAAGCTGCGGTTTTCAGCACTTGAAAGGGATTGAACAGACCTTTGCAGTGGTATAAAATTTGACGATTTAGTTTTTTTGAAGATTTTTGAAAAAAATTCAAGGCTAACCCCTTGCGGAAAAAAATTGTATTTTCAAAAATGTTTCCCAAACCCATCGATATATACACGAAACGAAAGGTCTGTTCAATACCTATTGACACCTGAAAACCAAACGCTTCTGCAGCCTCCGGTTCTCGAGATATTGCAATCCAAAGTAGTTCCCGTGATTGTCAACCCAACTGCATTTGATTTGCTTTGGAAACTGATATCTCAGCAACCACGCCTCAGAAAAAGCTGCGGTTTTCAGCACTTGAAAGGGATTGAACAGACCTTTGCAGTGGTATAAAATTTGACGATTTAATTTTTTTGAAGATTTTTGAAAAAAATTCAAGGCTAACACCCCTTGCGGAAAAAAATTGTATTTTCAAAAATGTTTCCCAAACCCATCGATATATACATGAAACGAAAGGTCTATTCAATACCTATTCACACCTGAAAACCAAACGCCTCTGCAGCTTTCGGTTCTCGAGATATTGCAATCCAAAGTAGTTCCCGTGATTGTCAACCCAACTGCATTTGATTTGCTTTGGAAGCTGATATCTCGGCAACCACGCCTCAGAAAAAGCTGCGGTTTTCAGCACTTGAAAGGGATTGAACAGACCTTTGCAATGGTATAAAATTTGACGATTTAATTTTTTTGAAGATTTTGAAAAAAATTCAAGGCTAACCCCTTGCGGAAAAAAATTGTATTTTCAAAAATGTTTCCCAAACCCATCGATATATACATGTAAAGAAAGGTATGTTCAATACCTATTCACTCCTGACAACCAAACGCTTCTGCAGAGTCCGGTTGTCGAGATATTGCAATCCAAAATAGTTTCCGTGATTGTCAACCCAACTGCATTTGATTTGCTTTGGAAGCTGATATCTCGGCAACCACGCCTCAGAAAAAGCTGCGGTTTTCAGCACTTGAAAGGGATTGAACAGACCTTTGCAGTGGTATAAAATTTGACGATTTAATTTTTTTGAAGATTTTTGAAAAAAAATCAAGGCTAACCCCTTGCGGAAAAAAATTGTATTTTCAAAAATGTTTCCCAAACCCATCGATATATACATGAAACGAAAGGTCTATTCAATACCTATTCACACCTGAAAACCAAACGCCTCTGCAGCTTTCGGTTCTCGAGATATTGCAATCCAAAGTAGTTCCCGTGATTGTCAACCCAACTGCATTTGATTTGCTTTGGAAGCTGATATCTCGGCAACCACGCCTCAGAAAAAGCTGCGGTTTTTAGCACTTGAAAGGGATTGGACAGACCTTTGCAGTGGTATAAAATTTGACGATTTAATTTTTTTGAAGATTTTTGAAATAAATTCAAGGCTAACCCCTTGCGGAAAAAAATTGTATTTTTAAAAATGTTTCCCAAACCCATCGATATATACATGTAAAGAAAGGTATGTTCAATACCTATTCACTCCTGAAAACCAAACGCTTCTGCAGAGTCCGGTTGTCGAGATATTGCAATCCAAAATAGTTTCCGTGATTGTCAACCCAACTGCATTTGATTTGCTTTGGAAGCTGATATCTCGGCAACCACGCCTCAGAAAAAGCTGCGGTTTTCAGCACTTGAAAGGGATTGAACAGACCTTTGCAGTGGTATAAAATTTGACGATTTAATTTTTTTGAAGATTTTTGAAAAAAATTCAAGGCTAACCCCTTGCGGAAAAAAATTGTATTTTCAAAAATGTTTCCCAAACCCATCGATATATACATGAAACGAAAGGTCTGTTCAATACCTATTCACACCTGAAAACCAAACGCCTCTGCAGCTTTCGGTTCTCGAGATATTGCAATCCAAAGTAGTTCCCGTGATTGTCAACCCAACTGCATTTGATTTGCTTTGGAAACTGATATCTCAGCAACCACGCCTCAGAAAAAGCTGCGGTTTTCAGCACTTGAAAGGGATTGAACAGACCTTTGCAGTGGTATAAAATTTGACGATTTAATTTTTTTGAAGATTTTTGAAAAAAATTCAAGGCTAACCCCTTGCGGAAAAAAATTGTATTTTCAAAAATGTTTCCCAAACCCATCGATATATACACGAAACGAAAGGTCTGTTCAATACCTATTCACAACTGAAAGCCAAACGCTTCTGCAGCCTCCGGTTCTCGAGATATTGCAATCCAAAGTAGTTCCCGTGATTGTCAACCCAACTGCATTTGATTTGCTTTGGAAGCTGATATCTCGGCAACCACGCCTCAGAAAAAGCTGCGGTTTTCAGCACTTGAAAGGGATTGAACAGACCTTTGCAGTGGTATAAAATTTGGCGATTTAATTTTTTTGAAGATTTTTGAAAAAAATTCAAGGCTAACCCCTTGCGGAAAAAAATTGTATTTTCAAAAATGTTCCCCAAACCCATCGATATATACACGAAACGAAAGGTCTGTTCAATACCTATTCACTCCTGAAAACCAAATGCTTCTGCAGAGTCCGGTTGTCGAGATATTGCAATCCAAAATAGTTTCCGTGATTGTCAACCCAACTGCATTTGATTTGCTTTGGAAGCTGATATCTCGGCAACCACGCCTCAGAAAAAGCTGCGGTTTTCAGCACTTGAAAGGGATTGAACAGACCTTTGCAGTGGTATAAAATTTGACGATTTAATTTTTTTGAAGATTTTTGAAAAAAATTCAAGGCTAACCCCTTGCGGAAAAAAATTGTATTTTCAAAAATGTTTCCCAAACCCATCGATATATACACGAAACGAAAGGTCTGTTCAATACCTATTGACACCTGAAAACCAAACGCTTCTGCAGCCTCCGGTTCTCGAGATATTGCAATCCAAGTTAGTTCCCGTGATTGTCAACCCAACTGCATTTGATTTGCTTTGGAAACTGATATCTCAGCAACCACGCCTCAGAAAAAGCTGCGGTTTTCAGCACTTGAAAGGGATTGAACAGACCTTTGCAGTGGTATAAAATTTGACGATTTAATTTTTTTGAAGATTTTTGAAAAAAATTCAAGGCACCCCTTGCGGAAAAAAATTGTATTTTCAAAAATGTTTCCCAAACCCATCGATATATACATGAAACGAAAGGTCTATTCAATACCTATTCACACCTGAAAACCAAACGCCTCTGCAGCTTTCGGTTCTCGAGATATTGCAATCCAAAGTAGTTCCCGTGATTGTCAACCCAACTGCATTTGATTTGCTTTGGAAGCTGATATCTCGGCAACCACGCCTCAGAAAAAGCTGCGGTTTTAGCACTTGAAAGGGATTGAACAGACCTTTGCAGTGGTATAAAATTTGACGATTTAATTTTCTTGAAGATTTTTGAAAAAAATTCAAGGCTAACCCCTTGCGGAAAAAAATTGTATTTTCAAAAATGTTTCCCAAACCCATCGATATATACATGTAAAGAAAGGTATGTTCAATAACTATTCACACCTGAAAAGCAAACGCTTCTGCAGCCTCCGGTTCTCGAGATATTGCAATCCAAAGTAATTCCCGTGATTGTCAACCCAACTGCATTTGATTTGCTTTGGAAACTGATATCTCAGCAACCACGCCTCAGAAAAAGCTGCGGTTTTCAGCACTTGAAAGGGATTGAACAGACCTTTGCAGTGGTATAAAATTTGACGATTTAATTTTTTTGAAGATTTTTGAAAAAAATTCAAGGCACCCCTTGCGGAAAAAAATTGTATTTTCAAAAATGTTTCCCAAACCCATCGATATATACATGAAACGAAAGGTCTATTCAATACCTATTCACACCTGAAAACCAAACGCCTCTGCAGCTTTCGGTTCTCGAGATATTGCAATCCAAAGTAGTTCCCGTGATTGTCAACCCAACTGCATTTGATTTGCTTTGGAAGCTGATATCTCGGCAACCACGCCTCAGAAAAAGCTGCGGTTTTAGCACTTGAAAGGGATTGAACAGACCTTTGCAGTGGTATAAAATTTGACGATTTAATTTTTTTGAAGATTTTTGAAAAAAATTCAAGGCTAACCCCTTGCGGAAAAAAATTGTATTTTCAAAAATGTTTCCCAAACCCATCGATATATACATGTAAAGAAAGGTATGTTCAATAACTATTCACACCTGAAAACCAAACGCTTCTGCAGCCTCCGGTTCTCGAGATATTGCAATCCAAAGTAGTTCCCGTGATTGTCAACCCAACTGCATTTGATTTGCTTTGGAAACTGATATCTCAGCAACCACGCCTCAGAAAAAGCTGCGGTTTTCAGCACTTGAAAGGGATTGAACAGACCTTTGCAGTGGTATAAAATTTGACGATTTAATTTTTTTGAAGATTTTGAAAAAAATTCAAGGCTAACCCCTTGCGGAAAAAAATTGTATTTTCAAAAATGTTTCCCAAACCCATCGATATATACATGAAACGAAAGGTCTATTCAATACCTATTCACACCTGAAAACCAAACGCATCTGCAGCTTTCGGTTCTCGAGATATTGCAATCCAAAGTAGTTCCCGTGATTGTCAACCCAACTGCATTTGATTTGCTTTGGAAGCTGATATCTCGGCAACCACGCCTCAGAAAAAGCTGCGGTTTTCAGCACTTGAAAGGGATTGAACAGACCTTTGCAGTGGTATAAAATTTGACGATTTAATTTTTTTGAAGATTTTTGAAAAAAATTCAAGGCTAACCCCTTGCGGAAAAAAATTGTATTTTCAAAAATGTTTCCCAAACCCATCGATATATACATGTAAAGAAAGGTATGTTCAATACCTATTCACTCCTGAAAACCAAACGCTTCTGCAGAGTCCGGTTGTCGAGATATTGCAATCCAAAATAGTTTCCGTGATTGTCAACCCAACTGCATTTGATTTGCTTTGGAAGCTGATATCTCGGCAACCACGCCTCAGAAAAAGCTGCGGTTTTAGCACTTGAAAGGGATTGAACAGACTTTTGCAGTGGTATAAAATTTGACGATTTAATTTTTTTGAAGATTTTTGAAAAAAATTCAAGGCTAACCCCTTGCGGAAAAAAATTGTATTTTCAAAAATATTTCCCAAACCCATCGATATATACACGTAAAGAAAGGTATGTTCAATACCTATTCACTCCTGAAAACCAAACGCTTCTGCAGCCTCCGGTTCTCGAGATATTGCAATCCAAAGTAGTTCCAGTGATTGTCAACCCAACTGCATTTGATTTGCTTTGGAAGCTGATATCTCAGCAACCACGCCTCAGAAAAAGCTGCGGTTTTCAGCACTTGAAAGGGATTGAACAGACCTTTGCAGTGGTATAAAATTTGACGATTTAATTTTTTTGAAGATTTTTGAAAAAAATTCAAGGCTAACCCCTTGCGGAAAAAAATTGTATTTTCAAAAATGTTTCCCAAACCCATCGATATATACACGTAAAAAAAGGTATGTTCAATACCTATTGACTCCTGAAAACCAAACGCTTCTTCAGCATCCGGTTCTCGCGATATTGCAATCCAAAATAGTTCCCGTGATTGTCAACCCAACTGCATTTGATTTGCTTTGGAAGCTGATATCTCAGCAACCACGCCTCAGAAAAAGCTGCGGTTTTCAGCACTTGAAAGGGATTGAACAGACCTTTGCAGTGGTATAAAATTTGACGATTTAATTTTTTTGAAGATTTTTGAAAAAAATTCAAGGCACCCCTTGCGGAAAAAAATTGTATTTTCAAAAATGTTTCCCAAACCCATCGATATATACATGAAACGAAAGGTCTATTCAATACCTATTCACACCTGAAAACCAAACGCCTCTGCAGCTTTCGGTTCTCGAGATATTGCAATCCAAAAGTAGTTCCCGTGATTGTCAACCCAACTGCATTTGATTTGCTTTGGAAGCTGATATCTCGGCAACCACGCCTCAGAAAAAGCTGCGGTTTTAGCACTTGAAAGGGATTGAACAGACCTTTGCAGTGGTATAAAATTTGACGATTTAATTTTTTTGAAGATTTTTGAAAAAAATTCAACCCCTTGCGGAAAAAAATTGTATTTTCAAAAATGTTTCCCAAACCCATCGATATATACACGAAACGAAAGGTCTGTTCAATACCTATTCACACCTGAAAACCAAACGCTTCTGCAGCCTCCGGTTCTCGAGATATTGCAATCCAAAGTAGTTCCCGTGATTGTCAACCCAACTGCATTTGATTTGCTTTGGAAACTGATATCTCAGCAACCACGCCTCAGAAAAAGCTGCGGTTTTCAGCACTTGAAAGGGATTGAACAGACCTTTGCAGTGGTATAAAATTTGACGATTTAATTTTTTTTGAAGATTTTGAAAAAAATTCAAGGCTAACCCCTTGCGGAAAAAAATTGTATTTTCAAAAATGTTTCCCAAACCCATCGATATATACATGAAACGAAAGGTCTATTCAATACCTATTCACACCTGAAAACCAAACGCCTCTGCAGCTTTCGGTTCTCGAGATATTGCAATCCAAATTAGTTCCCGTGATTGTCAACCCAACTGCATTTGATTTGCTTTGGAAGCTGATATCTCGGCAACCACGCCTCAGAAAAAGCTGCGGTTTTCAGCACTTGAAAGGGATTGAACAGACCTTTGCAGTGGTATAAAATTTGACGATTTAATTTTTTTGAAGATTTTTGAAAAAAATTCAAGGCTAACCCCTTGCGGAAAAAAATTGTATTTTCAAAAATGTTTCCCAAACCCATCGATATATACATGTAAAGAAAGGTATGTTCAATACCTATTCACTCCTGAAAACCAAACGCTTCTGCAGAGTCCGGTTGTCGAGATATTGCAATCCAAAATAGTTTCCGTGATTGTCAACCCAACTGCATTTGATTTGCTTTGGAAGCTGATATCTCGGCAACCACGCCTCAGAAAAAGCTGCGGTTTTAGCACTTGAAAGGGATTGAACAGACTTTTGCAGTGGTATAAAATTTGACGATTTAATTTTTTTGAAGATTTTTGAAAAAAATTCAAGGCTAACCCCTTGCGGAAAAAAATTGTATTTTCAAAAATATTTCCCAAACCCATCGATATATACACGTAAAGAAAGGTATGTTCAATACCTATTCACTCCTGAAAACCAAACGCTTCTGCAGCCTCCGGTTCTCGAGATATTGCAATCCAAAGTAGTTCCAGTGATTGTCAACCCAACTGCATTTGATTTGCTTTGGAAGCTGATATCTCAGCAACCACGCCTCAGAAAAAGCTGCGGTTTTCAGCACTTGAAAGGGATTGAACAGACCTTTGCAGTGGTATAAAATTTGACGATTTAATTTTTTTGAAGATTTTTGAAAAAAATTCAAGGCTAACCCCTTGCGGAAAAAAATTGTATTTTCAAAAATGTTTCCCAAACCCATCGATATATACACGTAAAGAAAGGTATGTTCAATACCTATTGACTCCTGAAAACCAAACGCTTCTTCAGCATCCGATTCTCGCGATATTGCAATCCAAAATAGTTCCCGTGATTGTCAACCCAACTGCATTTGATTTGCTTTGGAAGCTGATATCTCAGCAACCACGCCTCAGAAAAAGCTGCGGTTTTCAGCACTTGAAAGGGATTGAACAGACCTTTGCAGTGGTATAAAATTTGACGATTTAATTTTT